>JAHSPW020000003.1:10000-1210000 GCA_019985065.2 Arctostaphylos glauca
GCATGGCCCTGATTGTTTTGTGAGTGCTAGATTCCTATTCATAGGTTATGTAGGTTCCTTTATCTTTGATGAACTTGATCAACAGTTCAACTATTGTCCACAAGTGTAGCTGATACATTTGTACGTACATGAGAAGCTTTCGCGAATGTCTGACATCTTGAGTCCCCTTTAAACAATTTAAACAGCATCATTGTACTGGTTAGGTACTTGCATTTTGTCATTCTATTCACTGCTGAGCTCATTTTAAAATCAATTAAAGAAGTACTCTTTTCTCAATTATTTGTCTAATTGTTGCTTGTAACAATAATAATTCACTATACTTCGTGTTTTTACTAAAACTCTGCATTGGTCAAGGATAATGTGAATTGGGAAATGATTGGATGATTGAAGAGGGCATTGACATCATAGGGAGAGGAGCTTACATTCATTCAGTCTCTCTCATTTATGTGACAAAAAAAAATTGTTTATGCATGTTTAGAGTCAAACTGGGTGTATCAATTAAGATTAAAATTTATCATGTGCGATTTTGTTGTGGTGAGGTTATAATGAGGGGAAGAATGCTTTTAGCTTAGCTGTGATGTGGTTCGCCGTCCAAAGGAGAAGGGTCTCACTTTGATAGCACATCTCTGACATTGTTTGAGATGTCGTATTGGAGATTTATAAGGGAGTATATTTTGTTGTCGCATGACGTCACTAAATGTAGGGAATTCAAGGTAATAATTAGGACTCCAATGTGGTTTTTTTTTTTTTTTGAAAAGCAAAATAAATATATTGATAGACAATGGTTAATTACATCAAGAGTTTGGTGAGGGTCCAAACCATTTCTAAGCCCTAGCCCAGACCAGTTAATGTCTTTAAACCTTCCCCACCTACCTCCTCATCTACCTCCTGCTATTACACTTTCTCAATTGATCTTCAGCCCTATACTACCAAATTTCTCCCCAATGCCATTATCTCAGTAAACCCCTTTGTATCAAACCGGCTGGGTTGTACAGAGCGCTTGCCATGGGTATATCGCTTTGCATCGCATGAGTTTGAGCTCCATAGACTCACCTGAAGATGATGCCATCTCTTAACCTCACCCAATCCACTCTTTTGTTGTTGAAACGTTCTTGGTTCCTTGCCCTCCAGATGGAGTAGATCATGATAGCCGGCAGTGACTTCCATAGGATTGCCGTAGTCCTGCTAGAAGATTTCGGTAATTTTCATCCCGACCACCAGTTTAACAATTCTGGAATGGATCTGGGCGTTGCCCATTGTGCTTCCCATAGTGATAAAAACCTGCACCAGAGACGCCATACCTGTGGACAAAGAAGAAAGAGGTGCTCCTGGGTCTCAAAGGCGCCTTTACAGAAGGTGCATAAGGCCCCTTGTAGGCTGATTCTCCCTAGGAAGAAGATGGAAGCTACCGTTTTAATCCTGCTTCTCCAAGCCAACCAGCATATCATTTGCATACGAAGAGGTACAAAATTGGGCCATATACAATTTGGAGGATGGATGCTCTGGCTACTGTTACCTCGTTCTAGCTTCAGGTACATATCCCCCACTGAGAACAACCTACACGTCTCCCCCCTTTCGCTTTTCCATAATAAGTTATCTTCCTGATTTGAAATGGTGATTGCTGCCTCTTCCCACATAGTTACTAATGATCTTACCTCCTCTGATTCTCATGAGTATAATCTCCTTCTAAATCTCATGTTTTGTTGGATTGTATTAGTTGTAAGTAAAGCTGCTATGGTGATTTCTTTATCTGAGCTTAATTGAAATAGCCTAGGGAAAATTGAACGCACTGGTATTCCTGTTGGGCTCCACGGGTCTTCCCAAAACTTGACTTTGTTCCCAGATCCAACCTGCAATGTGATAGAATTCATGTAGATCGTGTGTTCCTGTGCATACTTGCTCTTTAACTTCAGTATATCTTTCCACGGACTTGACCCAACTGGTGCTTTCTTCACCTCTGGTTGCCACAGATCTGGTGGTAATTTATATAGATCGCAGATCACCCTTCTCCATAGGCTGTTTCTTTCTCTTGCAAATCTCCACCACCATTTAAGTAGGAGACACACATTCATATGGATAACATCTTTTACCCCTAAACCCCCATTGCTTTTGCTCTTAGTTACTACCTCCCATTTTACCAGATTCCATCTTTTTCTCTCTGTGTTGCCTCCCCACAGGAATTGCCTCTGAATTGCCTTGATCTGATCTGCCACTTTTCTTGGTATTCTGAAAAGTGATAGGTAATAAATGGGTAAACTCCCTAACACTGATTTTACCAGCACCAATCTGCCCCCGAATGATAGTACGTTCCTTTTCCACATTGCCAAACGTTTCTTGACCTTCTCTACTATTGGGGCCCATGTTTTAGCTCTGCACGGACTTGCTCCAAGTAACATACCCAAATACTTAAGAGGGAAACAAGCCAGTTTGCATCTCAGGATTTCTGAACATTCTCTAACATATGTCTCTTCCCATCCCACTCCACATATGACTGATTTTTGGTAGTTGATCTTCAACCCGGATATCATTTCAAAGCCTCTAAGTATTCTCTTTAGGACCCGCACTTCCTCTAGGCCTCCTTCACAGAATAATATTGTGTCATCCGCAAATTGTAAGTGGGTTAGGCTTCCTGATAATGGTCCAATAGCTGCTCCCCCAATAATCTTCAACTCCCTGGCTCTGTTCAGTAGAAAGGATAACCCTTCAACTGCAAGTATGTATAAAAACGGAGAGAGGGGATCCCCTTGTCTCAGCCCCTTTTCCATCAACAACTGTTTGGTAGGTGACCCGTTCACCAGGATTGATAATGAGCATGTAGAAATGCATTCTTTCATCCAATTGATCCAGCTTGACGAAAACCCGAATTCCTTAAGCATTGATAACACAAAATTCCAATTTAGGTTGTCGTATGCTCTTTCAAAATCTAGCTTAATAATCATGCCCTTCCTTTTCCTGTTCTTCCATAACTGTACTACCTCATTTGCGATGAGGATCCCATCCTGGATTCCCCTACTACCCACAAATGCCGACTGGTATTGGCCAATTAGATCAGGCAGAACACTAGCTAACCTCCTAGCTAGCACCTTAGAGAGAATCTTGTAGATGCTTCCAATCAAACAAATGGGACGGTATTCTCTCAAAGAGGTTGGATTTTCCACTTTTGGAATAAGGGTAATAAAAGAGGTGTTCAAAGCTTTTAGAATCCGGCCCTTTTCTTGGAATTCTTGAAAAAATCTCTGAATCATCTCCTTGCAAATTGGCCAGCATTTTTTAATGAAATTAATGTTGAACCCATCTGGACCCGGAGCTTTATTCCCATCGCATCCTCGAATCGCCTCCCATATTTCTGATTCTGAAATTGGACTGATTAACCTCTGATTCTGATCTGCCTGTAATTTCTTGAAAAATCCATCAGCCTGAGGGCCTAGGTAAGGTCTCTCCTTCCCTTGTTCTTTGTATGCTTCCTCAAAAAAGGCATGAATGCCCTGTTTAACCTCTTCCGGTTCCTCCACTATTGTTCCTCCACTAGGTAAGGTCTCTCCTCCACTATTGTTTGGCAAATATTCTTGGTTTTCATGGTTCGGGTCATTTTCTACAGTATACTCGATTTTCTTTTAAAAAGTTGGTTTATTTACTATCTAGTTTCTAGTAACTAAAGTTGGTTTTCATGGTTCGGGTCATTTTTTCTTCTAGTTTCTTCTAAAAGTTGGTTTCTTGACAGTATATTGTGTTCTTTCTTTGCCGATTAAAAAAAAAGTTAATCTACTTGTGATATATTATTTTTAATTTAAGTGCCACCATGCACTTGTTTTATGGGTGTGTGTGCTTGAAATTGTGATAAATATTGTTTTGTGTGCACATGCAATTACTATTCCTTTCGAAATGTGTGTGCTTGTTGAAATAACACTTGTTATTTGGGATGACAATCTCGTTTGATCCAACTCGTTCCAATCCATTTTCCGTCCCGAATGGATAGGGGATTCGGGAAATTTTTCGGAGATTAGATAAGATTCAGGGATAAATTTAAAAAAAAAAAGGGAACAGGTAGGATTCGGAGTTTGTTTGTGTCTATCCCAATTCCCGCCTCCACTCCCGTCCCTCCCCCTTCCCGTGAATTTTTATCCATTTTACATAATAAGTTTGTAGAAGGAAGACAAGATAATCATGTTTTGCAAATAGCGGAGAAATGCAACAAACTTTAATGGGCTCAATGACAATATTATTGAGTACTTTTAATTTATTGTTGTTATAATTGAAACAGCTTATGGAATGATATTATGTTTATTTTAATTAGTTATTATTGTTATTTTTGAAATATTTTAGATTGTAAAAAATAAATAACTTTTGCTTAAGAGTATGCGTACTTTTGTTTATTTTCTTTTATTATTTTTTGGATGAAAATGAGAATCATTTCAAAATTTAAGCAATTACTAACGTGATATTTTTATTTTTTGATCTCCAATCTCCATATAGAGATCCCTGTTTTCCGTTTCGGGGCGGGAGTGGAGGGCAAAAATAACTCTCGTTTGGAGGATTGAAGCGGGGATAGAAATTGGATATATGTTTGGGATTAGGAGATGGACTTGTTATTGATACAATTCATAGCTGATATTTTTGCAAATCTGATTATCTCTAAATTGGTTGAGATGGATGTTTGTTGCGCGCCCATTTGTCATCTTTTCAGCATGTAGTTGGATGCCATGTAGCCGCAAAAGATTTATGTTGCACCTTAATCAAGCTTCGTAGAAGATTCAGAAAGCTTTTTTTTCCCTTTTAATACAGGAGATGTGTCTTGTTTTTTTCCTTGTTTAGTAGAAAATAGTCTATAAGATTTTGACTTTTTTAATGATGTATCATGCACACGTCTCAATTACAAACATAAGGATTTTTGTATGATGCTCGAGAGCTATGTCGGCAAATATTTTAAGATTTAGAATCAAAATTTAGAGGAACTAGAACTGTTCGATTAAATTGAGATTAATTGCATGTATTTTCTCAGGTAACCAACTAACCAAGTGGTCTAGGGTGTATTGAAACAATCGGATGTAATTGTCTTTTTCATCAATAGTCTACAAATATTGCAATGAAAATGCAGACAACTTAACCGTAGTGTCCAAGGACCTCGGCCTACAAATTTCATTAATAAAAATCATTTTTCGAAAAAATTTCAAAGTTGCTTTTTGAAAAAATTAAAAATGGCACTGTTTGTGTAACGCCCCACGTTTTTGTGGTACGTTATAATAAAAGACATTTAATAAAGCAGCGGAATAAAAATTTCTATTTAAAAACAAAGGGCCCAATTCTCAAATATCTATTAATTGCCGGCAAAACAACCGACCAAAAGTTAACTCATTAAATAGTTTTGAAAATCAATAATTCGAGTAACAAATTATCATTAATTAAAAACAACTAAAGGGATATCCTAGGTCAAACCATTGGACTGTTATTGGTACAGCCATGGTTCTGGTACTTCATCTCATCCTCCTTAGTCTCTTGAACTTCCAAATTTATGCTCCACCTCAACCTGTTTCCTCAAAACCTGGTGTGAAATACCAAGGGCCAAGAAGTAGCTCCAAATGAGTGATTAACACTCAGTAGGAAAATTTAACCTTGCCCTTAACTTACAAATAAATATACATGCTAATAATTATACACAATATGCCAAGAACAATAATTCAACAAACGTGAAATATGCAATATCGTGCATAAACATGAATATGCAATGTCGTGCATAAAGCTTTCCGCATTAAATATCTTTTAGTTATTATTATCTCCACCGGGGTCTCGCAATCCCCCATATCAAAAGTACAACCTTAGGGTCTCGCAATCCCCTTCATCGGTATCGAAGCATCGGAGTCTCGCAATCCTCCTTAGCCAAATTACAACCTCAGGGTCTCGCAATCCCCTTCATCGGTATCGCAGCATCGAGGTCTCGCAATCCCTCTCAGCCAATTTACAACCTCAGGGCCTCGCAATTCCTTTCATCGGTATCAAAACATCGGGGTCTCGCAATCCCCCATAATCCACCACAACTCCAATATATTATGATTATCACTCATTATCGCAACAACGAGATCATCTAACCCTGCCGCTGTTCAATTAATCTTCCAATTTTTATGCATGCGTGCATGCACAATGATCATCTGTCATGCTCAACATGCAACAATAAAATATCATCATGCAATTTTAGTTAAACATGCATCGAGCATAAATTAAAATCACTAAAATCATGCGATATCATCAACATCGATCAAATCAAAGTCACATACAACGTTCGTGGGCCCTAGCATACAAATCGGTCTCAACAAATAATGGTTCTTTAATTTATCAATTAAATTAAATTGAATCACGAATCGTCACGTATAATAAATTCTCAACTTGATTAATTCACATAATTAAATACACATAATTTCTTTAATAATTAATGTTTAACAATTCGATTCATGTCCCCTACACAATCTTCGAACACAAACTAAATCTACTCATAAATCACATATATATGTAGGGCTCGGTCCGAAATTCCTACCTCGATCCGACGAATAAAGCACTATCGAAAGTCCCACAAAATCACCCGCCGCACTGAGATTCGATTATCGCAACACTATCAAATCCATAATCAAAATCATACTTTAAATATAATATTTCAAAAAAACAGTATAATATTAATACTAAATACTATAATAGAATAAGTAAATAATAACTAATAATAGAAATTAAAATAAAAACAAAGAAGAAAGAGGAAAGAGGGACCTGCCGAAAAATAACGAAAGAGAGAGAGAAAACAGAATGAGAGAGAGACGAGAGAACGGAGAGAGAGAGAGAGGAGAGAGAAAACCAAGGCTACAGAGAAGAGAGAGAAAGAGAAAGAGAAAGAGACCGAGAGAGAAAGAGAAAGAGAAAGAGAAAGGGGATACAAGCACATAAATGAACACGAGATTTTTAAGAAACTACCTCACAAATATTTAAAACGCACGCAAAAACTCTGAAACGGTGAAAATAAATATTTTATGAATCAAGGGGGATAAATCTGAATCTAATTAGGATTCGAATTAACAAAGATAGAGTTTGAGTAGGATTTGAATACTAGGGATAGAGTTTGAATGAGATTCAAATATTATAATAATTATCGGTTAGGATAATAATTAATAAAAATACTTAATAATCATAAAAATATAATATTTAATATATAAAAAAAGTGAATCAGATAACTCTCCCTAAAGATTCAACGAACCTAGACAGAGCGAAAATAAAGAGATATACACAAGTAAAAATTCAAGATAATCAATCAGAAAAAAATATTTATTAATCTAAAATAAAACATAAAAAATATATATAAAAAGTAAATTCCAAAAATCCGGGTCGTTACAGTTTGGGTGTGAAAATATTTTATAAATGAGGTTTCCATTTTCTTTCAAAGTGGGTTTTCAAACGCGATTTCTAAAACCTTAGAAAAACGACATCGTCTTTCTGGAAAATGTGTTATGGAAACACGACTTTGCAAAAACGAAGTCGTTTCTACAGAAAACATATTTTCGTAACAAGATTTTAGTAAACACACAAAACATGCCGTTTAGGATATAAACGACATCGTATATATAAAAACACAGTTTTGAAAAAACGTATGAAAAATTTTATTTTTTTAAAATGCGTACGTGTTACAGAAAGGCGCTTTCCATGAAACGTCGTCCGTTTTGTTTTTTTTCAAAGGTTTAATAACCCTAAATCAGAACTTTCAAAGGTTTAATAACCCTAAATCAGAACCAGTGCAAAATCGCCTTTCTCCTCCCCTGGTCAACCTCCTCAGGTACTAATTAGGCTAAGGTAGAGAACCATTTGACCTATTTGTAGTATTTTGTACTCAATTTGTGCAATATTGTGCATTAAGCTAGATCCATCTTGTTGTTTATCTTCTTAAAATTCGTTTGTGTTTATTAAATTTCACGCACAATCTTTCTTTAACTAGGTCGTCGGAATTTTAGTTTGCAGTGTTGCAGGCAATCGATGAGAAAGTTGTAGTCAAGAAATGGGATGAACCCGTTGCGGTGCGTGTAACTTAGTCCGAACGCCGAAATTTGTCTGGAAAAAAGAAGTAGAAAGAAAGGAGATGAATGAACTCGAAGCCATTCACTTAGGAGAGATTGATCAGAAGGGGTCTTAAATGGTATGCATTTTACTCCCCTTCATTTTCCGGTAGTCTTTCTTTCTTAAAGATGCTATTCTTCACATGACCCTAGTTGACACTATGCAAGTCCGCCCCTTGTATTATGTCTTCTCTTCATGATCAGAGTGCTCGAGTTTCTCCACAAACTTTTGGACATTTCAAAGATGCCAATCATGCTAAGAAATTAAGAACTGAAGATGACTATGATATATTTAACATGCTCCAAAAATAATGAAATCCATGTTCATACAAAAGTTAGATTTTAGAAGCTCGCGAGAGAGTGAGAGAGACGAAATCAGGTTTTGATTCATGGAGTAGTTGTTCCCGGTACCTACTACGGTCGCATATTTGTGTGGAATTCTCTACTGAATAATGGACACGGGGACTCTTCTATGAACAATGCGCAGCAAAGTATGGCTTCTAAAATGTTGCCCAAAAACTGCCTAATCATTTCGGCATCATTTTGGTGGCCAAGGTCCCATTGTGACGTGCAGTGCTTAAAAAGATGTGGGACTATGAAAAATATTTGAGCATCATGTTGCGGCGCTCCAAGATGGTTCAGTACTTGGGGCTTTGCAGTGCATGCCATGTCGTCGTTGTGGTTCTTAGGATAGTTTCTTAAATGGGTTGTAGTTGGATATCCATATGAGGAGCGATTCATTTATGTCCAATTTATTATTTGAAAATTTCAGATCATTGTCATATACTGATACAGTGGATGAACTGCTCTTCACCAGGCATCATTGGTAGAGACTGGTATGAGTCCACCATTTACCTAACTGCATTAATGGGTGCCATTTTTAAGTACATTTCTTTTTATCTTCTCTGGTTGAATTTGTCTCAACAGATAGTGGTGTGCTGGTGTCAATTAGGTTTTAAAAATCGAGGTATGGAAATACGTAACGAAATGGACGTCGCTTTCTCTTCTATTTGTATCCCATTGATCAGAACGTGTTTTCAAAGGCTCAATAACCCTAAACCAGAACTAGTGCAAAATCTCTCTCTCTCTCTCTCTCTCTATTTCTCTATTTAGTTTAGGGTTTCATCTATGGGACTTCTCCACTTTCCAAGTCGAAATGACCATTTCGTGATGTTGGGTGCATCCCATTGATAGAAGGAGAAGAAGAGGAGGAAAGAGCTAGGCATGCCGCTATTACCATTAGAGGACGAGTTTGAAAGGTGCTTGAACAATGCCTCTCCGGTGGCAGAGAAGGCCGGTGCATTATCGAGCAGTTCTCATCTCTCTTTGGCAAACGAAGGTTCCTCCAGGAAAGAGCTAGGCATGCCGCTATTACATTTGATTATTTGAAAGTATTGAATGCGGAAGTAGAATGGCAGATCCAAGAATATAATTTAAATTACGAGATTGAGGGCCAAAATTCTTGATTTGTTGTATTATGACAAGTCACTTCATTGACGTAATTTATACTTTTTATGTATCCTCTAGTTATTCTTTGATCATCCGTATTGGACATTACAATGTACATGCCTGGATCGTCATCCTCCTATTCCATTGCCTTTCCTCTTTTAGTTTTCTTTGTCTTTAAGTTCAGAAAACAACTTCTAATTGACCAGATTTTCTCTCATTGATTTGATACAGGTTATGTGCTTCTTGTTTAGACATTATGAATGAGTTCAGTATACCTTGCAGGTGATGTTTACTTTGGGATTCACGTGTGGAGAGGGTAATTATTAAAGTCTCATTTTTGCTGTTCTTGATATTTAGGAGCCTCCAGGATAAAGATGAATGTGCAGTCACATATCTCGGGACAGATTTCAGGGCAGATACCTAATCAAGCAGGACCTCAGTTGCCTGGACCACCTAAGCAGAATGGACGGTCTCTTTCTAACCAGATACAAAATGTAGGCGGTCATGGTAATACAGTGAATATGGAGACTGAGTTTGTGAAAGCACGCAGATTTATACAAGATAAAATGTAAGACATTCCATAGTTATTGACTATACTCGTTATGCTTTGAGGTGGGTATGCCTCTGTGTTTGGGAAAGAGATGGCCGGGAATTTTGAAGGATGGGTGGAATGGGACACAAAATGGTAGGTGCTAGCATTCTTTTTGTATGTAATACTGGAACATCAGAAAACCCTTGCAATAAATCAGGAATCAAGGTAGGCAACTTTAATATCGCCTCTTAGCATGACGCTATTAATTCTTTAGTGCTTTTCAATGCTGGCTGATAATTATACTGAATAATTGTACTTTTAGGTAAAAAAAGCGTATTCAAAAAGAAAGAAAAAGAAACATGCATTACTTCCTTTTTGCTTTCTAGAGGAGGGAAGAGAAATTCCACTGTTACAAGTTCTGTATGCCATAACACCAAGGGTCAGCCAGTTAGACTGTAGTTTACCTTTGACATGGTGTGCCTCGTAGATTTTTATCTGATTTGCAGTGTTCGACCATTGACCTTGAGTCTTAAAGATGGAAGAAATTATTATAAATTGTGGGATATTTTATTTGATAGCCCCATAACCAAATACAGTTTGGTTGGATTTGTGCTTTAGTTTAGCAGTCTCCTTAAAATGCACTCAACGGAAGATAGGCCAAACCACTCAACAGTTAGTTGGGCTTTGGACATGTTTCATCCCAATGTAGCTTACCTGCAGCCCAACTATATGGTAAAGCAAAATGAAAGCATAGCGTTCACGGTGAGCCAAAATATGACTTCTATATAGATGTGTTTTACAGACATATTCGATGTCTCGTGGTATTTTCATTTTAGCACAATATATAAAATCGTTATGTGTCATAACATTATACCTTCATTCGAGACTAATATGCGAATAAGTATTCAACACTTACAATGAACTGATGGATGGTAGCCTAGTTACTGTTTCAATCTTTCTCAACCTTTAAATGGGGCCAAAAAAAAATATGTTAACCGACTATTTGTCCCTCAATTTCCATTTCGATTTTCAGTTTTGATTTAATCTTGTGTTATGATTAAGTCAGTTCAATCTTGTGTGTAATATTTCCCAGAAACAACTCAACAAGGCTACCTTATTCAAGTCCCTACTATGTTTTTGTCGTGAGTTTTTTTTATCATCTGTATCTTGCAGACTTATTAATGTAAACTTCTGTTCCAATTGATAGAATGTGGATAAGAAACTCTTATGGCTTTTCTAACATGGTATTATAGTTCTAACAAGATGTAGTTCATGATCTAAATTATCTACATTTGTCTTGCATTTGCCTTCTTGTTTTTTGTTTTGCTTTTGCTTCTTTATATGGATTTTTGCAAGAAGGGTGATGGTTTAGGGATGGTATTGGACAAATTGATAGATATTGTTAGACTGGTTTCTATGTTTTGGAGACTATTGGTGATCTATCAACTAGTTGTCATCTTCCGCCACGGGGGATCCTTTCTTTTCTTTTTTTTCCTTCCAATTTTCGTGTTGGTGCATCACTATCATGACATATGTAACTTGTGCGTAGACTGTTAGATAGCTTGATATGCATTGATAGGCTCATTTTCCAACAACTTAAGCTTTGGGGACATTTGGTAAATTAGCTTGGTATCAGAGTTCGGAATTTTTAAGAGGTCTTGGGTTCAAATCTCTCTATTTTCATTTATCGGGCATTTGCATTATTCTTCTCCCACTTACATTCTATTTCACTATATGTCTGGATCTGTGCATTTTCTTGTGCATGATGGGGTGAGACGGTAGGAGGAGGAGAAAAGAGGGAGGGAGGGGGGGCGCTGTTTAGATAACTTGATCTATATTACCGGGTGTGGCTGCTGCTGCGCTTTAGCCTGCATTCTCATGCATGGTTATCCAAGCTTTGATACCATCAATGGCCCCTGCTTGGCAATCACTCAGTATTATGCTTGTGTCTCAGTCTGTCCTCCCTGCCTCTCTTCTTAGTTTTCTTTCTAGAGAATGTAATATAGGGACTGAGTGCTGATTGAAATCTGTATCTCCTTTGCTCCAGCTATGAATATTTTATGAAGCGGCAACAACAAGCTCATGATATACATCCAAAGAAGCTTATGGATATTGTAAGACGCCTAGACGAGGGCCTATTCAGGAATGCTGCCAATAAGGTTCCTAATATTTGTCCTTCGCTATTCTCTATATGCCATTCTGCTTATGAAGTATATACCTTATTTTCAATGGAATGATAGATAGAGCAACTATTCAGTCATATATTATTTGGGTGGGGGTGGCAAAGTGGTATCTATTTTCGCTGTTACAGTAGTAGTTCCACGGCATTGAATAACTCAAAAGGGTTTTTCCTAAATGAACGAGTAGTTGACTGCCTTAGCTTATTCACCCTACTATGTTTAGTTTATGATATGCATTTTTTATTTCTAGGACGAGTATCTGAACCTGGAGACTCTGGAGAATCGTTTACATGTGTTGATAAAATGTTTACCAATGAGTAATCACAGCCAACCATATCCGCAGCTTGTTAATTCTTCTTCTCCTGTTGGTGCAATGATACCGACCCCAGGTATTCCTCATGGTGGGAATTCTAGCATAATGGTTGCATCATCTGTAGATGCTTCCATGATTTCTACAGGTGGTGATCAGAGCATGCTACCTGCAACTCTCCATACTGGAAGCTTCGTAGGAACTGCTAATGCCAGTTTTCCCATGAATTCCAGTGGGAAGAACGAGGCGTCCTCGACTGGTGTACAGAGAATGGCAAGCCAAATGATCCCTACTCCTGGATTTAATGCCAACAACAATCTGTCTTACTCAAATATGGAGTCTGCCAACAATGCTGGTGGCTTTTCAAGTGTTGAATCTACAATGGTATCACTACCCACTGAACAAAAGCAGCATGGTGGTGGTCAAAACAGCCGGATACTGCAGAGGCTGAGGCCTGGTTTTCAGCAGAAATCTTATGGTCTTTCAAATGGTGGTTTAGGTATGATGCGGAGCGGTGCGCAGTTGCTTGACTGTCCTGGAACTTCTGAGGGTTATCTAACAGCCACCCCATATGGCAATTCACCCAAACCTTTACACCACTACAATCAACATCAAAGACCATTGATGCAGGGTACCGTCTCAGGTCAGTATGATCATCTTGTGAAAGATTTGTCATGCCAAGTTATAGGATTCGTAATGAAATGCATTCTCATTAGTGATATTTTTGCAGGTGATTCATATGGGATGAGCACTCTTGATTCTTCTGGGCCTGGAAAAGTTTATCGTCCTGTAACTTCTTCTGGTTCACCAATGAATAATCAGATTTTGAGTCCCGCAAACTTGCAGTCTATATCCAGAACCAACCCACCTTTGATGACTAATCGGCCGAATTTGCAAACCACCCAACAGGCTGCAAATGTAAGGATTCAATCAATTTATCAGCCCGAAAAGATGGATATCCTAGGTTCAAACTCATTCCAAGAGAATCTCTTGCAGTCTCACCATCAGCACCAATTTCAGCAGCAGCGTCAGCAGTCACAACAACAGCACTTTGCTCAACATCACCGCCAACAGAAGCAGCAATTTCAGCAGCATGAGGTACTGTTAAAGAGTGATTCTATTGGTCATTCTCAGCTGAGTTCTGATCTACACATTCAACTAAAGCCTGAGCATGGAATGGAGTATAACGATGAAGCTCTGCATCCACAAGTTTCAGAACAATTTCAGTTTTCTGAGTTGCGGAACCAATTGCGGCAAAACTCTGCTGGCGATGATTCTGGAGGCTCAAAGTTGCTTTCTCTTCCATCTCTCTCGCAGGATATATGCTCATCTCTGACTCAAACTTCACAGTCGAGGCAACAAGTTTTGCATCCTCACCAGCTGGTTGTTGAGACTCAAAATGATTGTAGCTATCTTTCTGTTGAAGGACAATCCGAAAGACTACTGCAGGGTCAATGGCATCCCAAGGTACGAGACCGGTCTCAAATACCGGGGAATTTTTCGCATGACCGGAATATTCAGGAAGAATTTCACCAGAGAATAGCTGGGCAAGATGAAGCTCAACGCAATAATTTATCGTCGGATTGTTCGATTTCTCAAACTGTCATTATAAGAACAACAGATCTCCCAAACTCAGGTGGCGCTACCCGTAGATCTTGTAATCCAAACCGTGAAAGGCAGTTCAGGAATCAACAAAGGTGGCTATTGTTTTTGCGGCACGCTCGTCGATGTATGTCCCCAAAAGGGAAATGCCAGGAAGTTAACTGCATAACTGCTCAAAACCTTTGGAAGCATGTGGACCTCTGCAATGTGTCTCAGTGTCCATATCTCCGTTGCCACCAGACAAAGATGTTGCTTCGGCATTACAAGGATTGCAAGAACCTGGGTTGCCCAGTTTGCATTCCTGTGAAGAATTATGTTGGGGCACAACTGAAGGCACATGCTCGTCTAGATTCTAATTCTGGCTTGCCATCTTCATTGAATGGATCTTATCAATCATATGATATTGGAGACTCTGCAGCTACATTAACTTCAAGGATAGGTCCACCATTTGAAAATTCAGAAGATTTACAGTCTTCTATGAAACGCATAAAGACAGAGCACCCCTCTCAGTCTCTTGTTCACGCGAGTGAAAGCTGTGTCTTATCAGTTCCTACTAGCAGTGAATTCCAAGTATTCCGTGATGCACAACATCAGGAATATCAACATGGTGATACTTGCACGTCGATTAAAGCTGAGATCATAGAAGTGAAGAGGGAAATGCCTTCAAGTTCTCAGTTAGAAAATCCTAATACTAGTGATATGAAGAAGGGCCATATCGATGATGTCTACAATCAGAAACCTGTTGCCAAATCTATTAAATCGGATGATCCTGCTGGTTCTGCTCAAGAAGAATCTATTAAGAGGGAGAAAGAGATAGACCAATCTAAACAGGAATGTGTTATATTGGCTGCTGAAAACGCATCTGGAACCAAATCTGGGAAGCCAAAAATAAAGGGAGTGTCATTGACCGAGTTGTTCACTCCTGAGCAAGTCAGGGAACATATTATGGGTCTCAGGCAGTGGGTTGGCCAGGTCAGTTTGTGTATCTGCTTTTGTTATATATGTTTATGGTCAACAATTATTTTAATTTTTCTTGATTAGCAAAAACTGGATTGCATACATATTACAGTTGGATACAGTTTTCCAGCAACAGAACATCCACTTTGCATAAATATCACTCCGATTTCCAATATAATAATTGGCATGCTTGTTCCCTAGGAGAAAATCGTGTGGGCTCGATTTAATGTTGCAAGAGACGCCATTTTGAAGTTCCTTTCCCACCGATCACATTTTCATGGAACTTCCGTTTGTCCCTTCATAATTTATCGTTTGCTTAAGCAGTGCCCAAAGTTATGTGATGTTCTACTACTGTTAATGCAAGGGATCAGAAAAGTTGGAGTAGAACTAGGCATGTGCCCCAGAGAGAATTCTTGGTCTTTCTAGATCTTAATTTCATGTGCATTTCTGCAGAGAACAAATGTAGGGGGGGTGACTGCTAAGTAAATTTTGCTGTTGCAGACATTAAGAACTTAAATTTTATAAATTAGATTATGAAAGTCATATATACATGTTTTTATTTGTAGGAAATATGCTAATTATAGCTTTTCAATCTTTATACTAAAGGATGAGTTTTATAAATTGACCATTTTGCCTCGTGATGGTAAAGTTATGACAAGACTATAGATAGTTTTCATATTTTCAAATCGTTATCTGATATTTCTATTTTCGCCCATAATAACCTCATATAATGTCTTCTACCTTGCATTAGTTTAGTGGTCTGGATGAAAGTTTGCTTGTAGTTGAGTAGGTTGGATATATCAAGGGAGTTCAAAAGTTCGGTAGAGTGCGCTAGACAGAAGCCCTAAGGTGTCATTTTTTTCTCTCGTATGCCTATATCATCTGTATGTTCAGAAGTATCATAGTTTTTCAGTTAATACTTAATACTTATACGGTATGTTGCACTGTCATGCACATTTGTCTCTCTTTATGTTTGTAGAAGCTCGCGAACTGTTGAAGCAAATTGGGATTAATATTGCAATTTAATGACGGATGTCACAAATTGCAGTCGAGGGCAGAGTTGCTAGGGGTCAAGTGCTGGGTCACTTGACCTCACTGCCATTCAAATTACATGGTACCCCAAATAAGATTTTAAGTAATTTGTACATTCTTGACCCATGAAAAGGTATTTTATAAGAGCCCCCTGAATTTTTTGGAGTAAATCCATTAGAAGGGTCAGATGTTGCGTTTTCTTCCAAATTGGATCTTTTAATTATTTTTCATTGGGAGGTAGAAGTTTATTGTGGTGGTCTTGTTCGTGAGATGAATGTACTGCCATGGGTTTATTGCCAATAAAAGAAAAAAAACAGTTGGTATAGTTGAAATCTAAAGTATGTTGTATTGTTGTTTTCAGACATTGGTTCATCACTTCATTGTCAATTAGATATTACGAGTTGTTTTCTTTTTTACTAGAGAATTTTAAGCTTTTCTTGGATATGCAAAGTCTATTTTTGCTCTTTTGTATTTTGTTTCTATGGAGTACAAACAAGTTTGGATTTTTCTTAATTTGATTTCTTTCCGTTGTTAATGTGAAACACAAATCATTTCATGATTCTTCATTTTTAACCCTACTTATTAGTTAGGGAAGATTACAGATACACTCTGTACTTTAAGCAATTTTCAATGACACCCCCTTAACTATAGATGTGGACACTCACACGTCCTAAACGATCTATTAACGTTAAATCGTTAGTATTTCCTTTAGTATTAACGGAAAAGTGATTTTGAGGGCATCTTTTTAAATCTATTCTCTTTCCCTAAAACCTATTTAAGTACATGACATACCCTCCAAAGGGTACTGCGATACCATAGATACAAAAGATAAATGCTTCAATAATATTCATTGATCATAAACACAATACTACTTAGGCTATTTGCGGAGACTCATAGATATAGAATGAGAAGGCAAAGAAAAAGATAAGAAAAAACTAATGAAATGAAAAATAACTTACTATCTTTTGCTTCTTTCTTTTTTCTTGAAATACGCATACATAAATCTATGTTTCAAGCATAATGTATTCTACTTGCAAACGACATGTGAAGTGCATTGTTGATAAAACAATTTTATGTAGTTTTGTGTTATGTTATGGGTGTTAAACATTGTGAATAATTTTATGCTAGTGGAGGGGTATGTTACTTACTCGAAATATATGTATGGGCAAAATAGAAGAGCTCTCAGACCTTCTTGTTAACAGATATACTAACTTTTCCACTTTATTTGACAGTTTAGGGGGTGTGAGCGTCCACTTTTGTAGCTGAGGGGTATCATTGAAAATGGCTTAAAGTACAGAGAGTGTGAGTGTAATTTCCTCTATTATTTAAGTAGCATTGTGAAGATAATTGAATGCAATTAGAAGTCACACATAATCTTTCATGTGATAACATTTGTTAAATTAGATGTAAGGTAACAAAATGGTATGTAAAAATATAATTGACACAAGCATCCCTATGAGTGTGTGGATTAAATTTTGATCAAAGGGGCAAGAAAGATATCAAGTGGAATGCTTGCATGTTTAAAAAAAAAGGGACCTATTCTGTAGGAATCGTAGTTGTAAAATACTTATTTTATTCTCTTGCAAATGTGCAATGCTCAGTTTTCCGAAAGAAATCCAAATATGTATTTTGATCCTTGATGAGATGGTTAGGTGGCGGATCAAGGGTTTGTGTATTTGTTAGAGTGTTTTGGATATGACTAGAAGTTGGTGCCCTCCGTTCGGAGGTTTGATTCCAATTCTTTTTATGCCATCACCGAAAGAGATCTTGTTGTTCCAAGTTCCTCCGTTAGGTCTTTTCGGTCCGGAGTCGACCAGTAATTGACCTACTTACCTTGCTTGTAGCCTCCACTATCCTATACTCCTCGGGTAACCTAACTTTTGACTCAACCTAGTCACTATTGATCTTGAAATCCTTTAGAGAGCCCCTCAGGGGCGAACCCTCATAGATATCAGGTGCCCACATATCTTTCTATAAGAAGTAGAGAAAGAAGTCATTCTAATTTTGTTAACTGGCCGGCTCATCCTCGGAATCCGAAAAGAAAATGTTCTCCAAAAGTATGAAAAGCTGGAGGACTTTGTACCATCCTCTAGGAACCTTGTGAACCAGCTTAAATGGTGGGGGGCTAAGGGATAATAGGTAGACCTTTTAAACACGTTTTGAATGACTCTCAAATTGCACCTTTTTGACGTAGGTGCGGCCAAAGACTTGAGTCGTACAGCGGCTACAGCCTTAAGCGAGTAAGGGGATGTCCAATTCACACACCTTCAGGAGTGAATCCGTTCAACAAAGATGTAGGAGTCCGGTTGATTAGGTGGACGGCAGGCGGAAGGTAAGGAGGAGTGGTGCGATTAGGCGTTACCGAAGCCTAGTCTTAGCACCCGCACAGTATAGGGGAAGAAGCATTCCTTTTCCAACAAAACTAAGCATGTTGTCGCTAGGTAAAGGCAATAGGAGAAGTGAACTCGACCACTTTGCGCTGAGGTTCATAAAGGTAAATCCGGCCTCCTTGTATCGAAGAAGGGGGGATAGTAGTGCTTGGTGCAGTGTCACTTGAGACAGCCGGAAAAGGATGAAATCAACTCTTCATCCTTCACCCGCAGGTACAAAAAAAGGGAAAGAAGGGAATTTTGAACTAAATAAGGCAGCATTGACGTTGAATAAGCTAAACCCATACCTTCCCTATTTACTTGATGAAAGGCTTCCTGGGAAGGGGACGTAGGCAGCTAACCAAGAGCAGACACTTTACGGTTAGCTTCCCAAACAGAAAACGTTGGTAGGATTGTTGTCGAGGGTATACGCGGAAATCCTTTAATTTTTTTGGCAGTTTTTCAATAATCATCTAGCTACCAAGAATAATAAAATAAAATACTAATGAATCAACATCAAATCTATTAGATTGCAAAAGGGAGTTAGTGTTTTGTGAGACAAACAAATTGGTGATTCACCGTTTAACACATGATTTACTCATTGGTTACATTGTGATCAACTTCTCAAAACATTGCCACCTATGTAGCATGGACACTCCTCAAAGGTTCCATACCCATGTCGAACACTCCCGACTCACGGACACGCCGGAAAACGGATTGGGATACGACAAAGGTAGATTGGTTATTTTAATTTTTGGGGGGCAAATATGATATTACATAATATGTGTCAAAACTGCAATTAAAGGTTTAAAACCCTAAAATACCCCAACAGATTTTCATCTCCATCTCCATAGCGATCTCTAGTATGGTGGTACGTTTCTTGCTCCAAATATATATTTTTTCTCTTCAATATATATAATCAACTCAAACATAATACATTCATCCAGGACATCTATTTGATTTGTATTGATTGTGTTGTTGTTTTGTTTTAGTAGTATTAATGTTCATTCATTAATCATGATATAGTATGTGTGTACATATATATTATATGTGAAAAAAAATTGCCTTGTTCCCACCATGTCCGTATGCCATTTTTTCAAAAATCACCTATCCCATGTCTATGTCTGTGTTTGTGTCCGCGTCCGTGCTACGTAGATTGCCACCAATCAATCAAGGAACCCTAAATGGACCTGCAGATTACCACAACCTTTTTACAAATGTTCATGCAAATGCACACATGCTCAAATACCTGTTTATGATTGCTGTGTACATATGCATACAAACATGTATTTGTGCGCATAATAATGGGTGCGTACATATACATACATTCTGCGTATGCATATGAATGTACTTGTGTGCATTTTGTTTTACTTAAATCAACAGTTTGCTTGGCAATCTCTTCCTGGGTTGGAACTGTCAAGAGAAAGTTGGTTGTGGGGTTAGGAGTTCCTGCACAAAATAGTAATTTTCAAGTTTTAGTTTTCAACCTATACCAAAGATTCTATATACATGATTCTGTACATTGGTTGCTTTCTATGTTTTACGGTATGCATGTCTTGCACCATTTTTCCTTTCGTATGTGCTTAGCAGTTCATGTTCTTTTTTGAAGATGAGATAGTATTCCTAATTTTTGCTTTTGACAGAGTAAAATGAAGGCAGAAAAAAATCAAGCAATGGAGCATGCAATGAGTGAGAACTCATGCCAGTTGTGTGCAGTTGAGAAGCTAATTTTTGAGCCACCGCCTATCTATTGTTCACCATGTGGTGCTCGCATTAAAAGAAATGCAATGTATTATACCATAGGAGCTGGTGATACACGACACTTCTGTATTCCATGCCATAATGAGGCCCGTGGAGAGACAATTTTAGTTGATGGAACTGCTATTCAAAAGTCAAGGCTGGAGAAGAGGAGAAACGACGAGGAGACTGAAGAGTGGGTATGTTTTATCCTTTCCTTTTGTAGAATTATAGTTAATGGTCCTTAAATAGCATTAATGTGTCTAACCTTTGTTGCACTTTATACAGTGGGTTCAATGTGACAAGTGTGAGGCTTGGCAACATCAAATATGTGCATTGTTCAATGGTCGGAGAAATGATGGTGGGCAAGCTGAATATACTTGTCCGAACTGCTACATAGCTGAAATCGAAAGAGGGGAGCGTATGCCCTTACCACAGAGTGCTGTTCTTGGAGCAAAAGATTTGCCTAGAACAATCCTAAGTGACCACATAGAGCAACGATTATTTGGGCGACTGAGGCAGGAAAGACAAGAGAGGGCAAGGCTTCAGGGAAAGAGTTACGATGAGGTGATTCCTTTGACTTGCCTTGAGATGTTGTATTGGATGATGATTGATGTTTTGTAGTTAATGTGACACAAGCATGAATTTTTTTTGTGCCAAACGTGCTGGTTATGTGCTGAAAATTGAAATTCATTACTTCATTAGATTATCAAGAATACAATTAGGACAATGGGGACTTGCAAACAGATACTAAAAATTTGATCAACTGCTTTTGTTGGAATCGAGTTCAGCAGCTTGATTTCGTTTTGGAAGTGGGCTGGCCGTTAGAAGTTCGGCCCAGTTTTGTTTGTTGTCATAAGGGAGGGATTGACCTTCCTATTGATTTTCTTTTTCGATTGGAGCATCAAGGAGAGAGTTCGCTTGAATTTTGGAAGAAGCACTTGGTGTCTTGGAAAGAAGCACTTGGTGTCTTGGAAAGAAGCACTTGGTCTGGTTAGCTATCCTTATTTAGGTATGGGACTCCCTCGGATAGCTAACAGTTGGCCCACTAATCTATGGAAGAATTGGTTCCGATGTTATGGGTTTCCTAACCGATGCAGAGAACTTTCTGGCATTTTTCCTTGCCTCCATTACTGAAACTAATGAGATAACTTGCACTGCACTCTTTCTCTTTGATTTATGGCCAATGACTGAATCCACTGGTGTGGCTAAGTGCTCTCCCAACCATGCTGGATAGTGACCCATCACATGGCTCTCAAGCCCAACCTGTGGGGGAGAGCCATTGATCTTTTGCAGATGATCCTTCTGTTGACCAAGCAGCGACGCTAATTGTGTTTGGAGAATCCAAGTCCCTTGGGTCGGTTCGCTCGGGTGGTCTTCCATTATCTTTCGTATACAAGGCAAAGAAAGTTGTTTGAGCTTCCCTCATATTATGGAAAGGTTTTAGAAAGGGACAAGAAACGAGCTATGAAGCATCTTAGAATGTTCAATTCTGTTTTTAAGCTGGACCCAAGTTTGTTAGCATGGCCTTTCCTCCATTGAATCTCACTACCTCGTAAGGGTGTTGAGATCGGGCAAGAGAGCTGGTTGGAAAGGTATGCACTGAAATGGGTGGGCACTTGGCTGTCTACATATTCCTGGTATGAAGGAATGAAAATGGAATTTGCAACAAGAATGTCTGATTCCAAGCGTAGTTGGCTTTGAGCCTGTGATCCTAAGCATGTGAGAATGATGGGTGGAATGGAGCTATAGGAACTGGATGGATTCGAATACAGAATGGAAATTTGCAGACTTATGCATTAGCTACTTGGCTACGGTTCCGTCAGTTACATTTCTTCGCCCCTTGTCCAACTTTGTGTCACTGGATGAGACCAGGAATAACAGATGCCTGAATGTTTTTGCAGCATGGGACAACATGGGTGGAGATAGATTTTCAAGTAATCTCCCTTTCTTTTGTTTCTCTTATTATTCCTTAATCAAAAGAAGATTAGTCTTGGACCTCGGGGGTGATATCCCATGCAACTTTTGTTGGTAAATTACATTAGCCATCCTGTACTTTTTTGAAAATATAACCAACCCTCAGTGTTGTCAAAAATTACATTGTCATCCTAGTGATGGTTTGATATCTCATTGTGATTTTGTGCAAGGGCGGTTTAATTATTTTGCTTCTAGAGGTCTAAAAATTCTGTAAATTGGCCTCAAATCTGTCCATTGAGGAAGCGGCAAAATGTGAGAAACCGTAAGTTGGTTGGGGGACTACTCTGCCTTTTATTCTGTCCCCTCTCCCTTTTTCTCTTCTTATCCTTGTGGGTCCAAGGCCCCTAGAAGTTTTTATACCCTTCTCATTTATTCTCCCTGTGGATTCAAGGCCCCTAATAAACTTTACGGTTTCTCCCCTTCGTTGTCCCCCACCATCTCTCAATCATTTGTGTCATGTATGTCCATATATGTTTATTGTCAGTGAAATATATGAATTGCACTTTCTTTAATTTTCCGTAATTCTTCTCAAGTTACATCAAATTTCTGCCAACCTAGGCTTCATAAGCTCAACATGGACTGGAACTTGTCGCTAGACTTGCTACTACAGCATCTTCCCTCTTCGTCTGGACCTTGGTCCATGTTCGTCTCTGCTGGGTTCTTCTTTTCTTGTTAATGGTTACGCATTGGCTTTGTCTGCATTTCTGCTGCTGCTGCTGCTTTGCATCCTCTCGCTGTCTTTGCACTTCTCAGCAACTTCTTATTTTCTGTCTCTGCTTCTTTGTCCATTTTACTAATTCTCTGCAACTTCTTCTCAATGTTCTTTCCTCAGATTCTTCTTTCTTTGCTTCTTCTTCCCTGCAGTTGTTAAGGCTGCCGCCTTCTCCTCCTCCCCCCTCAGCTTCTTCCTGGTTTCTTCCATATATTAGTAGTTTTTCATAATGGATCTGATGAAATTCCTTTGACAAAATAGGTTCTTGGTGGTAGGTGTCGATTTTCTTTGACATCATTCCACTATCAACTCGTTTTGCTGCCCTACACCAATAATTGCTTCAGTAGTGAGTTTGGATTGCAACAGCATCCATTTATTTTCCTTCTACTACTGCTGGCTTCATCTATTTCCAAATGATTGCTTCAGTGATGGAAAGGAACTGTTAGCATTTGTCTGGTTGGTTTTAAAGCAAGGAGCAATTTAGTTTCGCTTTAGAGGGAATGGAGTTTATCATTAAAAGGAAGGGTGCGATCTTTTACGCAGTGTGTATACATATAAGTAAGGGCACTATATCAAGAACCCAAAACCAAAGCCCCCTCAAGTATCTAGAGGAACGTACAAGTCCTCAAGAACTCTACGAAAGAATCTAAATAAAACGAATTTCTTCTCCAAGCAAATAAATAATCAACAAAGAACAATTCCTTTCAAAACCGGGATGGAACATTCTCTTGCTGCCAAAAACTTAGTATTTCTTTCCTTGGAAATGCACCACAAAATGCAATATGCTATGGCATTCCAAACTTTATGGATGCTTATGGTCGGACTACTCTGTATCGACGGGCAAAGAGTCGATGGGGGCATAACCCGAGAAACTCTGTTGTCCACAATAAGGAAATCCCACAGCTGTGAGACCATTGGTCAGTGCAAAAGCAAACAATTTACCGACTCCATTGGACCTTTGCAGATACAACTTAATATTATCAAGAACCTTCCACACTTCCCCAAATTGTCAAGGGTAAGAAGGGCTTCTTGGAAGCTGTCAAAGCAAAGAAAGACAGCTTTGGAGGGGCCACCACACCCCCTTAGAGACATAAGAGCAATCATGAGTTGAAATCAAGCACATATAGGAGCATTCAACCAAAATAGGAAATCCTCCACTTTCGGTTCTCTAACTTGTAAGGATTGACTATTTAGCATAGCCAGTAAACCCAATATGGAGTAGTATTGCGCATCAGTAATCAGCCCACTGCGATTTTAAAAGGATCTAGGATGGCATCCTTCAAAAGGACAATAGCAGCCAATAACATCCTACAAAAACACTCCCAGAGGTAGACCGGCTATGGTGACAAGTAAACCTACCTACCTACCTCTAAAGGTAATTCCACAGAATCCTCCATGGAAATGAAAAATCAAGGAATTCCCTGGAACACCATGTCTATATTCACACCCACCCTCTCCAATGGTTATTGAACTATATTGCAAATCTCCTCCGGCTCTAACGCACCAAAGCCAGCTCTATTTGCCAATTGCAATAGATATGTCCTCTCAGAGGTTCTGTCAAGCCACGACGTTTGAGGACTCCCGAGAAAGCCCAAACAAAACTGTCCACACACTGTTAAATAAACAAGAAATCGAGAAGGAATATTTTCTCATTTACTTCTTTGTTAAAACATTTGGGTTTCATAAGCATTTTGTTTTTTTCTTCAGGCCCGAGAAATCTCTCACCTCCTTCCCGTTGTGCAGCCTCATAAAACCTTTTGTGTGTTTGAAAAAAAGCCCTAAGAACTGTTCCTATCTGGGCTCTTTCAACTCAACAATAGCCACGGTGTCAAAAGACCTTGCATCATTAGTAGATATTATTTTCGCTATCTACCCAACAAGCCTTAGCTACAATTAGAATTTGGATGTTGAAGAGCACCGCCACCTTCCATTTATCCATGCATTTTTATATTCACTTTAATCCCATAACGACTGAAAAGTCACTGCTTCATCTAATTGGCAAAAGTACATGATTCAGTTTCATTCTTACAACTATCCAGCCGGTTGCTACACTATTTTATCTGCGTCCCATAGGTCTTAAGAAGAAGGGCCACCTTCATAGTAAACTTGAGAGAGAGAAACAACTGGGACATCACCTCACCGTGCAGCGCCTAGAGCAAATTCAAAGCATTCAAGACCTTCTAAAACTCGAGGATGAGTTTTCTTTTACAGGAGGGTTGATTGGATATGATTCTTACATGAAAAGAGTGGAGATTAAATTGATGAATTGATTGTGTTCAGTGGTCTTGAGTAGAACTCAAACTCAAGACCATTTTGGGGGTTGAATTGTACCCAAAACCGTATGACATGGTATCAAAGCTGGACTACAAAGATTGGTAGGGTGTCTGTCCTTTCCCAGCATGTGGCAAGTGCTGCTCAGCACAATGTGCGAGAGGTGATATGAAGTGAAGTCCCACATCGTCTAGAGACAGCAGTAATTTGTAGTGAGTTAACCTTTACCTCAATGACAAGCTAAGTACGTGTAGTACAGTATTAGACTCAGGATGTTTCCTTGGCCTGTACAGGTGGATGCTTCGAGTGAGCATGTTGAGCTTGAGACTTGCTCTTCAGGTCAAAAAACAACGCCAATGAAGCGAAGTCCCACATTATCTGGGTTCATAAGTACGTAAAAGATATCATTTTAATACTTGAATATTTGCAAATTTTTATAAAGGGTTACTGTTGTAATTATATGTGTTTTATGATTTTGAAAAGGCTATATACGACTCGAATCTGGTAGTTAAGCAAGCTGCAAAATGTGGAGGACCTTTGTTTAGCCATTTTTTATTGGGTTTGTCGGAATTTATGCAGCACCCTTTTCCAGTGGACAGCATCATCTGTGATGAGCCTTGTTGTTTCACATAACTGCAGCCTTGTCGCTGTTTTATGTGTATCTTACTGATGAGATTTTTCTCTGGTGGGCAAATGTTTTTGTTCTATTTTAGGGGGTGGTTTTCTCTGATTGATGGCAGGATAACAAAAGGGATTCACTATGGTGCTTCCGGCGATTGCTTGATGGCTGAGTCATTAGTGTGATGCAGGTGACGGAGGAGGTGTTTGACTTTAGGAAGAAGGAAAGTTAGTTTGATTGTGTTAAATTTTGCTGTTGACCTGAAGGTTTTTGTGTTGAGTTATTCATAGACTATAACAGAGAGGTTGCCATTTTACACCCTCCATTAGATCTGCTTGTCAACAAATTCTGCCAAATGATTTTAGTGCGATTTTGGTACTGCGGCGATGTTGATTATATTTTCAGCAAACCACAGGCTGGACACTATAATTACCTTTTTTTATTTCTGTGTGTTCTTTGTGATTGCTGATTTTGTTACCCAGTTTCGTGATGTGCCGTTGTGTGTGATAAACCTTGTGATGCTTGTTTGGTTTCGTTTGCTGTGCAGCTGAGACTGCCAATCCATTCAAAGGTTCTAATCTATTTTGGTACTATTGATGTCTCCAGGTTCCAGGAGCAGAAGCACTAGTAGTTAGAGTTGTTTCATCAGTTGACAAAAAGTTGGATGTTAAGCAGCGGTTTCTTGAGATTTTTCAAGAGGAGAATTATCCAACAGAATTCCCATATAAATCCAAGGTGAGCAGATTCTACACCAATACTTTAAGGTGCTTGATGGTCATTGGATGTACAAAGACAGTTCTGATGTCCTTTCTGTTCTTTTTTTCTAATGTATTTTGTGTTTCACTGGTGACTGTCATCTATAAAAACATTGTTTTATGAGAGAATTTTATGTGTCCAGGTAGTACTGTTATTTCAGAAAATTGAAGGCGTGGAAGTATGCCTGTTTGGCATGTATGTTCAAGAATTCGGATCGGAGTGTCAACAGCCAAACCACCGTCGTGTCTATCTATCATATCTGGATTCTGTTAAGTATTTCAGGCCTGAGATCAAAGCAGTGACAGGAGAGGCACTTCGTACATTTGTTTACCATGAAATTTTGGCAAGTTCCCAGCCTTGCTCTTCTATTTGTTATTGTTCTCTAATTCGTTTACTTTGTTGTGGTGCTGGTGCTTCATGTATTACAAGTATAACCTGCTACTATAACTGACCTCATTTACTGTATTTCTGATTGTCTTTTCAGATTGGATACCTAGAATATTGCAAGAAACGTGGTTTCACGAGTTGCTACATATGGGCTTGCCCTCCATTGAAGGGTGAAGACTATATTTTATATTGCCATCCAGAAATTCAGAAAACACCAAAATCTGACAAACTTAGGGAATGGTGAGCCTAGTAGCCTTCAGATACTTGATCTGTTTACTATTTTTTGTCTCATGGAGCAAATTGTATTCTTTTGATTCCTCGGGTTTTACATGGATAAAAATTCAGGTACTTATCAATGTTAAGAAAGGCTGCAAAGGAAAACATTGTGGTCGAGCTCACCAATTTATATGACCATTTCTTCATATACACTGGAGAATGCAAGGCCAAGGTAACTGCTGCTCGGTTACCTTATTTTGATGGGGATTACTGGCCTGGTTCTGCAGAAGATATGATTTACCAGCTTCGTCAAGAAGAAGATGGCAGGAAGCAACATAAGAAAGGAATGACCAAAAAGACCATAACGAAAAGAGCTCTAAAAGCATCTGGTCAATCTGATCTTTCTGGCAATGCATCAAAGGATTTGTTACTAATGCACAAAGTAATTCTATTATCCAATGCATCTTAGCCTCATCATTTTCATCTGATACACGTTTCTTCAGTTTTTCTCAAGCAATGTTCGCCAATTTATGAACTTATTATTAGCGGTGTCCTTGTTGTTTATCTAATTTGTCTATTCATTGCCTGTGTAGTGTGAGTATGGAACTCATCAACCCTTTCCCACAAAAAAAATAACTTGTCTACCCTTTTAGTACTGATATGCATTGGAAAGGATTGTTGTTTCCGATATTTTTATTTGTTAGTACTTAGTATGATCTATACTTCGAATCCAGCAAACTGGAGAAACTGATCCATGTGGCCAACCCCTAATAGTTGGGGGTCGAGGCTGTTGAGTTGAGTGCTGTAGTCTATGATCTGGGTCACTAGCAAACTTAAAGGATCTGTTTGAGATGTTACTCTTTGTTCTCACAAGCTATTCATTTTTTTCCAGCTTGGTGAAACTATTTGCCCAATGAAGGAAGATTTTATCATGGTCCACTTGCAGCATGCATGCACTCATTGCTGTATTCTAATGGTAACTGGCAATCGTTGGACTTGCAACCACTGCAAAAATTTTCAGCTCTGTGACAAGTAAGAGTTCTGAAAACTCTTAGAGATGGGGATAGGGTGTCCAGCCCGTAGATATATATACTCACCGCGGAGGCTACGTAACATGGTTATTTTAAGGCATTTATTTCACAAATCTACGCCTTTTTCTCTTTTTAAGTGATTGCGGTAAATAAAAAATTGACTCGTTAAAATGTCGTACTTCCTCTGTCTCAATTTGTTTGTCCAATTTCGGCATTCGTGCCTCTCAAAAATTATCTACATCTAGAAATTTATGTTGTTTCTTGTGATGATGAAAATTGTCTAGTAGAACTTATTGAGATCTATCAAATAAGATCCATATTGCATATAAAAAAGAATTATGGATGGGAAAATATAGACTATTTTTTGAGAGGTCCAAAAATAGTTCAAATGGACAAACAAATTGGGACGGCTCATCAATTAATGATTTGTTAAAATTGCAGTGACAATAGTGGCAAATTGGTTTTGATGTTCGTGCTTCTACTCGTGCAGGTGTTACGAAGCTGAACAAAAACTTGAAGAAAAAGAGAGACATCCTATCAATCAGAGGGACAAACATGTGCTTTATCCAGTAAGCTTTTATGTTTTTGTCTAATGTTTACTGGGTGTTTAGTGAATGTTTTTTAGCTACTTCTACATAGCTACTTTGTTACTATCTAGATTGAGAACTGATTGATGATCCATGCAGGTTGAAATCAATGACGTACCTGATGATACCAAGGATACAGATGAGATTCTTGAGAGCGAATTCTTTGATACCAGACAGGCATTTTTAAGTCTTTGTCAAGGAAATCATTACCAGTATGATACCCTCCGCCGAGCTAAACATTCCTCTATGATGGTCCTGTACCATCTACACAACCCCACTGCTCCTGCATTTGTGACAACATGCAACGCATGCCATCTTGATATAGAAGCGGGTCAAGGTTGGCGCTGTGAGATTTGCCCTGATTATGATGTATGCAATGCTTGTTATCAAAAGGATGGAGGAATTGATCATCCTCATAAGTTAACTAATCATCCATCAATGGCTGATCGTGATGCTCAAAACAAAGAAGCTAGGGAAATAAGAGTACTACAGGTTAAGTGTCCTTTTTTTCTTTTCGAAATGCTCTCTGACTTAATCATTTGCACTTGGTTTTGTACGTTGTTTGGTCATTCTGTTCATGCTTCCTTCTTCTTGTGGTCCATTTTTTCTGAATATTTTATGTCCTGGGAAATTCTTGTCTTCCATCCTATAGATTGAAATAGTTAATGTGCCTCACTGCTTTAGTGCTTTACCTTTGCACTTCTCCCTCAATAAAATCCTACAGAAATAGATGATAAATTTTTATGCTGGGATACTATTGTTCCAATTGATGCGAAGTACTGGTTGAAAATGTCCTGTATTTTCTCCTTCATATGGAGAGCCTAAAAGCCTTTCTTATGAGAGCATGGGAGGGATGCTGGGTGGAAACATAATTTCAGATATTGAGTATTCAAACGCCAGGCTTTGATTTGGATTTGGTGCTTGTCTTTCTGGATTTCCAACCCAATTGTAAACCATGCTGATGGTGAGAAACGATTGTCTTCAAACTTTTAGGACTTCAAAATTTCAATCTGATAACTTGCATAGGCAGCATTGTGACCGTCTCTTTTTTGTTTTGACTGCTATGAAATCTTCTTATTCCACCATTAAGTTTCTTCACATGGTTGTCCATCACATGGTTGTCCACTTGCTCTACACTCACGAAGAACTTCTTTTTCTACATTTTTTAGATGAAATGTCATCGCAAGCCACATAGTATTTGTTTCCATTTGAAGTACATTTTTCTTTCTTAATCACACGTCTTCAAAGATTTGAAGTTTTACCTTTGAATTCCACCATGTGAGCCTCCTTCCTGTACTCTTCCTATCATCTCCTAGGATGTGACATCATTGTCGTACACTGTGCAATCAGACTTGTCTGTTACTTAACAATCATAGCACAACTTCCTGGTTAGAAAGATTTCTATTGGGATGATACTCGTTCCACATTGGAAGGTTATAAACTGTTCATCCTTCTTAGACCACGAGTTTGCTATTACAAGATGATATGCCATTTGCAAACTCTAGGATAACTCTACATTCATCATTTCCCTCTCCAAGTCCAAAACCGCTATGTAGCCTGGAACAATTTTCCCTTCGCTTTGTATCTGTTCTACCAAGGCATCCAAATCCTTTCACGATAGATTATTTTATTCCTATTTTGGGCGTAGAAGCAGTAATTACTTTTCAGCATCTCTTGTCCTGCAACTAGTTTCACCAATCTGATTCTAATGATAAACTCTACCATTCCTAATGATAAACTTATTTTCACAATATCCCATTCCTAATTACGTGATTCAGAGCCAGAATCAAGGTAGAAGCTCGCTCCATTGAGAAATAACATTTTTTCCCAACGGGGATGGAACCTTTCAAACATAGAAATCCTTTTAACAACAAAAGAAAAAGTACAAAGCGAGATAAAAACCTATAGTGGCCATAAGATTAGTGGAGGGACAGCTCAAATTCAAATATTTACTTGTGACTGCAATATATTGCACACGAAACAAAAAACAGTTGGCATCAATCTTCAATTTTTTGTTTCCGCGTGTTGCTGCAAATATTATCACTGTGCAAATTAAATATTTGTTAACACTATAGATAAATTCTTCCATAGGTTTTATATAAGCCCTCCCCCATCTGCCCACGCTCATGCTTCCACGTTGCGCAACTAGGCCTCACTCCAATCCTATGTTTTGCTTTTGGAGCGTCTATACATTTCACTAGTATCTTGTAACCAAATCAGTTTAAGCTGTCTCAATCAATATGGGTGGGCTACATAAATCTTTTTCCGTCATTCCACTGTTGCAAATTCTACATTTTTCCTCTAGCCATTTAGTTGCTTATAGACAAATGATATAACTTCTCCTTTTGATCACTTCATCAATGGTTTTAATACCTTTTATCCAACAATGGTCCTTTATTCCAAGTCCTAAGCTTGGCTTAGTCTTTTGGACTAGCATCTTTGCACTCGCCACTCATTCAAGTGTTGGTTATCTTCTTCTCTCACACAACTTAGCTGGGATTTAACCAGCTGCCAGGGGAAACTGTCCCAGCCAAACCTTGTCCATTTATCACTACAACCTGGTTCCCATGCTGCACGTCCTCGTCTGTAGTTGATTATGTAGTCTATCTGGTTGGTTGGCTATTGTTTTCCCTGCCTCAATGAGAGTGCTTCTTCGGGGCATATGGAACAAAATTTATAGCTAGTTTGGAAGCAAGTTTTGAAGCTATTTTACTTCATCGTGGATTGTGTTTTTATGGTCCCCCCTCTCCAAACCATCTCGCATGGTTTGTGGATGTAATCACTTTGATATCTAGATCAAAGCTTCCCCCCGTGGGTTCCAAGGTTCTTTCAATGAGCTGAAGGCAGCAGCTGAGAAGAGGAGAAAGTATATGTTGGGTGATTGAAATAGGTTTTATTAACTCTTTGAAGTTCTGCAGGGAATGTTTTCTAACATGATGTGAGGTTTTATTCTCTCTTCTCTCTTCTCTCTTCTCTCTTCTCTCTTCTCTCTTCTCTCTTCTCTCTTCTGTTCTTGTCGCTTTCTTCTTTCTTTCTATGTTTTTTATTTTTTCTCTTGTTTTCTGTCTTATTTGTGTAAAGGTGATACCTCGGGCATATCTGTCCTCTTTCTTACCAGTTGTTAATGATGATAGCAGTAATTGTGGTACCATTTATAATAAATCATGCTTGAACTGGGCATTGACTTTGTGCCTCGAATGCAAATTGTGCATGTCGGAACTTTTTAATTTATACACATGCTGACATGCATGGTATTGTGACCTTCTGTGTGCCCCATGTTGAACTTGGGTCCTCAGTACATAACAATAAGTGGGTGCAATGTGCTCACTTTTTCTGGAAACTGTGCAGAGGGCATGTTTTATTTGCTTTTATTTTCTAAAATACACCAAAAACCATGTTGGGAATACTCACATTTAAATTTTACTTCTGTGGGATCATGTTGGCCTTTTAGCATGTTAAAGAACTTCTTCTTGTTGCTTGTGGGCCCTAAACCAAAAAAGATGTTTTCCTGTTTCTAAGTCAGTGTGTATCGACTACAGATTGCAAGTTGATTTTCTGTTTGTGTTCATTGTTGGACTTCTTTTATATGGGGTGCAAAACTGAAATAGATAGATAAAGGAAATAAAAGCACCTCCATCAACTTGCTTTTATTTTGTTACCCAGAATATTGAAAACACAATAGAAAGAAAGAAAACAAAACAGTTGGTTGGAAGGCCTCCATTTATTGCAATTAAACATGGACATAAATTGTATGGCTGATGTAATCAAAACAGAAATCGATCTTTTATAGGGTGGAACTGGTGACGTTTGCCTATGTTTTCCTTCTTTAACTTGTGGTCAGTTCAACATGAGCGAATATTAGGTTTTCTCTTTTTCTAATGTGGAATTGGATGTTGTCTTGAGGGTTTTTCCCCAAATATTCTCGATCTTTGGGTCCATTTTATTTGCAACTTTCAGAATGTAGAGGTTGTCATTAAGGTATTGAGAGAAGGATAAGCGAGCATGTCTTCTGCTTGAGCCCTGACATGGTTGGTTATGTTTATGTGATGTTGCAGCTTAGGAAAATGCTCGACCTTCTGGTACATGCGTCCCAGTGTCACACTTCTCTTTGCCAATATCCAAATTGTCGCAAGGTGAAGGGTCTTTCCCGACACGGTAAACAATGCAAAATACGTGCTTCTGGAGGTTGCCTTCTTTGTAAGAAGATGTGGTATCTCCTTCAGCTTCATGCTCGAGCTTGCAAGGAATCTGAGTGCCGTGTGCCACGTTGCAGGTTTGTACATAACCTCTCTGGGAAGGTTAAATTTGTAGGATGTCTCATTAATATATGTTGCAATTAATTCAGAGACTTGAAAGAACATATGAGGAGGTTGCAACAGCAGTCCGATTCCCGACGAAGGGCAGCAGTGATGGAGATGATGAGGCAACGTGCGGCTGAGGTTGCTGGCAATGCTGGGTGAGAGGATTGTGTATATAATTAATAGCTGGTTTGCAGAAGAGATTCCAAAGGAGTAAGATACTGTCTAATCAACTCCTTTGAGAGGGGACTGGGGAGTGTGAGCTGAGTGGAATTTCAGGATTTAAAAGGTGGATAGTGAATTGAAATCCGTTGGATGATAATCACTTGGCAGCAGACACTTCATTTATCCACATCAATGGCTATTTTCTCCCCAAGGCAGTGGACTTGTTGATTGGAACTCGACACCTTTGAAAGACTACTGAAGTGTGTCTTTGACTGTGGGCGATTTGGTGATTCTTTGATTGTGTCCTCTTCGCTTATGCATCTTCATCTTCTGCCATCATTGTTGGCCACTGTACTATAGTTGTCTAACCTGTGTAGAATATTTGTTTTTTGTTTTTTTTTTTGTTCTTCCCTCCTTGCTTATCCATTTGTAGGCTGTCTTCTTCGGAAAGATGAATAAAATGAACTACTGACTAGAAAACAGCCGTCAATTATTTTTTTCTTCATCTCTGAACAATTTGATTTTACACTGTAATCTTCTGCTGCTTTTAGTGAACTATGGTAACACACAAAAGATCACAACTTGGACGACAAGTGAATTATTATTACCAATTAATAAACTACAGTTAAGCTCTATAATGTTCATGAGGGCACAATCCGTCATCTTGAACCTCGTTGTAATTAGATTTGCAAAATTTTTATTCCATTGCACATTTCATTATGCATGCGACGCATTGGTCGACGATTTGATATTTGAGCTAAATTCCTGCTGCTTGGATATTCGTAGCCACATTATTTTATTGGATTGTTCAACTTAACAAGTATTGACTGAAAAATATAATTTTAAAGTAAAACAACCATTTTGAGTGTTTTCCAAATTTAATCCAATGAGAAGCTCCAATTTCATCATTTAGCCGTCTTAATTGAATTGATTTTAGACAGTTTGGGTTAATGATCATTATGATAATTTTTCCATTAACTACGAAGCTAGAAAAATGTTAGCGTAACTTACAATCCAGATAAGTTCTGGATATTTATTTACCAATAAAGATCTATTATAAGTTTATCTGCCTTTCAGGATCAACACGTCGCGAGAATAACGCTCTGTTTGGAACATGTACAAAGGAAGGGAAGAGAAGAGAACAAATTTAGAAGGAAACTCTGAGAACAACGCATGCAAAATTATACTATTATTTTGTTGTTTTCTTTTCTCGGTCTTCTCCAAAAAAATAAGTGATAAAAATATGGGGTTAATTACACTTTGCTCCATCTAATTATGACTTTTTTTCACGTTGTCCTTTTTATCTTTTTTTGTTACAACTTACTCCTTTCAACTATAGAAAAATGACATAATGCTCTAACGATAATTTTTTTATCTAATATTCAACGGTAAATATTATGACATGTGCACTTAAAAATATTTATTGTGACCGGAATACCCTTCAAATACACATACGCACAACATAATACATAATTTATAATAGATAGATTAAGTTAGTTAATATTAATTCTTCTTTTATTTAATTTGCATTGTAAATGAATTTCAGGTATGACACATCGTAATAGTTTAACACTTAATAATGTGTTAATGTTATTTTATAACAAAATATGAATAAAAAACGACACATCACTATATGTCCGCTTGGTTATGTATCTTTTAAAAAAAATTATAATAATGTAACGACCCAACTTTTTACACATATAATAAATAATTTTCAATCAGTTATTGAAATTTTTTTTGATTCATTTTAATTAAAACAAAATTTATCCAAATTGAATTTATTTATTTATTTTATTATTATTATTATTTTAAGTAAATCTCGAACGATTGGAATCCGAACATAGATGCACATGTGGGTTTTTGAATTGCGGATGAACTTGACAACTTTTCAATTTTCCTCTTTCATGTCAGTGGACATTTCTTTTGTTTTTTGGAATTAATATAGTATAGAAAATGTGATAAGAAAGTCCTGAACCTAACTTATAATCTGTCCACGTGCTTGCTAGACCCCTCAATTGACCCACTAAGCTCTTTGGTTTCCTCCCAAAAACCCCTTTGAATCCCAAAACCGTAGTTGCCCAAGTCTTGAACCCACCCATTATTTCTTCTAGATACATCATAAACCCCTGGGATTCTTTATCCCTGATGGATCTTTGATTTTCTAACCTAATTAAATCCAACCTATCCTAGTTGCTCTATATAAAGCCTACCTATTTCACTCATATCCTTCACTAGCAAATTCACGCATAATTAAATGTCAGAGAGTGAGAGTGCCGAGAGTTAGAGAGAAAAGGAAGGGAGAGGTCGCTACCGGGTTCAAGCGAGGCCCGAAAACACTATTTCGATGCCGTTATTTCGTCGGAATCGCACAATTAAGATAGAAACACATATCTTGCAACCTTAGTTTCGTGCAATTTGTAAATATTATGTGTATTTTTTTATCGGATCATGGCCCAAATGATTAAATCTTATCTCAATCACTCAACACTTGCACATGTATACACTATTTAATGTGTTGTGATGTCCATGAATCCCCATGGGATCTCGTGAGAGCAGGAGTGCCAACCCAACCATATTTTCTATGTTGTTATGTTGTTGCAAATAAAGTGAAATGTTGTTGAGATTCTGAAAGTTATATTGATGGAATTTATGACGTGATGAGGTCATGATGGAATTTTGGTTAGTTCATTTTATACCCGTTATGCTACCGATTTTATTTTTGAAACTTAGTGTATTTGATGTGGGAAAATCTAGAATCATATATTAGGGACACCGCACCGGATGCCGCTTGTGACATGGCAGCGGAGGATGTCAGAGCGTGTATTGTATTTGAATAATGTGTAGAGACACCAAGGAACATTAAAGGAAAGAGTAAAAAAGGGTTAGTCGTGGTGGCAGTTTGATCCGGATTTGACTCGTGTATTTATGGCGTAATTATGTCAAGTTGATTATAATTTGATTATAAGGGCCCCAACTACGAGGAGCTGGAGACAATTGGAGGTTACTTCAGGACGTCTGCGATGGCAACTTCGAACCGAGGGAGTGGTGACCAGTGTCTTGTGCGTCCTTTAGCTGATAAGGAGAAACGGCTAAGGTTTGGGGTGACTAGACCTGGTGAAGCCACGTTGCGAAGGATCTAGGGTGAAGTAGGTATTGACCTGAGTGGACGGTAGAAGGTCTTTATTTTACCGGGTCGGTATTCGGTCGGATACATAACCTTAGACTACGGGCCCTTTGGTAAGTAAAAACTGGTCAATATCAATCAATTGCCTATGCTAGTGTTTAAGAGGGTAAGGTTGGATTTCCGAGAAGGTGAATTCTAGAAACTTAAATACAAGATTCATAACGAACCTATGTGTTTATTTTCGCTGCTTTACTCTCTATTATTTAATGGGATTATTATATCTATCAAATTACATGTTTCTTGAGTTAGTGTTTCGGGTATGTTTTTCGCTGAGTATTCTGTACTTATGGAGCAATTTCTCTACCCTTAGCATTAATGCCAGATGAAAAAGTGCAGGAAGAGAAGCAACCCGAGTTGAAAGAATCGGCGGAACTGAAGACCATGACAACACATGTGGATTTTACTCTTAGAAGCTTTAGAATTTTTAATTCATAATGTAAACCCAGAAGGGATATTTTAGTAATTTTTTGTCAAACTCTTGCAAACAATATTTTACGAATTTGTGTTTTCATTATATTTAATTCAAAGTAATGGAATAAAATGATTTATTTAACGTTACCGAAAAGTGGGGCGTTACAAATAAGAATTCTTATTTTAGTGTCTACAGAGTATATATAATTTAATTGTTTTGCATTCATAATATTTTATATAAAATTTTGTAAAATTTGAAGAAAATAGGTAAAGCTTGTGGAAAAATTTATTAAATTTTGTTTAAAAGTTCACAAAATTTGAAAAAAATTACAAAATTAAGAAAAAAAATATAATGACATACAAATATTTTTTTTTACCGGGAAATAAAACATTTGGAGAAACTTAAAAATTGGTATATCAAGAAATAAATGGATCAAAATTTGATTTAGTTTTACAAATTTATGTCCAAATGTTATGAATTTAACAATGCAAATTAAATTAAATAAAAATTAATATTAACTAACTTAATTCATAAATTATGTATTATGTATAATTTTGTGTGTGTGTGTGTGTGTGTGTGTGCAGGATATCAGTCACAATAAATATTTTTAAGAATAGTGTGCACAGCACATAACCTTTATGATAAATATTGGACGAAAAAACTAATGGCAGATAATTATGTTATTTTTCTATAGTTAAAAGGAGTAAGTTGTAGTTTAAAAAAGATAAAAAGAACAACATCAAAAAGAGTTATAATTGGAGGGAGTAAAGTATAATTAACCCTAAACATATAAGTATTCATAGAAAAAGATAGGTTGAATGTGATTGAATTATTATAATACTACTGGTGGAGTCTGGAATCTGAATTAAACTTCTCAAAATTGTATGATGAACCCTCTAGCTGAACCTGCAAAACACTCAACACTAAGTTTTTTGCCGGCCGGGGTTGGATCTTCAGCAGGCACTCCAACAATCAAGTTAGCCTCTAGTGAGAGCAAAACCAACTTGAAAGTAGTTTTAGCGTGAACGTGCATGTATTATAATAGGAATGCCCATGGAATATTTATAGAGTAGGAACCCAATCGCCTGCCGGATTCTTCAGCCAAGGATATAGCATTATGGTTCGAGAGTCACGATGGTCCTGCCACATGTCCCACTTCTGTCCGAATCATACAGGCACGTCTACATGTCCCGTAATTTTCTCCCCCACGTTTGTATGTGCAGGGCCGTACTCCTTACGTGGTGATGCCGAGCATTACATGGCCGAGGATGGAGAGAGGCCGAAGACAGACACCGAGTGCGTAGGTGAGGGGGCTGTGAGAGAGTAGCCGAAGATAAGTGCAGCCTGTTGGGTCGTTTGGTATGCAAGCCGAAGGACTATTAGGTAACTCTTGGGCTTAGCCCGACTTGGGCCGAGTGTGAGTAAACCGAGATGATTGTGGGTCGAAGGCCTACTATTGTTGTGTATTCCAACCCACTACAGTAGCCCTCAACTCCTTCATATTAAAGCTGGCATGGAGGGGTTGATTTTCCAAAAGGCCAGAACCGAGCATGACTGACGTCGTAGGAGGGCACGTAACGATTTATACAAAGTGTCAGCCCTATAGATGCTATCACGTGGAGCTCAATCCAATGGTCGGATACGAAATGATTCGTTTCCCGCATGTGATGCCTCGTGTCTTGCGCTAGTCGTTTCTTGAAAAATGAGCCCCAGTATAAATAGGGTGCTCCCAGGAGTGAGAATGTTCTTTTACGCCACATCTCTTCCAGCGCCCCTGACGTTTCTCTTGCCCTTTGGAGATTCGACTTCCAATTTTCTCAGCCATCTTTCATCGTTTTCGAATTCTAGGTAAGGTTATATTGTTGCGTCCATAATGCTTGAATATGGTCTCACTTTCTTCCTTTGGGTTGTCTTAGCTTTTAGTTGTTAGTTTGAAGTCGTCATTTGGGATTGTCACATTGACCCCAGAATCTGGCCGAGCGTCACGACGTTTTAGGAAAAAGATCTTTTCGATCTATTTCCTTTTCTTTTTTTACAATTATCTAATATCGTAATCTTTTTTGTTATTACGGGGACGACTTGTTTTGACCATGCATTCCCTTGCCCGCCACCGAGCACCTTGTGTCGGTCCGTCATCCCTAACTGATTTGCAACTGAGGCTGTCTTCTGCTCAGACATCGTACCTTAGAGATTTTTTAACACCTGTGCACCTATTAATAGGATGTCTAGGTGTTGTCCTCTGATGCCGAAGAGCCCGGACCTAGCGGCTCCACAGGGCTTCCAGGCATCGACGTGATGCCGAAGGCCTCGGCTTCTCATTCGGGAAAAAATCGGTATACTCGCTTCTTTGATGATCCAAAGAGCTTAGCTGATTTCCGCCTTACTTACGGCATCTCCGACAACGTGTTCGTAGATCTAGTCTGACCGGGTGACAATCTCGTCACGGACGAGTTCCAAATCATACTACCATTGATGGCCATCATCGAGGGAGGGGTACGTTTCCCCTTCCATCCCTTTCTTCGGCAAGTGCTGAATACTCTTCAGTTGACTCACTCCCAAGTCACAATAAACTTTTATCGTACGGTCATGGGAGTCATCAAACTGAAGGAAAGGTACCATTTGGCCTTTGAGATCGAAGATCTATTCGGCCTCTATCTTGTGAGTCAGAACAAGGTAGCGAGGAGGAAGTACCTCCGTTGTCGGACCGAGCAGAGAAGATTGATCAGGGGGCTGCCGGACTATGATAAGTATGTGAACGATTTCGTCGTCGTTAGGGGAGAATTTGAATTTGGCCTAGGCAAATATCGTTTTCATCCGATCCCCAAAGTCATTGGGTATGCTGGTAAGAATCGTGGGATTATGTTTTTTCTTAATGTTTGGCCTTGTATTTTCATCTTGTACTAATTCTGTCGTCTGTCGCAGGGAAAGAAGTCGTTGAGCGCCTGAGGAGCCGAGCGTCGTGGACTAGGATCAATCAAGCTCTAGCTATTCAGAGGAGGCATAGAGATTGCTCGGTGCTACTCGGATATGTTGATCTGTACTGGTCGAAGCTTAAGTCCCGGGGAGACTCCAGTAGTAGCAGTGAAAGTGTTGAGGGCAGAGGAGTACACCACGAACCTGGCAATACACTTGATCCAGCAGTCTAGACGTGTGCCAGCTCCCCACTCGGGATTATAAAAGAGCCAAGAGAAGAGTCGACACTGGAGACTGTCATTCCTATATCTTCAGGTACCGGTTCTCCAAATTTTTTCTCCGACTATAGTCCGTTGGTCAATGTCAGTGACCAAGAGTTGAGGGACATGTTTGCAGAGATCGACCAGATGCCGAGGAAAGCTCACAACGAAGTGACGCTAAAATTGGCGGTGAGTGTCACGTCGACGCCGAAGACTGCACGCCCAGCTGACCCTCAACGGAAGAGAAAGGGCGTCCAAGTGGACGATTCAACTACGAAGAAGCCCAGGGGCAAAGAAAGATGCTTGGCTGACGGTTGTGGAGGCAGCTTAGGGCAAGGATGCCTGGCTCCTTCGCCGAGGATAACCTCAACCCTAGTTGATGCTGGGATGGTGGGGACGTCGACCCCTGACAAGTTCATGCTGCATTGCCTACTTTTCAACCGGCTGTTGAACATTGGTGACTCCATTGATGTCAACCCCAACATCGCGCTATCGCTTGCCGAGGGTATGATACTTTCCAAGGATGCTGAAGCCTTGTTGAAGGGTCTTGAGTCATCATTCCTCGAGATGGCTCATCTCATGGTGAAGGTAAGGCTCATCGACCTCCCTTCCTGGTTCCTCGTATTTACTCAATCATTTTTCTCATATATTTAGATATATGGTATAGGCAACCCAACATTTGGCCTCAGTGAAGGAGGGTCTCCCGCGGGAACCAGATTCGGTGCCTGCGAGGGCTCCATGAACAAGAGGTGGAGGCCAAAAATTAGATGCGCGAGGAACGGAACACCGTCTAAGCCGCCCTCTTCGAGGCCGAGGAGAAAGCTAAGGCCCTATCACTTGCCCTTGAGGCCAAGGACAAGGAAATGACGCAAAGGGTTAATGAGACCGACTCGAAGGGGTACGATGATGGGTACGCCGAAGCCCAAAGGAAGTTCCTGTGTGAGGACATACCTACATATCAAGCGCTTGCCACTTCTGCCGACCCGTTAAGTGATCCCGCAGCCGTGCCACTGACTCCTACTGAAGATCATCCTAATATGGCCGAGGATCCAAGTCTATCGAGTGTTGTAGAAGTCAACCCACCGGCCCAAGTATGAGCTCAGTTTTGTAATAACTAGTTGTGCTTTACCAAACAATGGTCGGTTGGAGCCGACATTTTAGTTTCTATCTGTCTGGTTTACAAACTTTATCTGCTATTTGCCTTAGCTCAATAGTTGCGTGAATTTTCGTTGTTTTGAGATATAAGATATGTGATTGTTTCTTTTTGGAATATGGTAGTAGATTGTCACATATTCTATCGTCGGTTTGTACCAACTTATTTTTGTTTGAATGGTCGTAGGTAATTGTCAATTATTTTGACTTGTGAATGTTTTTGTTTTATACTTGTTACCCTCTTCGTTAAAGTCGACCCGTGAATTGGCGGTTGGACTGTAACTTAGTTATAGGGAGAGTGTGGAATCATGAGCACATGTGAGTGAGGAACTGTGCGTAACCAGTAGAGGTTGGTACTGTACCGAGCATAAATGTTGGAGAAATTTCAAGAAATTTCGCATATAGGTAACCAGACTTAGGCTGCTATTTAGTGTACGGCAATTTGACCGTGCATGAACAGAATGAGGAAAATCTTGTCAATAGATGAAATGTTGAAATAATAGGGGGCCTGAGGCCGTACATTGATAAATACATAATTATGGACTATTACCATCGCCCAATCTACCTTTGTTACAGTCTTACGAGCCTTGTTATTACTAATTTGGCTTGTTTTCTATGATTTCAGGAGCCAATAAGGAGAAAAAGTGGCAAAAACAAAGATAGACGTCCGGACGGCACTGATCCCCGTCCGGACATGGCTTACACATATTCTCTGCCGGAAAACTCCATTCAGGCGTCCGGACAGAACCTGCCTGTGTCCGGACCGACTCCTCCTCCAACCACCGGGCGCCACCTCACAGCATGTCACAACCGCCCTCAATCAGGCGTCCGGACGGGACCAATCAGGCGTCCGGATGGAACCACCACCTCAACATCGCTACGGTGACGTCAGCCCTAAACTTCAGGCGGCGCTGGCGTCCGGACGGCCCAACTTTGCACTCTTTGGATCTGTTTGTCACACAGGCGTCCGGACGGACCATCACGGCGTCCGAACGGCTTAGGGTGGTGGAAATGTCTATAAATAGTCCAGTCCGAATTTTAAAAGATATCTCGGATTTTTCTTAGAATTTTCTCTGTCAGACCACTTTGTAATAGAATATCCTTCGCCTGGGGAAGGAATTCAGGGGTAGATAAGAGAGAGAAAGGGAAGGACAGAAGGTGAGCGCTATATTCAGATCGATTGTAATGACGGTTTACACTTCTATATCAATGGAATCTACTTCTATGGCCGGCTAATCTTCTGTCTAAGGTGATGATGAAACTCTAACCTAGTGTAATGAGTATGTTTCATTAGAACTTCCCGTTCTCGTTATTCGAATCCATGTTGTATGGTATAGAACTAAAGATCTTCCTCTTTCATTATGTGTTATCTTATTTTTATGACATACAACCAAGGGCTCATTGATTCGTGCAACTCAACTAAGATAGATTATGCCTCGTAAGACACGTTGTGCTATCAGATAATCCGTGCCTTAGAGACGGGTTATGCTGATAAGACAATTCGTGCTAAGCAAAGATAATCTATACTAGTTGATATAATACGAATATCCTAGGCAAGCATAGTACAGACTAACTATCTGCACAGTGCTTAACGGATTCGAATAATAAACATTAACAGATTGAAACATTCATGTCATTACAAAATATTGGAATGGATTCAAGCCTTAGATACTTCCTCCCAGAACTTTTCAAATAAACTTATTACTCGTATTTTCATTTCTAGTTTCAAAATCACACAACAAATCAACCTATGTTTCTTCACAAGTTAAGAATAGGATTCAATTAAAAGAAATAACTAATTCACCTCTATCTCTGTGGATCGATACTCAACTTGCTGCTATACACTTTTTACTCAACTAAATTACAGCACAAGTAGTTTAAAATAACTTTGATACGGCCTAAACAACGACATATTTTGAGACCGATCATACATTGAATAAGAAATCAACATTAAAGGAGGGCCCTGGGCCGTACAATCTAGAATACAAAATTTAAGAAACTACAGAATTCAAGGAGGGCCCTTGGCCATACGACCTAGTGATAATATTTTCTCAGGTTGTGGGCGTTCCACGGCCGAGGGACGGGAGTGCCGTCTAAGTCTTCCAATTTGTAGAGCCGACTCCGGCTATCTTGATCACTCGGTAGGGACCCTCCTAGATTGGACCGAGCTTATTCTTTCGTTTTGCGCCAACTACCTTTTTGAGGACGAAGTCGTCGGGTTTCAATGTCCTGGACTGAACCTTATTGTTATAGCCTTGGGATATCTCCTACTGGTATGCCGTGATCCGAATTCAAGTGGAGTCCCTATTTTCTTCGGCCAAGTCCAAAGCGGTCGATATTGACTTGTCATTGGTGTCCGCATCAAAACCTTTAGTTCGCATAGTGGGAAGGCCGGATTCAAAGGGAATAACTACTTCCATGCCGAAGGCCAGTGAAAACAGTGTTCGGCCGGTTGATCGACGGGGAGTTGTTCGGTAGGCCCATACGACGCTATAGAGTTCTTCGGCCCATCTGCCTTTGGCAGCTAATAACCGTTTCTTGATCCCACCGAGTATGATTTTGTTCGAGACTTCGGCTTGTCCGTTGCATTGGAGGTAGAAGGGGGTTGAATTAAAGAATCAGATCCTGTGCTCAGCGCAAAAATTGGTAAATATGTCCCCTACGAACTGTGTGGCATTTTCGGAGATAAAAGCATAGGGAATACCAAACCTTGAATGATATACGCCAGACAAACCGCTTGACGTCCTTATCTTCAATTATGACTAAGGGCTTGGCCTCTACCCATTTTGTGATATAGTCGGTAGCTGTGATTAGGAACTTGTGTCCTCCGGGTGCCACTGGAAATTTTTCCACGATGTCTAGTCCCCACTATGCGAATGGTCAGGGACTTGACAATGGATTAAGCTATTCGACTGGCTGATGGAGGAGTGGAGAGAACCGTTGACATTGGTCACACTCCTTGACCAGTTTATCGACTTCCTTCTCATATTTGGCCACCATAGCCTTGAGTGAGAGCTCGGTGTACCAACAATCTCCCTCCCGAGTGATAACCACAGCTGAGAGAGTGTAATTCATGGAGTAAGGCACCCGTCTAGTCCAGGTGCACACAGAAAAGATAAGGTGCCGAGTATGCCCTTCGGTAGAGTTTGGCCCCAGGTCCCAACTAGAATTGGGCGGCCTTATGAACAACTTACAAAGCTTCCTTTCGGTACTCGGGTAAGATTTCATCTTTGAGATACGCCACGATGGGGTCCATCCAGTTGAGACCCTCTGAAATGCAATTGACCTCAACAGGAACTCCCAGCTTTTCAATGCTAGGCAATGGGAGGACGTTAACGGAGACCGCCCTCTGTCCCCTAGCGTCTATTGCCGACGCAAGGCCTGCTAAGGCGTCGGCATGGGCGTTTTATTCCCGAGCAATCTAATCCAAGCTGAAGTGCCGAAACCGTTGGGTGAGTTGATGGACTGCGTCGACATAGCGGGACATCCTCTCGTCTCGAGCTTCATAGTCCCTGGATAATTCGTTGACGACTAGCTGAGAGTCGCTATAAGCATTAATATGCTCGGTGCCCAGGTTTTCGGCGAAACGGAGCCCAGCAAAGAAGGCTTCGTATTCGGCTTCATTGTTGGGGGCGGCGAATTCGAGCAGGATGGCTAGCTCGTGGAGAATCCCTTCAGGTGAGATCTATATAACTCCAGCTCCTGAGCCATGGTTGTTAGAGGATTCATCCACATACATCTGCTAGAAGTTACCATGGAAGAGCCTCCAAGGTAATGGTTTCATTGAATCGGTGTTCGGCAGTTGGCAGTGCCCGCTAGTGCCGAGTGTGAACTCTGTAATAAAGTCGGCAAGAACTTGACCTTTGATCGCCGTCCTTGGCTGGTATTCGATGTCGAAGTTAGCCAGTTCCACGACCCATTTTGAGATACGATTGGAAAGGTCGGCCTTGTGCAACAAGCTTTTCAAGGGGTATTGGGTTAGTACTGTTAGGGGGTGAGCTTGGAAGTATGGTGCGCGCTTTCGGGAGGCAGAGACGAGCGCCAATACAAGCTTTTCCAAAGGTAAATAACTGGTATTGACACGGACTAGGGTTTTGCTGGTATAGTAGATGGGGAGATGTGTTTGGTCCTCATGTCGTACGAGAAGTGAAGTGACCACATGCTGAGATATGGCCAGATAGATGAAAAGAAGCTCATTCTCTTTTGGGCAGTGAGCAGCGGTGCCGAAGATAAATAGGTCTTCAGGTCCTACAATGCTTGGTCACATTCTGGAGTCCACGTGAAGCTCCTTCGGTTATATTTCTTGAGTAGCTCAAAGAAGGGTCGGCACTTATTCGACGATCAACTGATGAATCTGTTAAGTGCGGCAGCCATTCCTGTTAGCTTTTGGACACCTTTGATGGTATAAGGTGCTTCCAATTTGTTGATAGCGTTGATCTGGTTGGGGTTAGCTTTGATACATCGTCTTGTGATCAGGTAGCCCAGGAATTTCCCTAAGCCGACGCCGAAGGCACACTTCTCGGCATTTAGGCGGAGCTTGTGTTTCTTCAAGATATCAAAGACCTCTTGCAAGTGTGTTAAGTGGTCGGCCTCGTGCCTACTTTTGACCACCATGTCGTTAATGTAGGCATCCATCGTGTTGCCAATCTGTTCGCTGAACATTTTGGTGATCATGCTTTGATAGGTAGCCCCTGCGTTCTTGAGGCCAAAGGTCATCACCTTGTAACAAAAAAAACCCCGGGGATGATGTAGGCGGTTTTTTTCCCTATTTGGCTTGTGCATGGCGATCTGGTGGTATCCTCGGTAGGTGTCCATGAAGCTAAATCGAGCATGGCCGGCTGTGGCATCCATCAATCAGTCGATCCTCGATACGGGAAAGCAATCCTTGGGGCAAGCGTCGTTGAGATTTGTGTAGTCAACACAGACGCACCATTTGCCATTTTTCTTTTCCACAACCACCATATTGGCTAACCAGATCAAATACTGAACCTCCTATTTCGCTTCAGCCTCCAACAGGCGGTTGACTTCCTCAACGATGGCATCTGTGTGGGTTATCGCCAACCGTTGAGGCTTTTGTATTACCACTTGGCGAGATTTGTCAACGTTGAACGAGTGGCAAATAAATTTGGGGTCAACCCCCGGCATCTCATACGGTGTCCATGTGAACACCTCTCGATTTCGTCGAAGGAAGTCGGTCAATGCTTCCCATTCGGCAGATGATAAGGTTGATCCCAACAAAAAGGCTCTATCGGTGTTTGAGTCGTTGGCTGGCACAGTAACTAGGTCCTCGATGGCTTTTTATGCGGCTTCCGTGCCGACATCGTCAAGTACAAGAGCGTCTGGCATTTTTACCCACTGGATCTGCCCTGGGCAAACCTTGCTTTTGATTGCTGTGACATAGTACTTTTTGGAAAACAACTGATCGCATAGAACTTCTCCCTACCCCCAAGTCCCATTGAAGCAGAGGACTTGGTGGTAAGTGGAGGCTATGGCTCCGAGCTTATGTAGCCAGACACGATAGACGATAGTGTTGTAAGGGCTCGGTACATCCACAACCACGAATTTGACTTCTACCATCCTTCAGGTGGAGGACCTTGAATAGGGAATAGTACATGACCTTGGTCAAACTCTCTTGGTCCACCAGGATTTGGCGGACCAAGGAAGTACCAAGGGTAAGAGAAACGACTAAGGCGTCATTATGTGGTGTTTGGAGACATTCCAGATCCTGGTCGGAGAACGAAATGCTACCTCTGGAATGGTTATCTGGATGCAGACGTTTGGCTCCCGAGCTTACTGTCATAACCTGTTTTCCATTGGCCGCACATTTGATCTCAGCCCAAAGGCTCTCTTCCGCAGCTGTGTCCACCATTCCATGAATTATGTCGATCACTCTAACCTCGCCACTGTTTTCTTTCTTAGGCTCCGGCTGAAGTCCGGCTCATATTTTTTCTTCGTCTATATATTCCTTGAGGTGGCCCTGGGATACCAATCTCTCAAGGAAGTCTCTCCACACTCGGCATCTCGTGGTCACATGGCCTTTCTCCCTGTGGTAGGAACAGTGGTAAGGAGAATCAGGAGATTTCCGAAGATCCCCCAGGGGCCTTCTCGGCCATTCAAAGTATAGCTCGTGCTGGATCTTTTTAAGGATCTCATACATCGGGATTTTAAATATGATTTTCACAACAGCAAACTCATGAGGCTAGGGAGCCTTCTTTCTGTCGAAGTCCACCATGTTCACACTTTGGCGTCCTCCGTTGCTATATGTGCTTCTGTTCCCATCTCCCTAACAGGGGTGGTTTTGCATGGCCTGAAGCCATTCACTTCAAGCCTCCTCCAATCGACAGTATTACCAATCCGTCCCATGAGATCGTCCAAGTCGGAAGGATTGGACAACATTACATCCTTGAACAGTTGGCTCCTATGGTCCAGGCCAAGCTTGAACAAGGTTAAGGTAATGGCCATATCGCAACCTTGTATTTCATTAAAGAGCTCCCAATACGGAGTTGCATATTGTCTGAGAGACTCGTTGGCCGACTTTCTCAAGGCGAGAAGAGAATCGACACCCTTCTTCTATCTGCTACTGGTGACGAACCGAGTTAAGAACGCAAAGGTGAGGTCCTTGAAGGAGGGAATGGATCTCTTTGGCAATTTGTTGAACCAGAGAAGACCGAGCTCTCTTAAGCTGGAGGGGAAGAGCTTGCACATTAGGACGTCGTCAGAGCTATAGAGAGACATCATCTGCCAAAAATGCACTAGATGCAGATAGGCATCCGTCTTTGGATCGTACTTGGTGAACTTCGATGGGTTGAAACCGCGTGGAGGGCGGACCCCGTCGATCTCTCTAGTGAAGGGGGAGAAAATGAGCTAGTCATATATGATGTCGCACTGCGATCAGCCCTGCTGAACCTCGTGCTCTACCGGACCCCTTCGTCTAGCAGTGAGCTGAGGCCTAAGATCCTGCCCACGTGGTATCGAGGGGAACGTTCTCAATCATTACAACGCTGAGGCGATCGGTCCCTTCACCCGTCGTACCTTTTGTCTAGCTTGTTTTCATGAGTGGGGGTGACATCTGAGGCGATAGTCAGCAGGGAGTACGAGTGGGTGTTGTTGACAGACTAAGCTCCCAACCGTTTATGAACCGAGACCCGCCGAGTTCGGCGATCGTCACCTGAGTGATGTTCGGGAGGAGGAGAGCAGACCCGCTCTTTACCATGCGTCTCACTATTCCTTTTTGCTTCGGCATTGACTCCTAAACGCTCGAGAGCCAGGCACTTTTGCTATTTTTTTCGCTCGGGTGAGCGTGTTTGGTGGCGCCTGCGTCGCCGAGCTTGAGACATTTTGCCATTTTGGTGGGGCCTTATCTCAACTTTGAACTGTGCCACCTCTTCCCTGGCTAGTTGGAGGAGTTGGTCCTTCTCGGCTAACTGAGTTTCCAAGCATTCGACACACGCCCTGGCCCTGAGCTCAGCATGAACTTTGACAGGTGGATGAGAGGAAGGATTGGCAAGGCTATTGGGTCAGTCCCTCTGGCACCCATTGCCACCTTTCCAGCCCAAGTAGATTCGATTTGATCGTTTTTCTGAGTTGGAGTTTTTGCCATAAGGCTGAGTTTGAAGAGTTTGGTGAGAGTGAGTGTAACGACCCGCTCCTGCCTTGTACAATATTGTCCGCTTTTGTCGCCCAAACCCCATGGACTTCCCAGTAGGTCACTCATCCCTGGATTGCTCTAGGGTGAGCACGCTTAACTGTGAAGTTCCATTTGGTGTTGGCGCCATCATGGCTTTAAAAGGCCTTGTACAAGGAAGGTTCATAATCTTTATAAATACCACCGAACTTACATCCACCAAGCGATGTGGGACCCTTGACCACCCATCCGGACGTCCCACTAAGACTCCATCTCATGGACGCCGGCCTCACAGCTGGCACCACGGCCTGGCTGGGGTGTCACAATCTCCCCCACTTAGGAACACACGTCCTCGTGTGGGGCCGAGATATCCCACATTTCCGGTTGGTGCAAGCTCTGGTACCATTTGTAACGACATGCTCCCGCCCTGTACAATATTGTCCGCTTTTGTCGCCCAAACCCCATGGACTTTCCAGTAGGTCACCCATCCCTGGATTGCTCCAAGGTGAGCACGCTTAACTGTAAAGTTCCATTTGGTGTTGGCGCCATCACGGCTTTAAAAGGCCTTGTACAAGGAAGGTTCATAATCTTTATAAATACCACCGAACTTACATCCACCAAGCGATGTGGGACCCTTGACCACCCATCCGGACGTCCCACTAAGACTCCATCTCATGGACGCCGGCCTCACAGCTGGCACCACGGCCTGGCTGGGGTGTCACAGTGAGAGTGAAAGCTTGAGATGAGAAGTCGAGTGAATCTCTCACCGTGATCGCCAAAATGTAGAGTTTGGAATCCAAATTAGACTTCTCGAAATTGTATGACAAACCCTGTGGCTGAACTTGCAAAACACTCAATATTAAGTTAGTGCCGGCTGGGGTTGGATCTCTGGCGGGCACTCCGACAATTAAGTTAGCCTGTAGTGAGAGCAAAAGCAACTTGAAGGTAGTTTTAGTGCGAGCGTGCATGTACCTGTAATAGGAGTGCCCATAGAATATTTATAGAGTAGGAATCCAACCATCTGTCGGAGTCTTCGGCCAAGGATATAGCATCGTGGTTCGAGAGTCACGGTGGTCCTGCCACATGTCCCACTTCTGTGCGAATCGTACGGGTATGTCTGCATGTCCCATAATTTTTTCCCCCACGTTTGTATGTGTAGGATTGTACTCCTTACATGGTGATGCCGAGCATTACATGGCCGAGGATGGAGAGAGGCTAAAGACAAACACCAAGCGCGTAGGTGGGGGGCTGCGAGAGAGTAGCCGAAGATAAGTGCAGCCTGTTGGATCGTTCGGTATGCAAGCCGAAGAACTATTAGGTAGCTCTTGGGCTTAGCCCGAGTTGGCTGAGTGTAAGTAACCCGAGGATGATCTTGGACGGAAGGCCTACTATTATTGTGTATTCCGGTCCATTACACTACTAGTCACTTATACCTATGATGGCATGATCTGGATTCACTTGTAGACATTTTTAAACATTACTGTTGATACCAGATTTTGGCCCCACCGCTCAAAGTATTATGAAAAATGCTATCAAAATAGATTTAAAAGAATTTGGGTACAAAAAGACTATTTTGCCTTTGCACAGTCCGGGGTTCGGGAGTACTGTTCACGAGATCACTTCATCAAGTCATGAGAACCTCATACTATTGATCAGAACAACGACACGAGTTCAGTGACAGTGATTGGGATGAAATCGGACAACGCCGACAATTTTTTATTGTTTAGAACGGGGTCTCGGAGGCACAATTTATGAGCTGATATATTCAGACATCGAGAGGCACATGTTATTAATTGACACAGAAATACGAGTCCATCGGCTGTATCCTTGGTCCAATCCGAGTTCGGTAGCTCAAAAAATGACATTTTAAAGAATGGTAGCAATGTACCGTGATCATTTGGGAGCTAGGTTTGCGAGCCGACATGTCCATAAATAAAATATTAGACTCAAAATGATCCTCTCGACGATACGAGTCCATTGGCTGTATCCGTGGTCAAATCCGAGTTCGTTTGGACGTCCAAAGATTAAAAATAGCGCGCGAAGGCATTTTATAAAGCAGTAGTATTTTCGTAAATATTAAAGAAGGAGCTGACTCAGCAGTGACGTCATCATACTGACGCGCCACACGCGCGCGTGGATCGCACGCGCCGGAGCCGTGCACGACACGTGGGCCGTGCCCGGCTTGGGTGCCGTGCACGGCATTTGGGTCAGATCCTCTGCAGCTGCGCGCTGGTACATCGCTGACGTGGCCGTTTTCTATTGGTTTGTGTCTACCGCCGATTTCCTCTCCTCCCACGCGTACCTCTCCAGATGCGCCACGTGTCTTCCCTCTCTTTCTCGCCCACACCCAATCACCTCCCCACTCAGCCACACCTCTTCTCCCTCCACTCACACGCTAACACGTGTCAGCCGTACCTTCTCTCTCCTCTCTTCTCTCACGGCGGTTTCTTCTCTCTCTCTCTCCCCCCAGCCGACTTTCACCCCTCTCTCTCTTCTGTCAACCGCCTCACTTTTCTCTATAAAAGGAGCCTTCGCACTTGGAAAAAGAGGACGGATTTTTGAGGAAGGAAACCCAGAGAGGAGGGATTTTTTTTAGGAAGCCAAAAGACGGAATTTTTTTAGTACCTGAGAGCGGAAATCCAGAGAGGAAACCCGGACAGAGGAAAAAACCAGAGAGAAACCAGACAGAGACAACGTATTTTTTTAGGAAACCTTAGACAGTAGGAATTCCAGAGAGCGATATACACCAGTGATAAATTATCTGTTGTCAAATATTTTTCGACTCTGTAGTCGTGGAACATTTGACACCCGAAATAAATTAAGAGTTAGGATTTTTATATAGGACTTTTAGCCCAAAAATAAGAGGAGGTTCTGCCCAATTATTTTCAGATTTACAAAGATCCGAACGCGCTACTATATTAGCATAGCTCGAGATAACAGGGTTTTAAAACCCAGTGTTATGTCGGGTTATGATTTTACTTAGCCGTTCGCGTGTCTTTCTTATTTTCATGTAACCAGCTGATTCGAATATCAATACAAAGGTATAATTGCAACAATTTATCTCATTTCAATATCTGTCTTTTTTATTTAATTTCTGCTCTGTACATTTAATTTCCTTTTTATTTTTATTTTCTTTTTTATTTAATGTAAATACTACGCTTAAAAGCTGATGTTCGCATCTCTAGTCCGCGGTTCTGGAATTTCTAGTCCTTTTCCTGAAATTCTCAGTCCGCACTTCTAGAATGACAGAACATTTTTATTATCTTTCTGCTTTTTTTATGTAAATATTAATTGCGCATCCGCATCTCTAGTCCGCAGTTCTAAAAATTTCTAGTCCGTTTCCTGAAATTTTTAGTCTGCACTTCTAGAATGTTGTGATTTAGCCCGCTAAATCACAAAAGTCGGTGTTGGCCTATGCCAATTTACTTTTTGTGATTTAGCCTATTTTAATCACGAAAGTCGGTGTTGGCTCTGCCAATGTACTTTTCGTGATCTAAACAAAAATCACTTTAAACAAAAATAATACTCCGGCATATCGCTCGATTGCGTCGGCCCCTGTCGGAACTAACTTCTAATTTTTCCCCTTTCCCAGATCCCATAACTTTTTCTTTTTTTACCCCTTTCCCGTTTCCCCGTAACAGTTACTGCAATTTTTTTTATTTTTGTTTCACGTAAAATCAGTAAAGAAAAAAAAATCTTTACTGCATAGCTAAGTTATATGAATAGTGTTGTTAGTTCACGCTGACACACTATCCATATCACTTGGTTAAAAATCTTGATAATCTCGGAATTCCATAAACACACGGGTGACATAGGTAGCCCATGTTAGTTTTTTTGGGATGAAAATTTAACGGGCAATGCACGTTATCTTTTCACGACAGAATATCGTGATTGAACTAACATTTATTAAATTCTACAATTTGGACCGCCAGTGATTGTGTAGCTGTCGGGATGAAGAATTGCAGATAAATAAAATCAATAAAAGGAAAAAAATTCGTTACTTCATAGCTAAGTTATATGAATAGTGTTGTTAGTTCACGCTGACACACTATCCATATCACTTGGTTAAAAATCTTGATAATCTCGGAATTCCATAAACACGCGGGTGACATAGGTAGCCCATGTTAGTGTTTTTGAGATGAAAATTTAACGGGCAATGCACGTTATCTTTTCACGACAGAATATCGTGATTGAAGTGACATTTATTAAAATCTACAATTTGGACCGTCAGTGATTGTGTAGCTGTCGGGATGAAGAATTGCAGATAAATAAAACCAAAAAAGAAAGTTAACATGGTAATCTATTAACATATACCCGTTCCAACCTTTTTGCCACAAAAAAAAACTAAATTGCATAAGCCGGGGTCCTGTTTCCGCACCTGTTTTATTCCAATTGTACAGCAATCACTAGATATTATTTAAATTTGGCCAAGGATAATAAAATAAAATTAATTGGGAAAATAAAGTACCGAAAGGGCGATATTGGGTGCCTAACACCTTCCCAACTCGTAACAGTGAATCCCCGAACCCATCTCTGTTTTCAAGACCAGTTTTCTTTTAAATGAGTCATTTTTATAAAACAGAATCGTATTTCTGAGTTAAAATTAAATTATTTTTCTAAGGACATCTTCTTTGAAAATGGCCTTAGAGGGTGACTTGACACACCTAAAATTCATGTCAAGTGGCGACTCTGAGTTTTTAAATAAGTCCCAGCTGTTAAACAATTTTCATTAAAACGTCGCATTTAAAAGCAAGGAAATTTCCGGGCGCGACAGCTGGCGACTCTGCTGGGGACTTAGGGATTAATAAAAGAATTTGCAAATCGTGACTCTTTTTAGCGGAAACCATTAACCTACCCCATTTGGGTAAACTTACGGTGTAACGCAAGCTAAAGAGAGGTACTATTTGCAAACCTTTTATTCTTCCTTATCAGTGGATTTCGGCTTTTCAAATTTTCCCAAAAATTTTTTTTTTTCAAATTATCCTTGGCCTGTTACTAACATTATTCTTGTGGTTGTCTTTCAGGTGCGCTTTTGCCAAAAAAAAAAACATGCATAAATATCTTGTTACTAATATTTGTTTTGCAGGGCATTGCATTATTCTGAAATGATTCTCTCCAAATATTTACAAAATAAAAAAACAAATTTTTCAGCATATGCATACATTACATTCAGCACAACATACCCAACTCTCTTCTCAATCTCCATTCTACCTTTTATTTTTACTCATAGGATTAGGAGGGGGTTCGAAGTACGTGACGATCGTCAATGGTACTTTTTTGTAGCCAAAGACGGTTTTCACTGAAAAGGACACTCCAACCAAATCACCAACCAAAGATGGTACCCTTCACGGGGCCGGAGGTTTGAAGATTTGGGAACCGTGAAACCATGCTAGAAATGCATTAGCAAAAACCAAGCCGTCATGCTGCATGTAGTATCCCTCAAAAAAGAGTCAAGCCAAAACCCTGATAGAGACATTCATGAAAAATGGGGAGAATTCTCGTTGATTATGTAAAGGGCAAAATTTTCAAAAATTGCCAACCAGATTTTTGTCCTAACATGCTTCAATTTAGTGTCCAAAACATACAGTCAAAGTGTAGGACTATTCTCATACGGACCGGATATTCTCACAATTTCAAAAATCATATGCCGAAGTCATGCCGAACCTCTGGCAAAATTTCGAAGGATATGAAAAATCCGTATGAGTAATAGGATCCTTATACACACACTTGTCATCCTTTGACTGTATGTTATGGACCAATCCATTTCAGAAGTACAAACTAACATATTTCCCTGCAATACAAGGTACAAGCAGGAAGTAGGAGTCTCACCCGAAGACTAGGCGACTGTCAGTCCAAAAGCCATGGCAGAAGAAACAAACTATCAGTCTCTCTGCATTAAATCTGACACAGTCTCTCGAGAAGAATACAATGTTCTTCTCAAGGAAATGGAGAGCCTCCAAATCAGGATCCAAGCACTTCTAACCCAGCACCAGACACCACAAAGTGCATCAATGCCGTTTTCCTTTAACACAGGGGCAGAGACATCAGCAATACCAAACCCTTCCCTGACATCAGTCCAGACAGGGGCAATTCATGTCCAATCAGTAGCCGATATTTCAGTGGGACAACATAGACCACCTCCCATAAATCCAATCCAATTGGTCAGGCCAAGTGCCCAGGGTAATGTCAAAAGCCTAAAGGGAAGGCCAGACCCAACATCTATCCAAAAAATTCAAAACATTGAGAGGGCCATCGAAGCTATACAAGGGGCAAGTTCACAGGTGTCCACTAACCTCTCAGATTTGTGCGCTTTTCCAAACTTGTAACTGCCAAACAAGTTCAAAATACCATGTTTTACCAAGTTTGATGGAACCAGTGATCCAATGGCCCACCTGCGCCTTTATGCTGGGGCATTATGTGGTTATCCAGATCCAGAGAAGCTAATGACACAGTTATTTCAGCACAGCCTAGTAGGACCCGCAGCACAATGGTTCGCTAGGAGTGATGTCCGTCAGTTCAGAACATGGGCAGAGTTGTCACATGCATTCATGAAGCAATACAGACACAATTCAGGGTTGGCCGTAGACCGACTTTTCCTAATCAGAATGGAGCAGGAACCTAGAGAGTCTTTTCGAGCCTACGCATGCCGTTGGAAAAATCTGGCTACGCAAGTGGTGCCACCGCTAGCTGACTCAGAATATGTGCATCTATTTGTCCAAACTTACAAAGGGGTCTACTACGAAAAGTTTTGCACTTCAATAGGCATATCCTTCGGTGAAATGATCCAACAAGGAGACATGATTGAAGACGGGATTCAGACCGGACGGATTATGGATCTTTACCCCCAGGACTAACAAAGCTCCCCCCCGAAGTTGGGTGAACGACCAAGAGTGGCTGTAACATTTTCTAGTCGGAACGACTAATCTAGCCAGAAGACTACACTATCTTTTTCCTTGTTCAAAAAAAAAAGAAAAAAAGCAAAAAAAAAAAAGAAAAAAATCAAAAAGAAAAAGTCAAAAAAATCAAAAAAAAAAAAAAGACCTCCACCATATCAGTCACCCTTATTCCATCACCAACCCTTAGCCAGCCCATCAAGGAGAATCCTAACTGTGTCTCTCCACAAGAGTCACTGAAACTGGGGCAGATCTTACTGAATCAAGAAAGGATCAATTTATTTTCGCAGAAAGCGTCAAAGACTGTGAAGTCCATTTTGAAACGAAAGACAGTACAGAGACTCAGCAATGCCAACTCAAATCATCCTGAAGGATCCATGAGATTGTTTAGAGTTCTCAAGTTTTGGTAGACTTGCCTGAGCAGAGTCTATATTCACACTTTCTATATTGCTTTTGTTGTTTTAAACTTTCACTATAAAAATCTGTTTCTTTCAAATTCATGAAAAATCTTGCAATGGTTATCTAGCTTTAGCAGATTGACAAAATTTGTGTTGTTACTTTCATATATGTTTCTCTGTCAAATCAAAAGAATTAATTTCTTGCAAAACTTGCTATTTCAGGGATCTTAAAATTTGTCATTTCGATCCAAGTAGCATAAACAATCTTAAGCATAAGGCGAGCATGACCTTGTCTTCAGACTACATGTTCGAACTCATGGGGATTGAGATTGGTCTGTACCAAACAGTAAAATTTCCAAACAAGGGAATGAACTAACAGAAAGAATCACATGATAACTGGCAAATCTCGAATGCCAAAGAAACAGAAGCCATTTGGAAGAAATAGGAGTGACTAAACTTGGACAAATGGCAGAAAGACAAATTCACTTCAGAAGAACACAAAGATGTGTTTCCTGATCCTAAAACATGAAAGGATCAAAACTCAAAAAACAAAAGCTCAGAAACCTGAAGCAAAAAGCAATCTCTTATCCTGAGTAATCAACAAGCAATGGGAAGAATCGCCATCCAGGTCTAGGCAAAGAAAAAGCAGTCATTTACTTGGGATAATCAAAGAAGATCAGAACAATCCCAAATAAATGACATTCAAGCTCACCGAAAAGGAACTCTGAAAGATCAAGTGCAGATGATACCTATTCATGAGTCTACTTATTAGCTACTCCAAAGAAATGACATTCAAGTTCATCAAAGAAGAACTCTGGAAGATCAATTGCATATAATGCCTATTCATGAGTCCACCCATCAGCAACTCCAAAGAGAAGCACCGAAGGGCTGGAGTTTGACTATTACATAGCAATCAAAGGAATTTCACAAGACCCGATGTGTCCACAAACTCATACTGGTCGTGGATGATGCCTCAACACTCGAAAGTATTGTAGGCTACATACTGGGGCAACTAGAAGAAAGAACAATTTGTGAGCAGAACACTTGTTTCGATCTAATTTTAATTGAAACACTTTTTTCCGAGTGGCTATTTTGATTATCGAGCATTGCAATTTCTTCTTTCTATTCTCTCATATGAATATTCTGAAAAACAAGGGGCACAAAAGATAACCCCACTGCCAAAAAAAGAAAACGAAAAAAAGAAGCCAAAAGGCAAAAGTAAAGGCAGAAAGGCAAAAATAAAAAATAAAATGCCGTTTGATATTCTCTCTCTTTCTCATGAAATTTCTGTCAATGCTCGACCGATCAAAATGCGCAAAGAATATTTGTTTCAGTTGAAATTAGGTTGAAATTCTCAAAAAAAAAAAGAGAAATACAAAAAGCCAGCATAGTCAAAACCTGAAAGGGGGCTATGGCAAAATCGGCTAAGTCAGCATAGTTAAAACCTGAAAGGGGGCTATGGCAAAATCGACAAAGTCCAGCGTAGTGAAAACCTGAAAAGGGACTATGGCAAAAATAGGCAACCAAGGCACAGTCAAAACCCGAAAGGGGACTGGAGCGCAAAAAAATAAAAAGCCGGCATCGGTGAAAACCCGAAAGGGCAGTGGTGGCAAAAATGGCTTAAAAAGAAAAAAAGAAAAACGACAACAAGGAGCTGAGGCCATTTGTCCGCATAAGTCAGCAAGACCGAAGTCTGAAAGGCTGTCTGGAGCAGACTCAGTTTAAGTTCCCATGAGTTTAGAGTTTGAAAATCACGAGTCAAGTTATGCGATGTACTTGTGCCAAGATTGTGAAGTTTCATGGATCGAAAGAGGCAAAGCCCAATAAACTGTTATTTGCTATCCAGTAAGTATTTCTGATAATCTACTGGCAAGTAAGTACAAATTTCAAAATGAATTTTTAAGAATAGGGAAGCATACATGTTCATACAACACTTCTTTTACGTACATGCTAATCTCGAAAAGAGAACAAACCTGCCTAACCATGCAGGATACATGTATTGAAAGATGCAGATATTCAAGAGAAAGAAAAGAAACAATAATCTGCAAACAGAAAGTCAGACTCACTTAGCTGCAGTCGCTATTTCTTGTGCTGCTACACAGAAGTGGATCAAAAGAGCTTGAAAAGTCCTGACCCCATGATAAGGCATACACTTGAGTGCAGTCCTCAACAGCCAGATGTCAAACTCCCATTGAAGCTCAGAATGCAAAAGTCTGGCATGCATGAAGGGAAAACTAAAGGGGAAAATCCCACAGAGCTTACGAACCTTCCAAACACAAAGACCTAGAGGGTCCAATTGATAAAGCGTTTTCATTATCCAGCCAATAAGGTGACATTGTCCCAAAAGCATTTTCATTATCCAGCCAACAAGGCGACATCCCAGAAGTCAACAAAAAAATGACAGACAAGCAGAATTTATGCAAGAGCAAAAGGGGCAAAGAGCCAAAGAAAATTTCCTATGTAAAAGGAGACAGACAACATGGAAAGTCTTGGGATCAAATTTTCAAAGACTCTGCTTGGAATTGAATTGCCGAGAATTTTCAAATTTTCAACTTAAAATCGAATTTTTAAGTCTCTCAAACCCTGAGATCGAATTCTCAAGGGTTTTCATCAGATGTCTTAGAGTCGTAATCTCTATAGAATCTTCAAATTTTCAGCTTAGAATCGAATTTTTAAGCCTCTCAAACGCTGAGATCGAATTCTCAAGGGTTTTCATCAGATGTCTTAGAGTCGTAATCTCTATAGAATCATCAAATTTTCAGTTTAGAATCGAATTTTTAAGTCTCTCAAACCCTGAGATCAAATTTTCAAGGGTTTTCATCAGATGTCTTAGAGTCGTAATCTCTACAGGATTTTCAGATTTTTCAGCTTAGAATCGAATTTCTAAGTCTCTCAAACTTTGAAATCAATTTATTTACTTGTCATTTATAGTTCAAAATCAATTTATTTACTTGTCATTTACAGTTCAAAATCAATTTTTATTTACAGTTCAAAATCAATTTATTTACCTGTCATTTACAGTTCAAAATCAATTTATTTACCTGTCATTTACAATTTATTTGTCTGAAAGTTCAAAATCAATTTATTTACCTGTCATTTACAGTTCAAAATCAATTTATTTACCTGTCATTTACAATTTATTTATCTGAAAGTTCAAAATCAATTTATTTACTTGTCATTTACAGTTCAAAATCAATTTATTTACTTGTCATTTATAGTTCAAAATCAATTTTCATTTAAAGTTCAAAATCAATTTATTTACTTGTCATTTACAGTTCAAAATCAATTTATTTACTTGTCATTTACAATTTATTTGTCTGAAAGTTCAAAATCAATTTATTTACTGGTCATTTACAATTTATTTGTCTGAAAGTTCAAAATTAATTTATTTACTTGTCATTTACAATTTATTTGTCTGAAAGTTTAAAATCAATTTATTTACTTGTCATTTACAATTTATTTGTCTGAAATTTCAAAATCAAATTTATTTACTTGTCATTTACCATTTCTTTATTTGTCTTCAGTGTGTGAGGAAGTTTCTCCCATGGAGCTAGAAAAAGACATGCGCGGGTATTTTTGCAAGAAAAGTGCATGCATGCATGAGAAGTTGTAGAAAAAGAACTGAAAAAGACATGCAAAGAGGAGATCGGATATTTTTCCAATGGATTTTTGAAAAAGCGTATGCATGGAAGAGCATGGCAAGGGGGAGTTATAAAAAGGGCAGAATTTTCCTCGAAGGATGCTACGGAAATGCCAATAGAATTCACCGCCTCCACGAACTCGGAACAAGGCATGAAAGAGAGAAGACAAGTGCATCAGTTCTCGGGATAACACGAATGCTATCTTGGATATTCAGAGCGGAGCAGTCGTCAATGGCAGTTTTAAAATAGAGCAGCATGACCTGATTTCAATCGCGGTGAGACAAAATCCCGCATCTCATATTCTTTGTCTACCCTCCACTTCGCCAAGTGCAGACAAAGAGGGGTAGCTGTTGGTACCAGATTTTGGCCCCACCGCTCAAAGTATTATGAAAAATGCTATCAAAATAGATTTAAAAGAATTTGGGTACAAAAAGACTATTTTGCCCTTGCACAGTCCGGGGTTCGGGAGTACTGTTCACGAGATCACTTCATCAAGTCATGAGAACCTCATACTATTGATCAGAACAACGACACGAGTTCAGTGACAGTGATTGGGGTGAAATCGGACAACGCCGACAATTTTTTATTGTTTAGAACGGGGTCTCGGAGGCAAAATTTATGAGCTGATATGTTCAGACATCGAGAGGCACATGTTATTAATCGACACAGAAATACGAGTCCATCGGCTGTATCCTTGGTCAAATCCGAGTTCGGTAGCTCAAGAAATGGCATTTTAAAGAATAGTAGCAGTGTACTGTGATCATTTGGGAGCTAGGTTTGCGAGCCGACATGTCCATAAATAAAATATTAGACTCAAAATGATCCTCTCGACGATACGAGTCCATTGGCTGTATCCGTGGTCAAATCCGAGTTCGTTTGGACGTCCAAAGATTAAAAATAGCGCGCGAAGTCATTTTATAAAGCAGTGGCATTTTCGTAAATATTAAAGAAGGAGCTGACTCAGCAGTGACGTCATCATACTGACGCGCCACACGCGCGCGTGGATCGCACGCGCTGGAGCCGTGCATGACACGTGGGCCGTGCCCGGCTTGGGTGCCGTGCACGGCATTTGGGTCAGATCCTCTGCAGCTGCGCGCTGGTACATCGCTGACGTGGCCGTTTTCTATTGGTTTGTGTCTACCGCCGATTTCCTCTCCTCCCACGCGTACCTCTCCAGATGCGCCACGTGTCTTCCCTCTCTTTCTCGCCCACACCCAATCACCTCCCCACTCAGCCACACCTCTTCTCCCTCCACTCACACGCTGACACGTGTCAGCCGTACCTTCTCTCTCCTCTCTTCTCTCACGGCGGTTTCTTCTCTCTCTCTCTCCCCCAGCCGACTTTCACCCCTCTCTCTCTTCTGTCAACCGCCTCACTTTTCTCTATAAAAGGAGCCTTCGCACTTGGAAAAAGAGGACGGATTTTTGAGGAAGGAAACCCAGAGAGGAGGGATTTTTTTTAGGAAGCCAAAAGACGGAATTTTTTTAGAACCTGAGAGCGGAAATCCAGAGAGGAAACCCGGACAGAGGAAAAAACCAGAGAGAAACCAGACAGAGACAACGTATTTTTTTAGGAAACCTCAGACAGTAGGAATTCCAGATAGCGATATACACCAGTGATAAATTATCTATTGTCAAATATTTTTCGACTCTGTAGTCGTGGAACATTTGACACCCGAAATAAATTAAGAGTTAGGATTTTTAGATAGGAATTTTAGCCCAAAAATAAGAGGAGGTTCTGCCCAATTATTTTCAGATTTACAAAGATCCGAACGCGCTACTATATTAGCATAGCTCGAGATAACAGGGTTTTAAAACCCAGTGTTATGTCGGGTTATGGTTTTACTTAGCCGTTCGCGTGTCTTTCTTATTTTCATGTAACTAGCTGATTCGAATATCAATACAAATGTATAATTGCAACAATTTATCTCATTTCAATATCTGTCTTTTTTTATTTAATTTCTGCTCTATACATTTAATTTCCTTTTTATTTTTATTTTCTTTTTTATTTAATGTAAATACTACGCTTAAAAGCTGATGTTCGCATCTCTAGTCCGCGGTTCTGGAATTTCTAGTCCTTTTCCTGAAATTCTCAGTCCGCACTTCTAGAATGACAGAACATTTTTATTATCTTTCTGCTTTTTTTTATGTAAATATTAATTGGGCATCCGCATCTCTAGTCCGCAGTTCTAAAAATTTCTAGTCCGTTTCCTGAAATTTTTAGTCTGCACTTCTAGAATGTCAGGATTTAGCCCGCTAAATCACAAAAGTCAATGTTGGCCTATGCCAATGTACTTTTTGTGATTTAGCCTATTTTAATCACGAAAGTCGGTGTTGGCTCTGCCAATGTACTTTTCGTGATCTAAACAAAAATCACTTTATACAAAAATAATACTCCGGCATATCGCTCGATTGCGTCGGCCCCTGTCGGAACTAACTTCTAATTTTTCCCCTTTCCCAGATCCCGTAACTTTTTCTTTTTTTACCCCTTTCCCGTTTCCCCGTAACAGTTACTGCAATTTTCTTTTTATTTTTATTTCACGTAAAATCAGTAAAGAAAAAAAAATCGTTACTTCATAGCTAAGTTATATGAATAGTGTTGTTAGTTCACGCTGACACACTATCCATATCACTTGGTTAAAAATCTTGATAATCTCGGAATTCCATAAACACGCGGGTGACATAGGTAGCCCATGTTAGTGTTTTTGGGATGAAAATTTAACGGGCAATGCACGTTATCTTTTCACGACAGAATATCGTGATTGAACTAACATTTATTAAATTCTACAATTTGGACCGCCAGTGATTGTGAGCTGTCGGGATGAAGAATTGCAGATAAATAAAATCAATAAAAGGAAAAAAATTCGTTACTTCATAGCTAAGTTATATGAATAGTGTTGTTAGTTCACGCTGACACACTATCCATATCACTTGGTTAAAAATCCCGATAATCTCAAAATTCCATAAACACGCGGGTGACATAGGTGACCCATGTTAGTGTTTTTGGGATGAAAATTTAACGGGCAATGCACGTTATCTTTTCACGACAGAATATCGTGATTGAAGTGACATTTATTAAAAATTTGGACCGTCAGTCATTGTGTAACTGTCGGGATGAAGAATTGCAGATAAATAAAACCAAAAAAGAAAGTTAACATGGTAATCTATTAACATATACCCGTTCCAATCTTTTTGCCACAAAAAAAAAAAACTAAATTGCATAAGCCGGGGTCCTGTTCCCGCACCTGTTTTATTCCAATTGTACATCAATCACTAGATATTATTTAAATTTGGCCAAGGATAATAAAATAAAACTAATTGGGAAAATAAAGTACCGAAAGGGCGATGTTGGGTGCCTAACACCTTCCCAACTCGTAACAGTGAATCCTAGAACCCATCTCTGTTTTCAAGACCAGTTTTCTTTTAAAGGAGTCATTTTTATAAAACAGAATCGTATTTCTGAGTTAAAATTAAATTATTTTCTAAGGACATCTTCTTTGAAAATGGCCTTAGAGGGTGACTTGACACACCTAAAATTCATGTCAAGTGGCGACTCTGAGTTTTTAAATAAGTCCCAGCTGTTAAACAATTTTCATTAAAACGTCGCATTTAAAAGCAAGGAATTACTATAATAAAACTTAAATCTTCAATATAAACATGGATAATTTTCAGTGCATTTCAAAATAAGGCCCTATTTGGCCAAACTAGATTATGGAGATTGTCTAGATTATTAGGGAAATAATTTAGCCCTATTTGGCCTAAATTATTCACCCAAACAATCTGGATTAATCTAGCTCCAAACACAACATAACCAATATATCCACAAATAATTTAGTCCAAACACTTAGAGCTAGATTATTCCCTCCGGCACCCAACATAATCCAACAATCCAATAATCTCATAATTTAGTTACGCAAAATGGACCCTAACTATTCTTACTGCTAGTTTAAATCTGTTTATAAAATGCAGTCTTTTCAAGATTCTAAAAATTGAGCGATACACAGTGGTAGTGAAAAACTCAAAGCTCCCATGGTAAAGACCACCATTGGACGCATAAGCATTCTGATTTTTGTTGGCAAAAAGATGGGAAAGTAGGTGTAAAAGGTACCTATTTCAATTTGATATTTTCACCCTTGATACCACTTTACGATTTCTATAAACACAGTCAACTACGGTTTCAAAAAAAGGATATTAAAATTTTAAAAAAGTAATAATTTACTATACGCACTACTAGAAGCGAAGGGCTGCTTAATTTACCTATTCTAATGGACGAGAAAATGATATAAAAAGTGTATTTTTTTAGGGGGGTTAATTAATAATCGGTTATTGTTTGGGGTCGTTCTCGTAATTAATCCTATTATCCGAACCTATGTGGACTCGATTGTTCGGCTTTACTTTTGGTGGGATCTGAATAGCATTTCTCATGTAATAGCCACTTTCGATAAACAGGCTGACAGAGGCGGTGGACATCAACATGAGCATGACTACCGCAAGTGCCGCCGCTACTGCAGCATACACTAACCAAAAATGGCGGCCAAAACCCCCATTGGAACTTCTTCTTGGCGCTTCGCTCCAGAATCCTACCAGCAACACTGTCCTCCTCTGGAGAGCCACTGATCCTCATTGGGGTAATAGACCTGCTTCCCTATCCGTTGTTGTAAGGGCTACTGGTCCATCATCTTCTGCCGCTTCCCCTGTAACGAGCAAGGATAATAAGGAGAATCAGAATCACGAGAATGATGATAATGATAATGATGATGAGGAGGAGGACAAGGGAAAACAACAAGAGCGATCAGCGCAGCAGGCGTCGACGATGATAAGACTGGACGACGTGAACCCGGTGGGACTGGGACGGCGGTCAAGGCAAATATTCGATGAGTTGTGGCGTAAGTTCTCAGGATTGGGGCAGATCTCTAGGACCACTCGCACCGACGACGAGACTAGCCTTCTCATTAGCGAGGGTGGTCCCATGTGTGAATTCGCCATCCCTGGCGCTCAGAACACAACCGTCCTTGTTGTTGGCGCGACCAGCCGTGTTGGCCGCATCGTTGTCCGCAAACTCATGCTCAGGGGTTACACCGTCAAGGTTTATCTCTCTCTCTCTCTCTCTCTCTCTCTCTCTCTCTCTCTCTCTCTGTGGCATGCTTAAAAGTGACACGTTGCCTTCCTTTCAGAACTTGACAATAGAAAACGCTGCTTTACATATACTTTATCATTGTATGGGAGAGAGGAGTCCTTTGAACTTATACATTGAATGAATGACATTATCTACTTCAGGTTACGTTGTCTAAAACTTCTTCTCTATTGTCTTTGCTTTCTTCTCGAGCAAAGGATAAGCCTGAGGTTAAACTAAGTCATGCAATCAAGTTGGTATCCCCTTCTTGCATCCTGGAGGAATCCATATATGACGTACTGTTTTCTATTTTGTGTTGCAAGAGAAACCTATTTGGATGTGTTAAGCAGCATTCACAACAAATTAAGTCTGAAATTACCAGTTTCTTGCTCAGGCTTTAGTTAGGAGGGGAGATCAACAAGTGGTGGACATGCTTCCAACCTCTGTGGAGATAGTGATTGGGGATGTTGGTGACCCCTCGAGTCTCAGGGCTGCTGTCAAAGGCTGCAACAAAATTATCTATTGTGCCACTGCTCGTTCCTCTATCACTGGGGATCTCAACAGAGTTGACTATCAAGGGGTTTCCAATCTTACGAAAGCCTTCCAGGTTTCCATTCCTCCTCAGCATGTCTTCTATCATTCCTAAAGGCCTGTTGAACATGTGCTAGTTTTATTCCGCCTCTAAATCGGTATCCTTTAGAAGATATGATTTTGATAATTGGGTCATTCTAATGCTGCAATGTCTGAATGCGGTAAACATAGTTTTGCAATGTCTGAATGCGGTAAACATAGTTTATAGAGGATGGGATTCATTCGATGCTTCACAATGCTGCATATGAGTCCGTGTTGTCTATTGTGCATTGTGCTTGTAAAAGTAAGCAAATCGATATTCTTCATTCTTTATCTAGGTTGGTATGGTGATGTCTTAGAATTATATAACTGTCACATTGATGCTTCGTATTGCATGCATCATATTTTTGTGGTTTGTCGGAATTCCCATCTGGAGACTTATCGGGTGTAATGTAATTTGAGGTCAAGCACCATTGCAGGACTACAACAATAAATTGGCACAACTACGAGCTGGAAAGAGCAGCAAAAGTAAGCTTTTACTTGCAAAGTTCAAGTCCGCTGATTCACTCCATGAGTGGGATGTGAGCCGAGGAACCTATTTTCAAGATGTGGTAGCTGCTAAGTATGACGGGGGAATGGATGCTAAATTTGAACTCGCTGAAAGTGGAAATGCAGTTTTCTCAGGTATAGTAATGCAACCCTCACCCCGCGTAATATTCCCAAGGTGAACCATAACTATGTTGTCTGCTTTGGCTATGTCCTCACTGATTTATAACACGTTGTCACACCCTGGTGAATTAATCACATTCCAGATTGCACGTTAGGTTTAAAGGCTGTTATCAGAATATTCTGAACTATTCCATCTACCTTCTAGTGACAACTTGCTAATGGGATTGTCATAGAGGAAATAAAAAGTATTTGAGCTGGTGGACGAGTCAACTGAGAGTTAAGGATTATTCCTAAACTTGTTTTTACAAGGATTTCTTGTAATGTAGCTTTATTTTTGTTTCTTTCTGGAACAACTTATAAATGCCAGGCCTGAATTGGATAGAATAGTTTATCTTATGCATAATTTGAGCAAACAAAACATTTTCTTACCAGTCACTTCTCCCCACTGCATTCTTCTCCCTTCTCTTTCTTTTGTTCTTCCCTACCTTTTCTTCCTACGATGCTAAACCACACCCTTTGTGGTCGAATTGAGCAAACGAACCGGTCATAAGTTATGGGCCAGCAAAAGGAGGAATGGGGAGAAAATCGCTGATGGGTTGGATGACCCAAGGAGAAAAACAGTGAACTGCAAACTAGTCTAACGATTTTTGCCAGTGATGCAACTAGAACAATGCTTTGGGAAGAATTTCATGTCATCTTCTTCTGTTGAACTCTCTTCTTTGGCTTTGATTACAGGTTATGTTTTCACCAGAGGTGGGTACGTGGAACTGTCGAAAAAGCTTTCGCTTCCTTTGGGTTGCACTCTTGACAGGCATGTGGTGTTCATACAACAGGGGTCCTTATTTTCACAGGATACTGAGTACCAATAGTTCCTGTTTGTGCTCATACTTTTGTTTAAATGAAAAGACTCGAGATTTAGTTTCTAATTGTATGTTTCACGCTTAGGTATGAAGGCCTACTGCTCTCTGTTGGTGGCAATGGTAGATCTTATGTCTTGATTCTTGAAGCTGGCCCTCCGGCGGATGTATCTCAAAGCAAAAAGTATTTTTCTCGATTCAGCACAAAAGTAGGATTTTGCAGGGTAAACAATCTCTTTGCAGTATGTAAAGAACCTGTAGTTCAGTTTAGTGCAACTAATTTAATTTCATTTACTTGCCCTTATTTGCATTTTGCAGTGTAGATCTTAACAACATTTTCTTATTTGTTTCGATAGGTGAGGATACCATTTTCTTCTTTTCGACCAGTGAAAGCTGATGATCCTCCATTAGATCCGTTTCTTGTACACACCTTGACCATTCGTTTTGAGCCGAGAAGACAGGTTTTTGTTCAACATGCAACAATTTATGTTCTACTCATTTTTGTATTTTTGTTCCTCTTTTAGATGAAACTCCATAGTTTTTGGTCTTAGTATACCTTAGCCTTCTCTCATTCTTCCTTGGTTTTTCCTGTTGGTTCTTGGATTTGGAATTGTTTATTTACCTTCAAATGTTCTTCTCTTACCAGCTGCCCAACTCGTGATGTAATCATGAAAGTCTAAAACTGGAGCTTATTATGATCCCTAGGGGTTCAAATGGATCTATATCTTTTTGGAGTTAGATTGTTTATGTGCAAATAGATTGTTTGTGTGCAAATACAGTTGTATCATGGTAACACAAATATAATGAGGGATCAATAATATTGTTGACTTCTTGGCTCGTTGTCTCATCTTTTTTTTGCCTGATGAGTGAGTTGTACCCTACAAACAGGGAGCAGAACCCCATTTGCTTCCAATGTGTAGGAAATAAAGTAGAATTTATACAAGACCCAGATCATCTCATTGGAAGATCTCAAAAGAGCTTGCATTATCTTTTCAACGGGAAGACCTAAATGTTACTTTGTCTAGCCTACACGCATAATTTATTTATGTCCTTATGCACTGGTCATTGTTAGGAGGCTAGAAGAGTAGGTGTCAAGGCAAAAGCATGGCGAGGCTTTATCTTGGCGAAGGTGGTAGCTCAGTTAGGGTATTCACTCATTGTAAAGAGAGTGAAGAAGGATCACAGATTTTGGGTCATCAGACTGAGGATATGGTTTATAGCAGCAAAAGGGTTGCATCACAGATTTTGGGTCATAGGAGACCCGTATAGCTCACACCCTTTTAAGTCCCCTTTGGAGACGAGATGTGGTGGTCAGGGGGTCTCAATGTGTGGCCTTGTTACTGAGGGATGGAGGGTTAGGAGGGAGGTTAGAGAACAGTGTTGCCACACTTGCTCTCAAGTCTCAGGTTGTAGAGCTACTACGCTGGCGGAGAAATTGGCATGGTCCAAAACAAGCAATCCACAACTTAACCACACAAATTACCAAGCAGGGAAGATGGATGCCTATCTCATTGTTCCTATCCATGACATGCAAAGCAATGAGAGCTATAACTAAGTTAAGACCAATTCAAGTTCCTAGAACCTAAAAGCATGAGGTTTCCCTCATCCATACAACTCTCAGCAGGTACATTCTTGCAACACTGCGAATAGTTCATGTTTTTCAATTCCCATATATAATTAACATGAATCAAGCATTTAAGACCATACCAAAACATATAAAAATAAACAACCTTTCTAACCATAAAATCAAAGATTCATATTTTTCTCAACTCCCTCTTAATTAGATAAGACATCACAAGCAACCTATAAAATTCCTCAAAAATCATTTCTAACACTTAAAAGTACCTAATAAATCATTCATCATGTCGATTTTGCCTTGTCAATTATATAACACCAAAACCCCCAAATGGACATGACATAAATGCCCTAAATTTACCCCAACTTTAATCCTTAAATAAACGACCGAATTTGTATCTTCTCTATGCTAAAATATCTATTGTAACTTACTAAAAAACGAAACTTAACAACTAGAGGTAGGATGGAGTAGATCTAGAAATTATGCACTTCTCGGTAAAAGTATGAAAAACCCAAAACTAGAACTTTTAAGGAAAATTCTGACCTATTAAAAGCATCTAGTTCATGCCAAAACAAGGTTCCAAACCTTGGTTTTCAAAGGGAATAAGAAAACCTAGGGAAAACGTGAGAGGTGATTTTGCTAGAAGTTGATCGTCGGGAGCTTTTTCTGTCGAGATTTTGGTCACTTTGGGGTTGTCGGTGGATGGTGGGTGGTGATGTTAAAGACTTGCCCAAGGAAGATGTATGGATTTTCTTTGATGTAGAGAGTGGTAGAGTGAAAAGAGAAATAGAATTGAAAATGTGGGTTTAAGTCTAGATATTTCGTGTATGCACACAATAGTCTAAGTGGGTTGTTTGGTTGAAGGAATATGCCAACATAAGTAGGGAATATGCAATTCAAGATAGTTTAGGATGTTATACCGAAACCATTAATAATTGACTAGTGACACATATTAGATAATTAACCACCACCTCATCTAAAAGTTTAAGTTGTTAGAGAGAGGGATAACTTGATTATATACGTTCTCAACATGCTCCCTCATGTGTCCTTCATAAGCAGGCTAAACAAGTGCAAATTTTTTAATCACTAGGTAGGCGGTGAGGTTTGAACACAAGATTCTCTAACATCATATTAGATTGTTAACCACCAATTTATTTAAAAGTTTAAACTGTTAGGGAGAGGCGTAATTTTATTATTTATATTCTCAACTTGTCCCCTCACGTGTCCTCCATAAGTAGGCTAAACAAGTGTAAATATTTATTGACTAGGTAGGTGGTGAGGTTCGAACACCGGGTCTATTGTCTGCTCTGATATTATATTAGATTGTTAACCATCAACTCATCTAAAAGATTAAGTTGTTAAAGAGAGGGATAACTTTATTATTTATATTCTCGTCAATATACTAAACCGACAAAAGCACTCTGGTACACCTATTTATTTGACAATGGGTGTTTCTTTGAGGTCCCATCTTGAGATGATGTCAATTCCCATATATTGCCGCCTCTTGAATTCTTTTTATATTTGAGCGCTCACAGCCTCCATCGTTCTCCCTTGGCTCGAGAAAACTCAACCTCGAGTTTTGTTGAGTCGTAGATGAAAATGCACGTGCTTCAAATTTCCATCCACACCTTGGTGTGAAAAATTTCAACTTCATAATACATTTCCTCCTTTGTTTGGGTTAGCGAGAAAAGCAAGGAGATTTTTCCTAATGCTGAAGCTCAGTTTTTCTGGAATCACAATATCAATTGCAGTAAAAAACATATGCTTGTAATGGTACGTCTCCTGTGCTGCACACGTATGTCCATCTTTCAGCTTGGTAATGCACTGGCCATCCTCCATATGATTACTTCCATTGGTATCAGCAGTTATTGGTTCCATATTCCCAATCTCTTCTTTAACATCATCATGCGTTTTAGCCTTGCCATCCTCTTTAACCCCTCGTCCTCGATAGTACTTTATCTTGCAACTTTGGCATCTTCTTGAAAAGTATCAAGGGTTGGGGGTGATTTTAGCAGGCGGTAAGTGCTTGATTGTACAAAACCTGGGTACTTGTTTGACTGCTTTGGATCAGCAGTAAGAGCCTTGTTATCTTTGAAGCTCTTCATCTTCACTATGGCAAGATTCTGAACATCTTGCTTTACTTGTGACATTAGATGGAAATGTTATCATCAAGTACAGACTTTGGGTTTGATGCTACTTGCAATGCACGATGTAGTGGGTGATTCTACTCTAAAAATAGGCCTTAGATCAGTTTTAAATCGACCGGATATTTGGACGATGATCTTTCACAACTCAACTTAAAGGGTCAAGTGCCTCAAGTTTCAACGCATACTTTTCGAGCAATGTGCTGTCATGCCTAGATTCTATTGTGATGATTCAAAGGCGTATACTTCTCTAGAAACTTGCTTTTCATCTCTTACCATGTGCTTATTGGCGACAATTCCAACATTTGTATATCTCCTTCAACGCCATACCACCATCTTTTTGCCAAACCAACAAGTTTCTTCTTCACAAATCTCAATCTTCAATAATCCACCATATTATACTAGTCAAAAAACTCTTCAGTTGAAGCAAGCCAACTCAAAAATACCCTTGGATCATCGAAATATGGAACTTAAATCTTACGGGGAATGACATATTGTGGCATGTAGGATGCCCACTCATATAATAACAAATGGCGGAACCTTAAGCGATGATACCAAATTGGCATAGGATGATTGGAGGGTTTTAGGGAAAAGTGAAACAGAGAAGTTGGGTTTTGGCAATTTGATTAGGCAATGTTCAAGGACTATTTTATATTGTTCTAGGTCTAGGAATCACCTCTAGAAGCCTTAGGCATTCGACCAAGGGTTTGATTGCGTCATGCAATCCATCAAAGAGGCTTCAAAGCTCTATAATACTAATTGCCGTTATGATTGAGGGATAACATCCCTATATGTAGACTAGAGAGTTCCTAAATGAAATATAGAAACTAGTAAACTTTTGACTTCCAAAATCAATCTGAGCGCAAATAAGACATAATATCCCTAATGCGTAAACTGTTTAATGTTGAATAGCAACATACTAATCCAGTAATTACAATAATCAGACTCTTCTATGAGTATTTATTGACTATGCATGCTTCCTTTAGGTCCCACCTAGAGATCATGCAAAATTTCCTTATTGCCGCTTCCATGTCTTTACTTTTTCTTGAGCTTCTTACAGTCCCCATCATTGACCATACAACAACACACTCCAAGTCCAGGTAAATCTCGTTCCCTGTATTAACTTTTGAAGCATTCAAAAAATGACCAAGAGTGGAGATCGCTGAATTATACCACGTTTTGTAGTCATACATAACTCATAGCACCTAGTTTACAAGGTGGACCGGTATCCATATTTCTTCCCTGATATAAGTCTACTTTGCATCTCTGTAAACTTCGACAATGCCCCCCTTTCCTTCTTGCCAGGAGGATTATCTTCATCTTATTTCTACTGAAATTTCATGATTTGGGGAAAAAATGTAAATTTGCAAGAACATATAATCACATGCTCCCTTTTACTCAAGAACTCTATTATTTTATTAGATTTCTTTTTCTATGTTCTCTCTTCCTGCAATGGAAGCCCATCACTTCTCTCTGAATCCTAACCATATGATAATAGTGTGCTTAAGTGATCTTAGATAGAATAGAGTTTCTGAGTTAAAGGGAGCATGCAATTGTATGTTCTTGAAATTTACATTTTTCTCACCAATCAAGATGGACCGGTGTCCATATTTCTTACATTGTTGTGTTCTATTTCCTAAAACTGCAAACATATTCAGCGAATAGGACCTTTTGTCCTTGATCCTATTATGTATAATGTGTGGCATACCCTTGAAGTCTTTTTTCTATGAACTTATTATTTATTTAAAAAAGCAAACATATTCAGGTTAGAAAACACTCTACATTGTCAGAAGAGGATAATTACTTAGGATTTCCAGAAGTGATGCCACTTAAAGTCGGGGTGTCATTTGGTCTTTATTCCCTTGTTGTTTCCTAGTGGGTCTAATTATTATCCTGTTCGATGGGTTAAGAACAAAATCAATTTATGTTTCTCTTTTTCTCCCAATCACTTTAGACAATAAAATGGACTGTGCTCTTGTTGATGACTTGGTTTTCTTTCTTCTTATGTCTTGAATCTTGATGCTCCCTTCATCTATCTATTATATATAGCCTCCAGATTGTACTAGAGATGTAGGCCGTAACTACAACTGAGTGATACAATTCAGAATGATATTTTATCGTATAATGAAAGTTGGACTTCAATTGATATCTGCTGATTTTATGCATGGTTGTTATTCTGCAGAGGCCCATTGAAGGACCAGGTGGAATGAAGCAAGATTTGAGAAGCTTTCAACTCATAATGGAATATATAAAAGCATTGCCCGTAAGTTCATATAAGTTTTCTTATCTTAATTCATAGCATTGATTTGGTTGATCACCACCTAAAAACTAAACCTATTAGGAAATGAGCCCATCAATGTATGTGAACCTATCCAACGGCAAGTTGTGTAAGGGAGAGCGTTGGACAACGCTCTCCCTTACACAACTTGGTCTTATACTTGGAGATATAGACATCAATCCATAGAGGGAAACAAAATATGAAGGGCAGAAGCAAAATGCAAATTAGAACAAATGCCAATGAAGAAACTTGAAAACAAGACCTCCCACAAACAAAAGCAAGACCTGCCACCAACCAAGCAATGCTACAATGGTAGTTCACCGATTGTCCCACAAGTTTAAGTCGTTTGGAGATGGCCCAACAAAAACGAGGCTATCTAGCAAAAACGAACACAGTTATTCCATAATTAGATCATTCTTGTCATCTGTGGTGTAGTTTGCTTTGCACATTGCCTACTTTATACTTGAATGCAACCTATTTACTATGAAATAGAGTAGTACCATCATATTTTTTTATGGTCTAAAATTGTAAGTTGTGGTAGGCTAAATAGAGAGACCAATTTTTCTTTCCCTATTTATGTATCTCTTAGTTCTTTCCCTCGGAGAAACAATGGTTTTATCTCAGTTCTTTGTCACCATAAATGTAAATGTAAATTATAAATGTAAGTAGGCTCCGATACAAACAAGTATAGTTTTGGCTGGTAGCATATGGTGTTGGTGATTGGGATTTATTTACCAGTCCTTGGGTGGAAAGTGTAGAATGTGGCCCACCTTTGGTTGGATTTTATTGCCATTAATTTGATTGAAATGCTGGGCTAGGGAGTTATAAAGATGGTGCGACCACAAATTGAGAAAGATGGTTGGTTGAGATATTTGAGATTTAGACATGTACAATTTATGTCAACACCTAAGCTGCAATTTTGTAGACGTTGATGTTTGAAATTTAGATTTATGCACTCAACTTGGAGTAGTTGGGTTGACTTCCTTGTTTTGAGAATCAAAGTTGGCGGAAATAAGTAAAGCAAAAAAAGTGTCTTTTTCCCAGTTTGATGGCAACCAACCATACAGCTAATTATTGGAATTCGTAGATTTGAATCCTTCCAAAGCAATATGTCACCACCAAACTAGGGGTTTGAAAATCTATGAATTTTGAATCCCCATGGTCTTCAACTTACCTATCCAAATGGACCCTTAGGCTTTGTGACTTTTTATGTAGTTACATTTGACCACATATTTTATTCATTATGTATCCATTGCTTGATTCATACATCATATGATTTCTCACTCTATCTAGACTTCCCTGGAATAGGCATAGTATTCCTTACTAGATAAATGTTTGTGGAAGCTATAATTTGATGCAACTTCAAAAGTTTGAAATGAATTAGCATTTCGAACTTCTAGGAGCTTTTAAGCTTTCAGCCTTGTGTGATGTAATCTTCTGCGTTGGTATGATGCCTAGATGTCTTCTCTATCTACTTTTAGGCCCAACAATCACAGCCCCTATGGCCCATTTTCCTATATTGTATCCCCCATAGAAAAGCCCAATTCTCCACCTACCCACACCCCATTCAACCAAAATCAATTCCTCCGTAAAGGCCTTAATTAACCTCCTTCCTCGCACAATTCCAAGAAAAAAAAAATACCAAATGCATTGTTGGTTTTACCCTCTGCTTGACCTCCAGCATGAGTTATCCAGTTTCCCATTATTCAAACTGGGTTCTTCCTTGATTTTCTCTTTTGTTTCACTTGCTTTTGTGACATTGTCTTTGAAGCAAACTAGATTGACAGAATTAGAGAACTATGTTTTGTTGAGTTGTGGAGAGAGAGCATGATGTTTGATTGAATTTTGGCCAAACTGTAGTCAACAAATGCCTCTATTGTAGTCACGTTATTGGGAAATTTGGTCTAATTGGCTGATTTGGTGGCTTTGGGGGTCCTTTCAAGACCCCGTAAGTTGTTATCAGAATCAAGCACTACTGATCCTTTCAATGCCCTTGATAATGATCTTTACTGCTATGGTTTGTGTGGGGACGGAGAGTAGGGAGTAGGGTGCAAAGGAGGTGGATATGGTGAAGGGGGTGAGGTTAATTTGGTTCTCCTGTGATTATTCGAAGGCACATTTGTCATTATCTTTGGAGAAATCTACAAGAAGATTTTGGGATAGGCGTGCGTATGATATGAACCGTTAATATGGATGGAGTTCATTACGGTGTTTTTTACTCCAAAATCTACACAGTTTAGGTGGTCAAGTGCAAAATTTGGGGAGCTGATCTGCATGGAGCCCAAAGCATGGGGAGTAGAAGGGACTTAGCCCGATGTTTTATTACCAACTGGATTGTCTAAGTCTGATGCTAGATTACTTACTTGAAATTGCAAATTGATATTTTTTGCTCATGCTTGAATGGAATTTGATGATCAACTACTTGCAGACTGGGCAAGAAACGGACTTTATCTTAGTTTCTTGTACAGGATTAGGAATAGAACCTACCAGAAGGGAGCAGGTTTTGAAAGCCAAAAAGGTGTACCTTTTTTTTCCCCTCATTTTTCCCTGTTTCCCTGTTTTTATGTTTCTTGCATTTGAACTGGCTCTATTCTCGAGATTTCTCTAGGCTGGGGAAGATTCATTAAGAAGATCAGGCCTTGGATACACAATAATTCGCCCTGGTCCGCTTAAGGTAATTATCTTGTAGACATTTGTTATTTTCATTTACAATCTTCCAATTAAGTAAATGGTATGACTGCTGCATTTAGCCACTAATTATCAGTGCTGATCTTTTCAAGTCTTGATATAAGATGGGTATTTGAGCTATGAATTAGTTTTGGAGCTTACTGCATTTTTTTTACATATATTAGCTTATTAGGTTGGCTTTCCCGTTTACTTCCACAAATCATCACGCGCACACACGCACGTAGAGATCTTTGTGGACCAAAGTGCCCCTTTGTCAATATTTTACCAAAATCCAATGCTAACCATGAAAAGTAAGTGGAAGTCCTTATCACAATACCAGTAAAAGAACTCACATTTAACTATGCATCAGCACGCTATTCAAATCAAACTTGTTAGTGTAATGAGAGTTGTTGCCAAGTGGATTATTTATACCTAGAAGAGATGTTCTTATGGATGTTTATGGCAAAGCATCTAGAAATACGTACATTGCAAAAGGGAAAAGGAGGTAGGATCTGTAGAAACCATCTCCAATTTGGAGCTGCAGGTACTTCAGAATATTCTTGGAGTCGTGAATACTTGTTAGCGTATGAGAAAAGGAGGTAAATGAGGTAAAGTTAAAGAACAAATGGTCTCTCCCAACAACATTGCTGCATTTTTCCCTTGGAAATTTGTATACTAAAAGGTTTTATATATTCAGAAAGGATAGATGAGAACTGTAGCTGAACACATGGAAAAGACATTGTTGGAATACTCCTTACCCATTACTTTATCTGGAGCTTCTCCCGAGAGTATGATGGTGGTTTCACTGCAATGGTTTCTTTCAGGAAGAACCCGGTGGGCAACGGGCTCTTATCTTTGATCAAGGAAACAGGATTTCTCAGGTGGTAATGATAAGATGTTCCCAATGGGTGATTGTCATCATAATATGTGTGTGTGTGTGTGTGTGTGTGGAGTATGCATGCATGCATGTATGTATCTGTCTCCACTGCATGAGTCAGGTTATGGAAAAACTTACTGTTCCCACAACCATCAACCTATACAGGGCATCAGCTGCGCCGATGTGGCTGATATCTGTGTGAAGGCGTTGCATGATTTGGCCGCAAGAAACAAGAGCTTTGATGTGGGTAATGTTGTCTATTTGATTAGAAGGTTGTTTTTAATTACGTGGGGCTAAGATTTACTTATCTTTGAGCAGGTATGTTATGAATACGTGGCTGAGTCGGGGAAGGAGATCTATGAGCTGGTAAGGCATATGAATCTTTGGCTTTTTATCGTAAACAAACTTAATCACTAGCTTGCATTGGAGATGCATATTAATCTTTTTACATCTTCCACGCAGGTAGCACATTTACCTGACAAAGCAAATAACTATTTGACACCGGCACTCTCAGTTTTAGAGAAGAACACTTGATCCTTACCCTCAGTATCAACTCTATTGTGATCTTTGAGGATATGTTATATTTTGTTAGTATATTACTCAATGATATGTCTGTTGTCTTTTCAAGGTATGTGCATATGCATATTCAAAATTTACTCCAAAAATAAACGCTGCTTCACCGTGGTATCTGCCTATAGTCTGTCTGTATGTCTGCTGTGTATGCACGTCCGCTTATAGTCTGTCTGCCCGTGTCTGTTTGTTCGTGATGTCTATAGTCTGTTTGTCTGTGGTGCCTACATGTCCACCTATAGTCTGCATGTCCGTGATGTTTGACCGTCGCCTATAGTTTGTTTGTCCATGGTGTTTGCCCATCCGCCTATAGTCTATTTGCCCATGGTGTTTGCCCATTTGCCTATAGTTTATCTGTGGCGTTTGCCCATCTGCGCTATTAGGGATCGATTTTCGAGACCCAGTGATGAATGCGTACAGTTTATACAATAAAAAATTATGAAACCATACTAGGCGGAATTAGGATTCATATTTTCGAGATATATCTAGTTCGATCTCGACTATCTTCGCAGTTTGATCTTGATCGTACTTTGAGTATGGTTGGAATAATCTTACTCGACTGACCTCGAGATTTTCTATTGTAATCCTATTACATCTTGATCGCAAACCAAGTGTGGGTTCAAAATCGTGATCTCATTGCCTTCACAGAGCCTCTCTTAATATTTTGAATATTCAGTTGTTCTTGACCTGTAAGGCATAACGATGTATATATAGGCAACGATAGGGACTCTTAGGATAAGTATGGGCTTAGCTTTCTATATAATTTGAGATTCCTAATCAACCTTGATTAATTTTAAATTATATAAATTACAATTCATACTATTACAGAATTATAATTGCATCCTCCTTTTATATTTCAAAATTATATTTCGAGCTCTATATTATTAAATACTCGTTTATTTTCTCACGTTGAGATTACAGATATCTGTTGATTAAAATAAATTACTGAAAATTTATTTAATCATCATTTATAAAATTTCTTAAAACCTTCTACTTAATTTATTTGTTATGTCAGATATTAATATCCACTTGCAGGGTTTGACATAATTAAAACTTATAAGCTTTCTCAAGATGATATCATCAATCCCTATAAAGGAATGTGGATTCCATTAATAATTAACAGTTGTCGTACACTTAATATTGTGATCTAATTCATCGAGACTATTGGCCTATAAGGCTTTACTCTATAATGAATTAAAGTTAACAACATTAAATGTACATATCGATTAATTATTTTTGGATTAAGAGCACAAGTATACATAATAACCATGAGGTGTGAATTGTATTATGTTGTCAGTATAAATACAATTATCTCAAAGTGATCTTGTTCAATAACACAGTGAATTGAAGCTATATCATTTTTCGTAGTTAAGACAGATCTACTGAAATACTGTGTTACAGTCCTACTGGTGATGTGTCAAATTCTACCCAAGATTAAGAACTAAAGACTTATATTCTATAAAAATTGATAATCTAATCCTTTATGTGTAAATTAAACTCTACACATCAGATTGTCTACTATATATAATAAGAGACACTCATGCACAATATGATATGATAGAATGCAAACATTGCCCATAAAAATTCTCATCAAGAAAGATAATAATTGTTTAAATAATTTAAGTAAAAATTAATCCATTACATAAAGTCATAACTTTTAGTATAAAATCCTACTACGCGTATAGTTCGTCTATCCGCAATGTCTACTTGTCCACCTATAGTTTGTTTGTCTGTGGGGTCTACACATCCATTTATGGTCCGTCTAATCGTGTTGTTTGCACGCCGCCTATAGTTTGTATGTCTGTAGTGTCTGCCTGTCCGCCAAGAGAGTGTCTATTTATATAGTCTAGCCGTTCGCCTACAGTCTGTCTGACCATGGTGTCTGCATGTTTGCCTATAGTTTGTCTGTCTGTGGTGTATACATATCCGCCTATATTCTGTCTGTTCGTGGTGCCTGCATTTTCTCATATAGTCTGTCTATTCGTGGTGTCTGCCTGTCAGCCTATAGTTTGTTTGTCTGTCTGTCTGTTTTCTTTGCTTATTTGCCTATAGTCTGTTTGTCTGCATATAGTTTGCTTGTTCATGGTGTGTATCTGCCCGCCTATAGCTTCTCTGTTCATGTTATTTGTCTGCCTCTAGTCTGTTTGTCTATTGTTAGAATATTAGAATAATGTAGTTAGGTTAATCCTACATTGGTTATGTGAGGAGGGCTGTAGTCTATGCACTCTATATAAATAAAGTTATTGTGTTAGGGTAATAAATCATCCTATACACTTCTCTTTTTCTTTTATATCCCGATATCATGGTATCAGAGCACGATCTTATTCCACCCTAGATAAAACTCTAACCTTAGAAATAAAACCCTAATCTTATTCCACCCTAGATAAAACCCTAACCATAAACACAAACCCTAATCTGCCCCAGCTACCAGCCACCACTGCTGCTGTTGCCGCCGCCAGCTAGCCACCAACTGCTATTGCCCTCTCTGCCGACCAACCTGCTGCTGCCGCCCAGCCTGCTGACCCAACCGCCCAGCCACCTTGCTGACCAACCATTGCCGCCCAGCCGCCTCTACCCTTGCTGCCAACAGAGTCTGCCTCCTCCTACTGCTACTGCCCGCTTGCTGTTGTCCCGCTGGTGCTATCCGTTGCTTTTGGTTTCTCGCTGTTGTTGCCCCCTTGTTTGATCTATGTGCTCTACTTGACTCGATATGTTTGCTTCCGCTACTGGTGGTCGATCCGATCCCTGCACCATTCTTCTCATTCGTTGCGCCCTGTGATTGATTATCGCGATCTGTATGTCTTCTTGTTGATTTGATCGAATCTACGTATTCTAAACCATTGGTATGTTGTTATCTCCTGTTATTTGGTTGCTTGATTGAGGCCGTCAGTGGTTATTTGGTTGCTCTTTTGTTGTATGGCTTATTCATTATTTTTTGACACAATGACTGAACGGGGATCTGAGTCTGCCACCTCTCATGTTACTCCTACGGTTCCTAGTTCTTCCCGCTTTCGTGACAGGCGACCTATTACCTCTATTCTTCTGAATGATAAGAATTATGCTCTTTGGATTAAAGCTGTTGAGGTATATTTTGAGGGCGATTCAACCTCACAGTGACTTACTGATGATCCTCCTCTCAAAACCTGTCCGCTGTTTCAGGCCTGAAAATCTAAAGATGCTCGCATTCGTACCGACTTATGGAATAGTATGGAATCTCATATTAGTGGTCCTTTGATATTTTTACCTACCGCCAAGCACATCTGGAAACAGACTCAGGAGATGTATTCTGGGGTTAATAATATTCGACGGACATATGATCTTCATCAAACCTTTTTCTCTCTGACCATAGATGGACAAACTTTGGAATGTCATCATGCTCGGTTTTGTAGTCTTTGTGAGGAGCTCAAGATTGCTGAGCCTATTTCTGTTGATATTCAGGTTATGGAGCGCCAGCGACAGTCTCTGTTTGTTACTCGCTTTCTATCCAGTTTGCCTCCTACCTATGATTTCGTCCGTTCACAGCTTCTAGGAAACCGGACATTAACATCTCTTGGTGAGGTCTTCAGTCATATACGTCAGGCCACCATCTCTGACAATGGTTCCACTTCTGGATCTTAGTTATGCTCTGACCGCTCCGCTTTAGTTGCTATAGTTTCCCGTGATAGTTATACATGTGGTGGCTTGCCGTCAGGGGGAGTCAGCTGCGGTAGTATCAGTCGTAATTCAGGCCGAAGAGGATTCAGCCGTGGTAGTGTCAGCTGTGATTCGGGCCGCAGTTCTAGTCAATCACCTGGAGGAGGTGGCCGAGGTCGTGGACGGGTGCCTCGTCATTGCACTTGGTGCAATACTGATAACCATACCATTGACTATTGTTGGGATCTCCATGGTCGCCTTTCTGCTCACCAGGTCACAGTTTCTGAGGAGGATAATATACAGTATTCTTCCAGTACCGTCCCTCGTGTAGTTACTATTCCAAAAGAGGAGTATCAGCAATTTCAGCAATATTAGTTTGCTCAGACTTCTCATCTGACATCCAGCTCCACTGCTACGCTTACTCAGACAGGTCCACCTTCTGCTTATCTTGCTTACAAATCTCCGTGGGTCATTGATTCTAGGGCTTCTGATCATATGAATGGTGCTCCTACTACCTTGTCTGATTGTCGTCCCTCTGGGATATTTTCTCGTTTCACTTTAGCTGATGGCTCTACTACTTCTATTGCTGGTTTGGGTTCGTTCACTTTAAATTCTTCTCTTTGTTTATACTTTGTTTTACATGTTCCTCACTTTTCTTTTAGTCTTATGTCTGTGAGTAAAATTATCAAATCTTTAAACTGCTCAATCACTTCTTTTTTTTCTGATTCTTGTATCTTTTAGTATCTCCGGACAAGGACGAAGATTGGTGGCGGTATTGAACGCGGTGGCTTATATTATTTTTTGGATAGAGCGCCATCTCCTTTTGTTGGATTTCAATCCACTGTTTCACCTTATCAATACCACTGTTGCCTTGGTCATCTGTTGCTTTTCATCCTTAAACAGATGGTCTCATCATGTAGTCGTGTCGAGTCGCTTCCCTGTGAAACTTGTGAGTTTAGTAAATATTGTCGTGTTTCTTTTTCCCCACAAGAAGCGCATCGTGTGTCGAATCCTTTTCATTTAGTTCATTCAAATATTTGGGGCCCTATGCGGGTCCCGTCACGTTCTTACTTTCAGTATTTTGTCATATTTGTTGATGATTATTCTCGTGCTACATATATTGATCTTATGCAACACCGATCTAAGTTGTACTCTATTTTTAAATCATTTTATGCGAAAATAAAAACTCAATTTGGTGTATGTATTCATCTGTTTCGATCTGATAATGTTCGTGAATATTTCCATTAATTTTTATCATAATTTTTGGATGCACATGGGATTTTACATCAGTTCTCTTGCGCTCGGACTCCACAGCAAAATGGCGTTATCGAACGCAAATTGGGTCATATCTTGAACGTCACTCGTGCTCTTTTGTTGCACATGTATGTTCTCAAATCTTATTGGAGTGATACCGTCCTTACTGTCGGTTACCTTATTAATTGGATGCCGTCTTCTGTCTTAGGTGGACAAATACCCTATATTTTACTATATCCTACTCCCCCCCTTTACTCCCTTCCTCTTCGGATTTTTGGGTGCACCTTTTATGTTCATGTCTTGTATCCTGGTCGGGATAAATTTGATGTCCGCTCCACCAAGTGTGTGTTTTTTGGCTATTTCCGCACTCAAAAAGGTTACAAATGTTATTCACGCACCCTTCGCCGTCAGTTTGTGTGCGCCGATGTTATTTTCCATGAGTCTGTCCCTTATTTTGCAGGTTCTCCCTCTTCTACGGATCTGCCAGTTCCCTTGCCCCTTTTGGCACCCTTTTCGCTGCCCCCTCACCCTCTTCACCACTTTTACAGGTATATGCTCGCCGTTCCAAAAGTTTTCGGCTCTGCTTCCACCGGCTCCTAACCCCTCTCCTCCGCCCCGAGATCCGCCTTCGCCACGGTCTCCTCCTCCGGTACCTCCATCTTCTGCTATTTTGCCCATTGCCCTTCGCAAAGGTATTCGCTCTTGTATTATTTTTCACCCCCTTGCTCAATTTGTTTCTTATAATCATCTTTCACCATCTCTCCATGCCTTTTCTAGTTCCGTTTTCTCTATTTCTGTTCCTAACACTGTTCAGGAGGACCTGTCTATTTCTGAGTGGCGGCTAGCTATGAAGGAAGAGATCACTGCTCTTCATTCCAACCATACTTGGACATTGGTATCTCTTCTGCTTGGAAAGTCTACTGTTAGGTGGTGCTGGGTGTTCACTGTTAAGTTTCATCCAAATAGGACGGTTGAGCGTTATAAGCTCGTCTTGTGGCCAAAGGCTATATTTAGACCTATGGTGCCAACTATGCCGAAACTTTCTTCCCAGTTGCCAAGTTCAGCTCGGTTCGTCTTTTTATCTCTCTTGTCGTCAATCTTGGCTGGCCCCTTTTTCAGTTAGATGTCAAAAATGTCTTCTTGCATGGTGACCTCGCCGAGAAAATTTATATGGAGCAACCACTTAGGTTTGTTGCTCAGGGAGAGTCCTCTTATGTATGTCGCCTTCGGAAAGCTCTCTATGGGCTAAAACAATCTCCGAGGGCTTGGTTTGGCAAGTTAGTGATGCTGTTCTTGGGTTTGGTATGAAACGCTGTCATTCTAATTATTGTGTCTTTTCTCTTGCATCTGACCAAGAGAGAATATTGTTGATCGTCTACATAGACGACATTATTATTACAGATGATAATAAGAAAGGTATTTGATGATCTGAAATTGTTTCTACAGCGCCATTTCCATACCAAAGATTTGAAAAAATTGAGATATTTCTTGGGTATGAGGTGGCACGGTCTAAGTAAGGTATTAACTTATCACAAATAAAATATGTACTGGATATTCTCGACGAGATTGGCTTACTAGGGCCAAAGCCTGTTGAGACTCTTGTGGATCCTAATGTCAAATTGTGTGTTGATCAAAGAGAGTTGCTTTCTAATCCCAATCAGTACCGTCGCTTGGTTGAAAAGCTGAATTATCTTACTGTTACTCGTCCTGGATGTGTCTTCTGAGTGGTAGTTCTACGAGTTGGGTGTGTTAAGCATAGGTTTCTTTTTCTTTTTGATCTTCTCTGTGCTTCCTTCAGATCACTCGTTCTCGGCTCGTGGTTAGTCAATTTATGTCTGCTCCTCGTCTTCCACACTGGGAGGCTGTTCTAAGAATTATGAGGTATCTGAAGGCTTATAGGCTCATCCGGGACGTGGTCTGTTTTATCGTACTAGTGGGCACTTGCGTGTTGAAGCGTTCACTAACTCTGATTGGGCAGGAAGCCCGATCAACAGAAGATCTACTACAGGATATTGCATCTTTCTCGGTGAAAATTTTATTAATTGAAAAAGTAAAAAGCAGACAGTAGTTGCACGGTCTAGTGCTGAGGCCGAGTATAGAGCAATGGTTCACACGACTTGTGAGATTGTGTGGATTCATTCATTTCTTGAGGAAATAGGGTTTCCAGTACAGTTGCCTGTAAATCTGTATTGTGATAATCGAGCTGTTATTCACATAGCATCCAATCTAATTTTTCATGAGAGAATTAAACACATCGAAATAGATTGTCATGTTGTACGAGAGAAACTGACCGGTGGTGTTGTTGCTACTCCTTTTGTGTCTACCAATGTTCAGTTAGTCGATATGTTTACTAAATCGTTGTTCAAATCACGATTAGAGTTACTTTGTGACAAGCTCGGACTTATTAATATTTAGCAGCTTGAGGGGAAGTGTTAGAATATTAGAATAATGTAGTTAGGTTAATCCCACATTGGTTATGTGAAGAAGCATGTAGTGTATGCACTCTATATAAATAAAGCTATTGTGTTAGGGTGATAAATCATTCTATACACTTCTCTCTTTCTTTTATATCCCGATATCATCTGTGATATTTGCATATAGTCTGTCTGTATTTGGTGTATGTCTGCCCGTCTATAGTCTATCCATCTATAAATTGTCTATCGTGGTGTCTGCATGTCCGTCTATAGTCTATCTGTTTGTCCGTGGTGTCTATAGTCTGTCTGTCTATCTGTAGTATCTCTAGTCTGTCCGTGGCGGTTTCTAAGCGAAATGGCTAGAGTACCCTTTCCTCCTTTTAAGGCTCATGTGTTTGGACTTGTCTACAATTTCCACGAAGAAATACATGTGTATATATTTTTTTTCATCGGTTTTTTATTTACTCAAATTATTTTTTAGCAAATGGCAATTATATTCCAAGCAACTTGATGCATCAAATGGTTCTGAGTGATGCGTGTCCGAACATTTTGTGTTTGATGATGCCAAAAATAGGTGAGATATCTTGCATTCCTGTTTGAGTTCCTGCAAGCAAATTTGGTGACCAGTGTGGTACCCTCTAATGATAAAGTTAGTAATCGGAATGTGATGTACACAAAATAGAATAGCTGTATATGTGAAAGCATGCTTGGCAACATGGCCGGAATTCCTTTTCAGTAGTTTGTGGAAACTGTTGGTCTCAGACGGGCTCATGACCATAAATCGGGCCTTAAGTCCATATTGGGAAGAATAACACGCCAATTTTTAGGTGTTATTCTTGAAATACTGAGCAATCTACGACATTATTTTTGAGATTGTTCGGGGAAGCTGAGGCGCCCCTCTTGTATTAGTAATCATGTTAATATATTTATAGGGGTATTTATTGTTTGGTATACTCAGTGTTTCATCTCATTCATTTTTAAAGATTAAGTTTTGATCTTGTTTTTTCAAAAATACCTAAATTATCTTGATATGTAATTTGTCATTTAAACTTGTAAAACAAGGGATACATTCATTACCTTTTCATATCAATTTAGATACATTCAATAATTGAGATCGAGTGATCAACATAAACAATTAGATCTGATAAATTTAAAGGGATAATGATAAATTCGAAAAAATAGGCTAAGTTCTTGTATTCGAAGGAATTTGTATTTTCTTATTCTTTTTTTTTTATGGTTGATTTGATAAGATCGATAATAAATTTGCAGTTCTTTCTACATGTAATGATAATTTTACTATTCTTTACAATTGTGATAGTAAATTTGTTTCTCTAATGGTTTAAATCATTATGAAAAAAACTTTGATTCTTTTTCGATGGTGAATTTACAGGAATTGCTCTAAAATATACTTACCGAAATTTTAACATCCCTAAGCCTGTTGTAGTGACTGTTTATTGAAACACATTGCATTAAAATTAGACGTCGGTGTTTATTTGTAGACGATCAACATAAACAATTTGACATGGTAAATTTAAAGAGATTATAATAAATTCAAGAAAGTTACAAGGAATCTCATCTAAACAGTGAGTACTTAGAACTGTACGAAGAATTTGTAGAAATTTACTATTAGAACTGTAAATTTACTATCAACTCAAGTAACAAACGATTTGCAACATTTTAACCCTTAAATTTGTAAGTTTACCATCACAATTATGGAGAGTAATAAATTTACCATCGATCTTATAAATTAATCATCAGGTAAGCAAAATTATTATCACATGTAGAAAATATATACAAATTTATCATCATAATTTTGGATGTCAGCAAATTTACCATCAATCCTAACAAATTAATAATCAATTATGCAAATTTATCATCACCTGTAGTTTCAAATCCTTGACAAACTGAAATCTTAGATCGTCGTTTTCTGCAATTCTTTTTCTTGAAAACTCAATTTTGGGGGTGACGAATTTTTATTTTTTATTTTTAAAAGCTAAAGAAGATTGTATTAATAGAGGAGAACGAATCCAAGATTAGTTGGTAAAATACCAACCCAATTAAGAGGATTCACACACTAATACAACTCGAGAAACCAAAAAGTCAGAAGAGCACCAGGTTAGGAAAGAAAAATTCTACATTAACGTAACTGTTATGGTAAGTCATTTATACGAAATTTCCTTTTAGTGGTTTAAGACCCGAATTATCCAAAACTAAAAAGTAGCGTATTTTCGGTGAGTATTTTTTGAATTCCAACGATATTCTGAAGATTATGTTTAAAATTTCGGTGATATTTTCAAAATTCACTAAAAATTGTTTACCATATTTGATTCTATAATTCAAATCTAGTTTACTGTTATTATTTTCTACCTACCAAATCAGGGATTATATATTTTCACTTAAAAAATAATAAAAGGTAAATTAACACTAAAAATTAATGGCAAAAATGTCAATCAATGTAAAAACAGGATGGAATAAGAAATTCAAAAAGCTGATGAGATGAAAATCTATGCTACTTGAGCTACTCTGATTTAAATTACTCTTGTTTTTTATATTCCTGCAGGAGTTTACGTGATTGAGGTAGCTAAGTATGTGCATTCAATTTCATGGCAGACTCCCTCCCTCTCCCCAGGGGATTGAATTGAGCTATGAGGTGGTTCTTAAAGGGGGCGGTAAGTAAGGGGGCGGTAAGTATCAGTTCAGAAGATTGAGCTTTTCAATTACTATTTGTTCATATCTTCCTCTTTCGTTCATGCACCAATGCTCTACTGCTATGCCTACATCCGTTGCCACTATTCTCACTCATCAACCAATCATTCATCCATTCATTCATCTGCGTCTCACTTTGTTACACAAATATATATGAATACATGTAATTTCCTTGGAAAAGAACCAGAAAAGGGGAGAATATTACTACAAGTCTACAAAACAAAACAAAATAGGACAGAGGAGTAGAATTAATGAAGGAAATACTTGTGTCATTGCCTTCCTTGATAGTCGATCCTCCCCCCAAGTTAGGGTCAAAAAGAACCCTTCTAGCGAAGTTTATAGATATTAATCCATCCTCAAATCACAATGAGCCTGCATGCCTCACACCTTGTGAATCATAATACCATGCATCATCTGATTTTTAGCCTTTTACCATCACACACACACGCACGCACGCACATATTTATATACATATGTATAAAATAAATTACAAATAAAAAGGCGTAGTAAAAATATGTATACATATAGGTATATATGCATGTACTAGCACAAATAAAAAAGTGTAGTAAGTTACTGTCCATCTTTTCTGACCTTTGACCATATAAAATGAGCTAGTACCATGATTACGAACTGGACAGGTACGGAGAATCCACATTTTATTTCTAATTTGCCCATGCATTATCACCTTCCTTTTCTTTATTAGATAGAAAAGACTCTGATTTCTATACTCTTACCAAAACCAACTAACATTAAAACTACTACATATAATAATATTGATAGTCAACTCCGCAAAGTACTCCTAATTATTGAGTCATAGTACTACGAGTTGTGCATTATGTACCTTTTTCTTATTATCCTATTTTAATAAGAAAGAAATTCTAACTCTAATAGGATTCAGCTTCACTATATACCGAACTCAAAACCACAGGAATGAGATGCATGTCAATCACTATCTTGATAAGCAAAGGTTCAGTTTATCAAAGACCATCGTAGGAGTCTTTTAATAAATCTAAATCATCAAAATATATTTTTAAATTGTTGAGATTGTACAGATTATTTTCGGTACTCTAAATCCAAGTTGATCAGAAATTACAAAATTCATAAAAATCTATACTAATTGGCATTTTTGGATCTCTGTGCAAAAACTGAATCCGATAGTAGCCAATAAAGAAAAGGGTGTACCGGATTGAAGTTAAATAAAGCATTGAATACACATGATTGATGATTAAAGAAACAAAGCCAGGCAGATGACCCCCTCCCCAACCCCCTTGTAAGTTATGACTGTTGAGGCAGTTGGCATGGGAAATCATTGTGCAAATACTCTGCACATGCACACACAGGAGGGGAGAGAGAGAGAGAGAGAGAGAGAGAGAGAGAGAGAGAGATGAGCTAAAGATATGTAGAGATCCAATGGTACCAAACTTCTAAGAGCCAGGAAATACTCAACCCATTCCCCGGAGATTAAAATAGCTGAAACCCTTCATGGGTTATCATTTTTTAAGGCAAACTGCATCAGCAACCGACGCATATAGTACATTATTTTATGAAGAGTAATAAAATAACAGTATTATAAACTCCAATTTAGAGCCCAGAACCACGTTCCAGCCTCTTTAAATATTTGAACTACCGCCCATTTGGGATTCACACGAACAATCTTTCCCAAGAGAGAGAGGGCCCCCTCTGCCTTTTTCCATTCATTTTGTTTTCTTTGAAGCCAAATTTTTATGGATTCAAAGAAGGCAAACAAGATCAGTGAGATAGTTAGGCTTCAACGGACCCTAAAGAAATGGAAGAAGATCGCCGCAAATTCACCGAAGAACAACACTGGTACTAGTTGTAGCAGCAGCGCCACCACAGGCAACAATGGGAGTAGTAGTACTACTGCTACTGCTACTAAGAGTAGTAGCAGTATCAATAAGTTCCTAAAGAAAACGCTCTCCTTCTCTGATAGCTCTAATATATCAAATCATGATGTGGTTGTCCCTAAAGGGTTTCTAGCGGTATGCGTTGGGAAGGAGCTGAAGAGATTCATAATCCCAACAGAGTACTTGGGTCACCAAGCTTTTGGGATATTACTGAGAGAAGCTGAAGAAGAGTTTGGGTTCCAACAAGAGGGTGTACTCAAGATTCCCTGTGATGTTTCCCTCTTTCAAAAGATCTTGAATATGGTTCAACACAAGAGTTTTACTCACAATTATGAGGATGATGATTTGAACAACAATACTAATATTATGGGTTGTTTCTCACCGGATTGTGAGCCTACCCCTTCTGTGTCTCACCATTCTCAGCTGTGCAGATGATCCTCCTCGTATATTTACCACTTCTTTAATAAATCCTTTTCGTGTTTTCTCATTGAATTTGTTCTGTTCAAAGCAAATTTGTTAGACAGAGAAGAGTGAGAGAGTAGAGGAAGGAGAGTAGTTGAATAAAGATGATTTCTTTTCCTTACCTTCTGAATTCCAATCAATAATTCATGCTAAGCTGATGTACTGTTCTTCAATTCCTTGCATTTCATAGCCTTAATTCGCTTCCAAGAACTGTTCTCAATCGGCTTGCATGTGACAATTTAGAACACAAAGGTGATGTATTTGCATTGGTGAATTCTACTTGAAGTTTTACTTTTTGGTTAAGATTGATAAAACGAGTCAAGCTACTTGCATTTTAGTTCTCGTTCGGTCGCTAAGATCTTATTTAAGATCGATTGATTATATAAATAAACGGCCACATTAATAAACATATACTCATGAAACTGTCATGTTCACATTTTCAACCAAGGAAAACTTGACAAATTTTATAAAAAATCAAACATGGTTTGTTTATATAAATAATTGATCTTTATCAAGCTTTTAACGAACTAATACGAATTCAAGTAGCTTGACTTGTTTATCAATCCTAACCAAAAACAAAGACCTCAAATAGAATTCACAGATGTTGTACGCCATCTTTATGAAGAGATGACGGATTGCGATGATGGGGGTTAGTACATACCACATTTGGCTTAGACCATATGAATCCATATACTCATAAAACTGACAAGTTCACATTTCCAAGTGAAAATAATTTGACAAATCTTCTTTTTTTTTTTTAAAAAAAATGCTAAAATGTGGTTTGTTTATATGTACGAGAATCCCAAAGAAGAATGAGAAAAGGAAAAGGGTCAATGGAGCAAGATTGTGGTGAGTTGAAGATCTCTTGCTCACCTTTTTATTGTAGAAATGTTACCTCTTAAGTGAAAGAAGATAAAACAATCAAATGAACCCTAAGCCAAAGAAGATTAATAAATCAAATGAACGACAAAAGTTTTTCAGCGGGATTCAACTATTAGAACGTAAAACAGCAGATATAAGCAGTTAAGTGATTTGACTTGCATGATAACTATAATGCCAATGCAGTAATGGGCTGCATAGTTTGAGCATTAACGCAATCCCAATTCATACGATGCTCAAACCCCATGCAGCTGTCCTCCCTCGATATCCATCAAACCCCTGCCCCCAAATATTCTCCGACTTATCCATATTCACTTCTCCACTTAAAAAAATAAATGAATTGAAATGGGGTTTTAAGTTATTTTTAGCCGTAGTGAAGCTAGAAAAAGAGTCAAAAGTTATGCTCAAAGTCAACTCGTTTCTTGTTGTTGAGATTGTACATCTTTATCTTCTACTGCTTTACTTTTCGGGGAAGTTCAGATTTAAATCTTTCTTCCTCTTGAACAAATGTACCCAGTAGCCGTCTGCTTTACGTTTTGGGTAAAGCAATAATTACTACTTACATGATCGGCTGTGCGATGCAACGACAATAACAATTCTACTTAAGTATCGCCAGTAACAGCTGCTTTGTGGCAGTCACTCCCTTTGCCTCCAAGAGCACCAGTTTCTGTGTACTTCTTCGCGTTATCCCATGCACCACCAGCAGTATTCAGGAAAAGAGCCATGAGAATCCCAGAAACAGTTGCAAACATCAGCATAGCAGCAACTTTAGCTCCAACTAGAGGTTGTCCGGTATAGAATCCCAATATCCGGAACACCAAACCTGTATAATGCCATGAAGATTTCACAGACCCATTGCACCTCAGCATAAAAGGGAGATTCAAAAAACATAGAGATCCAGAAGAGAAGCCGATATACTCAGATGGCTGCCACAATTGGATATAGATCTGAGGAGAACATAATCAGTAATGTCAACTCCAGCCAAATTCAACTTGAATAAATAACCTTGGAGCTACAAAAACCATTGCTATTTTCATGGTAAATCAGATGTTACTTTACACGTGATGCAGAAAGTGCAATAGTACTATCAAACTGTCACCAGCCTAAATCTTAAAATTTGTGTTCGTCTAATCGATTGCCCTCTCATTTCTAGCCTTGCTATGCACATACCATACCCACAACGACAATAACAATCCAATTTGGGTATAACAGTGAAGAGAGATGGTAACTCACCAACAAGTAAAGGTGAAACAATAGCCAAAGCACCAGGTTTTATCATCCCTCTCGAAGATGCTGATGCCACAATGGCAACGCAATGACCATAATGGTTTCTCCTTATATTCCTGTAGCAACAAGGTTCATTATAGCATAAGCTATTAAAAACAAATTGGTAAAGATCACTTGAGATACAAGGACTCACCATGATACCAGGCCTCTTAATAAATTGTCTTCTTACTTCATTAACAATCTCTTGAGCAGCTGTTCAAAATAAGGGAAAAAAAAACCTCTTGAGCAGTTCGGCCGACAGCAGAACAGGCCCATGCACTGAACAGGAAAATAAGCATAGAGCCTAGCAATCCACCAAAAAATACTTCTGGGATGGGGCTTCAATCTGTACACGGTAAGCAGTTGTAAAACCAAGCTGCATAGTACTGAAGTGAAAGAAATATGGCAAAATATGCAAAGTGGGAACAAGATGTACTTACCTGTTAAAAAGTTACATGAGCAAATGCAGCTACCTCATCCATATAGGCACTGAACGACGCAAGTGCCACAGATCCAATGGCAAATCCTTTTGTTGTAGCTTTTGTAGTGTTCCCAACAACATCGAGTACATAGTGATCTCCTGAGCACTTTCAGACTGCAAGTTACATGTGTATATTAGATGGCCCATGACCCCTGTGGCCCAAAAAAGAAGAGGAAAGTTCCACAATACTTAGCTACTATGAGCCTTAATCTTCTGGCCAGGTCTTTGTCAGTAGGCAACTCCCCATTCTCCCAATATTCAACCGTAGGATCTGCCTAGGATCCCTTGTAGTTGACCGTAGCTATTTCCTGGGTAGGTAATTTTATGCTAAGCTGCTTTAATCGTTGGATTGGAATGAGGCGACTGAGCATTTCCTCTCGGACCATGGTCAGTCGGGCAAGCTGATCTACTTCCTGATTCCTTGCGAGGAGTTCCTAAATAAAGCATTTACTGGAGTGTGCGAGGAAGCAGGTATACGGCGACAACTCACAGCGCCCTACACGCCACAGCAAAACGGTGTTGTCAAGCGCAAAAACAGGACCGTGGTTGGGATGGCACGATCCATGTTGAAAAGCATGAAGGTTCCGGGCGAGCTCTGGGGAGAAGCAGTTAGGCATGCGGTTTATCTTTTGAACCGTTTGCCAACGAAGGCAATGGGGGAGAGAACTCCATTTGAAGCTTGGACAGGGAAGAAGCCACACTTGGGACACCTGCGAGTATTCGGTTGTTTGGCTCATGCGAAGGTGACAACTCCACACCTGAAGAAGCTTGACGACCGGAGTCAGCAGTTGGTGTATCTCGGCATGGAGGATGGGTGCAAGGCACATCGTCTGCTCGATCCTCGCCGGGGTAAAGTAATTGTAAGTCGTGATGTGAAATTTGAAGAAAATGTACCATGGCAGTGGGATGATGGCGCAGATGTGTGGGGATCAGCGGAGTTCCATGAAGAAGGAGGAGTTGGAGCTGTGTGGAGTACCGGAGCGGAGGCAGAGGCCGCAGGAAGCGGACCGGAAGCAGTAGCAACCGAATCCATGAGTCCGGCACAACAGCAGCAGATACCGACTCCAGGTTCACCCGAACATGGTTCAACCGAAGCCATGAGTCCGGCTCAACTACCACTGACTCCAGCTTCGGTTGAGCATGGCTTGGGGGGTGCTCCGGTAGCGCACTGGTCACCAAACGATCACCTCGACGCAACCATCGATCCAGCTCAACCACAGAGATACCGCAGCCTCGTTGATATCTACAACACAACAGTGCCAATTGAACCAAAGGATCTCGAGGAGCTGCTCCTGACTTCGGCAGAGGAACCGTCAAGTTTCGTGGAGGCCGAACAGGAGGTGTGCTGGCGCAAGGCGATGTTGGAGGAGATGGACTCCATCATCAAGAACAATACATGGGAATTGGTTGATGCACCGGCTGGACATCGCCCAATTGGTCTCAAGTGGGTTTTCAAGGTGAAGCGAGATGAACGTGGTGCAATTGTCAAACACAAGGCTCGCTTAGTTGCAAAGGGGTATGTTCAGAAGCAGGGCATCGATTTTGAGGAAGTGTTTGCGCCTGTGGCTCGTCTTGAATCCGTGCGACTCTTGATTGCAATGGCGGCTCACGAGGGGTGGGCTATGCATCACATGGATGTTAAATCTGCTTTTCTCAACGGTGAACTGAATGAGGAGGTCTATGTAGCGCAGCCTCCTGGTTTTGTTGTTGCCGGGCAGGAGCACAAGGTACTGCGGCTCCGGAAGGCTTTGTATGGACTACGACAGGCTCCAAGGGCGTGGAACGCCAAACTGGATGCGAGTTTGGTAACCTTGGGTTTTAGGCGGAGTACGGCGGAACATGGCATATACACGCGGGGCTCTGGGACAGGATTGTTGCTTGTAGGTGTCTACGTTGACGACCTTGTTATCACAGGAGCAGATAAGGGTGCCATCGACACGTTCAAGCAGGAGATGAAGAATTTGTTCTGTATGAGTGATCTGGGGCTCTTGTCATACTATCTCGGCATTGAAGTGTTTCAGGGGTTGGACGGTATCGGTATCAAGCAAGCGGCGTATGCAGAAAAGTTACTGGACCGAAGTGGCATGAAAGAGTGCAATCCGTGCCATGTCCCCATGGAGGCGCGTCTCAAGTTGTCCAAGTCCAGTACAACTCCGCTCGTTGATGCCACCGAGTACCGGAGTATTGTTGGTTGCCTTCGGTATTTGGTGCATACTCGCCCCGACTTGGCGTACTCTGTTGGCTATGTGAGCAGATTTATGCAGGAACCGCATGAGGAGCATTTTGCAGCGGTGAAGCACATCCTCCGTTACATCGCAGGGACACGTTCGCTTGGATGTTTTTATGGGAGAAAGAAGAAGGAAAGTCAGGCTACTCTAACTGGGTTCAGTGATAGTGACATGGCCGGTGATCCAGAAGACCGTAAGAGCACAACGGGGGTGTTGTTTTGCTTCGGTCTTGCCCCTATCACATGGCAGAGTCAAAAGCAGAAAGTGGTGGCTCTTTCATCTTGTGAGGCAGAGTATATTGCAGCTACAACTGCAGCATGTCAAGGTGTGTGGTTGTCTCGGCTACTCAGTGATCTCATCAACAAGGAGCCCAAGGCTGTCACGCTCAACATTGACAACAAGTCCGCAATTGCTCTTTGCAAAAACCCGGTGTTCCACGATAGGAGCAAACATATCGAGACCAGATACCATTTCATACGGGAGTGCATTGAGGATGGCAAGATAGCAGTGGAGTACATGGATACTAATAATCAGCTAGCGGACATTCTGACCAAGGCGCTCGGTCGAGTCAAGTTTCTGGAGCTTCGTGACAAGATTGGCATGGTCGAGATCAAGTGAAGACACAAGCTTAGGGGGTGATTGTTAGATAAGATTGTGTCCAAGAAAGTAGGAAGTTGGTTTTGTTTAGAATAGAAATTATTAGTTATTTGTTTTCTATTCCTAATAGCACGTGTTGTGCTTCACCAACTAATAGCAAAAAAGTAGGAGGTGCCCCACTTCATGGGATAGTGGGTTGTAGTTCATGGGATCATGGGTTCATGAGATCATGGGATCATGGGATCATGGATTCATGGGATCATGGGATCATGGGTTGTAGGTTTGTTTTAGCATGTGTTTTTTGTTTCCTATAAATTAGAAGTAAGGCAATGGAAAAGCTGTGAGATTACAGCACCAAAATTTGTTATCTTATTCTTTCTCTGTCAGATTGTTTTCTTTATCTCCAACAATATTCAACCGTAGGATCTGCCTAGGATCCCTTGTAGTTGACCGTAGCTATTTCCTGGGTAGGTAATTTTATGCTAAGCTGCTTTAATCGTTGGATTGGAATGAGGCGACTGAGCATTTCCTCTCGGACCATGGTCAGTCGGGCAAGCTGATCTACTTCCTGATTCCTTGCGCGAGGGATTCTCACTAATGTCATAGTGTTAAAGGCTACTTGGAGCTGCTTCACTTTGTCCAAATAAAATTTCATCCTTTCTTCCTTGGCCTCATAATCTCCCAACACTTGTCTCATTACCAATTGAGAATCACTTCTGATAGTTAGATCCTTTATCCCCAAGGATTTAGCTAACCTGAGTCCAGTCAGAAGCGCTTCATATTCAGCCTCGTTATTGGAGGCTTTGAAGTTAAATCTAACGGCATATTGCAGCTTCATCTTGTTGGGAGAAATTAGAATAGTGCCTGCCCCACCGGCCTCAGTATTAATTGATCCATCCACGTAGAGTGTCCACTCTGCTGGTTCGTCAACCGTCGTGTCCATCTCGTCATCTTGTTCAGATTCTGCACCGTCTGAGGGGGCAAACTCTGCCACAAAATCAACCAGAGCCTGGGCCTTGACGGCTCTCCTGGGGCAAAACTCCAAATCGAATTCTCTCAATTCAACAGACCACTGGATTAATCTTCCGGACATCTTAGGGTTGTGGAGCATCTTCTTGAGTGGCTGGTTGGTCATGACCGGTTGGTCATGACCTTAATTGAGTGGACTTGAAAATAGGGCTTCAGCCTTCTTGCTGCCGTGACCAGAACAAAGGCCATTTTTTTGACCCTAGGATACCTCGTTTCTACCCCCCTCAAGGCCCTGCTAGCATAATAAACTAGATGATGCACATTGGCTTCTGTTCTTATGAGCACTGAACTGACAGCATGGGAGGCAACAACCCAATATACGTACAATCTTCCCCTTTCTTTGTGCAGCTGAGCAAGGGAGGCGTTGCAAGATACTCCTTCAACTGTTGGAATGCAGTCTCGCATTCGTGAGTCTAGTGAAAAGCTATTTTCAGAACTTGGAAGAACAGATGGCATCTGTCGATTGCCCTAGAAACAAAACGATTGGGAGCTACTATGCATCCGGTAAGCTTCTGCACATCCTTAATTCCCTTAGGAGACTTCATATCGAGAATCGATCAGATTTTTTCAGGATTGGCCTCTATGCCACTCTGATAAACCATAAAGCCCACGAATTTTCCTGAACTGACCCTAAATGCACACTTACTAGGGTTGAGTTTCATCTGATACCTTCTAAATGCTTCAAAGATTTCCTTTAGGTCTGCCACATGATTGGATCTATTCAGTCTTTTTATCAACATATCATCAACATACACTTCCACATTTCGCCCAATCTGCTCTTTCAACATACGATTGACCAGCCTCTGATAAGTGGCTCCTGCGTTTTTAAGCCCGAAAGGCATGACTTTATAGCAATAGAGCCCTCTAGCCATAATAAAAGACGTCCTCTCTTCATCTTCTGGATGCATCTGAATCTGATTATAACCGGAAAAGGCGTCCATGAAGCTGAGCAGCTCATGGCCAGCTGTAGAATCTACAAGTAGATCAATTCTGGGTAATGGAAAGCTATCTATGGGGCATGCCTTGTTGAGATCTTTGAAATTTATACACATATGCCAGTTTCCGTTTGATTTAGGCACTAAAACTATATTCGAGATCCATAGAGGATATCGGGCTTCTCGAATGAACTGGGCCCGCTCTAGCTTCTCTACCTCTGTTGCGATGGCGGCGTTCCTCTCAAGGGCAAATGTTCGTACCTTTTGTTTCACAGGTCGGCAAGTTTTGTCCACATCCAACCTGTGTGTGATTATGCTCGGATCAATTCCAGGCAGATCCTTGTGCGACCAAGCAAAAATATCCACATAGCTCCGCAAGAATCTAATTAGGATGTCCACCTCTTGTCAGCCCAATCCTGAACCAATACGGAACATCTTCTCGCTCTGTCCCTCTATTGCTGGTATTTCAATCAATTCTTCGACTGGTTCTCCCTGTCTAAGCTTCTCCTCATCCCTCACGTCGATCCCGCTAACGAAAAGGGTCTCCCTCTTTGTTCTAATGGAGGTGATATAACACTCCTTTGCCCTCTTCTAGTCGCCCCTGATTTCACCTATCCCACTTGGTGTGGGAAATTTGATCTTAAGATGGTAAGTTGACACCACAACTTTAAATTTGTTGAGGGTTTGCCTACCCAATATAACATTATAAGCAGAGGGGCAATCCATCACTAAGAAATCTACCAATGCAATAGCATTCCTGTGCTCATCTCCTAGCATGATTGGCAGGGTCACAACCCCTACAGGATGAGCGGTCTCCCCAGAAAACCCCACAAGAGGAGACCGCACAGGTTTAATCTTATCTTTTTCCAAGCGTAACCCTTCAAAGGTTGGCAAAAAGATGATATCCGCTAGCTTCCTGTATCAACAAGGACTCTTCTCATAGTCCAATTGGCGAGGAAAACGGTGATTATCAAAGGGTCATCATGGGGATGAAGTACGTCATCAACATCGTCTTTGATGAACTGAATGGTTGGGGTTACCATACGAGTGCGCTTCATGGGCCACTTTGCGCTGAACACTTCTCTGACATAAGATCTCCGAGAAGGTTTAGTTTCACCACTAACTCTTGGTCCTCCAGAGATCATGTGGATTTCTCCCATTGGACGATGCTAGGGAGGTGGTGGAAGGGTCCTCTCCTGACCATGATTAGCCGGTCCAGTCGCATTACTTGGCCGCCAGTGGGATTCGTCATCTTTACGTACAAATCTCTGGAGACGCCCACGCTTGATCAGCCCTTCAATCTGTTGTTTGAGCTCAATACAATCATCTGTATCATGCCCATGATCACGGTAGAAACAACAATACTTGTGGCAAGAGCAGCGCTCTGCAGGAGTTTTCATCTTTCCTGGCCACTTGAGCTCAGGATAATCACTAATCTTTTACAACACCTGATTGACCGTAGCAACCAGGGGGATTCTCTAGGGGGATTCTCTTTGGGGAATTTTCACTAATCTTTCTGGTCGTCCTCTCTAGGGGGATTCTCTTCTGTAAGGTTTTTTACCCGAGAATAATCGTCAGTCCGTGACTGACCGTCTTCTCGTCACTTTCTGGTCAACTGAAAACCACTTTGCTGACCAGCCGTTGGGACTTCTCTTTCCTGGTTTCTGTGGGCGGCGAGGGTATCCTCCGCGTGCGTTCATCTGTCTTTGGGCTCTCAACATGAGTTCAGCCATATTGGCTAGAGGTTCAGCTGATAAAGAAAATAAGAACTGCCCCAGCCTGAGACCTGACATATATGTCGCTATGGCTACCTAATCGTCTGCACTATCCACTTGTATAAACTCCTTGTTAAATCTAGTAGTGAACTCTCTGAGAGTCTCTCCCTTCACTTGCTTGACATTAAGCAAATAGGTGACTGGCCTCCTATACTGTTGGCCAGCAATGAAATAATTGACAAAATACCGACTGAGTTCCTTAAAGGTGCTCACAGTGTTGGGGGAGAGTTTATTGAACTATATACTAGTGGCTCCACGGAGGGTGATGGGAAAAGCCCTACACATGATGGCATCAGGGACAGCATGTAGGTGCATGAGGGACTTCTAAGTTTCCAGGTGATCAAGCGGATCTTTTGTCCCATCAAAAGTATCGATCTGAGGAACCCTAAGTTTCGGTGGAGGTGGGACCGTCATTACTTTTGCAATGAATGAAAGCTCTGTGGTCTGCACTAATTTTTCAACAGAGGCAAGGGCCTTCGTCTTCATCTATTTTGTCAGTCCATCTAATTGCGCTTTTATCTGGCGCATCTGATCAGTCATTGGACCATCATGAAGCAAGGGCCAGAAATAGTTCTATGGGAATGTGTTGTTGCGTGGTTACTTGCCTCACCCTGTCCTCCATTGATGTCCATGTCTTCTCTGGGAACATCATTCCGGGGAGGATCAGCCAGTAGGGGAGGTGGAGGCGGAGGATCTCCAACGGACGGAGTTGGTTGCAAACGTTGCAGTAGGGCTTGGTTCTGCTCCAAGATGCGTTGCATTCCTTGAGTTAGCGTCAGGACGTCTTGGCACAGGGCTTGATAATCAGCTTGAGTCGCGACAGTAGAGGGAGCATTATTGTCGTTGGAGGCCATGGAGCAAGTAAGGACCATAAATCCATTGAAATCAGTAATAAAGAAGAAAGCGTTTCCCACAGACGGCGCCAACTGATGAAACAGATTTGATCGCCTCCTCGTCCGCCCTGTAAAAAAACTTAACACTGTTGTGGTATCTCACCAACACCTCTCCGATGCTTAGTCAGTTTAGAGTGGAGGAAAAATATGGAAAGAGAGTGCAATTATCGTAGCAGAATATCCGTACCTTGTACCATAGGGGTTTCTGAATTATATAGACTACCTTAGCGAATTTGTAAGAGGTGGTCATACTTATCCTTTTGCTGGGATAAGTGGAGCGGATCATTCATGTTTATCCATACGCTATAAACGTATATCCTAGACATTATCCTCACCACAAATAGGGAGATCTGGTTGCGCATTTCTGCGCATAACGGAGAGTTATAAGGACTTTAGTTGGTTATTTGTTGTTCTCCACCAAAGGGAGGTCGTAGAACTGAGGAGGGAAGTTCGGATCAAGCAGAGCGTATGGTCATTTTCTGAGCACAGTTTGCCGAGCAGAGCCCATAAAGTCGAGCCGAGCACCCGGTCAACTCAGCCATTAATCATGACTCATCAGTTCCAAACCAATATTGTTTGAAAACTTGTTAGGTTTTTTTCCTCGATTACTAATAGAATCGTTAAATCAATAGATGAATATCAGTGTCTCTATAAATTAGATATTTATTTAATTTTGATTCTAAGAGAGATGAAAATGCAAATCTCAGGTAAAAAGAAAGTTATTTCTCATACATGAGGGGAGAATTTAAACATAATACAAACCTCAGGGGGGTATTAGTGAAGTTTACCCAAGATTAAAGTACTCTTTGTTGAGAGAAGATAGATCGGATAAGGGGGAGAATGCTAGTTCCGGGGGCTACTTCCCCTCTTTGCAAGTATGGATGCTTAGCTGCATACGCACAGCAAAAGAAGCGAGCAGTGGTAGTCGTAGTAGGAGGGATGAACGGAGGCATCCATGGTGACGACGAGAACACCAATATTGGGTTTGGCAGAAGAATAAGGCCATGGTGCTTTATGACAAAAGTCATCAGCAGCAGCAGCAGCAGCAACAGCTGGGCAAGTATTGGCCTCTTAACTGCAGCTGCAGCAACAATAATGTTTTCGGCAATGGGAATTACAAATGCTGCAGTTGAGCTCCCATCCCAAAAACAGCAGCAACAACAACAACAACAACAACAACTACCGGAAAGTACTCTATCAGACATACCGCAAATGCTATCGGGAGAATGCTCAGCTGCATCCGCTCAGGAATGCAAGAAGGCTAGGATCCAACGACCCAAGTCAAGGAAAGCGGAGTCGTGCACCATCAAGTGCGTCACCACTTGCATCCGAGGGGGCGATGGCTCTCCTGGGGAAGGTCCTCTTAACCTTAGAAGGTATAATCCACTATAGTACACTGTTTATTTGCGTATATATATTTCAGTTGTGCATCTATATATACTGTCGTCTCAAATGCCCTAGCTCTTCCCCCCTTCCTCACCCTAAACTCTTTGTGTACATTTGTGTCGTGTCTATGCGATCTAAATTGGATATTACGAGTGTCGAGCAAATAGTTTGATTGTTTTCTCTTCATGCATATGCAGACCTCTAGTGGTATTCAAGCAAGGGTTCCGGAGTCGTCGATACTGGTAAATAATTTTTCCTCTACAATCTGCATCTAGAAATCAATTGTTGCCAGCGTCATCACCACCTTTGTCATTTTCCTTTTGTTTTATATGTCAGCTTTTTTTACTTTGAGGATTACTTCACCTTATCTTTTTTTATTTGGGCAACTATATATATAAATAGGAAAACCAGTTTCCCCACTAAGCCCTATGTGTAGGCTAGTTTCCTCTAGCATATGGTATTGCATGGAAACCTGGATATATATGAGAGTACTTATTTTGTTAAGTTAGTTTATTAAGAAGCGAACAAAAATAAGTAAATAAAACAAGGGACCAAGGATAACCTTGGGAGTCCACGAGAGAAATACAGGGCAAGCCCCACGCCAAATAGCACAGAAGTTCCTATATATTCTCAGCATAAGAACAACACCTCCTCCAATAAGACAAACAACTTCTAATATCACCTTCCACTTGCCTATCACGGCAGAAGAACCCAAGCTTTAGTTTTGAAAGATGCCACATTTCCTTTCCCCCCAAACATGGTACTGTGGGCCGACTTTCCCTTACTGTGAGTGATGAGCCTAGAAATGATATCACTGAACCTCATGGGAGTACCGGAACATCAAGATTTCCAATGAGCAGCTTCCAAATTTTGAAGCGTATATATAGACATTCAAAGAAGAGGTAATTGTGAGATTTAGCACCATTTGAGCACCACCATGCACTGGAACTCCCCAAGAACTTAATCTGTCCTTTGTTGAGAATCTCCCTTGGAAGGCCAGCGACTAAATGAAAGACCATCTAGGGGTATGATGAGAATATCAGGGCAACCTATGCCTACAACATATGTTTTGCTTACCTCTAATGTTAGGAATTTTCAAAATAAAACGGGTGTCAATTTTAAGTTTTTTGTAAAGCTCTCTTGTTTGTTTAGAATGCTCATGTCTTGTGTATGTTTTGTCCCACATTGGTTAGATGTGAAAAGTTTGGCTTGTTTATATATGGAATACACATAGAGTTTCGCACCATGACCAGTGAAGCCGGTGCTTCGCACTTAGGATTTGTGCACTCGCACCCGCTCGCGCGTGCATAAGCGTGGTAGTAGGCGGCTATATGGCTGCAATGTGATGCTTTGATGGCTCACTTTGCACTTAGCACGCTGGTGCAAAGTGCTTAATGGGCACCTTTCTTTATTACAATTACTCGGGACCAGTGGCAATAACATGGCACACGCATGGTTGTCGGTTAAGTATCCGTTAGTGGTTAAGTAACCATGAGGTGCGATGCTTAGTGGGGTTGCAATTGGATAGACAAGATCAATGTGGTAATCCAAGTTGTTAAGTTCACGTCTTCTTTTCCATTTTTATTTTCATGATTCATACTGTCATTTACATATTACGATATTTTTTTCTCTTACTTTCTTCTTTCTCTTCTTCTTTTTTGTTTTTGAAGAGTTTTTCACTAGATTAATGTGTACTAAATAATTGTCTTTTCTAGTTGATTTTGATCTCTTGATATTCTATATTTATACGTTTGCCTCCTTGTTCTTTTAATGGAAGTACTTTGCAGACCTCTTTTCATCCTAACAGACTACCTAGTTGTTTTTGCTTTTTCTGCATAAGTAATAAGCATAATTGTTAACAGTGCGGTCTTAGATAACAACTAAAGGTGGTGGTTGTGCAAAGCCAAACAAATGTGAGGACCCAATGCGTAGCTGGTTGAAACAGTCACTGAAATCCATTCGCCGAATATACTGACTCCTCTTATAAGTATCATCTGCCTACTCAAAATGTAATTAATTTCATTTAACTTGCTTTTTGCTTATGGAAACTCTGTCTCTGCAGTCTAGTGGAGTGTTCTGATATTTGTAACTTGATCGGTGATGGTGATGATGGACCTTGACTTGTACTTGGGTGTCAAAAACTTAGAATTCGCATTAATTTGTTTGTATTCCGATACTTCTGCTTCAGTAAGAATGAGAAGGCTAAGTCTTGATGCAAAAGTTGAACAGATCTCAAGATTTGATCAAATTTTTGGTTGGAAATTTTCGTTTTTCTATCCCTTGTTTTACACCCATTAGTGATTTCTCGCTCATGGGCAGAAGACAGGATGGATGATTGGTGTGCCTTGTTTTCCCTGCTTGCATTTGACTTAAGCTCTAAGGTCCTCAAATTAAAGCTTTGAAATTCTTTACAATTTTGTACTCAGTAAATAGACGACTTTGTGTTATTTGGAAAGTTCCACAAGTTCCTCCTTTTACCTAAGATCACATATCACAATCTCCCTACAAATTCCAAAATGAAGTTTAATTGGGACTAGTTTTCTCTAGAGTCCAAAATTTGTCCCAAACCGAGGTTACCTTGATGATCTGAACTGTTTTTCTTTTGGAGTTTGTTTAGAAATTATTCCTATATTAGCTTGGTGATTTGAACTATTTTTCTTTTAGAGTTCGTTTAGAAATTGTGGATTGTGTGGATTAGTGGTGAGTCGGTAATTGATGGGATGTGGACTGTTGAAGAATGGACGAAGTGAGATATTGGTGTTTGTGTTGGTGCTTGTGGTGGCTCCCTGCACTCCTGCACCTGGGCCATTGTGAGGCTGAGAGGAATAAAGGAAAAGTCTGTGTCCGTAGCATTTCTCAAGGAAAATAAAATTTGAAAACGAACTTTTTTTTTTTGTTTTCATTTCGTTTCTGTTGTTTGAGCGCAAATAGATTTCCAGTGCAAAAATATTTTGTTGGTATTCTATTAAAAGCGTCTTTCTTTTCTTTAAAAAGGTCCTCAAAAACTAATTCAAAACATAATAGTTTTAAGTGACGCTCAGATGAAATTGTTTAATGAAATTCCATGTATTGCACAGGCCCATCTGTTTAAACGATCAAAATATCCACAGTTGCATTTGTAGGCCTCGCCTTCTTGGGACTAGATTTGTTAGCATACAAATGGAGCTATATTTACTACTTCAGTCGTGGCATCTTACATGATTCCATTCAATAATAATTTCGCAAGACTTAACATTGCAGATCAGTTGGAACACATCTTCGGGATATCAATTATTATCTCGTGTTTTCTTAGCCATCATATCCGATGATATTTGAGCAAAACTATGACAGTTCCTACCGGGCACAAGGTATGCAGCTCCCTTTGATTTTCAGTCCAATCACTACGCTTTAATACAACCAAACAAATGCAAACTGAGTCCAAAACTCCTCAAAAAAATGTACTCGTACATGGCTGTTCAAGAGAAACAGAAGTGTGAAATTGAGCGCAAATGTTGCTTCCTGGAGGCGAAGCCAGCTTAAGAATGGGAAAAAGCATATGCGTATTTATGCCTAACTACAACATCATTTGTATCCTGGAGGCGAAGCCAGCTTAAGAATGGGAAAAAGCATATGCGTATTTATGACTATCTATGATATCATTTGCATTCCTGCTCCTGCTCCTGCTCCTGCTGCCTCACTGTCTACGATACAGAGCCGAATGATGGAAAAAAATATACAGCAGACAAAACGTCTGTCAGTCAACAGACCGGAAATTGCCACGTCATTGTTGAGCTGAATGGGATCACGCATAGGATGCAACCAACACTCCACTAGAAGCAATGTTTGACATGACCCACTACGCTGGATTCAGCAAATGGAAGGATGCGATTGTGGTTGGGGGTGTTGTAAAACAGACTGCATCATAATTACATTTGTTCTGGAAGAAACAGGTATCGGAAGCGGGAATCAAATGGAAGAATACCACAACTGCGAGAACTAAGGAGGCTTTGCCACCTCTTTGATATGCATTGTTCAACAAAGGCAGCCTGATTAGGTGGAAGGTTATGTGATATCCATACAGCCAAGTTTGCATCGTCTATGAAGCTTTTGGAAACGCAGTGAAGCATTTTAGGAACCAATAGCCTTCCCTTTCTGCTTACCCCCACTGAAGCTCGAATAAAATGACGCTGAGCATCATGCAGCTCTTCCCTCACATTACTAGCTGTATAAATCCGTATCTGCGATTGTAGTTTACTGTTTCAATTAATTACCTATTACCCTTTACAAGAAGCAAAACAAAAGACGACCTCATATATAACTAAGCAAAAATATTTATAGTTACCGCAGGTGATGAGTACAGTCCACAGCTGAGAGCAAAAGCCACAAGAGGTTCAGATGAATCAATAGCATACTTCCGTTGCTCTTCCAATACCTTTAGCTTATGAAGAGCAAGAAGCAGAGACTGATAATATAGCACAGTCAAGGCTTTTAATTAGCAACTGAACTACAAGAAAATGGAGAATTAGTGATCGAATAAATGAATTTATTCAGCATCAGAGTACAAGTTTATACAATTTGCGGCCTATGGGCTGGTGGTTTCATCTTCAAAATTACATACTCGATTGCAGCTGCACTAAGAGAATGCCCCCAACAGTGTATGCTGCCTGTAAGACAAACTTAATTTAATAGAAGTACTTGAACCTTCATTAAAGTACCATGAGCATTCAACTTCTTTTATATCAATGTTGTGTTCATTAAACAGCAGATATGAGTGCAAAAAGTGCCACTTTGCCACACTTGCCCACCTAAAACATATGCAGAAGCCATCTCCTCTGTCATACCCCCCCTCCCCCTCTTTCTCTATCCTCCTACCTTTGAAAGAATGAGGAACTTGAAATGCCTGTGGATATTATTGAGGTCCAATATCCACAGGCATTTCAACAACTCATCGTTCGCAAAAGAAGCGCAAAGCGATACAGAAATCGCTTCTTTAATATTTCACCATGAGCATTTTATAGTCTTTATAAATGTCTTTTGAATCAAAGTACCATGAGCATTCAATGTTAGAAATCAAACCTTTTGCATCAAAAAAGCTTCAATTCACTTATTGGGACTCCATAAGCCAAATATGCCTGTTCATAGTCCAGAAATAAATGTCAACCAAATATGCTGCCACCATCTTATTCACTTGCATATTAAAGGGCAGTGCCTTTGGCAGACCATTTTGGGGTAATTGTTGGAATGGCTAAACTAGAATGATAGATGCAACATCATCTCCTGATTCAATTTCTTCTCCAGAAACAGTTGGCCCCATTTCTTTTTCTATTTCTATTGAAAAATAAGTTATAACTGGCTATGACTTTCAATAGTTCAGTAGATTTTGTTGACATGTCTCGTGCTTGCATACTCGCTCCAAATTGAAGCTTTAAAACAACAATATTTACTTTCTTGTGTTTCGTGTTCTATCCCGAAAGTCCTCTCACAAGTTCAATACTATAGGAACAAATATAGTTAATATACATGGCATTTGCTGACCGGACTCTTCCTGACATAAAACAACAAAAATTCATATCTGGTCATGTTTCCTCTTCTATCTCGAAAAGTCCTCAAATTCAACAGCCTGGAGGAACAAATATAGTTAATAAACAAGGCATTAACTTCTTCCACTTAACACAACCAACTTAAGATAAATTTAGAGGAAGTTTGCTCATGAAAAAGAGGAATACTTACGGTGACTGATACATAAAATCCTACACTTTTACTAATCGAATTGAAAAACAATACACATTAATGCCACTACAGTTTAGCTTCATTCATTTTGCAATTTGAATGCTTGAGAAGAAAAAAAATAAGCAAGTCCAACGCAGTGCCAATATGACTACCTTTGACAGGTAAATTACCATAAGTTGATCAAGCTACACTGTCAGAAAATTAATGTCCCCAAAAAGTCAAAAAGGAAAAGAAAAAAGAAGTTGAGATAAGTTGATCCAGAAAGCCAACTTCTCGTCGCAGCTCAAGTGGATGGGGTTCACTTTTGCAAGTTGCTCAACAAGCCTTCTGTCTCCGAATAATAGCAACAAAAAAGTATTTGATCAACTCAGTCTGCAGAACGATTTATCGTCTCATATGAAAGTAGCAATATATGAATCCATGTGTTAAGAGGTCTTAGTGTACGATAACATATTCAACCGATAACGCGATACTTGGATAGGCGGGAGTTAATTATATAGGCATAAGATATGACCATAATTTCTAGATTAACCGTAAATTCAGTCAAAGAATGTAGATTTGTAATTCCTCAACAGAGTCCAGTTTCATATGTTGTACATTTAGGTTTTCTTTGAGCAACATTCGTGAGCAGTAGCATGCCTAGAATAATAGCCCATTGGCAGGGAGAATAACCAGGTCATAAAAATATAGAAAAACCAAGTGCCATTCCATACAATTTGGCAAACAGCTTATCCATGGAAAAATGCATAAAGTAACATGTTAGAGCTTGTCCTTCATTGGTCAATTATTACCTCCAGTCTCATATATGAACCTGGTCAGTCTTTCCACTTATTTGCCAATTGATTTTAAGTTGGATGCTTTAAAACATGTTATCATAGCTAGGTTTTTGGTCAAGATTCTCTTGATTGCTTGCCCTTTTCTTCGTGCCTCAAATGCATCTTATTTCATTTTGACCCCTAAATTATGGATATGTTACTTATCTATCCACCTGCGAGTCAGGGGTCACACAAGTGGGGAAGTATAAGAGCTTGTCCCAAATCAGCGTATTCTTTACCTCCGAAGCTAGTATATGAACCAATGCTTCTCCACTCATTGCCAATTGGTTTTGAGTTGAATGCTTTAACTGAACATAATAAATTGGAGGCTGTGTCATACTGAAGCAAAACTGCCTACAGAAAGTGCATTTAAAGAACCTACAGTAGTTCTCAATCAAGGCCTTTTATGCTGTTAGATAGATTTACAGACCACAATTTAATGAGGAACTACTGTGGCCAACTTGTTTGCCCAAGAAATACATGAGAATTGTCTGGAAAAGAAGGGGGCTGAATGAAATTTAACCTGAACCGACGTAGTGCCCCTGCAGCATAGTCAAGCTGCTTCCTCCCAACTGACATCCAAGAAACTTCAGTTGCTAATCCATAGTTTCCAATATCTACCCAACTTAATTTACCACGCACTCTATAGGGATCAGAAGTGTTCTCCGTGGCCAACAGCTCTGGGTTACACTGTAAATCAAGTTGTGGCCTCTGCGCCCTTGATGACATTAGTGAATGCTCAGACAATGACCACATAGATGAATTGGAAAGGTGTCCAAATGGAGACAAAGATGAATATTGGGTCTCTGATGCGGATGACTTCAATCGCGCAGTGGAATCAGCTAGAGAGATGAATATATTAAAGAAACAAATCAAACTCTAGAGCATATGATATGTAGAAGACAAAGAATGATATCAAAGAATGATGGTGGAAAGAACTTTTCAAGTAGACATAATGTTATCACAATATAAGACTGAATTTTGTCTAATTTTGACACATCTATCACTTTGGTACAAATAGCATTGAAGAAGAAACATAATCTGATAATCGCATATCTCACTTCTTTTGGCAACACAGAGCGAATTGCCAATGGTAGTAACTGTTGCATCAGAACATGGCAATCATGAGATTTCAAACCATACAACTTCAAATCTTCCATTGAGACACAATTTCTAAGATTTGAGGAGTAACCTTCAGGAACCTTGAGTTCAAACAATGTTTTGCAGACTCTTCTTTTCTCCTCCCTAGATAAAGTATAACATGCTGGAGGCAAGTATGTTTTCTTAACTCCAACATTTGGTGCCAACTCTTCTCGTAAACCCATTACAATAAGATCAAGGCGAGCATTGATTCCATCTTTTGTTTTTCCAGGAATATTAAGCAAAGTCCCAATAATGCTCTCTAAAAAGTTCTTCTCAATGTGCATAAGATCCAACATATGTCGAACGTACAAGTCTTTCCAATACTCAAGATCAAAGAATATTGACATTTTCTTCTAACACTTTGTACCTATAGTGCCATCCGCTGACTTTTTTCTTTTGTTTTTCTTTCCCCATATTGTTTTAATCCCTTTAACTTTTTGTAATACCTCCTCCCCACTTAGCGGTATGGGTGCGTCACTAAGCTCTTGCTCACCATTAAAAGACTTTTTTTGCCTCCGATATGGATGAAAGCGTGGAAGAAATTTCCTATGCCCTGTATATATATTCTTCTTACCATGCTTTAATCTGCGAGAACACGTTTGTTCACCACAGATTGGACATGCATAATAGCCCTTCACTACGTAGCCGCTCAAATTTCCATATGCGGGAAAATCATTAATTGTCCATAACAGTATAGCCTTCAACCTAAAATGTTGTTCTTGATAAGCATCATATGCTTCAATGCCTACCTCCCATAATATTTTCAAATCATCAATCAATGGGGCCAAATAAACATCGATGTCATTACCAGGTTGTTTTGGACCAGATATCAACAGTGTTAGCATCATAAATTTCCTCTTCATGCATAGCCAGGGTGGAAGATTATAGGTAACAAGTATAACTGGCCAACAACTATACCTACTACTGAGGGAACTGTGGGGATTAATTCCATCAGCAGCAAGAGCTAGGCGAAGGTTTCTTGGCTCCGCAGCAAAATTAGGCCATTTGTGATCCACTAACTTCCACGATGGGGAGTCTGCTGGGTGACGTAGTAGACCATCAGATTCTCTTTCATAAGCATGCCATATCAATTCCTTTGCTGTTTCTCTCGACTGATACATCTTTCGAAACCTTGGAATAGGCGAAAAATACCAAACAACTTTAGCAGGCACACCAACTCTAACTTCAGTTGAATTCTTCTTTAACTTCCATCTTGATGTTTCACACGTAGGACATGAAGTTGCATCTTTGAACTCCTTTCTATATAGTATACAATCAAAGGAACAAGCATGTATTTTTTCATATTCCATTCCCAACGCAGCCAAAGTCTTTCCCGCCTCATACATGGATAATGGTAATTCATTATTGACCGGTAGCATGTCACCCAACATTTTAAGTAGATTCGTAAACCATAAATTAGATAACTGGCTTCCAGCTTTGAAATTAAATAAGTAAACCAAAGCAGCTAGCTTTGTAAACTTTGTGCAACCAGGATACAATGGTTTTTCAGCATCTTCGAGTAATTTTTTAAACTTATCAGGATCGGTCTCACAATCATTATATGCAGCCTCAATCATTTCTACTACTTCTGGTGTAACATTCAATGGTTTTTTAGGAACTTCTTGAGAGAAATTAAAAAACTTGTACTTCTTCCTATTTTTCTACTTTTTATAACAGATAAAAAGAAATCGAAAGATACTCGTAGTATCCTTCTTCAACCCGTAGAAAGATATCCTTTGGAGTTTTAGATTCATCTGATCAAGAAAAGGAAACGTAATAAAGATGCCATTAAAGAAATTTTGTCTTTTATTAGGAGGTAGAATAGAATAACCTGGTTATTGGATGTAAAAGCTTCTTATATATAGTCTTTGGCCTATAAAATGGACTTTCCAAACTGGATAATGAACTGCACTTTTATTGATCTGAGCATCACAATATTACATTCCTACCTCTCTTGTAAGCAGGACAGGGCAACCATCTTTTGCAGCCTTACACGCATCAAATTTGACCCAATATGCAACCCTTACTTTGTGAGCAGACCATTGCAACGAAGCACCCTTCGTGTCAAAAGGGATTCGGCAAGTTTGGCAAAAATTATCTACTAAGGGTATATGACATGAAATCCATGTTGTTTCATGACATTATATAACTACTAAACTACAATACAACTATTGAAATTCTCTATTTATCACGTCTCCAATTTGAATCCCTAGTTTGAAAAATCTTAGAATTACAAAGATACTCCATAGTTGAAGAATTTGATCAAACATATATTGGGCTATGGAAAATTTGAATTTATAAACGGTCTCAAAAAACCTCCTGGTAGATCGTAACATTGAAACTGCGGGAAAAGTATTCGTAATAAACTATTTTTGTTGTTTTCCTGCAGCAGAAACCACAAAGAAATTAATCCCTTTACAATAGAGATCTATAAGCGGTGATTCGAAACCCTACATTCGAAGAATTCTACGGTATACTCCAAAAAATAACTATGTTCAAACTCTACGGTATACTTTCCTTCGACTTTCCAATGCGCCTACAATAGCCAACACTTGAATCACCTCCTTTTAAAATTTAAACACAAAGTGTATTCAGCCCTTTTTCGTTAGTCCATAGCGTGAATCTATTGAAACTTAAACATATCTATAATTAAACTACAGGAAAACAAAATCATATCTCCGTAGACCAACTATTCTTTGATCAAGGGCTAGGGATTTTAACAGAGAGAGAAAGAGAGCGCGATGGAGAGGGAGGAATCGGTCTGGCGAAGATTTGTTGGGTTTGTGGTCCACCAAAAGTGGGCCGGTTAGCCCATTAGTGGGCTAGGTCTAGGTTTTCTAGGTCTACTAGGTCTTCTTCTTTCCTCCCCTATATATAGGTGCTTATGTGTAGGGTTTTATTTGACGAGTGAGTGTGTCATTGTTTCGTAAGCGGAATTGTGCTGCGAACAATACACCGGTGAGATTGAGAGAAGATCTGTGCGAGTTGAGTGTCGAACACCGGATTTGGTTGTTCCTCTTCGCGGTCAGAGTTTTTTGTAAGCTGTTTTAGTGGATTTTTTCTCTGTTCAATCTCTCTCGCTCTTGTGTGTGTGTTTGTTGGTGTTCGTGGGATTGGGGTTAATCCCAACAACTGGTATCAGAGCTTTGGTTCGGTGGCCGAACACGCCGGAGAAACACACGGTCCGTTTGAACGCGAAACGGACGGAGGCGCACGGATCGAACGACTGGGCTCGGGTCAAAACACATCGGTTTGGGATTTTGAGGACACGAGTGGGTTGATCTCGACGAGACGAGTTCAACGGAAGTCGAAAGGTCGCGAAAGGACGCCGGACGCGCCCTCACGCGCGGCTTGAAGGTGGCGCGTCGCTGTGACGCCGCCGCGGTTGGTTTTCACGCGCAGTAAGGTTAGGGCTGACGTCAGCAGGTCAAAGGGGTTCAGACCGGTTCTTTGACCCGATTTTTCGGTGGCCGGTTCAGGCCCTTCCAGGCCGGTTCTTGGCCGGTTCGGACCGGTTCCTGACTCGTTTCGACGAGCCGGATCCATTTCCGTGATCCGTTTCTGCTGGTTCAACTCCTACAGTTCTGGTTTGGTAAGTTTTTTACAGTTTTGGGCACTGTTTTGGAGTTTTTGAGTTGAGGGTCAGTCCTGGGATTATTGCTGCTGTGTTATTTTGCTGTTTGAACGTTTAGCAAGATGACGGAGGTTGCCGTTAGTAGCTTGAGTTCAATGATTATGTTATCGGCACAGAATTTTGCAATTTGGAAGCCGAGAATGGAGGATCTGTTATACACGAAGGATTTGATGGATCCCATTGATTTCAAGGGGGTTAAACCAGAGGCAACGTCGGCTGAAAATTGGAGGAAGCTCAATCGAAAGGCTGTCGGACTTATTAGACAGTACGTCGGATTGGAGGTATTTCATCATATTTGCGAGGAGACTGATGCGTACACTCTCTGGACTACATTGCAGGAGAATTATCAGTCTAAGTTATCGCGGAACAAGGCGCTGTTGATGAGGCGACTTGTTGGTTTGAAACTCCGGAGTGGGATTTCTGTTGCCGTACACGTTAGTGGGTTTCAAAGTATGGTGAATGATCTAGCCAGTGTCAAGTTGAAGTTTGACGACGAGTTGCAGGCCCTGTTGCTAATCAGTTCTTTGCCAGATGACTGGGAGACGGTGGTGGTTTCTCTCAGTAACTCAGCTCCTGACGGAAAGTTGACCATGAGCATGGTCACGGATGCTATGTTCAGTGAGGAGGCAAGGAGGAAGGAGATGGGCATTCACAGTCATAATGGAGGGCAAGCCTTCATCACTGAAGGGCATGGAAGAACTCAGGAAAGGGCTGGAGGTTCTAATCACGGCAGGTCTGGGTCTCCGGGTCGCAAGTTTGTGGTCACCTGCTACCGGTGCGGCCAAGAAGGGCATATTCGGCGGAATTGTTCGAAGGGGAAAGGAGACAAAGCAGGGGGTGACGATTACACGGCAGGTATTGTGTATGATTCAGATGCACTTCTGGTCACTACTGCAGGCACTGAAATTGGGAGAAAGGACTGGGTGTTGGACTCAGGATGCTCAGCCCATATGTGCGCAGACAGGAAGAATTTCACGGAATATCAAGCATGCGATGAGGAGAGTGCTAGGATGGCCAACGGAACAGCTAGCAAGATTGTTGGCAAAGGGGCAGTCCAGTTTCGTATGTCAGATGGAAGACGGGTGAAACTCACGGATGTGCGACATGTTCCTGGGTTGAGGAAGAATGTTATTTCTCTGGGGGTGCTGGAGTCGAAGGGTAGCAGTTTTTCTGCTAGTGGGGGCGTTCTAAATGTTCGCAAGGAAAATGGGCCCTCACTACAGGGTAAAAAGATTGGGCATCTGTACAGGTTGGATGGGAGTGTTTGGACAGATGGAGCAACTGACAAACATGGTTCCAACGGAAAGGGAAGGCAACAGAGTAAACGGGAAGCAAGGAGGTCGCATCGACGTTCACGGAATTGGCGTAGGAAGAATCGGTGGGCCCAAAATGATTCTCCTGTGCTGGAATGTGAGCGTGGGCTCCGGGATGTTTACTGGAAAGCTCAAGAGGGCATTGAGACGAGGTCGTGTTTGAAAAAGTGCAATGGAATGGCAACCACGGAAACGACCAGGAAGCGTGTCTCATTTGCACCTGGTTTGATTAGTGATGGTTACACTTCTGAAAGATTGCGTGCACGCGTTGGAGAAGTGGAGTCACGGGCTGAAGAAGCAAGTCCTTGCGTGGCATCCGTTGAGGGGGTGCGGGCATCCGTCGAGGGGGTGCGGGCACTCCATTGTGGGGGTGCGGACTCTTTGACTTAAAGAGTAGTTTAACCGACAATTACCCACTTGTGGTGGAGGGGGTGAATTGTTGGGTTTGTGGTCCACCAAAAGTGGGCCGGTTAGCCCATTAGTGGGCTAGGTCTAGGTTTTCTAGGTCTACTAGGTCTTCTTCTTTCCTCCCCTATATATAGGTGCTTATGTGTAGGGTTTTATTTGACGAGTGAGTGTGTCATTGTTTCGTAAGCGGAATTGTGCTGCGAACAATACACCGGTGAGATTGAGAGAAGATCTGTGCGAGTTGAGTGTCGAACACCGGATTTGGTTGTTCCTCTTCGCGGTCAGAGTTTTTTGTAAGCTGTTTTAGTGGATTTTTTCTCTGTTCAATCTCTCTCGCTCTTGTGTGTGTGTTTGTTGGTGTTCGTGGGATTGGGGTTAATCCCAACAAGATTTGCTTCGGCAAAACAACAATTGCAAAAATCCAAAGCAATACATAGTTGAAGGAAGTTGAACCATCAACGCCAAATCCAAAGATCTAAATGAAGAATTGGAAGAGTACCTTTTCATGAATATCAAAATCAGGAAAATACTAACTTGCTTCCTGAAAATCTTGAAAAAGGCAGATTCGAAATGGAGATGACAACAGAAATCGAAATCGAAATCGAAATAAAAATAGGAAAATACAGATTCGAAATGGAAATGGAGATCCCAAATTGAAGGATACCTTTGTAACGAAATGAAAAATCCTTCTTGAAAATCAAAATAGCAAAATAGAGGTGTCTTGAGTGGCTGTGGCTTCGAGTGATAGGTTCAAGGGAGAAAACCTTCGTGTGAGAGAGAGGTGAGAAAAAATGGAGAGGAAAGGTTCGTGAGAGAAGAGGGGAGAGGAAAAATGTAGAAAGAGAAATGGTAAGAATTGTTTGTGAGAGAGACAGTAATGGGTTCAATGGCTGGGATCTTCCCAACGGTAAGTGGATGGGACGCAATTGAGCGGGATGGTGAAAAGTGGGAGTCATTCCTGACCATTCAATTAAAATTCTCACTCAATCACAGCCATCCAATTCAAGAAAAAGTTAGTTTGAAAAAACCCCTTTGTTTATTCAACCGGAGGGTGTTTGTGTGGTGGTCAAATTTAAAATTACTAGGCTTTCTTCTTCTGGTAAAGTGAACGGTCAACTAAAGAAGAACAATTCCTGGATATGAAATTTACTGTTAGTACTCATTTCCCCAAATAATAGTGGACATTGCGTTTCTGTGGAATACAAAGTCTCACTGCCGTTTAAAGGAAGAATACCCAGAAACTTGTTCATTTTCCAAGTGTCAGCTTTTTGTAGGGTGGTGCATAAGATGTCTTTTCTAGTATATCTAATATTTGACCTTAAACGATCATTGTTTTCTTCTTTTTCCCATTTTTTCTTCGCAGAAAATGATTTTTAAGTTTGTCTATTTGATTTGTCATGTGCTTCAAAAGACTATTCTTTGCCAGTAATTATATTTTAGAGGCTCAGAAAGGCTTGGTCAATTAAGCATGAGGATGTGTGCTCGTATCTGAGCAGTAACACTGCTGGGTTTGGGAGTTAGGTCTTCCCAGAATACTGCTTTCCCACTTTTATGTGGCTTGGTCGAACCATCATTTGGTAATCACTTTGAATATTCGAGGTAGCATATATACAGAATTGCACAGGTCACGATTTTTTAAAGCCCTGCACAGTATCCGACGGCGGGTGGAATCATTGCCACTAAAGCCGAGAATGAGAAACTTTTATTTCCTTATGAGAATGCCATTTCCTACTCTTGCACAAACACACACCCACCCACCCACCCACCCACCCACCCACCCAACGGGAGTTGAATAAGTTACTATATCTAAGGTGTGGGTCATTATGGTAGTTTACTTATGCTTGTGTTCTGCATTCCCTAAAGCGATGTCCCATAAGTCTCCAAGGGTTTTTTGAAGAAACAATTGGACTTTAATTTTCCTTTCCGCCCTTTGGGATATTTTGATGGTACTGCTTTCTGTGTACATGGTTGGAGAGGAAGGCTTTTCTTAATGGGTTTTATGGAAATATTACTGGGTTACATTTTGGTTTTGGTATCTCTTTTTTGAGGTGGTTCCTTCGTCTTTGAATCTTATAGATTGGAAGGCTTATGATAGGGTGCCAAGAGATACAATATGGCAGGTCTTGCAATGAAAGCTAGTGATCAACGGCGTGATTAAGGGTAGTTAGGACCATAATTAGATTGCCTGGACAAAAAACAATTGAAGTTTCAACTATAGTAGGTTACACCAAGAGTTGTTTTTAAGGCAAACATGGTTGAAAAGTTCAAACAAATAGGAATGTATTATGGATTGTAATTGTATTACCAACAAAAGTACTAATAGTGAAGAAGTAAAGATCAAAACTACGAGAAATCAAAAAGCGAACATTTTTGTATATTTGGGTTCAATTGTTGGCAAGGATGGATAGATCACGAATGATTTAACCCATCGAATGAAAGTAAGAGAGAGGGTTTTCATCTGGTGATGTGATCGATGTGTACATACAACATTGAAAGGAAGTATTTATAGAACAACTATAAAACCAACAACGCTATATGGGACAAAATCTTAGGAATGGTGAATAAAAATAGCCTCAAGTTGAGCAGAATGGTGAATAAAAATTCATGTAATCGACCCTAGTAGAGTGGAGTACTAGGCATAGTATGATATAGGGATTGGATAGCCTGTGTAGTTTGCACTGTTTTGTTATCCTTCAACTTGTGCAAACTTATTGTCCTCTTTGCACATTTTCATATTTCTGGCCTTTCCTTTTTGAATGATTTTTCTAAGAAAAGGGAAAAAATTCCTAGAAATGTACATTGAATTTGTTATCCTCATTCTACAGGCTCTGGATTTATTATCCAGTATTGCATTATTGGAGTCTGTAATTCTAAAACTTGAAGAAGAGTTAATCTCATTGCATTTCCAAGTAAGTCAGGAAAGAAATGAAAGAAGACTTGCTGAATATCGCTGGAGGCATTCTTCTCGGTCATTATTTGTTTGCTCTGATATTGTGAAAGCACCGGTAAATAAACTTTTCCTACACTCATCTAGTAGCCTTTGTGACCATGATGAGAGTAGTTTTTGTACATCTCAAAGCTGTGCATACAAATTCTAGTTTCTCTTCAGCTATTCTCTTACTGGTTTGTTTTGCTTTACTGCTGTTGCTGCTACTTTTACTACTATTAGTACATAGTTGATTCTTGTAGGCTTTATTTTTAGTACACAGTTGAATTTCTTCTTCGTCTTCTATATTATCACTAGGGTACAGGTCGTCCTTGTCCCACATATCGATGTTGATCGGCCTCGAAATATGTCGTTGTTAGACCGTATCAGAGTATTTTAAACTACTTGTGCTATGATTTGTTTTGAGCAAAAAGTGTATAGCAGCAAGTTGAGTATCGAACCACAGAGACAGGGTGAATTGGTTATTACTTTTAATTGAATCCTACTCTTAATTTGTCCCGAAACGTTGTTTGGTTTGTTGTGTGATTTAAGACTAGAAATGAAAATACGAGTAATAAATTGATTTAAAAAGTTTCGGGAAGAAATATCTAAGGCTTGAATCCACTCTAATCTTTTTGTAATGACATGAATGTTTCATTTTATGAATGTTCATTATTCGAATCCGTTGAGCACTGTGAAGATAGTTAATCTGCACTGAACTTGTTTAAGTTATTCATGTATACCAACTAGCATAGATTATCTTTGCTTAGCACGAATTGTCTTATCAGTATAACCCGTCTCTAAGGCACGGATTATCTGATAGCACAACGCGTCTTACAAGGCATAATCTATCTTAGTTGAGTTGCATGAATCAACGAGCCCTTGGTTGTATGTCGTAAAAATATGCTAACATATAATGAAAGAGAAGATCTTTTGGTTCTATATCATACAACATGGATTCGAATAATGAAAGCAGGAAGTTCTAATGAAACATATTCATTACAATAGGTTAGAGTTTCATCATCACCTTAGACAGAAGATTACCCGGCCATAGAAGCAGATTCCATTGATTTAGAAGTGAAAACCGTCATTACAACGTCCTGAATATAGCGCTCACCTCCTATCCTTCCCTCTTTCTCTCCTATCTAACCCTGAATTCCTTCCCCAGGCGAAGGGTATTCTATTACAAGTGGTCTCCCAGAGAGAAAACTAAAGAAAATCTGAGATAAAATATGAGATAATTTCTGAAAATCCGGACTTTGCTATTTATAGACGTTTCCACCGCCCTAAGCCGTCCGGACGCTGAAGCGGTCCGTCCGGACGCCTGTGTGACAGCCATGTGACAGCCATGTGACAGCCGTGTGACAGCTGTGTCCAGATGTGCAAAAGTCGGTCCGTCCGGACGCCGAAGTGGTCCCGTCCGGACGCCTGCGTGACAGCTGGGTCCAGAGGTGCGTGAGGTGGCGCGAGGTGGCGCCCGGTGGTTGGAGGGAACATCCGTCCGGACGCGGGTCAGGTCCGTCCGGACGCCTGAATGGAATTTTTCGGCAGAAAGGTGTGAGAAGCCATGTCCGGACGGGGATCAATGCCGTCCAGACGTCTATCCTTGTTTTTTCGCCACTTTTCTCCTTATTTTGTGGTTATCAGCCCGGACTCCTGAAATTATAGAAAACAAACCTAATTAGTAATAACAAGGCTCGTAAGACGATAACAAAGGTACATTGGGCGATGGTAATAGTACATAATTATGTACTTATCACACCCCCCAACTTACACTTTGCTAGTCCTCGAGCAAAGAAAATTTTACTAACTTTTATTTAAAACCCAACTTTCGTATGGTTCACGATTGCACTTAGCATGTACAACAAGCCTTTTAAACCCCTAGGTGGCCCTAGTGGGACGAGTGAAGTCTCGTGAGGGTTTCCAGAGATGATACCCGCAAACATCCTTTGTGACACGGGCAACCATTCTGTGAGTTTTTTAACAGATAAGCACATTTCTCAATTCCTGCCAGGTCATGTCAAGATATCATGGAATTCTACACATTATAGTCGGATTTAGATCATTCATTATCACTAATACTCAAAAGTGTGTGTGTGTTCTGTCAAGCAATGTTTAGTAATCTTCAAGTCAAGAATTCAAACCATCCAGGTTTCCATTCAGATCATGCTTCAACTTCAAAAACTCACCGGTTATTCACTCAACAATTAATTCTCTCAGAAACTGGCTTTGTCATTCAATGTTCTCTCATGTGGATGCGGTTTGGAGTTTATATAAGGCATGCAAGATATCCGCAATCCATGACGCTCAAAAACGTATCATATGACTTGTGGTTTTCAGAATAGAATGTCAAATGCCATGAATAACCAATAAAACCACATTACGTTACTGCTTTTTAAGGCCGAGTCACGTTTCCCTAGGATCAAGAAGGACTTTGATTTTGGTTGTAATGTCAGGTAAGGATAGAGTGTTTAGGCAAGGTCAAGTAGAATTCTATCTTGAGAGGTAAGGACTTTTTGTTCTAGTAACACATGGCTTCATAACAATTTTTTTTTTTCTTTTGGAAGCCCATTCTTGATTTTTTTTTTTTTTCAACTCTTCTCAAATTTCTCTTTTGCCTGTTTTTCTTTTTCTTTTGCCACCCAATTCACCCAACTCACAAGTTGTTTATATGTATTTTTCTTTTGTTTCCAACTTCTTTGAGTTTCCAAATTTCTTTTTAGATCTACTATTCCCTTCCACCATTCATTTTCAATCACCTACCCATTTCATTTGATATCTGCCTTATACTCTCAAGATGATTTTGGCCATGGAGCTTATCAAAGAACGGTTTAGTTTACGCAATAGGCTCAAAGTGGCGGGCTAGGGAAAAGTGTTTCATAAAAATTAAGCTGGCTCAATACAACAAAGATGGCCTTACAATCCTTTCCTAAGGCTTACGAGACCTAGCCTGTTATTTAGCAGCAACATTGTGGTTCCACTTTTTATTTCAGCATTCGACCAATTAGGATGAGAATTTCTGAGTGATTGTGTTGATATCCCTCCAAAGAAAGAATTAGCTCTAGGCTCACTGAGGGTTAGTCTCCACAATTGATTTCCAGGTTTCCCAAAATGGTTCTTTTTTTTTTTTTAGCTTTTAGAGTTACAAACATGCAAGACAGATATTTGGTGCAAAGTGCTGAGTATTAGCAACATGAGTAACCTAAAGCAGAAATAATTTGCAGAATTCTTCAAGTATCACAAACATGCTTAACAAGAATTTAAAGAAACCATGACTTATTATGCAGAAAGCTCAGACAGATGGATGCAATTTTTTTTTTTTTTTTTTTTTTTAAACCGACCTATCCCCCAAGATATGCATATCTACACCCCCCAACTTAAATCAGACAATGTCCTCATTGGCACATTAAGACATGAAGCAGCAAAGTAAAGAAGGGAGGATACAGTGTTACCTGATGGGAGAAATACCGCAGAACAGAAATGGGAGGAGTGTAAACTCCGTTCACAATGAAGGATGAAGTACCTGCAGGTTAGTTGAAAACAACAAAAGAAAACACAAAACAAAGAAAGAAAAAGAGAAAACAAGAAACAAAAAGAGAGTCACAGGTCATCTTCGTCATCCTGTGGAGCCCGAGCCCCGGGATATGGTGGGTAAAAAGGGGGTTGGTAGGGGGGCAAGGGTGGTTGGTTCAGAATGGTACGCAAATACGTATGCGTGTCATAGGTGCTCTTTTCGAACCGCTCTCGAAAACTGTCGAGAGATGCTTGCTGGTAATTCTGACGTTGTATAATTTCATGGTACTCAGCATACGTCAGATTCCAGGGGTCACGGGGAGGTACAGGGAAGGAGGAAGAGCCGGGGCCTTGTGGTGCAGATTCATAGACGGGAGGCGGGGCATACACGGGTGGAGCATCGTGAGGATGTGTGTCATAACCACCAACCTCCTCTTCTTCTCGGTCATCGCCTGCCGGGCCCATGGGTGCAGGGGGAATGGCCCAACGGGCTCGCTGAGCCCGGCAAGAGTTGACACTTTTGCGCCAATCCTGAATTGTCAAGTGACGCACCGAATCATCCCGAGGTTCTGCGGGAGAAATTTCAAAAGGTAGCTCACCCGTAACAAGGGAGCCAGGGTCAGTGAGAATATAGGTGATAAGGTGTGCCAAGGGCAATTTGGCTCTAGAGGAGCCAGAATCAGCAAATCGCTTCATCTCATCGAGAAGAAGTCCTGGAAAGTCAACAGGCTCACCAATAAATATGGCATATAAAGTGCGGAGAACGTCCAGGCGACACTCATCTTTGTGGCCTGTTTGTACAAAATTGCGGGTCAGGACGGAATCTACAAACCAAAGACCCGGGGGTAGCTCGACACGTCGCACAAAAATATTGCCCCCAGAGGGGCGAGCGCATAGGGCGGCAGCGGCGTCAGCTAGGGCAAAGTTGGCAACCCGAGGGGTGAATACAGGATTAGTTCGATGAGTTGCCATGTTTAGTATTCGGGCTAATGAGCGTCGGGAAATCTCAAAGGTATGACCCGAGACTTCAGTAAAAAGGGAGTCAGAGTTGTCACGGCGAGTGATATTTTGCCAGAAAAGCCGGACAAGACGCGGGTAAATGGGTCGGAAGGGCCCATATAAAAATTGTGCATGGCGTCGATTGATCTCCTCAATGCCCCAAGTGGCATCATCATCGGTAGCTAGAAAGTCATTCACCGGGAAAATTGTGGGAATGTGGTAGGCCCGGTTAGCCCATTCGGGTTGAAGAAGTCCCGCATTCGGGGCTTCTTCCTCCTCAACCCTTGGTTGGCGATTGCGGCGTGAGGAAGGGTTGGTACCTGGCCTAGTGGATTGTGACCTAGTGAGCCGAGAGGGTCCCGGCTCGTTAGTAGTTTCGTCACGGTCCGAAGTACTCGCACGGCGAGATCCGGAACCACCGGTGAGGCGACGAATTTGACGCAACATAACTAATAGAAACACGCAAAACAAATGAATAAAACGGAAAAAGAAAGCAAGAAACTACCGGAAAATGTCGCCGGAGCTCCGGTGAGGTCGCCGGAAAAAATGTCGCCGGAAAACGAATTGGAACCGTAGAAACGTAGCTTGTTCACTGGGGGTTCCAAATATGGTAGTGGAAGATGCGGGAGATTACCCGTTTGGCGAAGATCTGAGTTGGAAGCCGAAGTGAACTCGCCGAATTTTGAAGTTTTGAGAGAACTCCGTCCGGACGCCGCCTATTTGCGCTTGTACGTGAACCGGACGCGAAGTATGGATGAGGGATGGAAGTGGTAGGGACGTGAGAGGGGTTTATGGGGGGGAAGTTCTGGGTTTGGAGGAGAGAAAGACGAAGTAGAGAGAGAGAGAGGGGGCTGGAAATGGGAAGAAACCGCGCCCAGCGGTTTAAATAGGGACAACGGCGTCCGGACGGGAGTCACGGCCGTCCGGACGGTTAGGCCAGAAAAAAGTCCAGAGAGTTGGTAAAATTGGCGTCCGGACGGGAGTCACGGCCGTCCGGACGGATGGCTGGGAAAATTTTCCAGAGGGTTGGGTTAAGTTGCGTCCGGACGGATTATTGGGCGTCTGGACATAAAGCTTAAGTTTCCTTCATTTTCCTTTGTGATTCGGCATTCCATGAATGAATATTAACCAACGACATTTACGGTGTTCCAGGACAAGGACAAAACGAAAACAAAACGAAAGAAAGATTGGGTTGCCTCCCAATTAGCGCTAAGTTTAATGTCTTCAGCCAGACACACTCTTGAGATCTTTTTAAGCATAGATAGGGTCCACCAAGTTGAGTGATTCAATGGTGGCACCGTCATGGATCATTTCACCAATACCCTCCACGCATGGTTTTAATCGTTGACCATTGATTGTAAAAGTATTGCCAACGCGTGGATCGCGAATCTGGACTGCTCCATGGGGAAAGACTTGGGTGACCTCGTAAGGTCCTTCCCATCTAGAACGCAATTTCCCAGGGAATAATTTAAGTCGGGCATTAAAAAGCCACACTTTAGAGCCGGGGTGGAAAGTCTTACGTAGGATGTGTTTATCATGAAAGGATTTAGTCCTTTCCTTATAAAGACGTGCACTATCGTAGGATTCATTGCGCATTTCTTCCAGCTCGTTGAGTTGGAGACGTCGGTGTGAGCCTGCGGCTTCCATATCAAAGTTGAATTGTTTAATTGCCCATAGAGCTCTGTGTTCTAATTCAACAGGGAGGTGACATGGTTTACCGAACACCAATCGATAAGGAGACATGCCGATTGGTGTTTTGTATGCGGTGCGGTAGGCCCATAAAGCTTCATTAAGTCTTAATGACCAATCTTTTCGATCGGGCCGTACCGTTTTTTCCAAAATGTGCTTGATTTCTCTATTCGAGACTTCAACTTGTCCACTTGTTTGGGGATGATAAGGTGTAGAAAGCTTATGTGTAATAGAATACTTGCGCACGAGGGAAGCGAAATGTTTATTCAAGAAATGGGTGCCGTTATCGCTTATAATGGCTCGTGGATAACCAAACCTTGGAAAAATATGATCTTGGAGGAATTTGACCACAACTTTGTGGTCATTGGTTCGGGTGGCAACTGCTTCTACCCATTTCGTTACATAGTCAACAACGACTAAAATATATTCATGCCCTTGTGAAGGTGGGAAAGGTCCCATAAAGTCGATACCCCACACATCAAACATTTCTACTATCAAGATAGGTGCTAGGGGCATCATATTTCGTCTAGATATAGTGCCAGTTTTCTGACATTTTGGACAAGTTTGACAGAAAGCATGAGCATCTTTAAAGAGGGAAGGCCAGTAGAATCCACATTGAAGCACCTTGGCAGCTGTTCTTTTGCCACCAAAGTGGCCACCACATTCAAGGGTATGACAAAAAGTGAGAATACTGTGGTGTTCATTGGCTGCAACACATCTTCTAATTACTTGGTCAGAACATAACTTGAATAGTTCCGGATCTTCCCAAAAGTATTTGTTTATTTCGGAAAAGAATCGGTCTTTATCAGTTCTCGACCAATGAGTAGGTATTTCTCCCGTGGCTAGATAGTTGACAATATGAGCGTACCACGGTTGAGGGTCATGTGAAACCTGGAATAGTTGTTCATCGGGAAATGTAGTCGGGAATTGAGTAGTATGACAACTAGAGTCGACAAGTAGTCGAGAAAGGTGATCCGCGACTGAATTTTCGGAACCTTTCTTGTCCCGGATTTCAAGGTCGAATTCTTGGAGAAGTAAGATCCACCGAATTAGTCGTGGTTTGGTGTCTTTTTTAGCAAGTAAGTGTTTTAGGGCAGCATGATCAGTATATATGATGACTTTGGAGCCCAACAAGTAAGACCGAAATTTATCCAAAGAGAATACTACCGCAAGCAATTCTTTTTCAGTAGTAGTGTAATTCAATTGTGCATCTGAAAGAGTTTTGCTTGCGTAGTGGATAGCATGTGGGATACGACCAACCCGTTGTCCTAAGACGGCACCAACAGCATAATCTGATGCATCACACATTATTTCAAACGGGATGGTCCAATTGGGTGGCTGGATAATCGGGGCAGTGCAAAGAGAATTTCGAAGAATCTCGAATGCTCTCATACATGCTTCATTAAAGACAAAAGGAGTATCCTTGGCGAGCAAATCGCACAATGGCTTGGAAATTTTAGAGAAGTCTTTGATGAATCGCCGATAAAAACCAGCGTGCCCAAGGAAGGACCGGATTTGTTTCACGGTCATTGGGGGAGGAAGTCTCGAAATAAGGTTGACCTTAGCTTGATCGACTTCAATCCCTCTTTTGGACACCACGTGTCCTAACACAATCCCCTCCTGAACCATAAAATGACTTTTCTCCCAACTGAGCACCAGGTGAGAGTCAATACAACGTTGTAAGACCAGGGAGAGATTGTGAAGGCATGATTCAAATGATGGGCCAAAAACAGAGAAATCATCCATGAAAATTTCTAGGAATTTCTCTACCATGTCCGAAAAGATTGCCATCATGCAACGTTGAAACGTTGCTGGTGCATTGCACAAGCCAAAGGGCATGCGTCGATAGGCATATGTTCCGTACGGGCAGGTAAAGGTGGTTTTCTCTTGATCGTTAGGATCGACAGGGACTTGGTTATATCCGGAATATCCATCCAGAAAACAATAATATTCTTGTCCTGCCAATCTCTCAAGGATTTGGTCAATGAAGGGTAAAGGGAAGTGATCTTTTCGGGTGATAGAATTTAACTTACGATAATCGATACACACACGCCAACCAGATGTTGTGCGTGTGGTGACCAATTCCCCTTCCTCTGTTTCTACCACAGTGATGCCAGTCTTTTTAGGCACCACCTGAGTAGGGCTTACCCATTTGCTATCAGAAATTGGGTAGATGATTCCGGCATCCAGTAATTTGATTACTTCTTTCATGACCACCTCTTTCATATTAGGATTTAATCTCCTCTGTGATTCTCGAGTAGGTTTGGCATCATCCTCACAATGGATGCGGTGCATACACACAGAAGGGTCAATTCCTTTTAAGTCAGCTACTGACCATCCAATTGCAGTTTTATGTGTTTGGAGAACATTAAGAAGTTGATTTTCTTGTGCAATTGAGAGGTGTGCCGAGATAATGACAGGTAGGGTTTCATGTGGTCCTAGGAAGGCATATTTAAGTGAGGCCGGGAGTGGTTTTAGTTCAAGTTTAGGTGGGACATGAATGGAAAGAGGTGCTGGCACACTTGACAGGGGAGGTAAAGACTCAAATCTGGCTCGCCATATCGGAGGTGATTTTTCAAGTAGGCAGCTGACTTCATCGACTGCTCTGTCAATGTTGTAGTCATCATACCCAAAATGAGCTAGGCATGAAGCCAAAGGGTCGGGAGTAAGAATATAGGGGCCAGCTTCCTCAACGAGGTCTTCTACAAGGTCGATTGCAAAACAGTCCTCATTGGGTAAGGTAGGGCGTTGAGATGCACTGAAGACATTTAACTTGACATTCATGTTACCAAAGGATAGTTCCATCACCCCAGTCCGACAGTTAATACAAGCCGTGGCTGTAGCCAAGAATGGCCGGCCTAGGATGATTGGAGTTTGTCGCTTATGGTTGTTTACAGGCTCGGTATCAAGAATGATAAAGTCAACTGGGTAAATAAATTTATCTACCTTGACCAGTATATCTTTAATCTCACCACGGGGCACTCGGATAGATCGGTCTGCCAACTGGAGGGTCACTGGCGTAGGTTGCAATTCACCCAACCCAAATTGTTCATAAATTGAGTAGGGCATTAAGTTGACGCTTGCGCCAAGATCTAACAATGCCCGGTCAATATGATGTTGTCCAATGACACAGGAAATGGTGGGTTGGCCAGGATCTTGTACTTTTTGCGGAGTGGCCATTTGTAAAACAGAACTCACCTGTTCGGTGAGCAAAATCTTTTTTGAGACATGGGTCTGGCGCTTCCGTTTTTGAGTACAAAGATCTTTAAGAAATTTGGCATATGCCGGAACTTGTTTGATAGCATCTAAGAGTGGGAGGTTGATTTTAACTTGTTTAAATACCTCCATCATCTCTTCCATGGAGGCCCCTTTTTTTGAAAATGGTAGTGGAGAGCGGAGGGCACTCGGAAATGGTACGGGTCTTGGTAGAGATTTCTGTGGTGGTGTTGACGACTGTGGGGGATCGTCTGCCAGTTCTGGGTAAGGTGCAGGAGCCACATATGCTTTGGTTTTAGCACTATTTGGGAGAGGTTGTGAGTCAATCTCTCGCCCGCTGCGTAAGGTTATCACAGCCTTTGCTTGCTCATGGTGTGGATCTAAGCTAGATGATTGGTCTACCACATATTGTCCCTTAGGATTGTTGATTACTTGACTAGGAAGTCTACCCTCCTCTCTTCGATTAAGTGTATTAGCCAATTGACCCATTTGAATTTCTAGTCGTGATATCGATTGAGAATGAGAATGGACTAGTTGGGTTGTGGCTTCAATGGAAGAAGTCTTGGTATGTAATTCTTGGAGGGCTTTTAAGACTTCTTCTTCGAAATTACGATTTCTTGGAGGTGGGGCAGTGTTTTGGTTCTGGTAATTTTGGTAGGGACGATAGGCTGGTGGATGGAAAGTATTAGGGTAACTAGGCCTAGATGGTCCAGGTAGAGAATTGCCTTGGGGCTGGGGTTTCCATGAGAAGTTTGGGTGATTACGCCATCCCGGGTTATAAGTATTAGAGTATGGGTTATTGCCGGGTTTGGTGTATTCTTGGGCAGCATTTACTTGTTCTTGCACAAAATCAGGGTAATGGGGTGCAAGATGACAGTCGCCTATAAAGTGAGTCGTACTAGAGCATAAGGCACATGTGTCAACAGAATTTATCGGTTGCTGAGGCTGTAGTCCACTAGAAAGTAGTTGGTCAAGTTTTTGAGTGAGAGTGGCTACTTGGGAAGTGAGGTGGTGAGTGTTATCTGACGGTTGAATTTCATATACCCCTCGTTTACTGGTAGAGGTGGTGCTTCCCTTACTATTACGAAGACCTGAGGCATGATGCTGAGAGGTTTCAGCCATATTCTCAAAAAGTTGCCATGCCTCATCAGCACCTTTTAACATGAATGCACCTCCACTTGAGGCGTCTACCATTTGTCTGTTAGGAATTGACAGTCCATCATAGAAAGTATGGACTAGTTGCCATTTAGGGATTTGGTGGTGAGGACATCTTCTAAGCAAGTCTTTAAGTCTTTCCCATGTTTCATGAAATTGTTCACCCTCAAATTGAGTAAATTGATTAATCGCTCGCCTATACTGTTGAGTTTTACCCATGGAAAAGTATTTCTTGAGGAATTCGCCTCTCAATTGTTCCCAGGTAAAGATAGTACGAGGAGGTTGCGTGGTGAGCCAATGGGATGCCTTATCTTTAAGAGAGAATGGAAATAAGATGAGTTTAAGGGCATCACTACTGAAATCATTAATCCGTACCGTAGAACAGATTTTGAGAAATTCATCTATATGCTTAAAAGGATCTTCATCATCTAATCCATAATATGAAGGTAACATGCCAATTGTACTTGGTTTGATTTCATAATTCCGGGCTGTGACATTTGGCAGAACAATACAAGAAGGGGATTCATAATCAGCAGGGGCAAAGTATTGTTGCAATGGGGGTGCTGGTGGCTGTGGTACCTGAGGAGCTAAGGCAGCTTCAGGAAATAGATTTTCGGGCAAAGCCTGGTTGGCAGCCATGTTAGCCATGGATATGTCAGACACACGAGTGGGGTCTGTTCTAATTGAAGCCCGAATGGCTCCGAGTGTGCGTTCTATTTCGGGATCAGCCGGTTGAATATCAGGAGTCAATGACCGGCGTCCACGCATGCAAAGTACTGAATATTAATACTAAGAAAAAGCCTATCAATGAATTGCCGAAATAACACAACTTACAGTGATGTAATGATATCGCTTTAGTTCTTCAACACTGACTTGCACCTGGTTGTGTTCTGACTTGAGTACTTCGTTTTGGCAAATACACTTATAGAGCTTTAAGAGACAAGAAGAGGTTAAACTAAGAACAAAAATCAATTAAAAGAGTAACAACTAATTTAACCGTGTCCCCGGCAACGGCGCCAAAAATTGATCGGCCTCGAAATATGTCGTTGTTAGACCGTATCAGAGTATTTTAAACTACTTGTGCTATGATTTGTTTTGAGCAAAAAGTGTATAGCAGCAAGTTGAGTATCGAACCACAGAGACAGGGTGAATTGGTTATTACTTTTAATTGAATCCTACTCTTAATTTGTCCCGAAACGTTGTTTGGTTTGTTGTGTGATTTAAGACTAGAAATGAAAATACGAGTAATAAATTGATTTAAAAAGTTTCGGGAAGAAATATCTAAGGCTTGAATCCACTCTAATCTTTTTGTAATGACATGAATGTTTCATTTTATGAATGTTCATTATTCGAATCCGTTGAGCACTGTGAAGATAGTTAATCTGCACTGAACTTGTTTAAGTTATTCATGTATACCAACTAGCATAGATTATCTTTGCTTAGCACGAATTGTCTTATCAGTATAACCCGTCTCTAAGGCACGGATTATCTGATAGCACAACGCGTCTTACAAGGCATAATCTATCTTAGTTGAGTTGCATGAATCAACGAGCCCTTGGTTGTATGTCGTAAAAATATGCTAACATATAATGAAAGAGAAGATCTTTTGGTTCTATATCATACAACATGGATTCGAATAATGAAAGCAGGAAGTTCTAATGAAACATATTCATTACAATAGGTTAGAGTTTCATCATCACCTTAGACAGAAGATTACCCGGCCATAGAAGCAGATTCCATTGATTTAGAAGTGAAAACCGTCATTACAACGTCCTGAATATAGCGCTCACCTCCTATCCTTCCCTCTTTCTCTCCTATCTAACCCTGAATTCCTTCCCCAGGCGAAGGGTATTCTATTACAAGTGGTCTCCCAGAGAGAAAACTAAAGAAAATCTGAGATAAAATATGAGATAATTTCTGAAAATCCGGACTTTGCTATTTATAGACGTTTCCACCGCCCTAAGCCGTCCGGACGCTGAAGCGGTCCGTCCGGACGCCTGTGTGACAGCCATGTGACAGCCATGTGACAGCCGTGTGACAGCTGTGTCCAGATGTGCAAAAGTCGGCCCGTCCGGACGCCGAAGTGGTCCCGTCCGGACGCCTACGTGACAGCTGGGTCCAGAGGTGCGTGAGGTGGCGCGAGGTGGCGCCCGGTGGTTGGAGGGAACATCCGTCCGGACGCGGGTCAGGTCCGTCCGGACGCCTGAATGGAATTTTTCGGCAGAAAGGTGTGAGAAGCCATGTCCGGACGGGGATCAATGCCGTCCAGACGTCTATCCTTGTTTTTTCGCCACTTTTCTCCTTATTTTGTGGTTATCAGCCCGGACTCCTGAAATTATAGAAAACAAACCTAATTAGTAATAACAAGGCTCGTAAGACGATAACAAAGGTACATTGGGCGATGGTAATAGTACATAATTATGTACTTATCAGATGTTATTACTGGGTCTAAGCTTTGGGGTATCAATCTAAAGGGAAGTGAAGAATTCAATTAACCACTTGTCTAACCCTTGAGATTAGAACCCAAGACCTTTTGAAAGGAGGATATTACAAAAAACTAAATACGTACCTGATGAAACGGATTTATGATCGTCCCCGGCTGACCTGCAAAAAGAACTTGACACCGGTGTGGTATCTTGCCAACACCCCTCCGATGCCTAAGTCAGCTTGAGGATGGAAGAATAACGTAGAAAATCTGTATGGGTAAAATTGGGCAGAATGTCCGTACCTTGTACCATAGAGCTGCCTCCATTATATAGAGATCTTGTTGGAGACAATTTAGGAAGGGACGTGGTCCACTCCTGATTTGGCGGAGTAAATCAAGGCTAGTGGCCTCTGATTTGGTAACTGAATCCCCAACGATCACCTTCGCCTTAAATAGCGGGAGCGGGTGAAGATGGCGCGCAAGAGGTGGAGAGATCTTTGGGATCTTCCTTTTCTTGTGGGACGATCCGTTTCAGGCAGATAGATCCCAGGAAATACGGAGATTGATCTGGCAGAGTAGTTCGGCCAATGGTCTGGGCTGAGCAGAGCGGGCAGTGGCTGAGCTGAGCCTACCAGGACCCTGGCTGAGCCGAAGATACCCAAAACCCTGGCTGAGCTGAGGATATCAAGACCCTAGCTGAGCTGAGGATACCGAACCGAGCAGACCAGAAAAAGTCTGAGATGAATCACTTACCGACTGACCAGAATACTAACCGACTCAGCCTACACGTCATGACCCATCAGCTACTCCCCTATTTCCGAACGGTTGGCGTGCTTTAAGAGAGGAAATATCAACGGTCTGATGCATTGAATCATGACGGCTCACGCCTTGCCTGGGTTCATACGCCGCATTTAATGCTGTGTCAGAAACGCTTGAGTGCTTGGAGGCGGCGTTTAATCTGAGAGTGCCACGTGTGCTTAATCAACGGTTCACATTTGAATGTCCATTATAGAGGCTCTATAAAAGGGATCTGTCAAGATTTATCAGGGTTTTTCTCTTTCGTTGTTTCAACAGCATACCAAGTCTCTCACGAACTCCTGCCAAAAACTGCCTTCTGCCATTCGCTTCAGACAATCAAAGTTCCCGTAATCTAGGTACGCTCGAGCCATTCTTCTTTGATTCTGGCTGGCAACAACTTTGTTCCAGACCCTAGAGGTTTAGGACATTCTTGGGCCTTCTTCTTCCTCAGGCTCTGTCGCTATCTGCACCACCATTCCGACTGCCCTTCTTTAGGAGAATTCGCCCACTCCCCAGCCGTTTCACGATATTACCGGGACATTTTTGACATCATTAAACCGGCCGTCCCTGATTTCCATAGAATGGGCTCTAAGCGAGTACAAGTTAGGATGTCCGTACCAACCCCTTCACGAAGGGACGCCACCCAGGCTGACCGTTCAGAACCAACAAATCCCGTAGAATACCCAGAGCCTCGAGGTGTGGCCTTACACCTCAGACCTATAGAGGCCGACCGAATAGCCTCGACGATGACTGAGGTTGATCTCGCCGTCCTGAGGGTGAAGTACCAAATCCCCGCTTCAGTTCATCTGAGAGTTCCTGGTCCAAACGAGAGAGCGAACGCCCCCAGGTTCAACGAGCTGAGCCTCTACGTGGCAGATTTTGAGGCTGGGCTGAGGCTTCCCTTCCACCCTTGCATAAGGGAAGTCCTCTGGTTCCTGGGGCTATCCCCAGGACAACTTTTGCCCAACGCCTGGCGGATCCTGGTCAGCTGCAGCGTGCTCTGGGCAGCTGCCACAGAGGATAAGGCCAGGCTGACCCCAGAAGCCTTCTTGTACTGCCACCAAGTGAGCATGGCTGCTCAGGGATGGTGGTACTTCTCCCGGAGGGACAGCACAGCTCCTGCAATCGAAGGCCTTCCCTCAGCCAACAAGAGGTGGAAGGACAAGTTTTTCTTCCTCTCAGGGGAAGGATGGGAGTTCCCTGCCTGGGAAGAACGAACAAGTGCTTCCAAGATCCGCGTGTTCTGGGGAGAAGTTCATCCATCCCGTGAGCACTGACCTTCCGCACCTGTTTGGTTTTTCCTTTGATTTTTATCTATCTTGCTCTATATGGCTGACTCTTCTCTATTGTGTCCTGAGCAGGAAAACAAAGACCCGCGATCTCAGCTGAAGTTAGAGAGCAACTGAAGGCTGTGGTTGAGTATCCTGAGCGTGACCATCGAGTTCTTATCACTCCGGAAACTCTAGCTACCTACCTCCTCGGTCCAGAACCCACACGTGAGGCCCTTGCCTTAGAGAGAGGTATCTCCTCTTCTCTGTTCTTCTGTTAGATGAAGCCATCTTACCTTGACCTTTTGTTTGTTTTTATCAGAGGACGAAGGGATGAAGCTGAATGCAGACAAGCTGGCCGAAATGATCGAGCGTTCGGAGCGGGCCAACGCCAAGCCGAAGAGGACCAAGAAGAAGAAGGCTATGACCGACCCTTCCACCTTCGTGGATTCGGGGGTGACCTCCCAAAACCAACAGCCCCCCGCTCCCCCTGCCAAGAAATCCAGGAGGAGTGAGACTGAGGATGTCCTCGTCCCAGAACATCACACCGCTCCTGACGAGCAGATCCTGATGGCTGAGGATGTCGTCATCACGGCCTCAGAAGTAAGAGCCTCCTCATCTCCACACATGACTGAGCAAGCTCAGCATGGTCAAAAGAGGAAACACACGGAGGCTACCTCCTCAGCCATGGCCGCACCTGAGGTTGAGCTTCCTCCTCCAGCTCCAGAACTTTCCATCCTCACGAGCTGTGACTACGCTGTGGATATGATGAACGAGCTCCCGACCATGAAGGATCGGGAGATCATGAGAGGGAAACCTGCTGATGAGAAGCGTGCCCGGCTCCTCATGCATCTGGCTAAGGTAAACATTTTCCCTTCTCCCTGTTATAGCAAACTGGTCAAGCCCTAATACCTGTTTTTACTGTGTTGCAGGCTGCAGTCTACAGCACCGACCTGGTGCAACTGGGCCTGAACGATGAAGAGGCGGTCTCTGCTCTGGAAGAGAAGCAGAGACAGAGTGAGAGGGTAGAGACCGAGCTCCGAGAGTCCAATTCAAAGCTGAAGGATGAAATCTTCCAGCTGAGGGACGAGAGCTCCATCAAGGAGGCCCAGATCTCGAGCCTAACGGAGACTTCCTCAGGCCACGAGAGGCGGGCTTCTCAGCTGGAGGACAGCCTGGCCCTGGAGCAAAGTAGGGTCGCTGACCTGAAGAAAGACCTGGCCGATGCGATGCTGGGTCTAAAGGCTAAGCAGAAGCAGGTCCAAGATCTGGTCCTGAGATGCGACGAGCAGGGTAAGCTGCTCTCAAAACAGGATGTGGAGCTCAACTCGCTGAAAGAGCAGACTCGGTCAGTTCAGATGGATCAACTGAAAGACTCTCCGGAGTTCATTGACCTGATGATCGAGTACTTCTTCGGCGGCTTCATGTCCCTGAAAAGGAAGATCAGTTCAGCTTACCCTGAGCTAGACTTGAGCTCCTTGAAGCCGACAGCAGAGGACGTCGGTTTGGAGGAGGATGTCGAGGAGGAGGTATCTGAAGAGGAGGAGGAGGAGGAGGAGGAGGAATGCCATGCTGGGGTTCTTCTCCTGGAAGGGACAACCGATCGTGGCCAGCTCATGATCACTCAGGGAGAGGAGGGCAGTGCAGCCATTATAGACATCACTGGCGACGATGAAGCTCCTCCTCCCCTGGCCATGGTCGACCCAGCCGTGGTTCTAGCTGAGGAGATTTGGCTCAACGCGGCTGACAAGCTGTTAGAGGAGATTGCTGAGGATGTTCTCAGGAATTCATCTCCTGGCCCCGATCAGGCGGTCGACCCTCCTGCCCAAGGCCAGCTTCCTTCCGCTGATCAGCCTCTCGCTCCCGGGCCTGCTGAAGAAAATAATTAGTTTTTTCTTTTACTTCTTTTCTTTTGTATCTCACATTCGCTTTCATACTGCTTGTAAGAACGTTTCAATGAATAGAAATGAGAACTTTCATTTGTCATGCTTCAGTCGAATGAATAAATTTATTCTTCTCTTTTGTCTCTGTATTTCTGTATGCGATGTCGGCCAGTTTACAATCCTTGCAACAACTTAAGAAATATACTTCAGTTGAATAATTTCTTTTTGATAATACTTTGCTTGCCTCTGAGGCTCGTTTGCTGGGCAGGCAGAGCTGCTCGGATACAGGGTCCCGGAGGACATGGCTGGGCAGTCGAGGCTGCTTGGATACATGGTCCCGGAGGACATGTCTGAGCAGGCGAGGCTGCTCGGATACATGGTCCCGGAGGACATGTCTGAGCAGGCGAGACTGCTCGGATATGTGGTCCCGGAGGACATGTCTGAGCAGGCGAGGCTGCTCGGATATATGGTCCCGGAGGACATGTCTGAGCAGGCGAGGCTACTCGGACGCATGGTCCCGGAGGACATGTTCTGAACAGACGAGGCTGTTCAACCAATACGTTTAGTTATCTTCAGACATAATTCAGACAACTTCATAATAATCCGTCCATCTTGACTGGACTTGTAATAAATTTGATAATTCCTGTTTACATACAAAGATGGGACAAAGAAATAATAACGAAATAAGACAATAAAGATAAACACTTGGCCAATATTATTGAAAATACTTCTTTAAATGCTCAGCATTCCAGGGTTGGGGGAGCTTTTTCCCTGACAATGTAGCTAAGCGATAGGCCCCAGCCTTCACGTGCTCAGTTATTTGGTAAGGACCTTCCCAATTTGGCCCTAGATGCCCAATTCTCTTCCCTGTGGGATCTACTTTCTTCAGCACCAACTCCCCAGTTCTGAAACTTCTTTCCCTGACCTGGCTGTTGTAGAATCTGGCCATTTGCTGTTGATAAGTGGCCATTTTAATGGCTGCTCTTTCTCTCTTCTCTTCTAGGAAGTCTAATCCCTCCAAGAGTCCCTGTCGGTTCTCTTCCTCTTGAAAATCCCGAGTTCTGTGGCTGAGCAGCCCAATTTCTACAGGAATTACTGCCTCCACCCCATAAGCCAAAGAATAAGGGGTTTCTCCAGTCGCCGTGCGTGCGGTCGTTCGATAAGCCCACAGGACACTGGGCAGCTCCTCTGGCCAGTCTCCCTTTGCAGCTTCCAATTTCTTCTTCAGGTTTTTCTTGATCGTGCGGTTTGTGACTTCAACCTGCCCATTGGCCTTAGGATATGCTTTGGAAGCATAGTGGACCTGTATTCCCCTCTGCTCACAAAATTCCTGAAACTGGTCATTATGGAACTGTTTGCCACGATCAGTGATGATCACCCTGGGTAATCCAAACCTGCTGATAATATTCTTCCAGATGAAGTTGATGGCCTTTTTCGTAGTGATGGTGGCAAGGGGCTCAGCTTCTACCCACTTGGTGAAGTAGTCTACAGCCACAATAGCAAATTTGTTCTGCCCCTTGCCTATAGGAAGAGGCCCAATTAGATCCAATCCCCACTGGGCGAACGGCCAAGGAGAGGGGATTGGAGTTAACAAAGTGGGAGGATGGTGAAGAATGTTGCCAAACTTCTGGCATTTCTCACACTTCTGAACCATTTGCATTGCGTCGCTCTGCATGGTAGGCCAGTAATACCCTGTTCGGACCAATTTCTGTGCCAATGCTTTGCCCCCAGAATGATTTCCACAGGATCCTTCATGGATCTCTCTCATAGCATATTCAGCTTCTTCCGCAGTCAGGCACCTTAGCAATGGGAATGAATAACTTCTGCGATACAAAACTCCATCTAGGCACAGGTATTTAGCTGCTCTCAGCCTCAGCCTTCTAGCTAGGTCCCTATCAGTGGGCAGCACGCCACTCTCCAGATAATCAACAATAGGATCTGCCCAAGAATTTTTGTAATTGACAGCAACTACCTCCTGAACAGGCAACTCCACACTTGGTTGCTCCAGCCTGTGAATTGGGACGAGGCGACTGAGGGTTTCTTCTCGAGCTGTGGCCAGTCGTGCAAGCTGGTCTGCTTCTGCATTCTCCTCGCGAGGGATCCTTATTAACTTCAATACATCAAAAGCTTCGTGGAGACGCTGGACCCGGTCCAAATATAGCTTCATCCTATCCTCCTTGGCTTCATAATCTCCCAGGACTTGCCCCACCACCAATTGGGAATCACTGCCAACGGTAAGCTCCTTTATCCCTAAGGATTTTGCAAGCTTGAGCCCGATCAGAAGTGCCTCGTACTCAGCCTCATTATTGGTGGCCTTGAAGTTGAACCTGACGGCATAGAGAAGTTTGAGCTTGTCTGGAGAAATTAAAATGATACCTGCCCCGCTGGCCCCTGCATTCACAGAACCATCAACATAGAGAACCCAACCCACTGACTCTTCGGGCTCAGCGCTGGGTGGTTCACTTGGTGGGGAATCTGAAGTATCTGAGGGTGAGAATTCAGCCACAAAATCAGCAAGGGCCTGTGCTTTGATGGCTGTTCTGGGACAGAACTCTAAGTCGAATTCGCCCAGCTCCACTGACCACTGAATCAACCTCCCCGACGTCTCGGGGTTGTGCAGGGTTTTCTTGAGCGGCTGATCAGTCATAACTTTGATGGGATGGGCCTGAAAGTAAGGCCTCAGCCTCCTTGCTGCTGTTACCAAGGCAAAGGCCATTTTTTCTACCTTAGGATACCTGGTTTCAGCACCCCGCAATGCTCTGCTCGTATAGTAGACTGGATGTTGCACATTGGCTTCTACTCTGATTAGCACTGAGCTCACTGCACGGGGCGAGACAGCCAGATAAATGTACAGGTCTTCTCCCTCTCGAGTACGGCTGAGGAGAGGAGGAGACATAAGGTATTCCTTCAGCTCCTGAAAGGCCATTTCACATTCTGGAGTCCAATGGAAAGCTCTCTTCAGGATTTGGAAGAACGGATGGCACTTATCGGTGGCCCTGGACACAAAACGATTGAGGGCCGCGATGCATCCAGTGAGTTTCTGTACCCCCTTAACTCCCCTGGGAGATTCCATGTTAAGAATGGCGCTGATCTTCTCAGGGTTGGCCTCTATACCCCTCTGGGACACCATGAACCCCAAGAACTTTCCTGAACTGACCCCAAATGCACACTTGCTGGGATTGAGTTTCATCTGATACTTTCGCAGTGCCTCAAATGTTTCCCTGAGATCTTCCACATGATTTGATCTCCTCTGACTCTTGACCAGCATGTCGTCGACGTAAACCTCCACATTGCGACCTATTTGTTCCTTGAACATCCGGTTAACCAGTCTCTGGTATGTGGCCCCTGCATTCTTAAGTCCAAAGGGCATCACCTTGTAGCAGTAGAGGCCTCTGGCTGTAATAAAGGACGTTCTCTCCTCATCTTCAGGGTGCATCTGGATCTGATTATAGCCCGAGAATGCATCCATGAAGCTGAGCAGCTCATGGCCAGCTGTGGAATCGACGAGAAGGTCAATCCTGGGTAGAGGGAAGCTGTCTTTAGGGCAGGCTTTGTTAAGATCCTTGAAATCCACACACATCCTCCATTTTCCCTTCGGCTTAGGGACGAGCACCACATTGGATATCCACACTGGGTACTTAGCTTCTCTGATAAACTGAGCTTCCTCCAATTTATCTACCTCTGCAGCAATGGCTGTATTGCGCTCTGGAGCAAACGTGCGCGTCTTCTGCTTCACTGGGCGATGAGCACTGTCCACATTCAGCCGGTGAGTGATGATATTGGGGTTTATTCCTGGCAAATCTCGGTGTGACCAGGCAAAAACATCCGCATAGTCCCTTAGAAATTCCACCAGAGCACTCCTCTCTTCTGATTCTAGACCTGAACCCAATCGGAACCTCTTCTCAGTCTGCCCTTCCACAACAGGTACCTCGACGAGTTCCTCGACTGGTTCTCCTTGCTGAAGCTTCTCCTCATCCCTTGTGTCAAGCCCACTGACCGAAAGAGCTTCCCTTGTCTTTATCGAAGTGATATAACACTCCCTTGCTCTCTTCTGATCTCCTCTGACCTCTCCAACACCACCAGCTGAAGGGAATTTGAGTTTCAAATGAAATGTGAAAACCACTGCTTTGAACTTGTTGAGGGTCTGCCTACCCAATATCACGTTATAAGCTGAAGGGCAATCCATCACCAGGAAATCCACCAAGGCAGTGGCATTCCTTTGCTCATCTCCAATCACGATGGGCAAGGATACCACGCCCACGGGATGGGCTGTCTCTCCCGAAAAACCGACCAGAGGAGACTGCACAGGCCTAATACTATCTCTCCCCAGCTGCAGCTTCTCAAAAGCAGGTAAGAAGAGGATATCTGCTGAGCTCCCTGTATCCACGAGGATCCTCCTCATTGTCCAGTTGGCGAGGAGAGCTGTGATTACCAATGGGTCATCATGAGGATAGAGTACTCCTTCCTCGTCCTCTGCCGTGAACTGGTGGCTGAATCCGTCACCCGCGTGCGCTTGACTGGTTTCTCTGCATTGAACACTTCCCTGACATAGGTTCTCCGAGCAGCTCTGGTATCTCCACTAACTCCTGGCCCCCCAGAAATCGTGTTTATTTCTCCTACGGGGCGATGAGGAGGCGGAGGGGGAAGAGTTCTTTCACGCCTATGATCAGCCGGCCCAGCAGCTTGTCCTGTCCCTTGATTAAACTCCCCTTCCTTACGAACAAATCGTTGGAGACGTCCTCGTCTGATCAACCCCTCAATCTGTTGCTTCAGCTCAATGCAGTCATCCGTATCGTGCCCATGATCACGATGGAAACGACAGTACTTCTGGCGAGAACGTCGCTCAGCCGGTGTTTTCATCTTTCCTGGCCATTTGAGCTCAGGATACTCACTTATCTCCTGCAACACCTGATTGACTGTTGCGACCAGGGGAGTATAGTCTTGGAACCTCCTATCGGGCCTCCCCCTCTGGGGAGAATCTCGTCTGTCCGTTCTCCCCTTCTGGGGAGAATCTCTCCTGTCCATTCTCTTCCCTCTCAGGTAGTCCTCCATCCTAGACTGCCCAGTCTCCTTTCTTCGTTTGCTCGGCTGAGGAGGCCCTGTCTGGGGGGCAGAAGCTTCCCTTTCGCGATTGCGATGGGCAGCAAAGGTGTCCTCTGCATTCATCTGTCGCTGGGCCCGCATCATGAGCTCAGCCATGTTGGTCGGTGGCTCTGCAGATAAGGAAAACAAAAACTGTCCGGGTCTGAGCCCTGCCATGTACGCCGCGATGGCTACCTGATCATCAGCATTGTCTACCTGCATGGATTCCTTGTTGAACCTGGTTGTGAATTCCCGGAGTGTTTCTCCCTTAGCTTGCTTGATATTGAGCAAGTAAGTGGCTGGCCTCCTGTACCGTTGACCGGCAATGAAATAACTTACAAAGAGGCGACTGAGCTCTTTGAAAGTACTGACCGTGTTGGGAGCAAGTTTGTTGAACCACATCCGAGCGGCTCCTCGGAGAGTGATGGGGAAGGCCCTGCACATAATGGCGTCAGGTACCGCCTGAAGGTGCATAAGGGACTTGTACGTTTCCAGGTGATCCAGAGGGTCTTTTGTCCCGTCAAAGATATCGATCTGAGGGACTCTGAATTTCGGTGGGAGGGGCACCGCCATCACTTCCGCAGTGAAGGGAAGTTCAGTGGTCTGCACCAACTCATCCACAGAGGCTGGAGCTTTGGCCTTCATCTGCTTCGTCTGGTTATCCAACTGTGTCTTCATCTGGCGCATCTGATCGGTCATAAGACCTTCAGGAAATGTGGAACCGGAAAAAGTTCCGTAATGTGGTGCTGCAGCATGACTGCTGGTCTCCCCATGCCCCCCAGTAACGTCAAAGTCTACGCCAGCCATTCCTGGGGCAGGGGGATCAGCCATCGGGGCCAATGGCGGTGGTGGATCTCTAGTAGGAGGTTCAGGTTGCAGGCGCTGCAGTAAGGCCTGATTTTGCTCCAGAATGCGCTGCATCCCTTGCGTCAACGTCACCACGTCCTGACGGAGGGCTTGATAATCAGCAGCGGTTGCAACAGGTGGAGCAGAATGAGCATTGTTGTCATTGGAAGCCATTGAGCGGGTCAAGACCATAAATCCGATCAATCAATAAATTTCTAATCGTTCCCACAGACGGCGCCAACTGATGAAACGGATTTATGATCGTCCCCGGCTGACCTGCAAAAAAAACTTGACACCGGTGTGGTATCTTGCCAACACCCCTCCGATGCCTAAGTCAGCTTGAGGATGGAAGAATAACGTAGAAAATCTGTATGGGTAAAATTGGGCAGAATGTCCGTACCTTGTACCATAGAGCTGCCTCCATTATATAGAGATCTTGTTGGAGACAATTTAGGAAGGGACGTGGTCCACTCCTGATTTGGCGGAGTAAATCAAGGCTAGTGGCCTCTGATTTGGTAACTGAATCCCCAACGATCACCTTCGCCTTAAATAGCGGGAGCGGGTGAAGATGGCGCGCAAGAGGTGGAGAGATCTTTGGGATCTTCCTTTTCTTGTGGGACGATTCGTTTCAGGCAGATAGATCCCAGGAAATACGGAGATTGATCTGGCAGAGTAGTTCGGCCAATGGTCTGGGCTGAGCAGAGCGGGCAGTGGCTGAGCTGAGCCTACCAGGACCCTGGCTGAGCCGAAGATACCCAAAACCCTGGCTGAGCTGAGGATATCAAGACCCTAGCTGAGCTGAGGATACCGAACCGAGCAGACCAGAAAAAGTCTGAGATGAATCACTTACCGACTGACCAGAATACTAACCGACTCAGCCTACACGTCATGACCCATCAGTACCCAAAGGCATCAGGTCTTGTAGTCAACATCTCATGTGGTTGCCTCACGAAAACGGTTTCACCCCTTGAAACTTATAACCTAATCCACCCTGGTATACTAGTGGCTCACAATGTAGGCAAGGGGAACCATGTACCAGTATACCACCCTCTTATCATAGTAGTTGATTGCTTGTGTTGCCCTAGCCTACAAAGCACCAGCACGGGCACGACATTCGGGTATGGTACGATACGGGTAACGACGGTAAAAACTTAAAAAATGAAGGTACGAGTAGGGCTGGGGTAGATCTTTAATTTTTATTATTATTGGATAACATATTACATATATCTATAAAACTAACAACAAATCTAAGAATACTTCGTCTAGATCCCGGTAATGTTAAACATCGAATGCTTATCTACCCTCTTAAGCACGGTTTGGCCTGTTCTTGAAATTTTTAACGCAAATGTGCCTTACTTTATCCTAGAACTCACAATGTTTCCTTGAATTCGGTAGTTTGGGGAATTCATCATCTTATTGTTTATTCACAATAATCATCTTTATATCTTTTTTTTTAAAATATATTTTCTTACATTTTCCTAACTTAACTCCAAAAAGAAACATGGTATTCTTCATTTACACACTCCCGCCTTTACTTCCTGAATTTCCCCAATACTAAATGCCTTTTTTTGGGTACTTCAAAATGTTTTTGTGCATAAAAAATAACAAAAAATAAAAATACAGACTGTTAAAATTGAAAGGAGAAAAAAAAAAAAGCACGAGTTGTTCACATTAAGCATCTAGAACACAAGGGAAAAAAAACAGGCGTACCTGAGTTGTATCCACTGATGTGCCCATTCCGTACAAATGCTACCCATAATTCAAAACATACCCGATCTATTTTTGGTGTATAAGCAACATTTTCGGAGTACTTGTGCTTCATAGGCGGATGCATAGTTTGGTAGTTCTTTTCTTGATTCCACTTGTATGGTGAATTGGGTGGAAAAGCTGATGAACAGTTGAGCCTCTTATTGGTTGAGCTGGGCCTCTTTAGGCCATGATGTTATGTCTAACTTCAATGTCCCTACCTACAGATCAACATTCGCGACTCTCAGACTCGGAGAACAATTGCAGGATGGATTGTAACGTGAAGATCATGTATTCAGTACGAGTGGTTGAGCCTATCTCTGAGGAGTAATTAGAAAAACTTTGTGAAAAAGAAGGTTGAGGAGTAATTAGAAAAACTTTGTGAAAAAGAAGGTTCTTTGAGCCCATAAAACACAGTTAATCACTGTTCACCCTGGCAATGCGAGGACAGTGGGGATAGGGTTTGTACCGGCTACAGTAGGTCCCAACTGACCATTTGAAATACGCATATGCCCTTATGGAGTTACACTTTGAACCCATTCTCAATCACTCCAAGCCGTGGCCCCAAACTTTAACGAAGTATCGTTAGAAATCGATAACTGCTAGTCTCAGAAGATCTTAAAGAGTATGAACACATTTTATCAGTCTTCTCTAGGACATAAACTTACTTGTATTTGACGTTTCTTTATTCTGTTGTTCTTTTCCTTCGATTTGCGATATCCTTGTTCGTGGAGCGTTCAAATTATCTCAAAATTAGTTAAAAACTATTCTGACTATATTTATGGCAGACAGTTGCGGAAATGGACACCAAATGTTGCCAGCCTTTGGATGTTGAGAAGCTTAGTAGAGATGTGCAGCCTAAGGATCTATGGGATAATCCTAATCATCTATCAGAAGAAATGGTTCGGGGCATGAAAAATATATGTAAAGACTTGAAGACAATTGGTTAGTTAGCTGGTTAGCTGGCTGTCAGTTAGAAGGTGGTCTGTTAGTTTGTTAGCTGGCTGTTGGTTAGTTAGCTAGTTAGTTGGCTGTCAGTTAGAAGGTGGTCTGTTAGTTTGTTAGTTGTCTTTTTCATTCGTCCTAATCTGTCTGTTAGAGGCGGTTAGGGGTGTTGCCCATAAAAGGGCTCATCAGATTTTCTGTTGAAATCAATCGTTTTCTTTCAATGCAATACATATTACTCGTTTCTTTGGTTGAAATTTTTCTGTTTAGATCAGTTCTTTATCTCTTTTTGTCTTCTACATATCATATGCTCTAGAGTTTGATCTGTTTCTTTATGGTATCATAGCGCTATTGACCAACGTCAAAGATCCTCATACTTTGGGATTAATCCTGCAAAGTCGTCAGGTTGAGTTTTTTTGTGTGACTCGAAATTCAATCAAATTTTGGAATCAATTTCTGAGAAAGGTAATGGATTCACAAAATACCATTGGTTCAAGTAATAGATCTGTAACTGTGCCTTCATCTCTTGTTTTCTTAGTTTCCAATTTCCATAGATTAGTTACTATAAAGCTTGACTCGAACAATTACGTTCTGTGGAAAACACAAGTACAAAATGCAACTAGACCAAATGAATTCTTTGGATACATAGATGGAACTTTCAAATGCCCTACGGAAACAATTGTGTTGAATGGACAGAGTGTTTCAAATTCTGAGTTTTTGCATTGGTCAGTCGTAGATGGACATCTGTTGTCATGCCTTACTGCATCAGTTTCTCCTTCTATTTTGCAACATATTCTTGGATGCAATCATGCATATGAAGTCTGGAATTCTTTAGAAAGTCGTTTTGGTTTACTCTCCAAATCGCATGTCCATGTACTGAAACGAAAACTGTTTGATGCAACCAAAAATTCAACAATGGACAAGTACATTGATTACATTAAGGACTGTGCACAAAAATTAGCTAGCTCAGGGTGTCCTGTGCCTGATGATGACCTAGTGTTTCACACTATGCACGGGCTGTCTGATGAGTTCAAAAGCTTAAAGTTAGCTCTTAAAGCTCAAACAGAACCTATAATGTTTGATGACTTAGTGTCTATACTTCAATCTGAGGATCTAGATGCAGACAATCACAAACATATAGATCAGTCGACCTCAGTCTTTGTGGCACAACATCAAGATGCAGGTCATGGAGGTGTAAGAGTAGAAAATCAGAATAGAGACTCTCTGATTCCTTCTCAGATTCAACAAACTTCAGCTCCTAGTTTTGCTCCAAATTCTGTTTTTTCTCCTTTTGGGCCACCTGGAAGTTTCATACCTCAACAACAGTTTGTTAGTGGCAATTCTGAAAGTCAAGGAAGGGGTTATTCTAAGGACAAAAGAAGAAATTACAGAGGATATAACACAGGTTTTATTCCTCATCCAGGTTTTGGTTCTCATCCAACTTATGTAGCAGCTCGAGGTCAAGGCCAACCGTCTTTTGGTTTTACAAAACTTGCTTGTCAAATATGTGGAAAAGATAATCACTTGGCCAATACTTGTCATCATAGACAGAATCTGTCCTATCAACCTCCATCCTTTGTGACCTCTGGACAATCGTATCCTGGATATAGGTCCTTTCAATCTCCTCCTAACTCAGGTGGTTTTGGCTCATATGGCACACCTTCACCCACTGGATTGCAAAACTTTCCTTTGTACAATGTTCCATTAGTTCATGGACCAAGTGTGAGTTCAGTTGTACCTGCAAGTTCTCACACTCAAGTTTCCAATCGTCCAGTGTTAAACTAGGTTCATATGGCGGAACATCCTGTGATTAATCACTCAGATATCAGTCCAAATGGCTCCGGGTTCTGTCCTGCAACACCCTGGTACTTTGATAGTGGAGCAACAGGACATGTCACTAATAACTTGTCTTATCTGTCTATACATCAACAACTTTACACTGGTTCTCAAGGTATTTTGGTTGGAAATGATACAAGTGTTCCCATAACATATATTGGAGAAGGCAAGTTAGCTACTTCTACCAATTTCTTCTCTCTGACTCACATGATGTGTACTCCTCAAATTAGTCATAACTTGCTGTCTGTGTATCAGTTCACTAAGGACAACAATTGCAGGCTTATTTTTGACTCAAATGAATTTCTTATTCAGGACAAAGCAACCAATCAATTCTGGACAAGGGGCTGTGTCAGAGGGGCCTGTATCCGCTTCAGAGTTGCTCTAGCACTGTTACTGGTATTGCACTTGTTAGTTCCCATACTTTTTCCAGTTTTTTGTGGCATAAACGGCTTGGTCATCCCAGTACAAGTCTTATGACTCATCTAATAAAAAGGAATCTTATCACGTCTACAAGGTTGATTGATGTTCATTGTGTATCGTGTAGTGTTGTGAAAAGTCACAAGTTACCATTTTCCTTGTCTGAATCTCAATCCACAGCTATGTTTCAGCTTCTTCATATTGATGTATGGGGACCCTCACCAGTTTGTTCCAATAAAGGATACAAGTATTACCTCTTAATCTTGGATGATTACTCGCGCTATGTTTGGATTTTTCCTATGTTTTACAAGTCTGAAGTCAAGGATCACATCACACATTTCAAGGCATTTGTGCAAAATCAGTTCAATACAACAGTTGAGACTGTGCGGAGTGATAATGGGGGAGAATTTGTTAACAAGTATTTGTGTCATCTTTTCTTACAAGCTGGAATTATTCATCAGACTTCATGTCCTCACACTGCTGAACAGAATGGAAGAGCAGAAAGGGCACATTGTCATATAAAGGAAACCACCTTAACATTACTTCATCAAGCTGAATTGCTCGGTTCATTCTGGCCTTAAATATAGATTGACAAAAGATTTTGAGGTGCGTATGAATGAACTGCATGCCATTTCTTTTGGAGTCCTCTTTACTATTGTTAACTGATTTTTGTACATTTAAAGATTCATAGCGAGGAAGAACGAGGTAGACAGAGTAAAAACATATATCATCATAGGCTCAGTCGATTGGGCTATGCTCAATTTGAACTAGATCAGGTTAGTGATTTGAAATTAATAACCATTTGTATTTATGTGAATCTATTTCTAATTCGTTACTTATGCTCTCACTGCTTGATTTCTTGTTAATTGTTTCATAGATAAATGAAAAAAGAAAAGCAGTGGACGGTACTAATTCCAATGCTGCTGAGGGTGAAGGTGTGGGTGTGGGTGTGGGTGTGGGTGAGGGTGAGGGTGTAAGTTTGGGTGTTCAACATTTGGATAGAAGCGTTCTATGGAAGAAGGCTCGTCAAAACAAAGACGGAGAGTATGATAATGACGAAATCAAGCAACAAGCAGCAAAGATTGTAAAGCTATTTATATCAACTCATTAAGGTTAAAATTTAATTCATCAAGTTCTAATGCTTTTTATAACTATATCAATGTTTGTTGTAGGATGAGCTGACCAAACTTTCAGAAGAGGGGAGTTTAACTATTGAAGGAAGCAATGATATCTTGACATTGGCATTGGGTACACCTGAACATCCTGGTCGGCTACGGGCCATAGGAGATTTTGTAACACCGACTGCCTACTTTAACATACCTAGACGTGGTACTCATTCACGTTGCGAAGAAAAGATTAAATCGCTTGAGAGAATTATGGTACAAATCCAAGGCCAACTAACTTCAATGAATCAACAAAGGTCTCATACACCGCAATCTGAGCATGTAAGTTCAAACACCATGAAAAGTTCTGACATTTGCACCCTGCAACATGATTCAAGTAGAATAGATGTTGGGAAGAGAAAAATGAATGACATACAGCATGCCTCTAATCCGACACTGAAAAAGGTAAATTATTTTAATTTTTTTAAAAGTTGTGGGATCATGTTGTTATTTATATTACTAGTTAGAATTGTTGATTGATGGTTCTTATTGTTCTAGAGCAAACCCTGTAGATTGGCTTTGGGGACCCTTGATAACATTGTTGCTCATGGTACGATGTTTGATAAAGTCGGACCGGAAGAAGTAATTCATACGGTACCCTTAGGAGAGGTCAATGTCCGTGTGTCAATTGATTTGGTAATAGACAAGGACGCCGTTCTTCCTATACCAATATTGGGGAAGGTGAATACTATTGGAGAGGCAGCTGGATATCATGTTGCTTGGCCTAAAGATTTAGTATTACTTCCAAGTATTACTTCGAAAAATCATGGATATGGTAATAAGGTATTAATCCTCTCATAAAAGTATATTTCTGGATGGGAATTGGATATATCTAGTTTTTATATCTGGATTGTTGACTTATATTTGAATTTGTTTTTAATTTAGGGACCTCAAAAAACTTCTGGACGAGATAGCAACAAGGTACAATATATGTTGTAATTTGGTATTTTTCATATGGTTCTTCCAATTATTCCATATCTCGGACCTTTTTTTTGGATAAACTTCTTACTTAACTAGGCAATGTCAAAGAATATGGATTTTGAAAAGAATTTGGAGTCTATTCGGTCTTTTGACGACTTTGTGAAGCATCTTGAATACAATGAAACATATAACATTTTGCTTGACAAAGACATATTTGGGGAGAAGATTATGGTGCCACTTCAAAGAGTAGATATGGAGTATATTTCTGAAATGAAAGAAATATCTGTTGCATGCATCATGCTGTATATCAGGTTAGAGGAGTAATATTACATGAATACATTTATTAAGTTATCAAATACTCATATAACGATTGCTTTTCGGCATTTTCAGTCATCTCTATCATGTTATTAAGTCTTCAAACTTTGAGCGAAGATTTCTATTTGTTAACCCTTCCGCTATTAGTGGAACAAACAAATTTGGTGGATCTTCAAAATCATCAATACTTGCAAGTTCACTCAAGGATGCTGGCAATGAACAACTTGTTTTCATTCCTCACAATTTGGGGTAAGTATTTTCTTCTAAATTCTTAATTTATGAGGTGCTTAAGGCTAATACATTTATCACTTGTTACATTATAGGTATCATTGGATATTAGTAGTCATAGATGTCACGACCCGTCCCAAAAAAAATAAACAAATACAAGGGGTCGCAACCGGCCAATGGGGTTTAGTCCATCAAGGCCTCAACTTATAAAACTGGTTTAGGGATTTTCGTAATATCAGAGTGCAATATTTAAAAGAAAGAGCGGAAATATTGTAAAGAAGAAAATACCCCGAAGTGCTAGTGATAAACTAATTATTACATCGCAAGGTAGAATCTTAGGCACGGCCACAGGCGGCTCGACCAAAAATTGAAAGTACAATAACATAGAATTTTAACCGGAAGTACTACACGAGAAAATAATAACAACAGTAAAATTAGACAATTTGACGAAGGTCCTAAATCAAGCAGCGTCCTTGTCTCTGAAAACACCTGTAATTGTAGTCAACAACAACTCTTAAGCACTAGGCTAGTGTGAATTTCGTTATACAGTGTTTATCGAGTTCTATGCATAATATAATTTTCTCCTTGCACGCAAGCATTGTGAAACAATTTATAGTCTACAAATATGACAAGTAATCAATGGCATTTGCAAAGAAATCATAATTCTTTTTATAAAGTCAAGCTTCTCAATCATAGGTTTCGAGTGAATACTCCAGTTCTATGCACAGTTTCTATTTCAGGATAATAGCCAATTTATTTGTTCAACGGTCACCGAATATAGGGAGCTACCCTATTACATGTAAGATCGGCATGACATCATCCGGCGGATCTATCGGTCGTCGATCCTTCAACCTTATTCCGTTCACCTCGCCATATTTCTTGTCCCCTGGCGGTCGGGGCACCGTACGATAAATTACTATTTCCATTCCAGGACAATAGTCAATTTATCCGTTCAACGGTCACCGAATATAGGGAGCTACCCTATCAGATATAAAATCGGCATGACGTCATCCGGCGGATCTATCGGTCGTCGATCCTTCAACCTTATTCCAGTCACCTCGCCACATTTCTCATCCCCTGGCGGTCAAGGCACCGTATGAACATTTAATCGATAATTCTGCCTAAAGGTTTATTTTCAATAATTACAAGTGTCATGGAAATATTATTTGCCAACCACATTTCTGAATAATATGTCAAGTTTATCAACTTCTTAATTAAGCCAATTTCCATAATTCATGCGATTTCCATAATCTCAATAAATATCTCAATATTTCCTTACTTGATTTCAATACAAATAACATGGATATTAAAGACATAAATTCTCGCCAAAAAAACAATTGATAAATATGTATTTTTTTCCATAACATTGGTAAACAAGGCATAACAAAACTCACCTCGATAGTTGTTCGCCCGAAAGCTCTCGTACTGCCCTACGCGTTACCGACTTCGGGATCTATCATAAGGGTCATAGGATTTAGCATGATCGTAATCTAATTTATTTATTTTATAAAACATTGCATATTCCGATGGTTTATTAGACTCGTGTCAAAAACGGCGTTCGATGTGTCCAAGGGTCACGTGGTATAATTTTTCTAAGTGTTCGGCTAAGGTACTGTTTTTTTTATGGGTTAAGTGACGGGTTTTTTCAACCACTAAGTCTCGGGTTGGGTCTAAAAATGGTTTGGTTCAAACGAAAGTTACCGGTAAAAACAATATTTTTCGTCTCGAAACTCAAATAATGCTCGTACGAGATCAACCCGAACCAATTCTACTAAGTTTGTGTCGAACTGACCCGAACAAGGACTGCCCGAACCATGGGCTGCCCGAAAAGGGGCTGCCCGGACTGCCCAAAACTGGACAGTGTAAACTGTCCAGAAGCTGATTTTACACAGCTGAAAAATCAGCTGTGTTCGACGGTGAGTTTCTCCCATTCCCGAGCCTTCCGAGCCCCGGGTCCAACACGCATGCGTGGTAAAATGTGTTGTCTACAACCCCTAATAAGCATTTTTCGCAGAAATATAGTAGAATAAAAACTCCGAGTGATTTAGCAAGGTATGTTACCGGTAAAATCTGACAGTGTGCATTTTGTCGTTCGGACGGCCAAAACTTCATATTTTTCAACATAACCACCCCGGGTTTGAACATGTACGAGTAATAGGGTTCTTAGCTACAATTTTTATCAAAAAATCTTGACTCGAAACGAAACGAGAAGGACGAAACGCACTGTCCAAAACTGGGCAGTGCAATCTGCCAGAAATTGCACCTATCAGCTGCTGCGTTCGACAGTCCGCTACTCCCATTCCCGAGCTCTCCGAGCCTCGGGTCCAACATGCATGCGTGCTAAAATGTGTCGTCTACAACCCCTAATAAGCATTTTTCGCAGAAATATAGTAGAATAAAAACTCCGAGTGATTTAACAAGGTATGTTACCGGTAAAATCTGGCAGTGTACATTTTGTCGTTTGGATGGCCAAAACTTCATATTTTTCAACATAACCACCCCGGGTTTGAACGTGTACGAGTAGTATGGTGTCTTAGCTACAACTTTTATCAAAAATCTTGACTCGAAACGAAACGAGATAAAAACGAAATGTATTCGAAAATGATGTGTATAAAGAGAACGAATATAAGTTTATACCTTCGGTTACATTTTGCTTTGGATACGAGTATCCCGAGCTCAACCACGGACTGACCCGAGCCTTCTCTCTTTCTCGTTTCCTAATTCGGCCTGCTCACTGTCTCTCTTTCTCTTTCTAAAATGCTAGAAATTGGTAAGTGCAAGAAGTGCCAGTGCGTGTGCTTGCTTAGATGTGTGTATATATAACCAAATCTAATGAGCATGTGTCAAGTGTATGTGTGTGTGCCGTGTAAAACAAAAGGGGAAGTAAAGCTTGCTTCCTTAAGCTTCCCAATGCAGGTATTACCATTGGTTAAACTAATTTGCATGTATTTGCATTGGTACACCACAAAAAAAAATCATGATGATAGAGTATGAAATAAGTAATCTCTAGGGAAAAATTATATGTATGCTAGTTATTTCTAATCGTGTAGGAAAAAGAGTGGGACCCCCGGTCTCGCCTTGATTGCTCGTTACAAAACTGTTCAATTCTGATCGCAACGAATTTCGTAAATACCGACGTGTGTATATATTTATATATTAGTACCAAACCAAACTGAGCCTTATGTCTCAAATCAATTGGGGTCGGCTACATGAATCCTTTTCCTCCAAAGAGTTCTGTCAAGTGCTGCTTGCTCACTTAGTCCTAGTAGACTTAAATCCTTGCGCACTACCGCCTCTAATGTCAATTTGGGTCTTCCCCTCCCCGGAGCATTGCTATGCAAATCTATCCTATCCGCTCTCTTAACTATTGCATCCGTAGGTCTACGATAGACATGCCCAAACCACCTAAGCCTATTTTCCCTCAACTTCTCGTCTATAGGTGCTACGCCTACCATCTCGCGGACTGTTTCGTTTCTAATCCTATCTCGTCTAGTCTTACCACACATCCCCCTCAACATTCTCATTTCTGCTACACTCATATTGGTCACCTGTTGTTTCTTCATAGGCCAGCATTCTGTCCCGTAAAGCATCGCTGGTCTTATAGCAGTTCTATAGAATTTCCCTTTAACTTTGTGGGTACCCTCTTGTCGCACAGTACACCAGTAGCACTTCTCCACTTGAGCCACCCCACTTGGATCCTATGGGTCACATCATCCGTAATCTCTCCATCTTGACTAATAATAGAGCCTAAAAATGATGCGAATTCAATAATCTCGAGTGTTGGGTCATAGTTCTCGCCTCCCTCGTCAGTTAAATTAACAACGTCATTACCTACTGATATTTTGTAAAAGTAATTTTAAATTTAGACAAAAGAATTATTTTATTTTATCTCTTTTTTTTTACTCCATAAAATAATAATTATAAACTTACAAATTTTAAATTTCCAAAATAATTTAATTGATTAAAAGATCGGGATTTCACAATAGATCTATCATCTCCAACAGCTTACTATCTTGGTTCAGTTGACGGTGAAATCCTTCCCAACCTTAAGATTATATTCAATGCGTAAGTTCATCAATTGTTGGAATGGATTAGCTAATAGTTTTTATTCCATTCAACTGATTGATAGTTTTATATTACTTTTTTCTGCAGTGCTTTAAAGATTTACGATTCTACCAAGAGAAACACTAGAAGAAGTCTTGTTTGGAAACAAGTTCAGGTATCGGCGTATCCTCTTTCTTTGTTGTATGTCATAAATGGTAATGTCTTTTTTCTAATCATGATAAAATTGCTTCTGTAGTGCCCGCAGCAACCTACAAATGTTGAATGTGGCTTTTACGTAATGAGATACATGAGAGACCTTATTAAAGATGAGAGCATCCTCCGCAAATGTGATGTGAGATTACTTAGTTTATTTCACTATTTTCATCAAAATAAAGTATACAAAAAATCTTCTCTTCACTTGTTCTTTATGTTTTGTAGTTCAATGGGAAGAAGACTTACACCACGGCTGAGATAGATGAAGTACGAGTTGAATGGATAAATTTAGTCTTGGAACATAACCTCTAAAGTAGCTTATGATGGTAATTCATGACTTTCCTTGTCCTTTTTAAAATGGTGCCTTTGATCTTCTTTAGAATTTGACGATGGTGTTTCGCTAATGATGCCTTGTGTGTCAATTTAAGAAAGGTGGTTTGACTCTATGTAAATTTCATGAATTTGTGATTGTTTGCATGTCTACTCCATTAGGAGATTCCTAAATGTTCTCTTTTTTGTTGTGCCTAATGTTTACCTATTTGTTGGAGTTTTATGGTTGATTCTTGGTGGTGTAACTTCTGTTGAGGCAGCAGTTGTGTGCAGCTTGGCACTTCTACTGATGAATTTGGCGACGAAGAGCTTGTTTTGCTTCTGCTTCTGTTGTTGGTTTGACGCTGATGAGTTTGTTTTGCAATTTAGTTTACCTTCTAATTTTGTTAACAGATTGTTGGTTTGAAATGCTTAAGCGTGTATTTACCTTCTTCAGTTCTACTGGAATTTGATACACTAGTTATGGATTTTTTGTAGCTAGCCTTGAGCAGCATACTCTGTAATGGATTTTTTGGTTAATATTAGACAAGATTTTTTGGTGCTATTAAAATGTGATTTTTATGGGTTATTTTATCGAATATGGGGTATTATTTAATTTGATTTGTAGAAAAAAGTGAAAATTAATTTATTACAGAGAATAACTTATAATCGCGGTATATTATGCAACCGTGATATTACAAAGAATAATTTACAATCACGGTTTATAATCCAACCGTGATTGTTGGTGTCAAATAATCTCGGTTTTATACAAAATCGAGATGTTAGATAGGTGTTTTAATCACAGGATATGGTACCTTTAATCACGATTTTATACAATACTGAGATTGTTTGTGCCGTTTTAGATCACGGATTGTAAGCGGGATAAAAAAGGACAGACTTTTCATTACACCCCGATACACCACGGAATGAAAACCGAGATTAAAAGGTAACGATCACAATTAAAAACCGTGATCTTTAGCTCTGTTTGTAGTAGTGAACTGTGAAGATGAAGTGAGACAAACTAATTGAAAAGTTCAACTAATTCAATGGTCACTGCCAAAGAAAGACAAAATTGTTAATGAGTAATATTTTTTCGATTCTACTATTATTCCTAAATATCTCACATTTCTTTGAGTAAATGATTGGAAATGACTAATGAATAAATCACTCATGTGGTTCTTCATATTGCAAAAAAAAAAAAAAAAACACTCATTATATCAATGAAATCTGACAAAAAAATTACGTCTACTCCTATTTGCTTTTCTTTTTCAAAAAGAAAAATTAATTTCAAAAATGATTTAACTATTGGGGATTTACACTAGGAGAATATGGAAACCGAATCAAATCGATAGACATTAGAACATTTTCGGTAGAGGACTTCCTTGTAAAATGATTTGAATAACACAAGTGATGTCTTTGGTTGTGAGAAAGGAGCTTCATGAGAAGCCCCTCTATTGGTCTAATGGTGGCAAAGCTGAGGATATTACAATAAACTTCATGCCATCCACCAACCTGAATACAGATAAAATAAAAAATAAAAATAATTTTTTTATTGGGTTTAAGGTTTTGGGATCTTCACGATCCTCTAATACACTTTTTTTTAACTGGGAAATTAAGATTAGGAAATTGTTTCAAAGTTTAAAGAGAATACCTGCTATCCCCCAAACCAAACTCTGTATGGCACAGTTGAGTTGAGTCCCAGTTGATTAGCAATTTTGCTCAGGATATAGAACAGCATAAGCTAGGATTCATGGTAAACTGGTTAGAACTAGAAGAAAGAGACAAGAAGTTACAGATAGAAAAGCCAAAAGGACTTGGAAGGTGGGAGAAAAGTATCCAAAAAGTTTTCATTTGTCGCCAAAATTGAAAAGGTAATGGGCCCCACGTTTGCTCGATTTCTGCTCTCAAAATAAAAAAGAAAATGGGCCCACCTCCCACGTGCTTCCTACAGCCATCAGTGGGTAAATCAATGCAAATAATATTTCTGTGTCCTTCGATTACTGTTGGAGTGTTTTGTATCAAATGATATGATATTCAAGTGTCAAAGTTGGTATTATTGGGACCACGGGTCAGTTGGATATTGTTTTGGCCCATAAAATAATGTCGTTTTGATGTACAAAAAATTTGGCACATAATCCCCCATTCCGTGTTATTATAGGTGTAGTAACGATGTTCTTTTGTGTTTTTTAAATTCGCTTGGTTCGTTTAAAGATAAAGAATAGAGAAGGAAGAAAATAGACGTCCAAATACCATCAAACTTGTAAGGAAAACAAAAGGTGTAACACAGGGTCTGAAAATTCAAAAGAAAAGACTGAAAGCCCAAACTTCAAAAAATCGTCTTAGAATAAAACTTTAGGAGAGATAATTTGTTTGCACCAATTGAAACATACAAACAACAAGAGAGATTTACAAAATATACAAGATAAACGCCTATTTTGCACCCAAATCTATTCCTATCTACTCTTTTCTTTTCTCTATGCCATTTCAATATTTTGTTATCTGGGCTCCTCCTTTGGTTGAGAACTTGAAGACCCTTCTTCCTTAATATTTACACCGCCTCTCCTGTAAGGACCCGACTCATTTTAATGTTTAAAATGGTCTTACGGTGATTAAAACGAATATTGATAAGAGTCGGATGATTTTGGTGAAGAGGAGAGAAAGAAATAGAAAATTTTTGGGTGACTAGTCAGGGCAAGAGATGACCCGGCGTGAGTCGTGACTAGTCACGTGAAATAATAAGTTTTAGAAATTTTAGTCAGTAAGCCGGCGTGATCGGTCAGGCTCACGCGTGCTTTTTGGATGACCAGTTAGGCGGGTGGAGTTTTTTTTTTAAATTTTGGTCAATACCTTCGCTTGACTGGTCAGGCTCTCTGAACTTTTTATCCTGACTGGTTAGGCGGGTGGACGCGCATTTTTTAAAGGGACGAACAAAAATTTTTGTACACAACTCTTTCACCCCAAATTAGATTTTTCACTCCTTCTCCCTCTAGAAAACCCCATTTTTCATGTCTCCATCCCAAAATACTTGATCAAACCTCATTATCCCTCAAATTCCTCCATGGATCTTTCATTTCCCCTTTAATTTCAAGCTTTTGGAGTTGAGTTTTGCTTGGAGAGGACTTGATTGAGCATCTTTCCACTATTAAAGCTAGGGCTTCACCATTTTGAGTTCAAAGCTTGGATTTTCTTCTTGAATTAGGGATTTTCTTGCTTCTCTTACTTGATTATGGCTTATTATTAGTGTATGATGCATTTGCCCCTTGTGTCAAGGGTTTGGGTATGCTTGAATGTGTGTAGGGTGTATTTTGCTTGAAAGTGCTCACCATGAATGAGCTAGATATTATGTTTGTTGCTTGAAAGAGTTGTCGAATCACACCCTTCATAGAAGTGATGCACCGTATCATTCTACATCAATTCAAAATCGATACACTGAAGTAATGGTAGCAATTACGGTTCATGTGGTGAACTAGACTTCCGAGTGTGAAGGCTAAGTGTATAGTGAACTAGACTTCCGGGTGTGAAGGCTAGATGTATTGTGGACTAGACTTCCAGACGTGAAGGTTAGGTGTATTGGGAACTAGACTCCCTGACTGGATTGCTAGGAATTGGGACTAGGATTCCATGGGAATAGTAGGCAAGAGATATCGTTAATGCGGATTTGAAAGTATCACTTGATAATGAGAACAACTATGTGAAATGAGCATCTGATGAGTTGATACCGAATTGGGAGTGATTCGGTCGAAATCAAATTTATGTAATTATATTACATTGAAGTTACGCATTGTTGTTACCTTCTATGCCATGACACTTCATGTTCACGTAAGATTTGCATAGAATTTCTCTACTGGGCTCTTCAGCTCACCCTTATTTGTTTTCAGGTCCAGTTCCTGACGTTTAGCTTGAAGTTGGCATGGAGTGCTTGAAATGTTTTGCATGGCATCCTACAACTCGCATCCTTGGAGTTATTTAACATCTTTTTATCCGTATGAAGTGCTTGGAATGTTTTGCATGGCATCCTATAACTCGCATCCGTAGATTTATCTAACATCTTTTTATCTGTTTTTTGAAAAAGATGTATCATAACTCAATTCTTAATTTGAATGTTTTTCTTTGTTTCAATGTAATCTTGACGTGACTTTGTAAACTGATAAGACTTGGAACTTTTGGATTATCGATCAATGACTTATGGGGTGGTTAGTGTTATACTTGTGAGGATTTTGGTTAATCAAGAGTTTTATTTATATTAAATTTTGAGGGCGTGACATCTCCCTCTTGTGGTGGTTCTGTTAGCACAATCATAACGCAAAGTTCTGCAACCACTGATTATAATATGCAACAGTCTGATCATTCAACCGTCGTTGCTCTATATAATTCATTCCCTTTGTGAGAAGCTTCTTAGCCAAACTCCTCTAGTTGATATTTTGATGCACCGCTGCATGTTTGGCTTAGAATTCGAACGGTGAGTCTTTGCAACTCGGGACATTCTTCTCCATAGTTGGACCATCAAAGGGCTGCAGAAAAGTTGTCAGGATACAAAGACTTTGAAATTTTCACTAGATAACAAATGAATTGAGATAATTGATGTAATTGCAAATGATAGAAGGGCATACGTAACTTGGAGAAAGACTTGATCGTCAATCAAGGGCGATTCCTTTACTAAAAGAACCTTTGGCTTCCCGATACTGTTCAACTTGCAGAGCGACTGAATCTTAAACATTGCTTACCTTCTACCATGCGGACAATGCACCACAATAGACTGGTGGCAACCTCTGCATCGACGAAGAAGTCGTTTGAACAAAAGAGACTCAGGTTCAGAAAATAACATGTTGAATGGAGAGGACTATACAAATGGTTGTTCCAAATCCCATCTTAGTTACCCAACAAAGGGAATGTATTGGGTCTTTGTGAAACCCCGATTCTTTTTAATCAATTAAATTATTTTGAAAATTTAAAAGTTTAAGTTTATAATTATTAATTTTATGGAGTTTTAAAAAAAAAATGATTCTTTGGTCTAAATTCAAATTTTAACGAAAATATCGGTAATGTGATGATGTTATTAATTTAACCGACGAGGGACACATGAATTATGTCCGACACTCGAGAATACCGAATTTGCAGTGTTTTCGATCGCGTGGATATATAAATTTATATACATTAATTTTACGAGGTTTGTCCGCGATCGAAATTGATCAGATTTTGTACCAAACCGTCGAGACGGGACCGGGTAGGCCCCACCTATTTTCTCATGGCTAAGAATTGTAGGCCATCATGAATATATTTTTCTTAAGCTTACTTATATTATACACTAGGATTTTTAATCATGCATATATTTAAAAGAACAAAATTTAACATGTGCAAAAAATTAGTATAGGCCAATAGAAACACATGCATTGGGAGACTTGGAGTGAAAGACTTGTCCTCCACTCTTTGTCACGGCAGAACACTCACACAACTCACACATGCACATTAGATTTGCTTATAAATTTACCCTCCTCACTAGCACACACACACTTTGCATATTTGGGGTTCCTAGCAATTTTAGAGAGAGAGAGAGAGAAGGAGAGGAGCCAAACTAGCAAGGGTGAGTTAGAGAAGGCTCGGGTTAGACTCGGGTCAGTCTCGGGACGTGCTCGGGACGCTCGAATCCGAAACAAAACGCAACCGGAGGTACCGACTTTCATTCGTCCTCTTTACGCACCTTACATTTATATGCGTTTCGTTTTTATTTCGTTTCATTTCGGGTCGAGATTCCTGATAATATTTGTAGCTAAGACACCATACTACTCATGCATGTTCAAACCCGGGGTCGTTAGGTTGAAAAATACGAAGTTTTTGCCGTTTGAACGAAAAAAAAGTACACTGTCCAGTTTTACCAGTAGTAAGCCTTACTAAATCACTCGGAGTTTTTATTTTACAACTTTTCTACGAAAAGTACTTATTGGGGGTTGTAGACGACACATTTTAGCACGCATGCATGTTGGACCCGAGGCTCGGAGAGCTCGGGAATGGGAGTAGCAGGCTGTCAAACACAACAGCTGTTAGGTGCAATTTCTGGCAGATTGTACTGCCCAGTTTTGGACAGTGCTTTTCGTCCTTCTCGTTTCGTTTCGAGTCAAGATTTTTGATAAAAGTTGTAGCTAAGACACCATACTACTCATACATGTTCAAACCCGGGGTGGTTATGTTGAAAAAAACGAAGTTATGGCCATCCGAACGACAAAATGTACACTGCCAGATTTTACCGGTAACATTCCTTGCTAAATCACTCGGAGTTTTTATTCTACTATACTTCTGCGAAAAATACTTATTAGGGGTTGTAGACGACACATTTTAACACGCATGCATGTTGGACCCGAGGCTCGGAAGGCTCGGGAATGAGAGAAACTCACTGTCGAACGCGGCTGATTTTTCAGCTGTTGAAGCACAGTTTCTGGGCAGATTGCATTGCCCAGTTTTGGGCAGCCCTATTTGGGCAGTTCGGGCAGAGCTAACTCGGGATGGATTCGGGTCAGTTTTGACACAACTTACTAGACTTAGTCCGCGTTAAAACTCGCATGGGCATTACTTGAGTTCCAAAACGAAAAATATTATTTTTACCGGTAACTTTCGTTTGAACCAAAATATTTTTAGACCCAACCCGAGACTAAGTTGTTGACCGAAACTCGTCACTTAACCCATAAAAACAGTACCTTAGCCGAACACTTAGAAAAAAATTAGACCACGTGACCCTTGGACACATCGAACGCCGTTTTTGACACGAGTCTAATAAACCATCGGAATATGCAATGTTTTTATAAAAATAAATAAATAAATAAATTAGATTACGATCATGCTAAATCCTATGACCCTTATGCTAGATCCCGAAGTCGGTGACGCGTAGGGCAATACGAGAGTTTTCGGGCGAACGACTATCGAGGTGAGTTTTGTTATGCCTTGTTTACCGATTTTAGGAGAAAATTTCATATTTAACATTTTTGTTGGTAAAAATTTATGTATTTAGTATCCATGTTATTCGTATTGAAATCAATTAAAGGAATATTGAGATATTTATCGAAATCATGAAAATTGCTCGAATTATGAAAATTGGCATAATTGAGAAGTTGGCAAATTTGACATGTTTGGTAGAAATGTGGTTGATAAATGATATTTCCATGCTATTCGGATTTACTTTTATTATCGAGAAAATTATCGATTAAATGTTCATACGGTGCCCCGACCACCAGGGGATAAGAAATATGGCGAGGTGAATGAAATAAGGTGAAAGGATCGACGACCGATAGATCCGCCGGATGACGTCATGCCGATTTTATATCTGATAGGGTAGCTCCCTATATTCGGTGACCGTTGAACAAATTCACTGAATATTATTCTAAATGGATATAGTTCCTAGAAGTGAAAATTCACTTGGAACCTGAAATGAGAAGTTAGACTTCAGAAAAAGAATTACGATTCTTTATAAATGTGATGAATCACTTGGCATAATTGTGAACTATAAATTATTTTAAATTGCACGTATACGAGAAAAGTCATTTTCTGCCTGAAATTCGATAAGCATTGTTATAACAAAATTCACACTAGCCTAGTGCTTAAGAGTTGTTGTTGATTACAACTACAGGTGCTTCTGAAGTCGAGGACGCTGCGTGATTTTGTATATCTTCGCCAAGTTATTAGATTTTCATGTTGTTAGTAATGTACTCTTTATTTCAGACTTATGTTTTTGTACTTTTTGATACCTGGCCGAGCCGCCTGTGGCCGAGCCAAGGATTCTACTATGGATGATGTAATAGTTAATTTATCACTAGCACTTCGGGAGTATTTTTAATGTTATTCCGCATTTTTTTTTATATCGCACTCTGATATTATGGAAATCCCTAAACCAGTTTTATAAATTGAGACCCTGATGGATTAAACCCCATCGGCCGGTCGCGACCATGTGTTTTTGAGACGGGTCGTGACAGTCTTCGTGTTGTTAAACTCCCCTTTAATCGTTTCCTTAACCTGGTCAATAGTTTCGTAAATATAACCAAGTTGTGGCCTATCACCCTCGTCAATTAGTTGCAAGACACACTCCACCGGAATAGTTGCCTTCGTAACCATAGTGGCCCCAATCCAGAAAGAGCGATCTGCCATTAAATCAACTACTCTTCTCCCCTCCCCAGTAGAAGCCCAGACTAAAGTGTTCCACTCAGATGAAACAAACATCTTCTGTAAAATTCTCCATTTCTGACTCAATATTCTCTAGAGTCAAGAAGGGCATTGCAGACAAAATCAAAACAGAGCAGGGGAGGAAAATATAAATGGGAAGGTTTTACCTCATAAGGAAGAGGAAAAGTGAGCGAAGGAAGACCACCGTTCTAAACCATAGAGAGAGAGAGAGAGAGAGGCAGGGAGGGAGGGAGGGAGATTATCAATATCGAAAAGAAAGAACATAGACGATTGTCGAGAGAATGAACCACCTTTCCACTGTAGTGATAATGATTGATATATATTTGTTTGGGTGTGATATCAGGTGTGGCCTGTGACCGGCCGGCAGAAGTGCGTCGTTAGGGCGCCGGCCGAGGTCAAGGTTTAATTATCATAAAATAGGACTTCCCTCAAATAATTAAAAGATGTATAGTGGAGAGTCCGGAGTATCGATCCACGGGGAAGAGATAGTTAAATTTAAAGATTCCGCAAATTAAGATTTTCGACGTTTTGGACGTCAACCTCAAAGTTTGTTTGGTGATGATTAACAATTATACTTCTAAGTGAGGGAAAGAACTAAATTAAAGAGTGGGGTTAAGTCTTCAAGTTTGGTCCATTCAAAACTTCCGTTGGTCTATCTCTTCTCCTTATAACTCAACCTAGCCCCCGATCTCGGGTTTTAGATCGGAAAGTAATTCGATGAAAATCAGGATTTTAATTCACAAATGGTTTGACGGATCCTTTCAAGTTCAAGAACATGGGATCAAAAGATGAAGGTCATCGATCCAAGTATTATATATGCCAACTCTAAGGATGGCTATAACTAATCAAGAACTTAACTCTTCATGTCTTTGTTTTTAAAAGAAGAACTTAAAAAGGTCCGTTAATGGGCATTAGATATATTGAGAAAATGTAGACCAGCATTGTTTAGAACAAACCTTACCTTTAGACTCAACCCACACTTGTTTAGCTACTCATATTTGCCATAAACATGAGAGAAATAGGAGAAAACATGATTAACATACTTATCTAAGGAAAATAGAGATGATCTAACCAACACTATACTTGAAATCTCTTAGAAAATCAGGAATAAAATGAGAAATGCAACATTAAGAGAAACATAAATGTAGATCTTACCAATGCTTGATTGATTCTTTAAGAGTAATGGATTCACAAGAACAAAACACTAAAGATTGATAAGCACTCAAAACATGAAGTTCAATATTGAAGAACAAAAATAGCCTAAGGAAGAAGTCTCTCTCTATTCCTAAAAATCTGATATATTCTATGTGTTGTGTGTGTAGAGAGGCTCCTCTAGTGTAAATAATAAAATCCTACAAAATATCCTCTAATAATCTAGGTACTATTATAAGCATACCCTACAAAGTTGGCTAAAGGAAGTTTCTTGTCCTTTTCCAGGCTAAAGGACTTTTTTGTCCCCTGATTTTGTACAAAAATTAAGGTAAAGTGGTCCCCAAGTGTCAGCCATCCCAGACCAGATGTTGCTCTGTCGCACTTGATGCACCGGTGTAAGGGAAATGAGGCACCGGTGTCACTGATTTCTATATCTTGATGTTACAAGCAAAGAAGGGACACCGGTGTAAGGAAATAGAGGCACCGATGTCATTGGTACTCTGTATTTTGATCCTTCACTGACATAGGAGGGGACACCGGTGTATTGGAGTTAGAGGCACCAGTGTCATTGGTATTCTGCATCTTGGTTCTTCAGTGAAATAGGAAGGGACACCGGTGTGTTGCAAAATGAAGCACCGGTGTCAGTTGGCTTCTGGATCTTGGTTCCTCAGTGAATTAGAAAGGGGACACCAGTGTGTTGGAAATTAAGCACCGGTGTTATTAGCTTCTGTTCCTTTAGCTCTTTCAACCAAGCTCAGGCTTTGACCACTCGGACCTCATGTGACCTCTCCGGGCCTTCTTTGGCTTTTGAGAGTTGACTCTCGCACTTCAGGGTCACCTTTTCTCTGTTTGACCTGCGATGGATATGAAATACTTTTTCGTGCATTATCGAGTGTAAACATAGAATAATATCAACGGCTTATCCATATACCAACGGCTGTACTTTCAAAGAAGACGTCATAGCCCCGCGGTTTATCTCAATTTATTTCGAGCTCTTATTTTTAAACTTTTATGTAATTTTCTTCAAGTGAGATGAATGTAATCAAACCATATTTTAACTAAATAATGAAATTGGAGTTGATTTTTGCTAAATTATTTTAAATTAACGTCTTTAAAATTCGGGGTGTTACAAATGCGAAATGGGTTAAAATACCCATGTTATGAAATGACTTAGTAATGGTAATAACTTCGGGTTAAAAACCAACTTATAATTTAGGCATTCAAAGAATCTCCGTCTATGATTTTTACATGTTGCAAAAGTCTTAAGTTGAGCTCTCAAACTGCAATCACAACATAATAAGTTGGGATTAGAACTGTAGCTTTATGAAGATGTGATTTTGTTTGCCATTCTGGTATTTGCAATGCACAATGACGACTTGAACCTTCCTTCAATGATAGGAGATCGAGCATCGGAGAGAAGAAAAACAAACCAGAAGGAGGGGGAGAGAAAGAAATGTTAGGGACAAAAAACTAATATATAAGTATATGTATGTATAAGTTAGGAATGTTTCCAGTCATAACGATACATTTTAAAGAAATCTGATCGTTTGAGTGATCCACGTGACAAGCACATGTTTTTTAGCATTCCTTTCGAAGGAAAAAGAGGCGACAAGCCATTATGCCATTCTAAGGGTAACTTGTAGCCATACAATAATTATGGGGTAGGATAACAAGTTTGATAGTTGAATGGGCAAAGTGTACTAGTTGAGAAACAACGAAAACCCCCCACCCCCTGCAAACAAAAAAAAAAAAAAGTAACCTACTAGGAGGGGAAACGAAACGAGCCCCACACGATTTCTTCCTGGATTTTATCAACTTCACTCTGCTGGCAGCGTCACCTCAAGTTGTTTGTAAGGACGACGGGTGTCTCACACACTCTCTCTCTGTGTTACTAAGAATTCGCGGGAGAAAGCCGGAGCTAAAACCAAAACAAGATGTTTGCTGAAATATTCCACTGGTCGCCACAGGAATTTTGGAGGGAAAACAAAATCGGAGGTAGAGGTGGATGGGCCACCTACACAGGCGTGGTTCTACTCCTCATATTCATATGTCAGTTGGCTCCAAAAGTTAGGTTTCGCTTGGGATCCTTATTCTTAGCCATTACGCAATCCAGATCCACTCCCATCGTATCCCCTTCCACTAATGACTCAAAGTGGAAGAATCCCGCCGTTTCGCATTCCATCGGCCCTCATATCCGGTAATATTCTTCTTCTCCTCCCCCTAGCCTTGTCTTTAGGTGGTCATTTCCCTGTTCCTTTTTTTATATATATAAAAATTGGGGAAAAAATGATTATTGCTGAGGGATTTAATGATTTAACCTCCTGGCTCAGTTTTGCACCCAATAACACAAAGTTCTAGTTGTTTGCTCATCCCTGGGCTCTGTCTGAAAGTTCTATAATATAGCATTACCTTAACTCTTTGGTCATCTATAAAATCAGAATGATCCTCAGTTTTCTGTTCTTGATTACTGTGTTTCAACTTACAGTCGAGTACTCTCATCTTCTTTTCCCTTCAGCTGACCCCACATTTATGTCGGTACTGATCGTGGCTTTCAGTTTTCTGGCCCGGCCTATCTTGGGAAATTGAACATGGGTGCGGATAATAAATAGATGATAATTAGAATCATATGGTAGTGTACAGGGGAGGTTCAGCAGGAACTCTTACAGATCAGATCATAAATAATTCTAGGTTTACTAAAAAACTGAAGGGAAGCGTGATATGGCAAAACCTATTGCAGCTGACTTTGAGTAGTTAGGATGAAGGTCTTCAGACTTGAGTCAAGTTCTTCTTTTCCTCGTTGAATACGGGCATAATTTGGGTTTGAGTTTGGAATGTAAATCTGTTACAATTTAGTTCCCTGAACGTAGGTAGGAAAACAAGTATTGAATGTTCAGGAGAAATCTGAATGTTTACAATTTTGGGTTTAATTTGGTCAATTTTGACCCCAGACTCATCGGTTTTACTTACCCTTATGTTGTGTATTTGTGCCGTTATGATTATGTTACATTGACGATTGTGAACTAGAAATATCCACTTTTTTTTTCCCTGGGTACTGAAGGTCTGTTTCTTAATGCAGAGTTTCAGAAGCCATATCGGATTTGGATCTGAAGAATTTAATTGATAGTCTCGATGAGAAGTCATATGAGGATGAGAAATGGGACACTGTCATAGACAGACAAAACAATCTTCTTGCTTACTGTGCAAAATCCTGTAAACCAAAGGTTTTTACGTTTAAGTGCTTAATCCTCTCGGAATACAGAGATATTTATTATAAGTCACTCTGAATTGTCTGGAAACCAAAACTCCTAAATCTCTGCATTGTGTGACTGAATTCAGAGACTTTGTTAGCGTTCACACTATTAAGCCCCATTCCCGTGGAATGTTTGAAAGACCTTCTTTTATAATCAGTTAGAAGGACTTGACCAAAGACCTTCTTTTATAATCAATTAGAAGGACTTGACTTATCAATGAATGCTGAATTCACCTAGTTCAAGGTTTTGAGTTTCTTAAACTATAGAGTCTGTCTTTGAATGTTGGAGGACTAAATTTTTTCCTTTCTATGGGACAACCTCTTAGTAATGCTTTAGTGAAACCTCTCTCTCTCTCTCTCTCTCTCTCTCTGCGCGCATGTACGAGCGTGCGACTGCGCATCCACTTTTTCAACTTGACATTATGTCAATATGAAGGCTTTTTGTGGGTTTTCCTTGTTAATATCACCCAAATTCATAAACATAAATTTTAGGAGTGAATGTCCGTGACGGTTCTTGTTCATTCTAGTGATTTTCACGTAACTTCTGATTATTGATTCAGCAACTCATGCTGAAAATGCCTTATTTTCGTGCAGGATGGTCCCCTGAAATACATAAGTGTGACAGTTTTTGACAATTGCTCTGCTGAGCTGTTGAGAAATTTCTACATGGACAACCATTATAGGGAGAATTGGGACAAGACCCTGGTTGCGCACGAGCAGTTGGAGGTTGATGAAAGCAATGGGACCGAAATTGGCCGTATAATAAAAAAGTTCCCACTCCTGACAGCAAGAGAGTACATATTAGCCTGGAGAGTGTGGGAAGCAAAAGATGGAACCTTCTACTGTTTTAGTAAGGTATCGATTGTAACATCTATTCTTGAATGTTTGTCTGTTTTCCGGCATTGCTGAACATTATACTGCGGTTGCATGTTAGAATGCAATGGATATGTTCCTTTTATCTCTCTTCCCTCTACCCCCTTTCTTCTAGACTGCTGCTGTTTGTTTTATAAGGGATCAAAATTCTGAAATGAGAGAGCATTATTAGAACCAAGGTTTGTCGGCATTTTCTAGTTTCTGTAATTTCAGAAGATATTCTCAAGAGGGTTAGATTTATGACTTTGATTTGCAACCCCACCATCCTTTGCCCCTTCTAGAATTTTCCTGTGTTGGCATGGTTCATATGCTCCCCACCCAATTTTTCCGTGGGGCTTTAATACTTTGAACCGCACAACAGAAGATTGCAAGGGAACGTCCTATATCGATCTGGTATATTGGTTCCAAGCATTGGCCCTTAATACATCTGTTTGGCTGAATCGATCTGTTCATCATGAATAGAGCACTTTTAGGGAAGTGGTTGTGGAGATTTTGTGAGGAGAAGGATAACTAGAGTCTTCTATTCCCCACATGGTAGTGGCACCTCAGAGGCTTCCATGCATACTTCCCTCAATTGTTATGGAATTATAGCGCTCCAAGACTTTATGGGTATATCACGTGTATTATTTTACTTTCTTTTAGTGATCTCTACAGAAAGGTCATGCGATACAATGGTAAGAAAATTTTATTGTTCTGTAACAAGGTATGTGCATGTCTTGGCTTTTCCCATGTTCGGTGGTAGAGTTGATTCAAGAATGGTTTGGGGCTACAATGGGTAGTCCAAGACCAAAGCTCAGGCTCTTGATTTCGCTTTTCTTGATGTGGCTTATTTATATAGAGCGGAATAGTAGATATTCTGATGGGGTGGAGAGGCATATGTTTAGGCTTAAGGGTTTTTTCCTTTCTAGTTTGCATAGTTGGGAGTTGAGGGAGTGCAATCCTACTCTTGACCAATTTCTCGATATGATAGATTTTTTTGGAGTAAATAGTGGAGATAGTGGGGTACGTGGGTTTGTCTTTAAATTGGTTTGTGGGCTTCTCAATATAGGACCTTTTGTCCTTGGCCTTGTTTTGTATATCGGTGGCATCACCTTGATGCCTTTTCCATAAAATTTGTTGATTATTAAAAAAAAAAAAAAAAAACCTACGGATATGTTAATTGTACCAATGACCCTATTTGCACACTGAGGAAGTTGATAGTCGAGAGGAGGATGGTCACTTGTGGTGTTTAATGATTTGGATGCCTTGCGGAGTGGTTGTTGATATCGTTGGGTACCTGCAATTAACTGGTTGGATTTTGAAAGAATCTCTCAACACTCTAGACCCTCATTGTTAGGTAATAGAACATTGCATGGTTAGTTTGGTTGCAGCTGAACTAATGATTTTCTACATACATGGTTCACAATATGTTCCTTTTTACTGTAATAATATCGTTTAGGGTACATGTAGTGTTTGATATCTTGGAGTGTTATTTATATTTCAGGCTTTTCATTCTCGTGCCGTGCGAGTATTGTCATGTATTTCTGTGATGTTACTTGATTTTTACTCTTAAGATGTATTGTTTACTCGTTGACTAGGACTGCGAACATCCTTTGGCCCCAAGACGGAAGAAGCACGTACGTGTTGAATTCTTTAAGTCTGGTTGGCGAATCCGGAAAGGTATGTCTCCGAGTTACCTTCTCATTCTTCTTGTTTACATGCTGTTAAACTACTGACCGAGTCCCATCTACTGTATATTTGATGTCGGCTTTGCCCTAGCTACAGCGAGTAGAAAAATGATGATTGTTGGAAGTTAATTGAGGTCCTAACCTATGAGAATAAATGATAAGCTTAAACAGAACGAAGGATGAGGCTAGTCTCAAACTTGCGTATCTTTGTCTGTGGTTCAGTATGTGAAGTTTGAGCAACACCAATCGTAGGTAATCTGGCCCGTCTTATCATTGGTTGGCAAATGATTCAATGTGAACTACTGAACTGACAAGAACCTTGTCTGAGCACTTCAAAAACAACGACATTGATTAATGATATGTAGGCACTGGACTGAGTAAGCTTTTTGTTTTTTCTCGTGATCCCTCATCTGGCACACATATGGATGTCAGTGAAGATGCTCGTTTAGCTCTTGAACAATTAAACCTCCATGAGTGGTAGTGGTAGTTCTGATGAGGTTAGTTAAGATTTGTTCAAGCTCAAGACTGTTTTGTTTACCTTGTTAATTAATGGATTGAAAGACAGCTCAAGGTTGAATTTGGGCTGATGATAAATTCAAGCTAGCCAAGTTGAGCTGCCAAATATTCAGTTTTGCCTCAAATCATTCACAACTGTAACCCCAGTTGACTTTTAGATGGCAATGAGGCATAATATAGGTGCTTATCATCCTTAAAGTCAAAGTTTGGTCCTCATTTTCTTTGCAGTCATCATACGTCAACCAGACTCTGGTAGTTTTATCTGGTTTTGTTTTCACAGTACCTGGTCGAAATGCTTGTGAGATCAAAATGGTGCACCAGGAAGATGCTGGTTTAAATGCAGAGATGGCGAAATTGGCCTTTTCAAAGGGCATCTGGAGTTATGTCTGCAAGATGGATTATGCGTTGCGCAAGTACTCTGCAGCTGACCGTCCTCAATCAAGTTTGGGTGTTACTGCAGTCACTCTCATTCAGAAGGTCATTGCTATTTCCTTCACTTGAAATGTTTGTTATGAGCTTATGGCCAGTTTTTGGAAACACAAACAGAATTTAAAAAAAACCGTGGCATGTAGTTAATTGGTAAATCATAGTAAGAAATAACATGGTTCTGGAGACAGTTTGTGGTGTCTAGTACCCTATGAAGCATGGACATTCATAGGAAGTCGCCGTAACCGTGTTGGGCACGTGGGGACACACCTAGGACAAGTATGGGGCATGGTGTGGGTATTCGGTAGGCCTTCGCCACGTGGTGCATTCCTAAGCAACCAGAGCGTGTCACCAGCGGACTCCATTTTCCAACTAAGCCCGACTCCGGGTGAGCAAGATGACCACCAGGCGCCTCATCTCTAGATAAGGCCTTGCTTCCTTCCGCAGAGGAAGAGAGGCTTTGACGTAGCACATATCCCCCACCAAGGAAGGGAGGCCTCAGAGGCCTCGGTGAAGCACAATCCTCCCACGGAAGAAGGAGGCTCTGGTGAAGCACACTCCTTCCCAAGGAGTCTGGTGAAGCGCACATCCCATGGAGGAAGGAGGCTCCGACAAAGCACACAGCCTCCTATGGAGAAAGGGTGCCTTCGGCCAAGAAAGCATATCCTCGCATTACAATGATCGGGCACCTCACCTCCACAAATATCTCCTCCAATAGCCTCGCGTATGCCCTAGAGAGCCTCCACCTATAATGCTCTCTGTACTCCATAAATTCACATCAAAATATCAAAGGCGACTCCAACATGACCCTAGGCCGGGAGTAGGGCATATGAACCTCGCTCAGAACCTAAGGATGCTTGTAGTTTGGAGGCTAGAGCAAAGAGTTTTGTCAAGGAGGATGAGCCCGCCCCCGGCAAGCTCTAACTTGAGGGATATTGACCGATATCCGACACCTTAGAAGATGTATCATACCTACCACCTGATGCTTCGGAGGCCGTATCATACTTACCACCTGACTTGGTCATATGGTACAATACTTCATATATCATCAAGATGTCCTCTGTCAGTCCCATGGTACAAGCCTCAAGGTCTGAACTTTACACTAATAGAGGAAAGCATGTCAACTTTCATTTTGCCAACAATGGGAGCCCGGCAACTGGGGCTCTCCCCTCCCAAGGGTTATATACAAGAAGCGTTGAGCTTAGAAGAATCATAATTGAAGAGACTTAGAAGCATTCAATACAGATTGAATGCACACTAAGCAGGCATTAATCTTTGGTTGATCACTCTCCACTGCCATCCCCCTCTCTCTAAGGCTGCTCCGAGCTCTCTCCTCCACTTCTAAGTGGTTTCGAGACTGTCATAGTGCCCGTCGTATTCACGGAGGGCTCACTGTGCCCCTCACACCCACATGTGTCAATTTGATTTTAATATTCTTTTTAACAGAGACATGAGAGACACGGTGGTGTGACTTGTAAATTTTAAGAGGTTTTATAGGGTAACTATTGATAATTTTAAAGTACTGGGTAAAAAATATAATATAAAGTATTTGTTAACGTATATACATAGACTCATGGTTCCATATTGCATTGCAAAGAAGTCTGAACGCAAATTATTAGTGTTTACAATGTAGGTATACTATACATACTCTAAAAGATATTTAAAAGAAAGGACGTGTCTCCCGTTATGTGCGTATCTTCATTTTTTTGGTAAAATTTTTGTGTCTCGTGTCCAGTCCGTGCCACATAGCTTGTCCTTCTCTTTTGTGGTACTCTGGGCTGGAGATCAGCCTAGAACATCTCGAACATAAATTTAGGTTCAGAAACCTCGTGTGAACCAGCTCAGATGCATGACTTGATGGGAACAAGAGCAGTCTGATCAGTTACAATTTGTGGATCAGTTATGCCTTGACTAACCCCTTTCCAACCGAGTATGTTTTGGAACTTTCATCTTAGCTACCTAGGGACGGGACTGGTTTCCAGTATATTTGGATTCATAAATAAATAAATAAATGAAAGTACTTTACTGGGACTTTGGTCATCATAATTCAGTTTACCAAGTTTAAAGGAAACTTTGCGTATTGTAGGCAGAATAGTGTTTTTCCTTGTCCAGTGGGACATGATACTCGTATATTGTTATATTTAATGAAGGTCCCGGAGGAAATAGATTCTATAGCCCACATTTGTGGCCCAGCTTCTCAAGAAACCTCAGCAACAAATTGCTGCCAAATTGCCCGTGAAGGGAGTGAGAGGAAATTTCCGAGGAGGCCGTCAAATAAATTGATGGCAAACGGGCTTATAATACTCATTGGGGGTGCATTCTGCATGTCTCGAGGCCACTCTAACTTGGGCGTGAAGGTTGCATGCGCATACATCTTGACAAAGTTGACAAAGCGTGGCGGTGCTTCAACAAACCAAAGCAGGCAATCTTAAGGCACGTCTGCCCATTTTGGATCTTCTTCTTCTTCCAGCAACATCTATTATTACATCAATGTCTGATCTAACAAGAATGCAAACTTCGGGCTGTTGGCATCTTCTTCTGGCGCTGATGATATCAAATTCTCTGCTCATATGAATGCAGTTGGCTGGCCAGCCAGCCACCCCCATCTTTATGTACAGAAGTTTCTTACGTACAACATTGCCCTTTTAGTTTCGAAAAATGTTCTACACATGCGCTCTCTCTCTCTCACATTCATTTTCTTCCAATATTGTGACTACTGTATAAATTTGTGTAAAGAATTCAAAAAGCTCATCCAGAAATAATTTTATAATTATGTATTTTGTAGTTTCTCTCTTAGGATGCGTTTTGCAATGTATCTTATAATGTGCTTTCGAACAATCAAAATACAAAACTACACGATGAAAAATGAAAAAAATACATCTTCCAAACACCCTTTGATATGTGTACAGTTGTTAAATTAGAGGGGACAAAGTAATCGACTTGAGAAATTTATATTTTTCATCATTTTTTTTTCTCATTAAACCAAAGTTGATAAAAATCAAAATATGTGCAATGTAGGAGTTCTTCATTCTCACCAATTCTTATTTACTTTAATAAGTTTTCTGTCAAGTTTGCTTTTGTTTCTCTTGAAAGTTCCTCAATCCTAAGGGGTTATAAGATGTATATGTTACTTATGGGTTTTCATGATTTATTTGAGCATTTTTCGTTATTATTATTATTTTTGCTCATAACCAAAATACGGGTAAAATAAAATTTCTCCAAACTCATATTAAATTAAATTTTATTCAATGTGCTACCTAAATCACGAGAGATTTATACCTTCACTCAAATTTCTTACTGTCATATTTTTTTTTTTCAAATTTACAATTGTGTTAGTAATGAACTATTATTCAAATTTATGCTTAGATTTGAATTATATTTTTATTTAAATTTGAGTTTAAAAAATTAAGTAAAAACTGGAGATGTGAGTATAAGTACATTCAATGTGGTATGACCTTTATTTCATTTTCTTCTTGAGTGGTTGGAGTTCTATATTTTGAAATTCTTATAGGTGGACGCCATTGTCCTAAACAATTGTTTTTCTTATACCATGGAGGGAATTCCGAATTTCTGGCTAAGGTTGGGGAAAAAGGACAAAAGCCAAACCGCCTCCCGCCTCGCGACGATGTTGGCGGGTAAGAGGTATGGGTATTGGCACGTGATGCGTACCTCTTCTCTCTCTCGCGCGCGCTGCGAGTATAGAGAGAGAGAGAGGGAGAGGGAGAGGGAGGGGGGTTATCCATACATTCCGGCCGAATCTGTCGCTGCATTATCTTCCAAGTCTTTGTGGGATGTCGATCACCAAATTTAGCTTCAATATTCCTAAATTTAGCATTCAGGTCACGAAGCCAGAAGCCGCTGAACACACGACACTCAACGTCCTAAAAAACGTTAGCGGTTTTTCTTTTTGGCGGCTTTGTAGAAGGGGTTGCAGAGACGCTTCAATCGGTTCTCAATCTTCTCATCCATCGATGATCACGACGGCGGTATTGCCGACAGATTATCCTCCTTCTCAGCATCAATATCCTTGGAGTCTAGTAATTTGATTTTTTCTCCTATTTTCTTTTGGGGGTGGGATTAGAGCATTAGAGCGTTCTTCATTTCGAAGGGTGGGGAGGTAGGGGCATCTGAGTTTGATCGGAAAATGGTCCCTCGTTTTAATTTTCGTGTTACAAGTCTTTGGATTGTCATCTTTGTTATCGTTCAAACCCTCACCTCCACCATTACCTTGGTTTACTCCAAAACTGATGGACCTGATGGTACGCTCTCTTTCTCTCTTTCACACGCGTGGGCGTGGGTGCACTACTCGGGTGATATCTCAATTGTGGCTATTCAATACCCTTCTTGGCCTTCTCAATTTCACTCAGGGAAATGTTTTTGGGAACATATTTATGCTTGTTTCACTAAAACCATAGAATAATGAATTTGTCTCCGTAATTCAGAAAGAAGAAATGTATCTATTTGGAGGCTAGTGACTGTTTAGAAGTTTTGCTGCTTAGTTATGAAAGGAGGCTGGTATTTAAGTGCACATTTTTGTGGTCTTGGATTCTATTTTACTAGGAACTCAATGTTTTTTTGGGCTGGAATTGAATGCATATTTTTGTTTCGAAAAGTTTGTGGAACTTCTCATTGCTCTCCCAGTTTCTGATATTTGCTATTTGATTCTGCAGTTTCTGCTCTGAATGTCATGTATAGTAGCTTGAGTTCACCTTCAAAACTGAATGGATGGAAATCAAGTGGAGGCGACCCTTGTGGCGAATTCTGGAAAGGAATACAATGCTCAGGCTCGTCTGTTACTGAAATGTAACTATTATTTTTTTTCTTTTTTCAATAAAGTACTTAAAACACATTATATGCTATTCTAAATTGGAGAAGCATTTATTAATTATTGGCTTTGAGATTATGAAATAATTAAGGTCTATCCGATTTATTCTATCTTTTTTGCGAGAATGTTTTACAGTGACTTATCGAACCTGGGACTCTCTGGCTCAATGGGTTACCAACTTTCCAGCTTGACATCTGTCACCTACTTGTGAGGCCCAGCTTTTGTACATAGCAACTTGAGCACATTCTTGTTTTATTTTTACCTAAATGTCCTTTAATGGTTTATTTCACAAGAACTTCACCTTAAATTATCCCTTTGTTTGTCATAGTACAGTGATTTGAGCAAAAACAACCTCAAGAATGACATACCATATCAGCTACCTCCTAATGCAGTTCACATGTAAGTCAGCTGAAAAGAGCCTTTTGCATGTCCAGATATAACAGACAATAAGGCTAATTTGACTGAATTTGATGTGTAATGCTGAATTGATAAATTTTTTGCATTATTTTATAATGCTTTATTTCGAGTGTAAGGTCATCTATCTGCATCTGTTTATTTTGGAGGTTACTTGTTTAGAGAAGTCAATTACTCTGTCATGGGCATTGTAATTTCTTGACTTAATTCTTCTTTGATTTTCCTCTATATCATCTAAAATGAGATACCAGACTACCAACATGAGCTTTCTCTGCAGAGATCTTTCTGAGAACGGCTTCAGTGGCGGTGTTCCTTATTCAATTTCTCAGATGAAAGATCTTGAATATCTGTTAGTTTTCTTTATCTCTCTGCTTCTCCATGCCATATATTAATTTCTTTTTTTCTGGAAAAGGAAAAATGTTGGTTTCAAACGTCAATGTTTTGCCGGTTGGTGCAGTAATATTGGGCACAATCAACTCAATGGACAACTGAGTGAAATGTTTGTACAACTCTCTAAACTCAAGGAACTGTAAGTATCTATGTTACATTGACAGTTTGGAATGTTCATATGACCCGAGTCAGATGCTTGACGCTTGAGTAAGATCGTCATGCGCCTGTGCTGCAGGCTTAGTTGGATAGGTCTGGATCAAATTATGCAGAAGCAGTAGTCAGTTTACTACGTAACACGATGTGTAACAACAAAATTTCACGCATCAAATGCGATATGTAGGTTGTAAAACCAGTTTACCCTAAGCAGTAGACTTTTTTCTGCTTATAACATAGGCAATCTAGCCGTTAGCTGTGTCCTTGAACACGGGAATTAAGTTGGTTCGTTGCTCGGACACCTACTCGTACTTGACTCCTACATGCGAGTCCCCATAGTTATGTTAATAGGGTACATATGCAAGAAGGAAGTACAAGGTGGTTGCAAATTTCTTTTTATTGGCCGTATATTACTCTCAACTTGCAAAGAATGTTGTGAATTAGAATTGAATTTCCTTCAGTTCGTAGGAAGCACCATACAAAGTGTGTATGACTAATTGGTGAGATGACATGCAGGGATCTCTCCTTCAACGCATTGTCTGGCAACTTGCCTCAGAGTTTTAGAAATCTCACGAGTCTGGCCACGTTGTAAGAAGAAACCATATCAATTATTGGAAACTATGAGGTTTTTGCTTAGTAAAGGTTCTTAATGTCTTCATGCAGGCATTTGCAGAACAATCAGTTTTCTGGCTCAATAAATGCCCTTGCGGCTCTTTCTCTCGATGATTTGTAAGTTGAACAAGATCAGAAATAGTGCCGCTTTAGATAATGATTTTACATCCAAACACAGCGATCCTATTGAACTTTTGCACTGGTTGTCATTGTTTATCTTGATTATTAGTGTTTTTTTAACGGAATATCTTAGTGGAGCCCCATAACAAAGTTTTACATAAGAATTGGCATATCAACTTATTCGTGTTTGATTTTTTAATTGCCCTACTCGTTGATATCAAAATCATCATTTGGTGCGGTCCCCAAGGGATCAGCGTTACGGGTGGTGCGTCGTAAGTTTATTTTTTGACTTTGGCAAAAATTCCATAGAGATGGCCCTCGAGTCTCGAGACTTAACGGCTCTTAATCTGCAGTCGGATCCTTCCCACCTTGGGTACTCAAGGATAGCAAGAAATACTTGTGGTATTCCTTTGCTTGGAATCCTTTGGGGTCCTTTTCCAATCTTAGGTCTCTTGTTCGTTGTGCTAGCAGATGCTTTCACAACACTTTCTTGCCTTCCTTTCCATCTCTTTAAGCAACAACCTCTCCTATCAAATGCAATTACACAATTCTTGCTTTGAAGTCGAGTTCTATGCGAGGTTAAGGTTTGGAAACGCTGCCACACAGGCTTCCTAGAGACACAAGCATGGTATCCTTTTCTAATAAGTCAACATGCATAATCTTTACTGATGATCATGAACCCCAAAAGAACTAGGGTAATATTTTAGAGGTTAAGACTTGAAAGGAGTCCAAATGCAGCTGCTTGACACCCCACCACCTCAGTATCGGGAGCTCCAAAAATGAGGAATAAAAGCATTCCAGCTAAGTTCATGACCGATATGGGTGTATAGATCTCCCACATTTGCTTGTCCAGTTATGATGAATCCACCCTGCTCAGCTTCACAGTAGATACCTACTAGTTTGAGTTTCTTCTTCCAGATGTTCTTTTCTTGGAACTTTCTTTAATATATGTTTATACAACGAGTTACCATAGCTGTTACCCTGAGAAGTTGGAGCACCATTCATTTATCTGCTTGTGGCTTCCGAAGTTTTTGATGAAGAATCAAAGAATTTTATGTAACGTTTTCATGGAAATTATGGCAGGAATGTTGCAAATAACAAATTTACAGGCTGGATCCCTGATGAGTTGAAGAACATTAAAAACATAGAGTAAGTTGTTACTGAATAGTTTTGTCTGGTAATGTACCGCTATTTAAGTTCTCTTTCTGAATTCAAATTCTTGTTGATCAAGGACTGGAGGAAATTCTTGGTCATCGGGGCCAGCTCCTCCTCCTCCTCCTGGTCAAAAAAGCCCTCAAGCTCATAAACCCTCGTCAAAAGGCAATGAAAAGTCTGGTCTGAGTGGAGCTGCCATTGCTGGAATAGTGTTTGGTGTTCTGCTGGCCCTTGTGCTTGTCATTGCTTTATTCTCACGACGAAGATCTTCAACTCCTCCTTCGCATTTTGTTGATGAAGATAGAGTCAGCCAGCGTGGGCCATTTACCCCACTTGTATCCCAGGAGTTATCAAATGACTCGCGTACTGAAATGCTAAAGGACTTCAGAGGTAATTCCTTGCTTGCATTTTGGTCCTATTCATTTTCTGTAAATGTATGCTGGCGAACTCGACTTAAATCCAATAAATGATCATCTAAGGTGCCTGAAATGACTTCACGTTTTTGGGTACTCAGTGACGGAAATGTGGACTGGGAAAAATTGTGTGTCAGCATGGAAGATCCTCAAGGCAAGTGTCTTTAGATCACATATGCATACTAATGGTGTTGCTTCAGCAAAGGAAAGCCATAGTTGATTTGGGTTTGGCGCCATAGAAAATCATGGCGGATGGTTTAACTGATGTATCAGCACTATAGAATCGACTGCAAAACATATTCACGTAAGAAAGGGAAATTGTCGGTGCAAACCATAGCTGCATTGATAGTTGATACCAATCTTCAGATGCAGGATAAGGGTCTTATGGATGGCTAAGCTCGATAATGTTTTGATTAAGTGTTCTTATTCTTTTCCCCCCTCTATATCTAGGGCATGTAAGGCTATTTTGACCCCCGAACTTTGTTATGGAGGGATATCTTGAAAACTACTCCACATCTGCGGTAAAGTTCTCCGAGATCTTATTTGCCCTCCAAGTACATGACCCTGTTGAAATCAGTGTATTATGCTCTAGGCACCCCCAAGAAGTGGGAATTATTTTAGCTTTTTAGGATTGTTAAAGCATTTAACTCAAAATCAATTTGCAATGAGTGGAGAGACCGCCCAGGCTCACATACTAGTTTTGGAGGTAATAATTATTCAATGCGCCACAAACTTTAACAAAATCCTTCACGCGCAATTCCTGATCTGCATGGGGAGAGGCAAATAACAGATCCATAACACACGGCTCTTAATGGAACAAGGTTTACTTAAGGTACAAACAATGGGGCAATCAATTAAGAGAGTTTTGTTGGAAAGCCTCCGAAATCCAAACTATGATATCATGTTATAGTATCCAACTTAAAATCAATTGGCAATGAATGGAAAGGCTGCCCAGAGTTATATACTAGTTTTGGAGGTAATAATTAATTAATGTGGGACAAACTCTAATAAGGATTAATGCATTTCTGTCTATTTCTTCTCATTTGGAAAATTAAGCTATTCGATGTTGATTTTAGGTCAGTAAGTTGTAGTAGCCTAAACCTATATCTCGTGGATTATGCTCTAAATTTTTCAGACAAATGTTTCTTGTTTTTCTTTATCGACAAAAGTAACAATTTATTAGGAAAGGGGTTTCAACCAAAGGTTGAAAAATGTACATGAGGGCAAAGCCCTAATCTCCTATGGGCTTAAAATGTCTAGATAAAACTATACAATCACACACCTGGGGGCCGAAAAGCCCAAATACAAATAGTCAAGGGCAAAGCCCAAAACAAAGTGGGCTAATACCATCCAAGAAAACTCTAAATCTAAACTAACTCTTCCTTGCACCAGTAGACTACCGCCGTCCATCGATCTCTTGGGAGCCAAAAAAGCCATCTTGGATGCTCACCCAAGCCGTTAGGCGAGAACTGCGTTGCCCAACAGCGACTGCGGCTGGAGACCACGACGAAAGATCATAGCCACCGAAACACTACCTCGCCGTTAGGCCGCAAGCCAGTAATCCCAACAGAAAACCAACAAGGAGGAGCAGTACAAGGGATCGAAAAAATAGATGAGAGAAGAGAGAAAAAGGAAACCGAGAAGCCATACCTCTAAGAAGCAAGAACTGCGACCGCCGAGAAACTGCCTATTCGGCTTCCATAAACACTCGGGGTAGGCCCAAATGTCGAGATCCATAATCGTCATTGACCACCAGCTCTGCCGCCACCCTCCGTCTCGTACTTTTGAGTAGGCAGAAAAAAGATCAGAGCGAGAGAGAGATGGCGAGAGGAGAGAGGAAGGGGGGGGGGGGGGGGGAGGAGGAGGAGACGGCGGCCTCCCCGCCAAATGAAAAATCCTATCAAAAACTAGAAACTGAGAGAGAGAGAAAGTGGAGTTTAATCCCCCCCGAAGCTCATTGCGCTACTATCTAATGCTGTCCATGCCTTTCCAAGAGTGAGGCCATTGTTATATGTCAATATTTTGTGTTGCCTGGATATCTTATATGTAGTTTCATCTCTGCATTGCCTTCCTATGCATTTGTCACTTTTTAACGCGGGCAATATTGTTATTGTTTTATATCTTGTGATGATTTTTTTGTTTAGTTAATATTAGCACATAGCAATTCAGCTGATTAGATGCTGTAATGCTGACAGAACTTAAGTCGTCAGAGTCCTCTTCTTCAATGGGTTTGCAGACATCTCTTTCGATTGGTCTTAAGCCCCCACCTTCAGATCATACTAAATCATTTGATCACGGGTCTGAAAAACATATGAGCATCGCAAGGAGTAGCTCCGTTCGGATTACATGTTATTCTTTGGCAGATTTGCAGACTGCCACAGGTAACTTTGCAACAGGTCGCCTTCTTGGTGAGGGAACCATCGGACGGGTGTATAAGGCCAAATTTGCTGATGGAAAGGTACTTTTGCTTTCTTAATTATTTTAGTTGTTATCTTAAAGTTTTTGTTTTTTTCGACAGTGAGCCTTCCTATCATCAATCTTGTCCACGTATTTCAGATACATATTCACCTTGGATTTGGAAAGGTTTGACCAGCTGAGCAATAAAATCATACATAATAGAGGCTTAGTCATCAGATATAAAGACTGAGTTAGGATTCAAATGAGTTACTGTTGGTTGGATTTTGTTATTTTCTTTCTATCAAACAAATTGGTAGCCCTTTCCTATTTGAAAGTCAGGTTTTCTGCAGAACCGCACTCCCACTTTTGAACACCAGGTTTGCTCCCGGAAAGTTTTGTATCTAGAACTTCAAGAAAATGGAAAAAAAGACACACGATGACTGTACCACCATTGGTTTACCAAAAAAGTGCAATGCTTCAGCCTTGCTTGATTTCCCAGAACTCCATAATGTTTAATGCTAAAAGTTTGTCTGACAGCAATGGATTTCTTGACATTTAGATCCAGATCAGCTGCAAATGTGTGCTCTAAAGACTTGAGCTCACCCATTCACAGTTGCATAGATATTAATAGGTCGAGGTAGTTCTTCTCTTCCTGGAAAGACTGAATTAAAATTGGAAACTACAAACGTTCACTAATTGGAGTATTCTGACCTAATTGAAGACCATAACGAGATACAAAACTTTAACTTGACCCATTTACTATATGCAGACTATAACCAAGGCATGCGTCCAGCAGTTCTCAAAACTACCAAAAATTCCATCGACTCTAAATCTACATAAACTAAAACTGTGATGCTAACACACCACCAAGGGTAGGTTTCTTTAGACCAAAAAGTCATCTTATGGGTTTAAAGGCTATATGCGCTGACATTGTATTAGGCTTCCAAAGTGAATAGACTTTATCTCCCAAGCAGTAACCACGACATCATCATCCCGTTGTTATAAGTAGTAAAATAACCAATTATTTCATCGTTCAAACAAGTAAAAAGGTGTAGGGGAAGTAATATAGGTCCATATCGAGGCTGTCATACTACAATGTGGAAAATAGCATTGATCCAATAGCTTAAAGGTGCAATCACATTGAGTGTCGATATCCAACCTTTTTGAGCTTCCCTGTTCACGAACATGTTAAGGAGCAATATGTCTTGAGTTTGTCTTTTACATCGCATACTCTTTGGTACATGAGGTACCTTTGTTCGTTAAGTGACTGTTCACATGTCCTTGTGGAATAATCAAATGTCAGCTATGCACTTCCCAAAAGAAGCAGATGTTTGCTATGCACTGATGGTGTCATTAATGATTTATCATATCATGTTTTGCCATTTCCCGTTTGTCCATATATTTTGTTGGCCCTTACATGCTTAGAGTACCTAAAATGACTATTTTGTGGGTGTTGTTTGTCTGTTATTCTGATTTACCTGCTTTAGAGTTTCTACCATTTGTGTTGTCAGGTTCTAGCAGCGAAGAAGATAGACTCCTCACTATTCCAAGACAGGCGAGGGGAAGATTTTACAAAAATTGTTTCCAACATCTCCAAGCTTCGCCATTCAAACATTGCTGAACTTGTTGGCTATTGCTCAGAACAGGGACAAAATATGTTACTCCACGATTATTTCAGGAATGGTTCACTCCATGAATTCCTGCACCTCTCAGATGCCTTCAGCAAACCATTGACTTGGAACACGAGGGTCATGATTGCTCTAGGCACAGCCAGAGCTGTTGAGTAAGTTAGTTTGTGCTCCTTTCTTTCTGCATAATTGGCTTTTCAAGCTGTCAGTAATTATTAAGAATCGTAAGATGTAATATGAACTTGGGCTGCTTGGCTTCTTCAATTGGATGCAGTGCACAGGCATTAGCTGTAACTCATATAATGAATGCCCAAGGCCTAGGATTTGAGCGTAGATCAATTACTGAAGCACTCAATTTTTATTTAGGCCATAGGAGAGTGGTATATGGTTGACTGAGCCTCTTTGGGTTGGCTGTACGTATATGAAAACAGTGTAGTAGTAGATATCCTTGGGTAGTCTACTAGACTCTTTTGGTGATGTACTAGATTTCCTATGTGTACCATACAGGAAGTACAAAGAACTAGACAAAAGGTCTACACCAAACTAACATATGCTATAAGATTTGTAAGGTTTAGAAAAGTGTTCTACATGGGAAAACAATTTGTAGAAAGTAAAGACAGTTCTAAGTAGATATAGTGCCATCTCTGTTTTGTCACAAGTATGACAATAACTTTGTTTCCAAATACAGCATCTAACACAGCGGTGCCATTGCCCATACCATCTCCAGACTGATCCTCATATAATTGGAGCATAGACGAAAGACAAAACTAATCTCCATGACTTCCAGCATCACGAGTGGAGTAAGGTAGTTAACCTTCTCCTCATGCCAAAAATAACAATTTGGCTGCAGTTTTCCCTTACACAATTTATGAGGAGTAAGAAAACAAACGAAGACATTGACGACACAAAAGAAGCTATTTTAGTTGGCTCCCCTATCTTCAAAAACGAAGAACTACTCACTTTGTTCCACCAATCTGGATGTTCTCTTCTTACATTTAACTTGCCAGTAAACAAACTTGCCCATTTCCCAACCACTTCAGCATTTTTGGAGAATTTGTTACACAACAAAGTACCAGAGCTTTGATTGTAGGAGGTCCTCAGTTTAAGTCTCATCATATTTGTATGAGTCCCTACCCATCTGTATGTGCATGCTGCTCAATTTAATTCGGGCGTCAATGTGCTAATTTGACTCGCCAAGTGTGAGAGGTGTGCGCACTTGAGGGAGGGCGTAGAGTTGGATTTGCATTGTATAGTTCACATAATGTAAGTATTTACTATTTAATTACAAGCTTGGAAGTTCTTGGATCCTTAACTTGGCATTTGGAAACCCTTGCATTTCCTGCATGTATTGGATAAACAGCCCAATGAAAGATGCATGTATTCAATTCCATGGTGGAGATATGAGATTAGATACCTTTTTTAATATCTGCAAGGCTTTTTTTGTCCATCCCATGCTAGGATGCCATGAGAATTACAAAAAAGAAGCAGGTGTTTTTGCTGTGAGTAAGAAGCCTGGAGAAAAAAAAAAAAAAAAAACCAGATTAAGATGCTTAAGACTCGAAAACATAAAGGCCTAAACATATTGACTTTATTAGGAGGGTGGCCTTTATGCGGGTCAATTGGTAACTAGACCCTACATGTTTAATCATACGTATATTTATATGGTTTGATTTGGGACATAAGGCTCAGTTTGGTTTGGTTTGATATATTTATATGGTTTGAACTTTGTTTTCAAGTCTTGTGTGTGTTTCCTTATCTTTTATCATTTCCCTTCATGTTTCCAAAACGTTTTAATCATATCTCTGTCCAGCTAACTGATATAGGGTACATAGAAACGAGATTTTGATCCTGATTGGATAAATATTGGGTACAAGCAATTCCAATTGTTTGGCTACGTGCTTGGAAATAAAAGTGAAGGCTCAATGGGCAGGTGTGCGTTTGCATGTGAATATTGTCAATGGCTGCATCTTGGATGAGTTAAACTCAACCAAGTGCAATCCAACCAAGTATTTGGGAAGCTTGGGATCGTCTTTCTATAGCTGGTTTGCTTGTGCATAGGTTTTTAAGTTTCAAGAAATAGCCTGATCTCAGTTGGATTTGGTTTATCCAAGGTGAGCCCATTCTGCTATAGGATAGGTCTGATGAACCATGACAACATTAATAAATGTCAGCTGTATGGCCCTGGGCCAAACCATTCATTGCATTTCGGACCTGTAATTTACAAGTTCTATCTTAGCGCCTGTTCAATGCGCCCCGCCTTGCGCAGTGCACAAAGCGTGGCACTCCTTTTGTTGCTACCTTCTTGCAGCATGTCTCTATTGTTTATGTTTCCGCGTTGATAGTTGCATCTTGCACCAGCATTTTTCGCTCATGTATATTTGTCTTTTTGGTTAAGTTGTAAGGGTCAAGTTCTTTTTGGTTTATTGTTTTTTTATTGGGAGCTCCAGTGGTTTTTTGGTTGTTGCGAGGATTTGAATTTGTCTCTCAGACTCTCAAGAACAATTTCTTGCAATTTTATCTACCTTGTCAACCTAGCCTACTGTCACAGGGTCGAATTTCTTATCGAGGTTCGGCCTGTGGTGGCACTAAACTCCACCAAGGATTTAGTCAGCCAACTCGCGGAATAAAAACAAAATACAATCTAAGCGACAGTGTTTACGGGTAACCCTTCCTAACCAATGTTTATTCACAAAGAATTTACACTGGAAACTAAAACCAGTTTAGACAGAATTTCCCCACACTCCTCTCCTGCCTAAAAGTGCCCCAGCACTGCTTTTATATAGGTTACAATCAGAAAAACGTGGCTAGCTACATATGGGTAATGGACATGCCCCATGATCACCATGATCTTGCAGTTGACACCCCCAACTGACTGGGGTTTGTGCTGGACCAAGCAGAACTTGACAGCACACCATATATTGGTAACTACTGAATAACCACCTAATAAAACTGCTAGAAACCACTTTCTGTCAGCTTCTATAGACACCTGTCTAAGCCCAACTCACTTGCCCACGAAATTAGCTTTGACTGCAAGTTTTATCAGAGTTAGCCCACACAAATATGCCACCAGCCCACATGTTCTAACCCACTGCCTTCCTGATTGAAATGTCCCACAAGCCCATTGCCTTTTAGCATCCATGCCTCAATATGTTGGGCCTTCACCTGCATTATTAGCTACTGCTTGTCTAAGGGACCAATGTCACCATCAAGTCGCCTCGTCAAGACATGTACCCGTCATGTCTTGCTCATTCTGTGCCCCGCCCGCTGTGTAGACATGGGTGCAAGGAGCCACCCTTGACCCTGTAACACCTACCATGGTGCCATGCGAGGCAGCTTGACTCAACTGGTCACAACCTTAGCCAAAGCTGAGTTTCATGAACAACGAGTTTGTTTGATCTACATGCTTGATGCTTATTGTTACTCAGGTTACCCTCCAAGCTTGACTTGTCTAACCTGTCCTTTGTGCAGTATGGGTTGTGTTATGCCTATGACTCAAATATGTGTTGGGTGTGAGTTCTTCAGTTCTGTAGATTGCTTTGAAATTGAGGATTAGGACATTGCTGTTAGTTCTTACAGCTGCCAATGACGAGAAGCCAGTCTGCTTGATCTGTCAATATTCTATTATATTTATAATCCATCGATGGGATAGATCCCATTTGGTTCTCTTTGGGATGAGAATGACCTACTTAACTCAGTGCTTAGAGTATTGCTTTCATATGGTGGAAGTCATTCCTTTAAATCCAATAGTAGGTAGAACTTATTAGATACTAGAGTCAATGGTATCTAATAAGTTTTTTCAAATTATATAATGATTTCACTTCTCTAATTTAATTCCTTATTCATTTTCATTGAGAAAATAATCCATGGGAAGGCCTGATTTGATGATGAGGAATTAGCATACCGATTAACTTTTGTCCTTCCCTTTTAGTCCAAGGGAAAGGGGAAGTGTTGCAACAAACAAGGTAGTTCATAATTTAGAAATCTAATTTTGAAAAATTAGATTCTATTTTATTTAGAAATAGCAAAATATATATATAAAAAGAAAGTAAGGGGCAAAGTGAGGAAAAAAGAACTCTGTTCTATTTTTAAATTATCTATAAGAGGAGATTCTATGAAAAATGTAACCCATTCTTTCTTTTCTTTGGGCTATTGGCCATCCGCTGGGAGTTTCGTGTTTAATACCGATATTTTAGCGACAAATCCAATAAATCTAAGTGTAGTATAGCGCTTACAAGGTGGTTGGAACGAAGACACATTTGATTGTTAATTCCATTCTGGCAGATAGATAAAGGCATATATTTGCACGAACTAATCAATTGTTCAAGTCACAAACTCCCATAATCCATTTTTTCTTATGCAAATTTCCTTCAACTATTCATGTCGAATAAGTAATATTTTGGGGTTGAAGGGAAATATCCAAATCCATGTCTTATTCTTTTCAATAATCCATACTTGTAGCAATGAACTAGTATTGTTACTTCCCAAAACGGTAAATGAGATTGATTACAAAGATCTATAATATATCTTCTCTATAAAGGACCAGAAATTCCTTGTTTAGGTATCATTGGGAAGTGCATTAACATAAATACGACCGTAAGAAGAGGCAATACAAAAGTGTGTAATCCATAAAATCGAGTCAAAGTGGATTGTCCCACACTAGCACTTCTGAGCAGTAATTCTACCAAAGGCGATCCTATTCCAGGAATAGCCTCAGAGGCACACCTGTTACAATTTTGACTGCCCAACCAATTTGGTTCCAAGGTAAGGATATAAGTTGTGTATTGGATCTGATGTCAACCGGCTATATTGTGAAACCAAATTATTGAGCAACTGTTAATGTGTACTCCCTGATCAATATTGTTGGGTCCTTGCTTTACGGGCAGTGAGCATTATCTTTCTTGATATTCAGATTATTTTTCAGTACTTCCATGATGAATATTTTTTAAATTTCTTAGCCGACCCCAATTGATTTGGGACATAAGGCTCAGTTTGGTTTGGTTAGTCGTAAATTCCCTTTATTTTATTTTTTTTGCATTTAGATATTTGCATGAGGTTTGTTCTCCGTCCTCTGTTCACAAGAACATCAAGTCATCGAATATTTTGCTAGACACTGAGCTCAATCCTCGTCTATCTGAATGCGGCTTGGCTACATTTCATCAGGTACCAAATTTTTGTGAATAGTAGATTTTAATGCAGTCAACCATTTATTAAGCTATGAATCATGGCAGCTAGCGGTGGTTTATGAATCATGGCAGCTAGCGGTGGTTTACTAATTTACGACTCACATTTTAATAAAGTGATTATTGACTTTTGTAATTGATTACTTGTTTAGTTTTCAACATCTTTAGTTAATGAACAAAGCATATTACCTGAATGAAAGTGATGGGGGAAGATTACCTAGTGAGGACTAATATTCTGTCTGTAGCCTGTGAAGTAGGCTAATTGCCATGGCACGCAGGTTCAAATTCTTCGTATCTGCCCATTTGAAAGTCCGGAACATTTTATCTTTTGAATCTTTACTCCAATAGTCATATTGTATTGTAATTTGAAGGGCAAGAATGAACATATCCAGTGAATATTCGTCATTTCATTTATAGAGCAGCCAACAAATGCTTACAAGACCCTATCCCCTAGTTTAAAGAGTCTCCTTTTTGCCACACTTATCTTTCCCCTTATTAAAGGCACCACTTCCATCTTCATTTTGCTTAAACACCTTCGGATTTTACAAGTCAATTGAGCCCCCCACAGCTATGACACATACATCCTTCGGACCAGCCTCTTCCTTAAAACAGCATTCCACAGGGGATGAGAAGTCGAGAAAGATATGTCGTCTTTCAATGCTCCAGTCCTCATATTGGAGAACTATGGCAGCCTTGGTTTGTGAAGGAATGATGAATGCCAAAAAGTACCATTTTCTGTATGAGAATGGCCAATCGCTGATCTTCATACCAGAAAATGTTGAGAAACTCAAGGGTACCTTCAGACGACACCTTATCCTCAAATCAGAGTCAGAAAAACCTCTATGGAATTGACGAAGACCGGTTGATGCTGGGTACCACTGCAAAACCTGCAATTTATAGGGTTTTGTTGTGTTTGATCCTATCTTACTAGAAAATTTAGGGTTTAGAGGATGTATGTGAGGAGGTTCGATGATGGCTAAGCTAAGTAGAGACAAGGGACGGACCAAAACAGGGGCTCACACAGTTTTGTGATTTTAAAGGTTATTTGGTGTTCTAGGGGTGGGAGAATTGAACAGGACATATTTAGGGTAGTAGAGGAGGATGCAGTTGTCTGAGAAAGTTAATTAAACAGATCTTCTTGGCCATTAAAGTGCAGAAATCAAGAAAGAAAGAAAGAAAGAAAAAAAGAAGAAAATTTATTGATTATTTCTAATGGGAAATTTGTGGATTTAGTAGCCATTGCATGGCTTTATAGAGTTATAAATATTCCGAATCTGCCGAATCATAATAGAAGTTGGATTCGAATTAGGAAACTAAGCATGACTCTTATATAGAAAACCTTGTGCATAACTTGGCTCGTACCATGACCCATGTGCAGCCCCTACAACCCACGTCCAGCAAATCTAAAAGTCACCAAATGCCCTTATCTTATAACGTGAGTCAACTGACCATCATCATTGTTGATGTGCAGATAAACACAGGAAGATCCGAAAGGCTTAAAGTGAAAAATTGATTTCCTGAAGTCACGAGTTGTTTAATGTCTGTCATATCGAAGCTTGAGCTTTGGAAGTATCATTCTCATGCCTCTTGTACATATTGAGTGATGGTTGCCACCTCCTGCGAGAGCACTTCTCTGTCACTTCATGAGACGACCTGTTCATGTTCAACCCACCCACTTTGCTGAGACGAGCCTTGACTCCCATGAATATTCTCTGGGCCGTCCGGAACATCTGCAACTTGTACAAACAACACAATTGCTTTACCTCTGTATATTATCTGAAAATTAGACTCCGTCAACGCCCTGCCCATACCAGTCCAATCATCCCCAAATTCTCTTATTTTTTGGCACGCATACCCTCGCTGACGTACTACCTAATAGCCAAAACCTTCACATACCACCCCACCTACCCAGCACCAATTTAGAAGGCAGGTATACTCCAACCTTCCATTTTGTCCTCTCAGATGGCCCACAAAACTCGTGGGACCAGTTCTCCTCGACCCCTCGTGCAGCTTATGACGAAACCCTTTGTAGGTTAGATATTCATAGAAAGAGTGAGCGCTGAACACCATGTGTGGTTTCGCCCACCACTACTTCCTCCCATTCTCTTGGTTCTATACTTCTACGTCACTTCCAACCCAGTTGGACTGTTTTCATCATGCTTCATCAAGATCTGAGAAAGAGTTGGAAACACCATATCCAAAACTTCCTCTCTAAATCACCTAGTTAATAGATTAACTTTTAGAAACTGTGCAATGCGGTCTTCTCTACTACAAAGTAATATGTTCCATGATGAATTATTTACAAGTGCAAATTTAGAGAAGTTCTTTGTCACAAATTTGGCTCTCATTTTTTTTCCGAAGTTCAATGCACAACAGCACAAGTGTGGTTTGTTATAGTGATGGGCTTGGTCATCTTTCTATCATTTTGTTTGCTCATTTGTCTTTTGCGTTATCCCTGTTGACTTTTTGTCAGCGAACAAGCCAAAATCTGGGGAGTGGATACAATGCACCTGAATGCACCAAACCTTCTGCTTATACATTGAAGAGCGATGTCTATAGCTTTGGGGTGGTCATGTTGGAATTGTTGACAGGTCGAATGCCTTATGACAGGTGTGCTGCTCTTCGAGCTTCGTTTTGTTCTTTCTTTCTTTCTTACTAGGAGATATTCACCCGCTAGGAGCCATTTATCTGAAAGTTCTGTTGCTTTTTCTTTTTAGTTCAAAACCAAGATTAGAACAATCTCTAGTCCGGTGGGCCACCCCACAGCTCCATGATATCGATGCATTGGGGAAAATGGTGGATCCTGCTTTGCGAGGACTGTATCCTCCTAAATCAATATCTCGGTTTGCTGATGTAATTGCTCTGTGCGTACAGGTGAGAGTGTGAAAAACCCCCCATCCATGTGGATGGATGATGGGTCAGTTTCTGTTAATAAAAGTAGTAGTGTAGTTATATGCTTTCTGTTATTTGGCATTTGCTTCATAATTCTTCCTTCCTACGATTACAAATCAGCATATCTTTGTTTCAGCCGGAGCCAGAATTTCGGCCGCCAATGTCTGAAGTGGTGGAGGCACTTGTCAGGTTGGTTCAGCGATCCAGTTTGAGAGACGACTCTGCTGGTTCTTCTCGTCGGATGGATGACTATGACTACTGATGATATCTTCTTGTTCTTTCTTTGTCCTTTATGTTTTTGGCTTCCTGTTGGCATATTTGCTTATCGGGAAGCCAATATTATATTTTCCAGTGGAAAAAAGAGGGAGGGAGGGAGAAATTCCTGACTACCTTGGTGCTATATTGTTTGTAATATTACTAGAAGAACTGAAAAAGTAATTGTTCCCCATCTGTTTCTGCCTCCCTAATTAGGAGTAAAAAGTTTATTTGGGAAAAGGAAGCATACAGATATGGACAAAAGCACACCTATAAAGTAGTGGGTAAATAAAAAACACCAATTAAGCATATGGTCGTGACTTCCAAAATTGAAGTAGATATTATCATTTACAGCTTGATTTGATAAAAGGGCATTGGAACTACACTTTTGTTTTTCAGAGAAGATGTATTGGTGTATGATAAAATTTATGTAACACTAATGATTTGGAGATTACACGTAGTTTTACCTTGTTTACTTCTAAATCCTAATGGATGTGATCTAAACACATGTAATGCTAACCTTGGGTATGTGTATGTGATAACTTCATGTTATGATCAATGATCAATGATCAATAATCAATAATCAGTTTGAATACTTTGTTATATACTAGAATTTGACATTGAAATTGGCCGAATAATTTGAACTCTAAAATCAAAATCACTTTGTTTGCTATTTACTTTGCAAGCTTTTACTGTCTTGTTTTGTAGCTATTTTATTTTCCATGAGACCATAAAAAGAGAGAAAGGAACAGTTATCAAGCGAGAGTCATTTGGTTATATTCCACGTATGGGCAAGAGGACAAGTGAATTCTCTTTTTGGGCATAGGCAACATATTATCATATATCTAGCCTTTCACTATATATCTTATTGCATTTTATTGTCTCGTATTGTACAGTATTCTATTGCGAGTTATAGCATCTGGATCAATTTATGCAAAAGTGAGAAAAAATCTACAAATACAAATTTTCATGCAGGATACAAATAATTTCAAAAATATTTTAATACATGCGAGACTTACAAAATAACAAAAAGACCCCACGCGTTGTGAGCTGTGCAGAATAATTGTGTAAACTTGCTTAAAGTGAAATGCGTGTGTGCAAGCATTGCCCTTTTAGTTGTCTTTTTTTTTTTTCTTTTTTAAAACTCGGGGTCGGGCCAATTGAAATGCGGTTGGCATCTTCTTCCTTTGTTCTCTCGCAATCAAGATAGAAAAGAAAAGAAACCCTAGTAATAAGAAGGTAAACCCAGGGTGACAGGTCTGAGTAAGGGCGGCCCCATCTTAACCTTGTTGTTCAGACTAAAGGCGTCCCCTCATTCCTCCTTCAAGCGTCCCCTCTCTTTTTATATATACATAATACATTCATATACACCAATTACACAGAAGGTAATTCATATGGCGGCTGAGGGAGGTGCAGTGTCTGTGATAACGGTGGGAGGAAAAGGTGCTTCTCTCTCCTCATACTCCGTCTTCGCCGTTGCCAACGACCTTGCTCAGGTTCGAATTGATTCATCTGCCCTTGACAGGCTGTCCAACCAGAAGAAGAATCAGCAGCAACCACCTCCGCCTACGCCCACCAAGTTGATCAAGTTTTCCCTACTAAAGGATCTATCCCGACAAGAAGCCAGGGCATCCCTCCTGCTTCTTCTGAGCAAGCTCTTGCTCTCCGGCTCCCCATGCGCTGGTATTCGACCCGACTTCCCACTTTTGATCTCTGAGACCCTTAATAACCCATCTGCTTCTCAAACTCTCGATTTCGACCATGCCTATGATGTCACCGATGAAGAACTCCTTGTGTTTGAGAATTCACTGTTTATATTGGACGGCATTTGTGGAATTCTTGATCACCACTCGTCAGCCTTGTCTGCTTTGGTCGACGCTGTTGCCTCTTTGTCTTGCGAGGCTTCAGGGGCGGATGTCTCTGCATTTGGATTGATAGACTCTGGCGATGGGTCCTCTGCTAATAAGGATGAGATTGCCGTCGCTAGTGACTTGAAGGTTTTCCTCAATGGGTCTAAATTGATTGGCAAGCTCGAGTTAGAAGCAGTGTCTGAGATTCCCCAGGTTCATGGTTCTTTTAGGGAAAGTGCCAGATTGGTGCACTCGAGGACGCGGGTCGAATTGAATTCCCCTTTTGTTTTTAGGGTTGGCAAGGGAGTCTTCACTAGTGGTGGAACTTCCAAGGCATTAGCAACCGCTTTCTCAACTCTCTCTGAGGCCCTTAGGCATTTGGGCAAATGTAGCTGGACCCGTGCAAAGCTCAACATTGATGCTGTGAGTGATGTTGACCTCCAGTGTAGTTTGATGGAAATGTTCAATAGGGAATGCCCTCAGGCTGATAGCTTGGGAAATTTGTTTATGTCTTCTTCACAAGCAAGCTTTAGAGGAGAGCTAATTATATTTTTCCACGAGCTTAATGGCTTCTCAGAAATGGTGAGAAAAATTGTTTCTTGGGAGGCAATTACTGCTTTTGTTTCGCTGGAGGGGAGTGAAGTTATAGATAAAGTCCGAGGTAATGTACCTTCAAGTGTGGAGATGAATGGAGAAAATGTGAAATCAAACAAAAAGAGCGAGAAGAGAAAGAAGGTTTTAGGAAAAGGAACTACTGTTCTTATGCAGTTTATCCGGAATAGGTTGCAGAGTGGGGTAGGTGAGGCAGTTGACTGTTCAGCCTTTCTGGAGAAGTGGGTGCAGGATCTTCTCTCATTCTTCGACCCAAAGCAGTCAGGCTTTGGCACATTGTTGATGAAAGTGAAAGAGATCGTCGAAAGCAATGAAACTAGAAGACTTCCCAAGCTCCCAAAGGTAATGCAATATCTCACAATTTCATGATTTTGATGTCGAACCCAAGATGTGTTTGTGTTTTATTTTGTACAATACCAGAAGTGTGTCCATCCATTGGACTAAAAGGTGCACCTGTATAAGATTTAGCAATCACGATTCACACAATTCTTAGGTGGTATTGTCAATAGGTTTGCTACACGTGTAGTGAAATGTGCTTCTATACCTTACAAACGCTGGCCTTGGCATGCTTATATTTCTATATTAGGATTCTATATCTGACTTCGTCCTTGAAAATATATTTAGAAAAGCCTGTGACATACTTGTTTTTAGCACGTATTGCTTTACTTACCCTTCCTATGCTAAGAATGCTGCTCTCGTTGTATTAGCCGTTTCTCTTGTTCTCCCTCCATTCAACATTGAAATGCCTGGTCTTGGGCTTGATGGCATATTGGCATGACACTGCGCATTCAAATATGATACTGTTCTTGAGCAATTATAATGGGTAAAGAGGAGATTGGACGACTTTTTGTCGTGTTCTGTTCGAAAAGGTATTGGCCCAAGAGACATTCTGATAAGTAAGATGGGCCTACAAAAGTAAGTTGGACTCGGTCTCCTTTCAGCCATTGAAAGTTAGATCTTTACAGTTATGGTATCAAGATTTGTTATAGCAATTTCATTGTTGCATTGTGGCTTTAGAATGACTCGCTTCTCATAGAATATCTTATCCTCCTTTCTCTTCCTGTTAGTTATTGGTAGAGATCTTTCATATTGAAAGTTAATTTTGTCATTGTAGGTCCATACATGGATTGGTTTTCATGGGCTCTAGTTTTGTTGTCTGGCTTATGACTTTTGTATCTCCTGTTCATATGGTGTTAATGATTTGGTTAACTTTTTTTGAAGCCTCCTGATAAAAAGTAGCTTTATAAAACTATATGGCATTGCAACATTTTTATGCGTGCTATTATTATTTTGCATGACAGGGTACTCGAGATTTTGCAAAAGAACAAATGGCCATAAGGGAGAAAGCATTCTCAATCATAATGGAAGTTTTCAAGAGGCATGGTGCCATGGCCCTGGATACCCCTGCATTTGAATTGAGAGAAACTCTAATGGGAAAATATGGGGAAGATTCAAAGTTGATTTATGATCTTGCTGACCAGGTATACTTCAGTTCGGTTGGTCGTTTTAATGGTTAAGAGATCCATCTTGATCATTTTTTAACCAAGCACACTGTTGACGAAGTTTGATAACTATGGGGAATTGTTGTCAAGTAGGGTTAGCCCACATGGTTTGATCAGACAACTCAATTATGTTATTGGTTCCTTGGTTGTTTATATTGTGGTGTAATATTCTGAATATGCTTGTTCTAGTTGACTTCTTTGTACAACAATAGTTGGCTAGTTTGGCATATTGCAAACCGGGATTTTTCCTATTTGAGGGTGAACTTTTTCCATTCGAGACCTTTCCCTTCACTCTTAAGATTCCTGTTCTTTGTTCTGTCATCTTATTCGGCATTTTCCTATTGGAGGAGCACCTTGGGTGTGGCTCAAAGCTTCTCTTGGGACCATGGTGCTATCTGTCTTGAATTGCTAAATAAGCATCATGGGGTTGGGAAGACTATAAGTAAGGCTAAGAGAGTCTCGTGTTGATTTTGAAGTCAAATAGTCATAGTTGGAATTGGAATAGGCACAAGTTCAAATGTCCAACCTTCGTTGAAACATCATAGTGGCGTGGAACTTTGGATTTCTGAGCATTGTAACACTTTAGATGAAGTTGATATTGAATATCTAACCAGTTAGTCACTTTTGTTGGACTTGTGGACAGGGTGGAGAGCTCTGCTCACTGCGGTACGACTTAACTGTTCCATTTGCTAGATATGTAGCTATGAATGGTATTACCTCATTTAAAAGGTATCAAATAGCAAAGGTTTATAGAAGGGATAACCCATCTAAGGGAAGATACCGTGAATTCTATCAATGTGACTTTGACATTGCTGGTCAATATGAGACAATGGGGCCTGACTTTGAGGTCGTAAAGGTTATGACGGAATTGCTGGATGAGCTAAGTATTGGTGACTATGAGGTATTTTGTTTTTTTGCCATCAGATTGTGTATATTGCCTTTAGTTATTTTAGTCCACTTAACATTTACATGGGATGTAGATTACTAAACAACTACATGGCCTTATTTAACTTATGTGTCATGCGATTGCAAAACTCACATTTAGGTTATCCGATACATTCACTTTGAAAATTGGAGTTGATATTGCAGCATGCTTCAATCGATTACTCTGTTTGTTTCTTTCCTTGTGTTTTCAAATGGCTAATGATTGCATTACTCTACTTTCACTACTGGACCAAAATTGTAGCAGATATGGAGTAACATGAACGTAATGGAGCATAAGGTAAAACTACGTGAAAAGTTAAAACACACTACTGAAAGGACATAGACGCAACAACATAGTCAAACACTAAGAGAGATGTTGAGTTGTTAAATAAATTGACAATCTATTAACTCTTTGCTTGACATAGGTTCCCATGTCTGTTTCGGCACTAGTGTCATTTATTAACTTCTCTATAGATACCCTATTTTATATCTAATTTCACGTTCTAAAAGTTTTGCTTGTTTAACAGAACCCTTGGCTTATGGCCCACTTCTCTTACAACCTTGATCTAGTAGTGAAAGTAGAATAATGCAAATATCGTCCGGACTATTATATACATAGATAAAGAAACGCACAAAGTGAATGTCATTTGGTTGTCATTTAGGTTATCCATGTTACCTGATATTACCTATTAAAATTATGGCATACAATCATGTATTATATGTTTATGCTCATCTTCTGTATTTATTTGCATATTTTATTTGAAGTTTTGTAAAATGCTTTTGAGAATAAAATTTAGATATCTGTTAAACTTTTTTCCTTTATAATTGTATTCATAGGTAAAACTGAATCATCGGAAGCTATTGGATGGGATGCTGGAAATTTGTGGAGTGCCATCTGAAAAGTTCAGAACTATATGTTCAAGTATTGACAAGTTGGACAAGCAATCATTCGAGCAGATAAGAAAAGAAATGGTGAGGACATTGAAATCTCTATTAAGAAGTACTTCATAAGGGAGAGTCAGAGGCTCTCTGTGTTCCTTGAAATGAGGTCTGAGGGCCTATATTATAGCGATTTTCAGTTTATTAGAATCACTCCTCTTTTGCGCCATTTTCCTAGTCAACTTGTCCGGAATGATATTGGTTGAAACATGTTAAAGTGTGATTTGTTGCATCGTTTTGACATCCTCCTCCAGCTTTTAAACAACTTTCTAGCTACTTTGCTGCAGTATTTAGCATTTAAAAGACACTAACTCTTCTAAGACTTGGTTACGTTTGTAGCACTTGTGTTTTTTACCACCTTAATTTGGTCGCACAGCTTGTCCCGCATTGATTAATTATTATCTCTCAAAATCGTACATGAGTCTGGGTGGACTCTCGACTGCCAATTGGTTTGAAGTTAGATATGTATTAGATCTAGGCACCACAGCTTATCTTGCACAATATAAGCATGTTATAACGGCGAGGCAATGACAACTAATATGTGGATTTGTTGATCAATTGTTATTGGTCATCATCTAGTTAGAAGTAAGTACAGGACTCATTCCATTGCTTCTTTGTGAGGAATGGAATATGGTTAAAAATGATAGTATCTTAGCACTGATTGCATAAAAGTAAATGAAGTTAGTCCTACCGTGAATGAAAATGGATATTCCTTGAGCAATTGACAGATACTAGTGGCATATTATTGAGTTTTTTAAGGAAGTGTTATAATAGATACCAAGTCGTTCTTTTTGAATCCAAATAAAGTGCATGTTTGATGAGTATGCTGGTAAAGTCTAATAAACACTTAGCCATTATTTCGAAACCAAGTAAAATACTTGTTTGACAAGTATGCTGGCGTGTAAGGAGCCTGTATATTAAGTTTGTTGGGTGTTGTGTTGGTGTATCTGTTCTTACTTGTATAAGGTTGCTTACCCCTGGATGTTTGTTTCAAGACAACCCCGTATTTGTCTACAGAAAAATCTTCAATGGATAGGTTTATTATGTTCTCTGGCTATTCTTGTTAATAGTATCTTGCAATTGGCGAGAGGAGAATCTGGAACAGAAAGCTATACTAAAGAATTGGATCCAGACATCACACCCAGCCCCTTTCTTCTTCTTCATATTGAGTTTTCGATATCAAAGTATCCAATTTGAATTGTGTTGCTTCATTTTGTGATGTTTAGAATCGTAGTAACTCTCATGCTTACTTTTGCTGTTTTTTTTTAATTCTTGGCCAGGTGGAAGAGAAGGGCTTAACTATCGAGATAGCAGATAAAATCTGCTCTTTTGTCAAGGAAAGGGGGCCCCCTTTGGAACTCTTATCTAAGCTTAAACAAGAAGGAAGCAAGTTCCTGGAAAATGAGGGAACTCTTATTGCACTGAAGGAACTAGAAATTTTGTTTAAAGCACTGGAGAAGTCAAAATGCATTGACAAAGTAGTTTTTGACTTGAGTCTTGCTAGAGGTCTTGATTACTATACTGGAGTTATCTTTGAAGCTGTTTTTAAAGGGGCTACACAGGTATAGTCTTGTAGCTACTAAATATTTGTTATGTAATCTTCACTTTGTTGAGTGCATGGAAGCAGTATTATTTTTCAAGGATTTTTCTAGCATTAGGATGTACAAGTATAAGCTGGGAGCACTTGGAGCCTCTTCTTTCTTCCTGCTAGGTTGTAACTCTTGATGACTAGGTTGTACCTCTTGATGATGAAGGGTAATCATGTTGTTTCCATTTCTTGTACTGAGATTGGAGGTGCTGCTTTGCTTGCTGTATTTTTCTCTGCCAGCCTCTCCAACCGTATAACACGTTAGCCTAATTTGTGGGTAATGGTTTTCTTGGAATTCTGTTGGTATGCTCACATATGCCAAAATTTTGTTTATTTCCCCCTGGGGTTTGTAAACGTAAATACCATTATAGGAGTAGCAATAAACAAGAGCTTTGTGTTTCATATATGTTTGTTATATATTATGAAGTTTCATAACTATCCAAATGTTATTTGTTAGGTCGGTTCAATTGCTGCTGGGGGACGTTATGACAACCTTATAGGGATGTTCGGCACAAAGCAGGTTCCTGCAGTTGGTGTCAGTCTTGGAATAGAACGCGTATTTACTATCATGGAGCAGCTTCAGAAAGATCAGAATCAGGTCACTGTTACATAGGTTTTAGACTTTATCAAATTTATTATCCTATATGGTTCCTGTAAAGTTAATGGTACACAAGTGTAGCTTCATTTTATGTATATAAATGGACTAGTGGCCTTTTTTGTAAGATACTATTACCATTAGAAAAAATGTTTTTGTTGCTGTTGTTTTGTAGGTTACCCGTGCTACTGAAACTCAAGTCCTTGTGTCTATTTTGGGGGATGACTTATCTCTTGCTGCCGAACTAGTTAGTGAATTGTGGAGTGCCAGAGTGAAAGCGGAATACATGTTAAGTAAAAGAGTGATGAAGCACATTGAACGTGCCAAAGCATCAAGGATCCCTCTGATGGTACTTGTGGGTGAGCGCGAAGTGAATGAAAGGGTTGTGAAGTTGAAAGATGTCGAGGCTGCTAAAGAAGATGAAATTCCCAGAGATAGACTTGTTGAGGAGCTTCAGAGACGCTTGAAAAATTAGTTTTGCTATTCTTTTTTTGTTAGAACATAGTTGAACACTGAAACTATAGGACCCAAATGTGGGATATCCTACCAGATACTCTGATGCTGGATAGCTGTACTCTACAATTACAATTCTTGTTCTTAATATATACTCTGTATTTATGTTTCTGGTCGAAACATTTGGTTTGATCTGCACTCCTCTCTTGGTGTTTTTTTCCCATTCCAATTATGCCTCTGTTAATAGGACCAGGGGGCCCATTCTGGGCAGTTTTTTACGCTCCAAAACGATATTGCTTTGGCGTGCAGCACGCCCCGCACTTCACAACAGGAATCCCCATTCCCTGTTAATATGTGTGTGACAGATTGATATGCATAGTAATGCAGGGATTACACGAATGTGTGTGTTTTCATAAGCTATTGGATAGTATATTTAGCCCAGATAGAACCGTCATCTACTTTGTGAAAGATTACAGGAAAAGTTTTCAATTTTGAAATGCCAATCTTCTGATAACTATCAACAGGGAGAGAGTAAGCACAGGAGAAAAGAAACGTTATTGGGAGTGGGGGTTGAAGAATATTCCTACTAATAGGGGAGAGAAGCGCCCGAGATTAGAGGGGGCAACTACCAAAGATTCAGAGGCCAGCCTTGCATCTCTCGCACAGCTCTTGTTATGGTTGGTTTTTATGATTATTCTCTATTTTGAGATTTGGAATGTCCTAAAAAAGAAACATATTATTACAAACCTTTGAAAATAAATACGCAGCACAACGTATATCCAACGGCCCACCTTATGCTGTTCTGGTCTGGTCTGGTCTCCTGTTTTTATAGTATCTGCTACTGCCATGCTGCATGTACTGCCTCTCATTCCTTTGTGTGTGTGTGTGTGAGAGAGAGAGAGCGAGAGAGGGCGAGAGACTATTCTTAGCCATATGCATTAACTTTTTTTTTACACCCTTCCAGTTAATCCCCCGTCTCTCTCTCTCTCTCTCCCCCCTCTCTCTCTCTGTGCCCCCAAGTTTCGGACAAAAAGTAAAGGGCAAACAAAAAAAAGGAGGAAGGAAGGAGGAAAACAAAAAAAGGGCCAATGCTGGGAAACATAATCATCCTTGGAATATTATCCTGCAATAACAATACTGCTAATAAGAATCAATTGGGGAGAAGGAGTTGTTTCGTGTTGTTTTCATCCTTGAAACAACACCACCGGTAATGGGTGCGCATGCAGCCCCGCATGTGCGTGCCCCATTAGCAACATTATTCTTCTTCTCAACCAAAACCAATACCAAAAGCAAAAGCTTGATCATCCTTTGCCTGAATCTGATTTCGTTGTTGTTGTTGTCGTCGTCGTCAGCTACAATTGTGGCTGCATCAGATACAGAGGCCTTGTTGAAGTTCAAGGACGGTCTAACCAATAATGTTGATGCTCTGGGTAGTTGGAACAATTCCACGAGTCCATGCAAAGGGAATTACGGAAACTGGATCGGGGTGCTTTGCTCGGATGGCAACATCTGGGGTCTTCAGCTCGAGAACATGGCTCTAACAGGGGATATAGATGTGGATGCACTTCTTCTTTTGCCCCACCTCCGCACCCTCAGCTTCATGAACAACAATCTCGACGGGGGCTTCCCTGATTTCAAAAAACTTGGCGCCTTGAAGTCATTGTTCCTCTCCAATAACCAATTCTCCGGTCAGATTCCCGACGATGCTTTTTCTGGAATGACTTCTCTAAAGAAGTTGTATTTGTCCCACAACGAGTTTAAGGGCAATGTTCCTACCTCCCTTGCCCAATTGCCCAAGCTTCTGGAGTTGAGGCTTGAGGGCAACCAATTTTCAGGCCTCTTACCCAATTTCCAGCAGAAGGATCTCAAAGATCTTAATGTATCTAACAATCAACTGGAGGGTCCAATTCCACCGGCTCTGATCAACCTCAGCCCCACCTCATTTTCAGGTACTAAATTCATCATCACACCAAGCCCTGCAAATTTAATTAGCATGCCCCTTGGTGTATTTGAGGACAGCTTACACCGTTAACAATGTAGTCTCCATCCTCATCTCCATTTTGAGGGGTTTTCTCGTCACTAAAAACTTTGGAAAACTGAGCACATTTTCGACATTGACGTTAATTCTTCTCTATTCAGAATGTTATAATGATCATCCGACACCCTTTTCTTTTATTGTTTCTCTTGATGACAATTAATCAGGCAATAAAGATCTGTGTGGGAAGCCTCTGGACTCGGTATGCAAATCCTCCCAGCTTAATCCTAACCCAACAAACGCATCCTCCAATGCCCCTAGTCCTTCCAGCCCTCCTACTACTGTTGAGGTTGGTTCCAAAAAGAAAACATCTCCCCTGACGATAGCCATTATTGTGATTGCTTGTGGGGTAGCATTAGCAGCAATCATTGCGCTTCTGATCATATGCTGTCGCAGCAGAAACCAAACACCACAATTAGGGCGTCCAGAATCATCAACCTACAAGCATAGTACAAGTCTGGCTGCTGCTGCTTCCCTGCACACAGCAGGTTCGGTGAAACCTACGGATCTGAGCCGCAGGAACTCAAAGAAGGGTGGTGGTGGTGGTGAACTTGGAAAGCTGTCTTTTGTGAGGGATGATAGAGAGAGGTTTGATTTGCAAGACTTGCTGAGAGCCTCTGCAGAAGTGTTGGGGAGTGGCAACTTTGGGTCGTCCTACAAGGCTGTGCTCATGGATGGACAAGCTGTGGTGGTGAAGAGGTTCAAGCTAATGAACAATGTCGGCAGAGAAGAGTTTCATGAGCACATGAGAAGGCTAGGCAGGTTGAGACACCCTAACTTGCTCCCACTTGTGGCCTATTACTACAGAAAAGAAGAGAAGTTGTTGGTGTTTGACTTTGTGCATAATGGCAGCTTGGCCAGTCACCTTCATGGTATGTTACCTACCCTCCTACTTACTTCCCGCGTAACATGCCCTCCCGTTAATTGATGCAGTAATTAATAAACCAGTCAATTGTTAACTAGTCCTATTTACATGTGATTTGGATCTTTCCTTGACGAGTGCATGCCCATGTTATGCGTGCCAACGTTCAAGTTTTAACAGCAACTATATGAGCCATGACAACTCTCTTTCTTAATCTCAGCAAAACATTACAAATTTAAAGAAGACAAAAATGATACACGACTAGAATTTTCCTAAAAATCTCATCTATTGTTTATGTCGTAGCATTACTGAGATTCTTAGCCCCAACGAGTCATTTGGTTGGAAGTTACTAAATCAATTACTAGCCACTTTAGTAGGAATAGAGTCCGAATAGATGCTGTGTTTGTATAAAACAATACCGATTTCTGTATATTTGCATATGGATAATACAGCATAATAGGTGAAATTCTAGTTAAAGAGTATGTTAATAGATGCATGACTTTGTCTAAACAATTTCTGCCAATTGAGAAGATTTCCAGACATTTTTCAGTTTAGAACAGATATAGATGTATGACAAAGTCCCAACGCTCGTGATCATTGTGGTTAGCTTCTAACCGACTGGCTCATGGCTTGTTTGTTTTTGTGTTTTTCGTATATAGGGAACCATAGCGTGGAGCAGCCAGGGCTTGATTGGCCAGCCCGCTTGAAAATTGTTAAAGGAGTAGCTAGAGGCTTGGCTCACCTGCAGAGTGAGCTCCCTAGCCTAATAGTCTCCCACGGTCACCTGAAATCTTCCAACGTGCTTCTAGGCGAAATGTTCGAGCCCCTATTGATGGATTACACGCTGGCGCCTTTGGTTAACCAAGAACATGCCCAGCAGATCATGGTGGCTTACAAGTCTCCAGAGTATGCCCAACACGGCCGAACAACTAAGAAGACTGATGTTTGGAGTCTTGGGATACTGATATTGGAGATACTGACCGGTAAGTTCCCTGCCAACTACCTTGCACAAGGTACTGGTAATTTAGCAAGTTGGGTTGACTCCATTGTTAAAGATCGAGAGACTGCTCATATTTTTGACGAAGAGATGGGATCGTACACCAAGAATGGTACTGAAGAAGAAGAGATGTCAAGACTTTTCAAGATCGGACTGGCTTGTTGCCAAGAGGATGTAGAGAAAAGGTTGGATTTGAAGGAAGCTGTTGACAAGATTGAACAGTTAAATGAGAGCTTCAGGGACATGATACTGGAGCATGTTTAGAGTGAGCTGATGGGTCTGATTAATCAGTAATTAATTCCCTTCCGGGTCGATAAATTATGTTGTTGATGAAATAACCTGAAGATGGGAGTGGTTGTTGCCTTGGGTTGAATATGGAGGCTGGATTGTGTAGGCAATTTAAGGAGGTTGCTTTATACATAGCTGGGTGGTTTTCACAAGTTTTTTTTTTTTTTTTTCAAAAGACTGAGGAAAATTGGTAATTTTGTTAATATACCTTGGTGTTTCAGGGGAATAAATTTATAAAAAAAGATGCGCCTTTTTCTTTTCTATTCTTTCAATTGTTGAAACATTTAGTTACGGTCTTATGTATAAGTAGTTACGGTCTTATGTATAAGATGCGCCATCCCCTCCCCTCCCCTCCTTCCTTCTCTTTCTTTCTTTCACTGCTGTTTGTGTGAAGGAGGTAATTCAACAAAAATAAAAAAATATATAGAAATTGGAGATACTATGGCCCTATTTGGGCTGTGGTTTTTATGTGTTTATTTATTAAATTTTTTTTCGTCCTTATTTTAAATTTTTTTGCAATTTTTTGTTTTTCATCAATTTTTTTTGATTTATTGGTTCATCTCGACAAGAGCTTTCAGAAAAGTTATCAATCATCGGCTAAATTTGAAAAAAGTTCAGAAAAGACAAAAATAAACACAAAAACAGAGTTTTTTGTACTTATTCGTCGTCTTTAGTGACTTTTTTTTTAACTTTTGGACATAATTTTATACTCATTAGATTCCTTTCATCAAGACGGACCAATAAACTACAAAATATTGAGATTTGAACAACAAATGTAAAAAAAAAAATGAATAAAGACAAAAATTTGAAATAAATAAATTAGTGAGGCCAAATAGGATGATTCTGCTGCAATGTTGTGTCTACATACTAGATAAGTACCAAATGTCAAGAAACTCTGGTAATAAAGATAAAGTTTGGTTTATCATCATGTTTTTGCAAAAGGGTGCGATGAAGATGAATCAAGCCAAGATTTGGTGCTGTTATGAACATTGATGAAGCGGATTTAAGATCGTCTCCGGCTGACCTGCAAAAAGAACTTGACACCGGTGTGGTATCTTGCCAACACCCCTCCGATGCCTAAGTTAGCTCTTTTGTAGATAGAAGGAATTGCGAGGTAATTTTATTAAGAACTAGACAGAATGTCCTTTTTGTGCGCGCGTACCTTCTTTTGTCATTTGGAATCGTATATATAGACTGCACCTTCTGTTCCATCCTTCTAGAACCTTCCAACCCGAAATATCTTCGGGTTAGTCATAGATTTCGTGTTCATGACTTTACTGACAGGATCTCAATAGTACCCTGTCTAATCCCGTCTTATCTGGGATTCCGTATCTTTCTTCGAAAGGTGGATACCTGTCGCTTTCTCGGTGCTGCCCGCAATCCTGACCGATTTTCTCAGTTTGGCAGGTTGCGACCGAGAAGACCTTGGCTGAGGAGAGCACGTCCCGGCCGAGGCAGAGGAGGTCATGACTGAGCAGAACCCAGTTGAGCCGAACAGATCATATCAGCCGAGCTGAGACGGCAGAGGATGTCTGGGGCCGAAGAGCTAGCCGACCAACCAGAGCACTAACGGGCTCAGACAACTCGTCATGATCCATCAGCTACTCCCCTGTTTCTGAACGGTTAACTCGCTTTTAAGAGAAGAAACACCAACGGTCGGATGCATTGAATCATGACGGTTCAGATTTAACTTGAGCCACACGCTGCATTTAATGCTTGTCAGAAACGCTTGAGTACCTGAGAAACGGCGCGCGATCTGGGCGTGCCACGTGTGTTTGATCAACGGTTCATATTTGAAGATTCTTCACGGGGGTTCTATAAAAGGCGACCGTTTTAACTTATCAGGGTTTCTCTCTCTCTCGTTGTTCCAGCAATTTTACCAAGTTCACCGCAAACTCTCGCCAAAAATTGCCTTCTGCTATTCTCCTCAGACGACTGAAGTTTTCGCCATCTAGGTACGTTCGGGTCGCCTTTCCTTGACTCTGGCTAGCAACCATTCTGTTTCAGACCCTAGAGGCTTAGGGCATTCTTGGGCATTTTTCTTCCTTAGGTTGTGTCGTTATCTGTACGCCCAGTCCGACTGTCCGTTGTTGGGAGAGTTTGTCTACTCCCCAGTCGTCTCCCAGTATTATCAGGACATTTTTAACATTATTGAACCGGCCATCCCTGAGTTCCACAAAATGGCCTCTAGACAACAGCAGCCTAAACCTCCCGTATCAACCTCTTCACGAAGGGACGCAAACCAGGCTGTGCGTCCCGAATCGGCGAACCCTGTAGGTCGCCCAGTGCCACAAGGCGTGGCCTTACATCTTAGGCCCATGGAGGCTGACCGGATAGCCTCAACAATGACCGAGGCTGACCTCGCCATCCTGAGAGCGAAGTATCAAATTCCCGCCTCGGTCCATTTGAGAGTTCCTGGCCCGACCGAGAGGGCAAACGCCCCTAGATTCGATGAGCTGAGCCTCTATGTAGCTGACTTTGAGGCTGGGCTGAGGCTTCCCTTCCATCCCTGTATAAGGGAAGTCCTTTGGTTCCTGGGGCTATCCCCGGGACAACTCTTGCCCAATGCCTGGCGAATCCTGGTCAGCTGCAGCGTGCTCTGGGCAGCTGCCACTGAGGACAAGGCTAGGCTGAGCCCAGAAGCCTTCCTCTACTGCCACCAAGTGAGCATGGCTGCTCAGGGATGGTGGTACTTCTCCAGGAGGGACAACACAGCTCCTGCAATCGAAGGTCTCCCCTCAGCCAACAAGAGGTGGAAGGACAAGTTCTTCTTCCTCTCAGGGGAAGGATGGGAATTCCCTGCTTGGGAAGAGCGAAGGAGCGCTTCCAAGATTCGCGTATTCTGGGGAGAAGTTCACCCATCCCGTGAGCACTGACCTTCAGTACCTGCTTAATTCTTCTTTTGTCCTTCATTTCGCATGTTTTATGTGGCTGACCTTACTTTACTATGTTCTGAACAGGAAAACAAAGGCTTGAGATCTCAGCTGAAGTCAGAGAACAGCTGAAGGCCGTGGCTGACTACCCTGAGCGCGACCACAGAGTCCTCATCACCTCAGAGACCCTAGCAACCTATCTTCTCGGCCCAGAACCCACACGTGAGGCCCTTGCCTTAGAGAGAGGTATCTCCTCCTCTCTACTCTTCTATTTGATGGAGCCATCTAACCTGTCTTTTGTTTGCTCTTTTTTCCAGAGGAAGAAGGGATGAAGCTAAATGCAGAGAAGCTGGCAGCAATGGCCGAGCGCTCTGAACGGGCTAGCACCAGGCCCAAGAAGACCAAGAGAAAGAAAGCCGTGACCGACCCCTCCACCTTTGTGGATTCAGGTGTGACTGCTCCTCCGGCCAAAAGACGGAGGAGGGATGAGGCCGAGGAGGTTCTCATCCAAGAGCAGCAGACCGCTCCGGACGAGCAGGCCACAGTTGACGAGGAGGCTGCTGCTACATCCCCTGGAGCAGAGGCTTCTGCATCTCAGCCCCTAGCTGAGCAAACCCAAGCTCATCAGGGTACGAAAAGGAAGAGTGGAGAACCTACTCCCTTAGTCTCTGATGCGCCTGAAGCGGAGCTCCCGGAACCCGCCCCAGTGCTATCCGTCATGCTCAGCAGCAGATACTGCATGGACATAATGCATGAGCTCCCGACCGACAAGGATCGAGAGATTCTGAGAAGCAAATCTGCTGCGGAGAAGCGCGCGAGGCTCCTATGCTGCCTGGCCAAGGTAACCATCTTTCCCTGTTTCTCTCATTCCTTCTCAATAGCCAACCCTCTCTAACCTTCGTTTCTAATGTGTGATAGGCGTCTGTCCTCAGTTCCGACTTGGTGCAGGAGGGGATAAACGATGAGGACGCTATCATCGAGCTGGGAGAGAAGCTCAAGCAGAGCGAGAAGCTGGAGACTGAGCTCCGAGAATCCAACTCCAAGCTGAAGGATGAGATCTTTCAGCTGAGGGATGAGAACTCAGTCAAAGTGGCCCAGCTTTCAAGCCTAGCGGAGGTCTCCTCTGCCCATGAAGTGCGGGCATCTCAGCTGCAGAGCGAGCTGAGCCTGGAGCGACGCCAGGTAGCTGAACTGAAGAAGAACCTGGCCGACGCAATGCTGGGTCTGGATGCCAAACAAAGTCAAATCCAAGAGCTACTCCATAGGTGTGATGAGCAGGGCAGACTGCTCTCGGAACAGGACGTGAAGATCAACTCGCTGTCAGAGCAGACTCGGTCAGTTCAGATGGACCAACTGAAGGAGTCTCCAGAGTTTATAGATCTGATGACCGAGTACTTCTTTGGAGGCTTCATGTCCCTGAAGAGGAAGATCAGCTCTGCTCATCCCGAGCTGGACTTAAGTTCTTTCAAGCCGGGGGCAGAGGACGTTGGCTTGGAGGAAGATGAAGAAGAAGAGCTTCTGAGGATGAAGAGGAGGAGGAAGGCGGTCACGCGGGGGCCTTACTCAGGGAAGGTACCACTGATCATGGTCTTCTAAGAATTACCCAGGGTGAGGAGGGCTCTGCGGCTATCATTGACATCACTGGCGAGGATGAGGCTCCTCCTCCTCAGGCTGTGGTTGACCCGGCTGTGGCCATGGCTGATGAAATTGTGGCCAAGGTAGCTGACAGCCTGATCGAGGAGATTGCTGAGGTCGTCATCAGAGAGCCATCTCCTCGCGCAGATAAGATGATTGACCCTCCTGCTCAAGGCCAGCTTCCTCCTACTGAGCAGCTTCCTGCCCTCAAACCTGCTGAGGATATTAACTAGTTTTTTTGTATTTTTCTTTTCCTCACCTGACTGTAAAAACGTCTTTAATGAATAGAAGTGCAGTTTCACTCAGCTGAATGAACAGCTTTGTTCTTTGTCGTTATTTTTCTACTTCTGTGTGCAATGCCTGGATATTTATAGTCTTTGAAATGTAACTTGGGGAATATAACTCAAAGTTAGAGAATTTCCTTCTCATAACTCCTTGACTGCCCCTGAGGCTGATTTGCTGAGAAGACGAGGCCGCTTGGATATAAGGCTGAGCAGGCAAGGCTGCTCGGATGCATGGTCCCGGAGGACATGTGCTGAGCAGGCGAGGCTGCTCGGATACATGGTCCCGGAGGACATGTGCTGAGCAGGCGAGGCTGCTCGGATACATGGTCCCGGAGGACATGTGCTGAGCAGGCGAGGCTACTCGGATACATGGTCCCGGAGGACATGTGCTGAGCAGGCGAGGCTGCTCGGATACATCTACTGATATCTTCAGATATACTTCAGGTATCTTCATAAAAATAACAATTTGTTCCTCTTAACTGGACTTGTAATAAATTTGATAATCCCTGTTCACATAAAGGGACAGGACAAAGAAATAAAACAGTAGGGACAAACACTTGGCAAATATTTATTGAAAATACTTCTTTAAGTGTTCAGCATTCCATGGTTGGGGGAGCTTTTTCCCTGACAATGTAGCCAAACGATAGGACCCTGCCTTCACATGCTCAATCACTTGGTAAGGACCTTCCCAATTTGGACCCAGATGTCCAATCCTCTTTCCAGTGGGATCTACTTTCTTTAGCACTAACTCCCCAATTCTGAAGCTTCTCTCTTTGACTTGACTGTTGTAGAATTTGGCCATTTGCTGCTGATAAGTGGCCATTCTGATGGCTGCTCGTTCTCTCTTCTCTTCTAGGAAATCCAATCCTTCCAAGAGTCCCAGTTGGTTCTCTTCTTCTTGGAAACCCTGAGTTCTATGGCTGAGCAACCCAATTTCTACAGGAATCACTGCTTCCACCCCATAAGCCAGAGAATAAGGGGTTTCTCCAGTTGCTGTTCGGGACGTTGTTCGATAGGCCCAAAGGACACTGGGCAACTCTTCTGGCCAATCTCCTTTTGCAGCTTCCAACTTTTTCTTCAAATTCTTCTTGATTGTGCGGTTTGTGACTTCAACCTGTCCATTGGCCTTAGGATATGCTTTGGAGGCATAGTGCACATGTATTCCCCTCTGCTCACAAAACTCCTGGAACTGATCATTGTGAAATTGCTTGCCACGATCAGTGATGATCACCCTGGGCAGCCCAAACCTGCTGATAATATTCTTCCAGACGAAGTTGATTGCCTTCTTGGTAGTGATGGTAGCGAGGGGCTCAGCTTCCACCCACTTGGTGAAGTAGTCTACAGCCACAATCGCAAATTTATTCTGTCCCTTGCCTACAGGAAGGGGCCCAATCAGATCTAATCCCCACTGAGCGAACGGCCAGGGAGAGGGGATTGGAGTCAACAGAGTGGGAGGATGGTGAAGAAGATTGCCAAACTTCTGGCATTTCTCACACTTTTGGACCATCTGCATTGCATCATTCTGCATGGTCGGCCAGTAATATCCTGTCCGGATCAGCTTCTGCGCCAGCGCTCTGCCCCCAGAATGATTTCCACATGATCCTCCATGGACTTCCCGCATAGCATACTCAGCCTCTCCCTCAGTGAGACATCTCAGCAACGGGAATGAATAACTCCTGCGGTACAACACACCTTCTAGGCACAGGTATTTGGCCACCCTCAATCTCAGTCGTCTTGCCAGGCCCTTGTCAGTTGGTAGTATACCCCTCTCCAGGTAATCGACGATAGGATCTGCCCAGGAGTCTTTGTAACTGACAACACCCACCTCCTGAATGGGTAACTCCACACTGGGCCTTTCCAATTTCTGAATCGGGATGAGTCGACTGAGGGCTTCTTCTTGAGCTGTGGCCAATCGTGCAAGCTGATCGGCTTCCTCATTTTCTTCACGGGGAATCCGCAGTAGGTTCAAGGTGTTGAAAGCTTTCTGAAGATGCTGAACCTTGTCTAGATACAGCCGCATTCGCTCTTCCCTAGCTTCATAATCTCCCAGCACTTGTCCCACCACCAATTGCGAGTCACTGCCCACAGTGAGCTCTTTTATCCCTAAAGACCTTGCTAATCCGAGACCAACCAAGAGTGCTTCATACTCAGCTTCATTGTTGGTGGCCTTGAAATTGAATCTGATAGCATACTGGAGTTTGAGTTTATCCGGAGAAATAAGGATAATTCCTGCTCCACTAGCTTCTGCATTCACAGACCCATCAACGTAGAGCAACCAACCCATTGGTTCCTCACCTTCCATGCCCGTCGACTCAGCTGGGCGAGTATTCGAAGCATCTGCCGGAGAGAACTCTGCCACAAAATCAGCCAGGGCCTGCGCTTTAATGGCAGTTCTAGGACAGAACTCCAGGTCGAATTCTCCTAGCTCGACTGACCATTGGATCAACCTCCCTGAAGTTTCTGGGTTGTGCAGGGTTTTCTTCAGTGGCTGATCAGTCATGACTTTGATAGGGTGTGCCTGGAAGTACGGTCTCAGCCTCCTCGCTGCTATGACCAAGGCAAAAGCCATCTTTTCCACCTTGGGATATCTGACTTCAGCCCCCCTCAGTGCTCGGCTTGTATAATAGACTGGATGTTGCACGCTACCCTTCACCCTTACAAGCACTGAGCTGGCTGCATGAGGCGAAATAGCGAGGTAAATGTACAGGTCTTCCCCCCTCCGCGTACGACTGAGGAGGGGAGGAGCCATCAGATATTCTTTTAGCTCCTGGAAAGCCCTCTCACACTCTGGGGTCCAAAGGAAGGCTTTCTTTAGAACCTGGAAGAACGGATGGCATTTGTCAGTGGCCCTGGAAACAAAGCGATTGAGGGCCGCAATGCACCCAGTGAGCTTCTGTACTCCCTTGATTCCCTTGGGGGATTCCATGTCAAGAACGGCCCTGATCTTCTCCGGATTGGCTTCTATTCCCCTTTGCGATACCATAAATCCCAAGAACTTCCCTGAACCGACCCCAAAGGCGCACTTGCTGGGGTTAAGTTTCATCTGGTATGCCCGCAGCACCTCAAAAGTCTCCCTGAGGTCTCCTACGTGATCGGATCTTCTCAGGCTTTTAACCAGCATGTCGTCAACATAAACTTCCACATTGCGACCTATCTGTTCTTTAAACATTCGGTTAACCAGCCTCTGGTAAGTGGCCCCCGCATTCTTAAGCCCAAAGGGCATCACCTTGTAGCAATAGAGTCCTCTGGCTGTGATAAAGGATGTCTTTTCCTCATCCTCAGGATACATCTGGATCTGATTGTAACCAGAGAATGCATCCATGAAACTGAGGAGCTCATGGCCAGCTGTGGAGTCTACCAGCAGGTCGATTCTGGGTAGAGGGAAGCTATCCTTAGGACAGGCTTTGTTAAGATCCTTGAAATCCACACACATGCGCCATTTCCCTTTTGGCTTAGGGACAAGTACCACATTAGATATCCAGACAGGATATTTTGCTTCTCTAATAAACTGAGCCTCTTCCAGTTTATCCACCTCTACAGCAATGGCTGCATTACGCTCTGGAGCGAACGAGCGTGTCTTCTGCTTCACCGGGCGATGATTACCGTCCACATTCAGCTTATGAGTAATAACGAGGGGGCTTATGCCTGGCAGGTCCCTGTGTGACCAAGCAAAAACATCTGCATACTCTCGCAAGAATCCAACCAGAGCTGTCCTTTCCTCAGACCCCAGTGCTGAACCCAAACGAAAAGTTTTCTCAGTTTGTCCTTCTATCACAGGTACCTCAATGAGCTCTTCAACTGGTTCTCCCTGCTGCAGCTTCTCCTCATCTCTTGCGTCCAACCCACTGACTAGAAAGGTCTCTCTTGATTTCATCGAGGTGATATAGCACTCCCTTGCCCTCTTTTGATCTCCTCTGACCTCCCCAATACCATCAACTGTGGGGAACTTGAGCTTCAAATGATAGGTGGAAACCACTGCCTTGAACTTGTTGAGGGTTTGTCTACCCAGTATCACATTGTAAGCTGAGTGGCAATCCATTACTAGGAAATCAACCAGGGCAGCGGCACTTCTCTGGTCATCTCCTATCATAAGAGGCAAAGAAATCACACCCAAGGGTTGGGCAGTTTCCCCAGAAAAGCCTACCAAAGGGGATACCACAGGCCTGATCAAGTTCCTTTCCAGCTGCAACCTCTCAAAGGCTGATAGGAACAAAATATCTGCTGAGCTCCCAGTATCCACCAGAACCCTTCTCATGGTCCAGTTGGCGAGGAGCACTGTAATCACCAAGGGGTCATCATGAGGGTGGAGTACTCCCACTGCATCGTCTTCAGTAAAACGGATACTTGGGTCAACCACTTGAGACCGTTTTGCTGGTCTCTCCGCACTGAGCACCTCCCTGGCATAGGCCCTTCGGGCTGACTTAGTGTCTCCAGTAATCCCTGGTCCTCCAGAGATCGTATTGATTTCTCCTAGGGGGCGATGTGGAGGAGGAGGAGGAAGGGTCCTCTCACGCCTGCGATCAGCTGATCCAGCAGCTGGTCCTGCCCCCTGATTGGACTCCCCTTCTCTACGAACAAACCGCTGAAGATGTCCCCGCCTGATCAGCCCCTCAATCTGCTGCTTCAGCTCTATGCAATCATCTGTATCGTGCCCATGATCACGATGAAAACGACAATACTTCTGGCGAGAACGTCGCTCAGCCGGCGTCTTCATCTTCCCTGGCCACTTGAGTTCAGGATAATCACTGATCTCCTGCAGTACCCGGTTTACTGTTGCGATCAGAGGAGTGTATTCGTGGAATCGCCTCTCTGGCCTCCCCCTCTGGGGAGAACTTCTTCTGTCCATTCTTTTCCCTCTCGGATAGTCTTCAACCCTAGACTGCTCAGTCTCCTTCCTCCGCTTACTCGGCTGAGGAGCGCCCGCCTGAGCGGCAGGGGCCTCTCTTTCGCGATTGCGATGGGCAGCCAGGGTATCTTCTGCGTTCATCTGTCGCTGAGCCCTCATCATGAGCTCAGCCATGTTGGTTGGTGGTTCGGCAGACAAGGAAAACAGAAATTGCCCCGGCCTGAGACCTGACATGTAGGCCGCAACAGCAACCTGGTCGTCTGCATTCTCCACCTGCATAGACTCTTTGTTGAACCTAGCGGTGAATTCTCTGAGTGTTTCCCCCTTGGTTTGTTTGACGTTGAGCAGATAAGTAGCTGGTCTCCTGTATCGCTGACCAGCAATAAAATATCCTACAAAACGACGACTGAGCTCTTTAAAAGTACTGACCGTGTTGGGGGCAAGTTTGTTGAACCACATCCGAGCAGCTCCTCGGAGAGTGATGGGGAAGGCCCTGCACATAATGGCGTCAGGCACCGCCTGGAGGTGCATAAGGGATTTGTAAGTTTCCAGGTGATCGAGAGGATCTTTAGTTCCGTCAAAGGTATCAATCTGAGGGACTCTGAACTTGGGCGGAAGAGGCATTGCCATCACATCAGCAGTGAAAGGGAGTTCAGTGGTCTGTACCAACTCATCCACAGAGGCTGGTGCCTTGGCCTTCATTTGTTTTGTCAGGTTATCCAACTGTACTCTCATCTGGCGCACCTGGTCAGTCATGGGACCTTCCTGGAGCGTGGACCCAGAGGAAGTTCCACAAGGAGGGGCTGTAGCGTGACTGCTGGTTTCCCCATGTCCTCCCCCAGTGTCATCAAAATACGCTCCAGCCACCCCCTGAGCAGGGGGGTCAATCACTGGGGCTGGTGGAGGTGGTGGACTTCCAACTGGAGGTTCTGGCTGCAGGCGTTGCAACAAGGTCTGGTTCTGCTCCAATATACGCTGCATCCCCTGTGTCAACGTCATCACGTCCTGACGGAGGGCCTGATAGTCAGCAATGGTTGCGACAGGAGGAGTAGAATGGGGGTTGTTATCGTTGGAAGCCATTGAGCGGGTCAAGACCATAAATCCAATCAGTAAATTTTTTAATCGTTCCCACAGACGGCGCCAACTGATGAAGCGGATTTAAGATCGTCTCCGGCTGACCTGCAAAAAGAACTTGACACCGGTGTGGTATCTTGCCAACACCCCTCCGATGCCTAAGTTAGCTCTTTTGTAGATAGAAGGAATTGCGAGGTAATTTTATTAAGAACTAGACAGAATGTCCTTTTTGTGCGCGCGTACCTTCTTTTGTCATTTGGAATCGTATATATAGACTGCACCTTCTGTTCCATCCTTCTAGAACCTTCCAACCCGAAATATCTTCGGGTTAGTCATAGATTTCGTGTTCATGACTTTACTGACAGGATCTCAATAGTACCCTGTCTAATCCCGTCTTATCTGGGATTCCGTATCTTTCTTCGAAAGGTGGATACCTGTCGCTTTCTCGGTGCTGCCCGCAATCCTGACCGATTTTCTCAGTTTGGCAGGTTGCGACCGAGAAGACCTTGGCTGAGGAGAGCACGTCCCGGCCGAGGCAGAGGAGGTCATGACTGAGCAGAACCCAGTTGAGCCGAACAGATCATATCAGCCGAGCTGAGACGGCAGAGGATGTCTGGGGCCGAAGAGCTAGCCGACCGACCAGAGCACTAACGGGCTCAGACAACTCGTCATGATCCATCAAACATACATATCAGAAATGCTCTTAACGAGGCAGAAGAATCTCTTATTCCTGAATCTACTCCCGAAAACGTAGTGCCAAATCCAGCTGAAATTACTGAATATCCATCTTCTCATGTGCAGTGACAATGCTGCCTGAATACACCACAAACTTTCTTTACTTAATTTTACTAGATTTTGAATATCAGTGGCCTTGGTGTTATATAGAAGGAGCAGGAGCATAAAAGAACGTTATAGAGGAATTTCTAAGATGGGTTTATAGGGAAAATTGAAGAGCTGTCAAGTAATACCCTCCCATGAATCAGTGTCTGTTCTGTCAAATGAGCGTAAAGGACGTACGCAGAGTTGAATCGCTTTTGGGGGAGGGAGAGGGAGAGGGAGAGGGAGAGGGAGAGAGAGTTAGTTTCCCTCTTGATGTCGACCACTGGAATACAAACACACACGAACAGGCCGGGGAGAAAGATGTGGGGTGTGATTTTCTTTCTCTCATGCAATTTCTCGTACACTAATTTTCTCCACGTACTGCAGTGTTTGGGGTTATTTAGCCCTTACTTTTCGGCCTTTTTTTGGGGATCAGGTATAAGGGCCCCTACTCGAACAAATAGATAGGCAACCACCACGTTCCAAACAGAAAAGAGGCATATCGACCTGTGGACAATGGCAGCCGACGTGTTCTGTACGTATATTAATGCGGATGGATATATACTGAGAGAGAGAGAGAGAGAGAGAGGAGAGAGAGAGAGAAGAGAGATGTGGCTTCCGAAGGCAAGCAGTGGAGAAAGAAAGGAAGGAGGAAATGGGTTGGTTGCAGTTGCTGTAGACAAGGATAAAGGAAGCCAGTACGCTCTGAAATGGGCTATCGAAAACCTTCTCTTCAGAGGCCAAACTGTAGTCCTCATCCATGTCCTCCACAAAACTACATCTGCCTCGGGTAACTTCTTCCTTCCTCCCCCTCTCCAACACTATATATGTTTTAGCTCTCTCTTACCCTCAATGTTGCCAAAAATGATTTCTTCACCATTCCCTCTTTAACTTGTTTATTGTATATGCGGCGGTATATATGATGCAGCAACCAGCCATTCTGCCGTTTGTGAAGCCAAAGGGCCTGGATCTGCACACATGCAACAACTTGAGAAGCAAACCCAGGAATTGTTCCTGACTTTCCATTGCCTTTGTAGCCGCAAAGATGTAGGTTAATTCTTTGGAAAACCGTAATATTGGATATCTTATGCTTCCTGTCATTTATCTATTAGCCAATAAGAATAGCTCCTTCTCCAGGCTGTCAATACTGCAAATTCCCACGATCAAGACATCAATCAGGATCCATAATTGATTCCCTTCTTATACGTACCTAAACGTTTTTTTCTGCTTTCCGATCAGTTCTTATTTTGACTCAACTCAGTTTATGGACGTAACAGGTACAGTCTATTGATGTTATACTGGAGGATACAGATATAGTGAAAGCATTACTAGAATATGTTTCTTGTGTTGCCATTGAGAACTTGATTCTTGGTGCACCATCAAGGCATGGCTTTATCAGGTTAGCAACACGTTCAGTATGCCAAGTGATCAGGACTACAATATGAGGATTCAACAAGAATTAGTCACAGATCAGTGTAGGTCATTGTAAAACTTTGCCTGTGAACAACTGGATCTCTCACTTTTGTAGTTTACCTGTTTTTTTGGTGTTGGGTCCATGCTGTGCATGATCAAATGATACATTGTCTCAGAGTTCCTGTGCCTATGAACGCATACATAGTTTGACTAGTACACTTTGTCCAGCAGAATATTCAAGGCCTCAGATGTTCCCAGCAATGTATCAAAAGGAGCACCAGATTTCTGCAGTGTTTACGTTATCTCCAAAGCAAAGATCTCTTCTGTGCGAAATGCTTCGCGTGCAGCTCCATTCACTTCTCCTCTTCATAAGCAAATTAGAAGCCAAGCCGCCCGAAATGCTGCTTCTTTTCATTCACACTCCAGGCCTAGTTTTAGCCATAAAGGTTATCTCCTTGTTGTCTATTGATGCATTACTGTTCTCCTACTTACCTGTTAAGAATGTTCAACTAAAAAAAAGAAAACATGTTCATGCTACTTCAGCAGGAGGAAAGACTCGGCTCAAACCTCATGGTTTGCAAGACGATGATGAATCCATCAAGTAAGTTGCAACAACTTAAAACAGTTATTTTTTTTACTGGATTGGATGATACTTAAAATAGCGCGAAGATTCTGACGATTTATGAAGTACCGTTGGCAATCTCACTTTCAACATAAAAACAGGAAGCATAGTCAGAAATCAGAATTTATAAACCTTTCTTTACTATTAGCAACCAACATGAGTGACATTTACTCCAATTTCTCAAAACATCAAATTGATGGCTTAGCTATTCAAATTGACTTTTGAGCTAATTCATTAGCCTTGTGTTATCCTTGCTGTTGATCATATCTTTCACACACACACACACACACACACACACACACACAGAATCTTTACCCTTCTGGCCTTCTTAGACAGTTGGTTGCATTGTTTGAATGGAAGGATCACTGACCCCTTCCGTGCTGTATGTTAAAAACAGGTCACCCTTCACTAAAGGAAGAGGGTTCAGTGGAAAGCTTTGGGGAGAGCTCTCCCCATCAGAGATTGACATATCCTTTGTAGGCAGCTCTGGCAGGCAAAGCACCGAGGACCGTGAGTCTGTTAGTTCCCCCTATGCCCATCATGACATGGAATCAGCAGGAGTCCGAACCTCTCTTTGCATTCCAACTAGATCAGAACACATCCTTGGGTCAATGCCCTTAGGAGGAGCCAAGTGGACGGTCAACTTTGGCACTCTGCATGAATTTTCATCCTCCTCTATTGATAGTGTTCAAACAAGTGAATGTTCATCTCAAGGCCTACATGTATAAAATGAAATTCTAGCAGAGTAGTAGTACAACTGATCCTTGTGATGATTTTGCTGATCTCGGTTTTTGTTGATAACCTTGCATGCAGGATGATGTGGAAGCTGAAATGAGGCGGCTAAAGCAAGAGCTGAAACAAACAATGGATTTGTACAGTACTGCCTGCAAAGAAGCCGTAACAGCAAGACAGAAGGTATTAAATGAGAACTCACAACTTGGCTCATAATAATAGCACTTAAATTTTTGAACTATAGTTGCTAATTCAATATCTAATATGTGTACAGACAGTGGAGCTCTATCGCTGGCGAGTTGAAGAAGAACGAAGATTAGAAGAGACTAGACTTGCAGAGGTAGCTGCAAGGGCAATTGCAGAGAAGGAAAAAGCTAAATATAGAGTTGCCATGGAGGCAGCTGAAGCAGCTCAGAGGATTGCCAAATGGGAAGCACAGCGGATACTTGATGTTGAAATGAAGACCCTTGGGGAAGCAGAGGAAAAGAAGAACATGGAAGCAGATACACATGCCACAAGTGACGTTACTATTAGGTACAGGAAGTACACAATTGACGAGATTGAAGGAGCATCAGATTTTTTTTCTGAATCATGCAAGATTGGGGAAGGTGGCTACGGCCCTGTCTACAAGTGTTTTCTTGATCATACACCCGTTGCAGTAAAGGTTTTACGTCGTGATGTTGCACATGGAAGGGAACAATTCCAACGAGAGGTGATGATGACAAACAATACCTTTTTGTTAGCAATCACGCATTACTCAACTTGGAACTGATCAAACCAATTACCTACAATATTTAATGCAACGCAGGTTGAAATACTATGCTGTATGCAACATCCCAACGTGGTACAACTGCTAGGAGCATGTCCAGAATATGGATGTCTAGTTTACGAATACATGGCAAATGGTAGCTTAGAAGACCGTATATTCAGGCGTGGGAACACTCCTGCTCTCTCTTGGCAACTTAGGTTCCGAATTGCAGCAGAGATTGCGACGGGCTTGCTCTTTCTCCACCAGACAGCGCCAGAGCCGGTATTGCACCATGACCTGAAACCTGCCAACATTCTGCTGGACCAAAACTACGTGAGCAAGATCAGTGACGTTGGATTGGCCAGGCTTGTTCTTTCCATTGTTGCTGACGATGTCACGCAGTACCGAATGAAGTCAACTGCTGGGACATTATGGTACACTGACCCAGAATATCAACAGACAGGTATGCTTGGTGTTAAATCTGATGTTTATTCGCTGGGGATAGCACTTCTGCAACTGATAACTGCCAAGCCAGCAATGGGCTTGGCTCACCATGTTGGGACCTCCATTGAGAAGGGCACATTTGCTGAGATGCTGGACCCCAGTTTGCCTGATTGGCCAGTCGAGGAGGCCTTGTGCTTTGCAAATGTAGCGCTTCAATGTGCAGAGCTAAGGGGGAATGATAGGCCAGATCTTGGTCAGGCTGTTTTGCCACAGCTGAAAAGATTGAGACAACTTGCTGATGAAACGATGGCCAATTTCATGTTCGGTGGCAGTGCTGGCCCTTCCCCAGTCACAGCTATGTTTCCATCACACAGGTCAGTGGCAACATTAAATTTCATTGTTTTTCGTTAGTGGAAAACAGAAGTGTTGTTAGAGTTATGTTGTATATGCAGGAGAAGGTGATGAGCGACCCTTTGCTTGTCATTCAGGATATGAGAGCTCAAGGAGCTACTCAAGCTCATCCTCGATGACTTAACCACAAGAATCTTCCAGGATTTTGGACCGACTTAATCGAAACATATGGGAGGTTGTTTTTGTTACCAAGTTTTGATTCACGGGAACAGGTGACTAAGTCCTGCAGAATGCTGTTACAAATTTTGCAAAATTTTGTGCAGAAAGTCTAGAGCAACAAAGTAGATACTGTTGTTCCTTGCATTACTTAGGCGATGGATTTTGTTTGTTCCCTTGATGTATTAGCAGAACTGGGGAAAACATTAACTGTCAGCCATCTTTTGTAAATGTAGCATAGTGTCGTGGTGAGAGCATAAAATTAATTATTCGGGAAATCGCGACCATGGGCTCTTACAGAAGTGGATAGGATAATGTGTTAAAAGAGCATTGTTATTTGTGAAAATTGTATTAAAATATGTGACTATGCATTGGTGTATGAAAAGTGTGTATAGTAATTTTTATTTTTGACATTATTTGAGTATTATTTACCACGCGAACTATTTATAAAATTATCATGCAGATTGTATACTATTTTATTTTAGCAATGTGTTTTTCCTTTTAAGGAGAAGTAAAGGCCCGGCCCCCAGACTATTAATCCCTAAACTAATAATTCCAAGATTATTAATTTTCCAACAACTAGTCCGATTTTCAAACGTGCCATTTTGAAAAAGGTCTCATGGATTGGACTTTTAGAGAGGTGTGGAAGGTAGACAACAAATGATATGATAGTGATGTATCAATTCAAGAGATGTGATTGTCTTGTGCAAATGAGAGTAGAAAAAAAAAAAAAAAATCATGGAAGAATGATCTAGGCGCTCATATTTATTAGAAAATAATTTTCCAATAAAATGTGTGTTATTGTATAAAGATAAAGACATTATCGGTGTGCAACAGAAATAAAATAAGTTGTTTATAGAATGCCTTTTAGAATAAAAATCTCGAAGTGTGTAGGCACAGTGTGGTGATGATACAGAATAAAATTTCAACTCATTTTATCGAATGCCTCAGGATAGTTTTCTTGCAAGCAAAACTAAAATGCAATATCGGAGTGTTCAGGCAGAGAGAGTTTAGTGATATATAGAGTAAAAACCAAAATTATTATCACAGAATTGGAGAGACGGCTGTCTGTATTGCGCATAGCAGCTGCGCGCTAAAACCGCGACGTTTTAGCGCGTAGGTAATTGGGTTTTTTTTTTTTTTTTTTTTGAATAAAGGTCCCATGGATTGGATTAGACTCTGGAGAGTCGTAAAAGGTAGACAATGAAATGGTTGGATTTCAAAAGATGTGATTTTCTTCATGCAGTGAAAGTATAGATTTGAGTGGAATTTTTGCTCAAAAAGAGGAAAATATCGATCTTGAAAGGTCTTCGTCTTCCGAGGGTTTTAGATTTGGGGTTCTGGTTGGCGGTGGCGGTGGCGGTGGCGGTGGTAATGGCGCGTAAGGAAATGACTTTAAGAATCCTTCCCAACCTCAGGTATTTGGAAACCAATATTTCCCCACTGCCCAACTCCGGTAATCGGACCGCTCTCTGCAGCATTGGTTGCAATCTTCTATCATTTCGTCCCGCTATGCTCCACCTCTTTCCTTTGAACAAATCTTACTCCCCCAAAATCAATCTCCTTTTCTTCTCCTGTAACCATCCGTTTCGCCGGGAACCACAAAAGGTACGAGCTTCCCTTGTCGGAGACATGCCGGAGTGCGCTAGTAATGAGGACTCCCCTCAGGACTCTTGTTCCCAAAACGAAGAAGAGGCAGCACTAGCAGCAGCTGCTGCTGCGAGGGAAGAAGAGGTAGCAGCTGCGAGAGAAGCAATCTCGGAAATTCTTCAGGACTATGGGGCTTCCGAGGAGGACTCCATGGACATTGCGCTGCGAGCTCCAAAATACTTGGCCATGCTTCTTGATAGCGTTCGCGAATTAGATGAGCTCTCCCTCTGGGATTCCTGGACCAGAACGAGGATGAGGAGAAGACGACAGAACAACCAAAGCGGCAGCCAAGAAGAAGAAGAAGAAGACGAAGACGAAGAAAAAGAAAAGGAATTTACTCCCCTCTCATTAAAGGAGAAGGTTTGTTACATGGCCAAGGAGAAAGGCGATGAAGGGAAGCTTCCTTTCCTGGAGAGCCTCGGCTTGGGTCTCCCGTCGGCTACACATTTGGCCCGTTATCTGTCTTCCCAGACTCTTCCCAACCTCATTGTCAAGGTATAATTACACGCGCCACCATACTGAACAGCGTCTAGAAAATTTTACTACCTGTTCCATACTGCTTCATTGACTAGTTCCATAAAACTGATATAAGACAGAAGGCTCCACAGAATAGAATATGAGCTTCAGTTTTCAAGACTTCACTCTGTTTTCCCTCTTAACACCTGAAAACATCTTGAAGTTAGAAAACTACACGTTTCACCACTAAATGGATCCTCTATTTCTTCCCTCCATCCACTCCTAGAACAAGTAACTTTGGACAATTCCCATTTTCGGATTCTTCTTAATGTTTTTTGAACATGGAAGCTGGTTTTCCATTCGATAGTTCTCATCTTCATGAGTTTTATTGTTTATTTTAGTTAGCTAAAGGTGTTGCTTATTCTGTGTTTGCTTATAGGTTAAGTATGTGAAGGAAATATTCTTTTCTAACACTGACGATGAAGGGCTTGTTGGAAAGAAGGCCCGCCGAATGATGATGCACCTCTCTATTCCTATTGACGAAGACATGCAACAAACCTTATCATTCTTGGAGAAGGTTAGTTTCGTCTCCATGTATTTCATTGTACTAGTTCAATCAATGCTTTTGAGATAGAAGTGTCTTAATTGTTCTTGAATCATTCAGTACGGTTCATGCAATATAAGATTCATTATTATGTTTGTATGTTTGTCTGATGTAATTAAGTTGTAAAAGAGTGTTTTCATATTATGTTGTAGATCGAAGCAAGGCGTGGAGGTTTGGACATGTTGGGTTCTAGAGATGCCACTTTTCGATACCTCATTGAATCATTTCCGCGTCTTCTTTTGCTATCTCTGGAATCCCATTTGAAGCCAATGGTGAAATTCCTTGAAGATATTGGAGTGCCTAGAAGATGCACGAGTGATATCCTTATATTGTTTCCACCGGTTATGTTCTACGACATTCAGAACGATCTTGAACTGAGGATACAGTCTTTTGAGAAGGTATCAACTGGTTTTAGATGCCAACCTTCCTTTTTGTGTTGAGTGCACCCTATAAGGCTGATAATGTAGTTTCACGTTTAACATGTAGTTTTCAGTGAAATTGGCAATAAGGCTGGTTTTTAGATCTGCTTTGACCATGTGTTTATATGGGCTTTTTTGCGTCAATAAATTCTGACCTAATGGAACCAGATAACTTTGTTGTCACGCCTATTGGTCTTAGAAGCATTTTTCTTGTCATGTTGGTATGCATCGCTACTGATGAGCTATCATTAGCAAATACCAACTATTTCTGCCATTATGGTCGTGGTTCTACAGCAAAATGTACCTTGTTTGTACTGACACAAACACTCTCTCTCACGTGACCAGAGGCTTATTGAACTCACTTAAGTGGATTAATGTTTTGTGTTTTTAACTTTTTGGCATGCTCTTTACTTATGATTTAGCTGCTGTCTATATTGGGTCTTTCAGGTAGGTGCAGGTAGTAAAGATGTTGGTGGGATGCTGCTGAAGTATCCATGGATTCTTTCTTCAGGCATTCAAGGAAACTATAAAGAAATTGTTTCTTTCTTTGTAAAGGAGAAGGTAGCTTAATATTTCATAATCCCATGATATGTTTGTCCCTATGGCTGACAAAAAGGAGCTGTCCTTGGCGGATATGATGTGCTTCCAATTACACGTATTAGCCATGCAATGTTGTAGTCTTTGCTTTACTAAAGGAACTGATAATTGATCCTTTTTCTACATGGGATTTTGATTGCAGAAATGGAAATCCAAATGACCATGTCTTGATAAATGAGAAATGTCAAGGATAACATTTAAAATGCAGGATTTTGACTGATTTTTTAATTACCCTAAGTATGAAGCTTGCTAAGGTGACCAATGTCTCTTTTAGAACAGTAATAGTGGATTATATTTAGCCGCAAATTTCTGTTCTATGTACATGCAAGAAGTGAGGTCAGGTTATTGGGCTCCTAGTCTGAGTCCACTTTTCTACCTTTTTCTTTTGTTGTTACCAGTCCATTGATTTCCCCTTTTTCCCCGGGGAAGGGGGCAGGGTGGGTGCGTGTGTGTGTGCGTTGTTGCTGCGCATTGGCTGCATATCCATATAGCTTTTCTATTTCCATATTTAACAAGCCACAGTGGCTTGTATTTGATACAAGACATATATTTCGATCAGGTACCAAGGGTTAGCGTTGATCTGGCAATTAAAAGCTGGCCTCTTCTTTTGGGTAGTTCCATTAGCAAGCTGGAGGTGATGGTGGAACTTTTTGGGGAATTGGGTGTTAGAAACAAGAAGCTAGGTCGGGTCATGGCAAAAAGTCCTCAGCTACTGCTACGAAAACCTCAGGAAATTTTGCAGGTCAATACTCTGAACATTATTCCATTTTGTTGTTTTTACGTGCAAAATTTATTTCCTTCCAGTATTTGAGTTTTCATGCCATCATCTGTAGTCTTGTTACGATATCAAAGTGTATTTTAACATTGATGTTTTGTTGTTGCTGTTTTCCTCCTCTTCTTCTTCTGCCTTAATTCCATCTGAAATTTTTTTTGTGGGTTATTGGCTGCCTGTCTGTCTGGCTTCTCTATCTCCATACTTAACTAGATAGAGGGCTAGTATTTAGTGCTATTGATACAGTCGTATTTTGTTGGCTATCTGCATTGGCAGATTCCATAATTTCTTGGTGAAAATTTTAATTAGTCTCGTAATATTCAGGTTGTGTCATTTTTGAAAGATGTGGGACTTGATGAGGAAACCATTGGCAGGGTACTTTGTCGCCGTCCTGATATCTTCGCTGCAAGCACTGAGGACACTCTCAAGAAGAAACTTGATTTCCTTACTACTATTGGTGTTTCTGGAAGCCATCTCCCTCGGGTTATCAAGAAATATCCAGAGCTTTTTGTATGTGACATTGAGAGAACAATGCTTCCTCGGTAATGTTCTCCATTCTCTAGTATATGATATCGATTATCTTGGACTTCTCTCCGTAGTTTGTTGAAGGCGTGAATTTGTCAATTTATTAGGTGATGGTATTTTGGTCCAGGTACGGACTGGAAGGTCCATTTTGATTACGACATGTCAGAGAAGTCCAATCCGAGCATGAGATGTCAGCACTTTTGGCAGATTGACTGTCCAGATTTGCCACCACTCACAAAACTGATATTGGATCTGAGCAACAAATCAGACCCAATATGGATGTGTCAGTGGGTAGACAAAGTCTGGACCTTTGATTTGTAAAAGGACAATGTGGCAAAAAACTCGGTGCTCGGACTAGGCTCACTCAATCCATGCAGTGAACGAATCGGAGAAGCAAATAGTGGTTGAATTTACAAATTTGTGCTGACTCACTTAGATGCTTTTTGGCAGGATGAAGTATTTAATGGAGATCGGGCTGTCAGATAGAGATGTTGCATTTATGGTGCGTAGGTTCTCACCACTGCTAGGCTACAGTAAGGAGAAGGTTTTGAGACCGAAGGTGGAATTCCTAGTGAACACCATGAAAAGGCCGTTGAAGGATGTCGTGGAGTATCCAAGGTATTTCAGTTACTCAATGGAGAAGAAGATAAAGCCCAGATACTGGTTGCTGAAGGGAAGGAAGGTGGAATGTAGCTTGAAAGATATGTTGGGTAAGAGTGACGAGGATTTTGCAGCCGAGTTTATGGGTGTTGGAAGGATGCTTGCTTCCTCTTATCTTCAAACGGTGGTAGATATGATGTCTAAGAATGATAATGCCTGTTGAGAGGGTGGGTATGTTTGTTGGGTATGAATGAAGAGGAACTTGGGGGCAGAGTTTTTGGGTGTTTTTGCTTAAAATCTTCAAGTAAATGATAGATGATAAGAAGGAATGTAGCTTGAAATCTGTAGATGTACCTCTATTAGTGGCTTCATTGTAAATCATGTACTTCAGTATCATTTTTCCTAACATATTGTGACTTTTTGGTTTTAGTTTTGTTGATTGTTTATCATTAAGTTCGAGCTAACTTGTTGGGGTCCAATTGCAAGAACTTTTACCATTGGGAGTATTACTGTCTTTCTTTTTCCGTACGTATGCTTTGATTATAGCATGAACAGGATAAATTTCTTTGGTTAGATTTGGCTTGCTTAAAATAACTTGGGTTCATCAGAGTCACAATATGTCGCTTTCCTACGAAGATTAATTTTGATTTGTGTTTCTATTATTCTTGGTATTTAGTATTACGACATTTTTGTTTGTTTTTTTGAGAGTTTTGATTAAGAGTAATCATAGAAACACAGATCATTCGGACACATATCTAGAACTGCTGAATACACTTGAGACTTTCAAGTATCTAACTGTTCCGAATACATCTGTGTTTCGATGGCTTGTGTACACAAACTTTTGTTTTGATTAAAAATGGTCATTGGAGTTTAGACAAAAGAGAAAGTTATGATATACATAACAAAGGAGTAAAATACCAAATAAAGGCTTCAGTGAGAGGGGTTCAGAACCGCATTGTATCTTACATCATTTACTTTTATTTTTATCGAGCAATTTTAATTTTTTTAGCAGTAGTAACTATCATAGTTAGGAGTAAATTTTCTTTATTAACTTATGTGTTGAAGTAACACAATGTAATTCACAAGTATCCATGTGTTACAAATCAACTTTGATTTTTTTTTTAATTAATTTCAGCATTTTTTTAAGTTGATCCTTTAAAAATTGGCCAAATAAGTTCTCTTAATTAATTAATTAATATTTTTGACACGATTGCATTTACTATTTTACAAATTCAAACTCTGACAAGTCTTAAGTCAACTAGCCAATACCCATTATTATAGCAACTCATCTTACAAAAATATTCAATTCCCTTTATGATAGCAAAGATCTATCAAAACAAAAAGGGTTTACAAACAAAAAATACATGATTTTTTGTGTATGAAAGTGCTAGAAAAATGTCCTTAAAGGTGTTGAATAACAAACTTTACTTGCTCTATTTTTTGTTTGAAGGGCTTTTTGTTTCGATAGATCTTTGCTATCGTAAAGGGAATTGATACATCCTGCTATGGTGCTACGGGCGGTTACACCTTGCGCATAACGGTATTTCTACAACCCAACTCCCCCCTCCCATTTTCCTCCTTCAGGCTCTCGACTCCCCCACCAAAAAAAAAAACAGTTTTTTCAATACCCAGGCTGCTACTTTCTTCTCTTCCTACGCAGACATTGCCACCACATGCCCATAAACAAACTCAAAAATGCTTTGATTTTCAAGTAAAAGGTTATGTCTCCTCTCTCTCTCTCTCTCTCTCTCACATCTCATCTTGATGTATATACAAGTCTGTATGTATGGGTCTGGATTTGGAGCACGAAACTCCACGGCTGTAGAGAATATTGTCAGGAAATAGCACACCCACTCACTGACTCAAACAGGAAGCCGCAGAAGAACACACAAAAAAAAGATCAGTTCTTTTGTACTCTATTGATGAATTACGTGATTATCCTTCTACTGTTAATGAGTAATGGAGTAATAGCGTATCCCTTCTGGGTTTATCTTTTTCCCATCACATTCCATTTTCGAAGTGGGAGGGAGATTATGGTTTGGTAGTTATCTGAAGGGAAAAAGAATTGGTAAGTTGTTAGAGAAAGGTAGTTTATCTTAAAGGAAAAATACGTAATTTGGTCATGATAATTTGAAAAAGTCATTGTTTACCTTATTTGTACGTCTACTGGAGTCCAGTTTGGATGGAAACACTTCAAATGGAAAATGAATAAGATCCCAAGGTCTAATCAGTTGCCTTGCTACTTGAAATGTCATGGAAACTGAATTTAGAAGAAACAATGTAAACACTACAAATGCGTGCTGCTCAAATTTAAAGAAATTCTTATTCTCATTTCATCTCCGACTGTTATAGGGTTGAAGTTGCTACCTTTCTCAACTGGACGGTGATTTGGACTTCTTCCGCAATGGGAGGTGTTATCAGTAAAGGTGCAAACGGCATTGGCACTCTTATCGGGAATGCCTTTGTTGCTCCAATCAAAAGTGTTTTTGGTGGATCTTGCGAGTAAGGATGTTTTCCTTTTCTTTTTATTCGGGTTCACTTCTATTAGTTTCTTTTACTGATTGCATATATCATTCTCATACTAGTTTTATCAAGTCGCTAAGACACGCTTGTTTAAGCTGAATGCAATCAATCCTGATCACAATGGCAACAGGAATAATAACACATCTTATCCTCGTCATACTTGTTGGAAAATTTAAGAAGAAAATTTTGTATTGAATTGAGTTGGGCACATTGTAAAAGAGAGGGGCCTTATATAGGTATACCATGAAATGGTCTCCAAGCAATCAAGGAAAATAGACGATTAAGGAAATAGACAAAATAGGAATTACAGGTTAGTGAGCGGCGTCTTATACCTGTACAAATGCTTCTATTATCCTTGCACTATACTGGCATTAGATTTGTACTTGAACTGGAGATTTACACACTGCAACTAATGAATTTGGTGAAATTTTATTTTCATATTCAGATATTCTTGTCGAGGACTGTCTGAGAAAACTGCATTTGTATCTGCATAAGATCTTGCAATTTGATCTACTTCAACAATTATTTCTTTCCTTTTAGAGCATTTTTAGGTATACAGACATGTCATATTGACTTTCAACCTCTCAATTCTGCAGGGGTGTCTGTTCAGGATCATGGGATATAACTTGTTTTATCGAGCATCTGTGTGTCTCCAATTTGTTGAAACTGTTACTCATGTTGGGACTTTGCTACATAAGTAAGCTCTTCCTCAATCTTTCTTCAGATGTTAAATTTGGTTATTGATATTGTGCTCCAGTCATGAGACTGCTGGTTTAACTTCTGATTATCTTGATATTCTTCTCTATGAATTTCTTGGTGGGTTCTGAACCGGTTTTTCTTTGTTAAATTAACGACTCTCTTCCAGAACCAATACCACTGTAATTGTCTTGGTTTGGCCCATTCAAATAAGAAGTTGGTTTCATATCTTTAGGATAAAATATACATAAGTTGGATTTATCCTGCAAGTTTATTTCTAAAAGTGAAGCCTAAACTAGTTTTCACTTGGTTTGAGTTTTTTTAATGTTAATCATTGAATTGTTATTCTTCTTCCTGTCCAGCTTTACTGTTCTTCTATCTCATGTTCAAGGTGGGAATCTGCCAGTGCATTGCAAGAAGCCTTTGCAAGATGTGTTGGGCTGTGTTTGAGACATACTGGTTTTTGTTCGAAGATATCACCTGTTTTCTTTGGCGCAAGTTAAAGAACACCAAACGTGTAAACCGTCGGCGTCAGCGTAGGCGCCGCTTTCGTGATGTTGAGGTAGGGTGTTCTTCAGATGAAGAAAGTATGTCTTTAGAAGTTGAAAAAAATTTCAATAGGAAGAAGATACGTAGAAAGAGAAAGGATAGGGTGGAGAGCTCACTCTACCCTTCAAGGCAAAACAGATATGCCATCACGGTCGCCACAACAGGTCTCAAAGATTAAAGTACTCGAGACAGCTTCAAATGAGAAAGCTGAGTCATCTTCAAAGAGAATCGGCATTATTTAAGAAGAGAAGGTTCAGGTGATCATCACGTAGCAGTAATTATTTGACCTTGCTTCCATGGAGTCTATGGACTGCAGGTATTTGTCAAAAGAAATGAGGTGGTTCTCTCATTTGAAAGATGAATGGATTGGTAAACGGGATGTTACGTATTTGGTTCTATCTTTATGTTGACTATATGAAAATTTCCAGTAAGTGGAATTGCAAATGTCAGTGTTTAATTTTAATCATACCTTTCAAGTGGAATTGTAACCCTTTTCCAGATTGTGTAGTAGCGGGAGTCTCGTGCATTGTAGCCCTTATTATTTCGTAGTCATGCATGAATAGGTTGTTGAATACATTACTTGCATTAGTTGGTAAACCTTTCCCTTCATGTGTGGAGTCTATGGATTGCATTTAATATCAAGCGACGGACTTGATTCTCGCTTCTGAAAGATGAAGAATGGGTTGGGAAAAGAGGACACAACGTAGTCGATTTTATCTCTAGAGTGTATATGAACGTTTATAGGAAAAAATGAATTGTGAATCTATAGGATTCATCAAATGAAACCTCTTAACAGAATATTGTTTGATATTCATGTACAAACAGATGATCAAATACTTAAATTGCTTTAGCTGGGTTAAGCCCTTCCATTCATGTATGGAGGAGTCTATGGATTGCAGGAATGTGGGAGATGGAGTTGGTTTTCTCTTTTCAAATATGAAGAATAGGTTGGTAAAAGAGGACACAACAGTTTTGGTTTTATCTCTAGATTGTGTATGAACTTTTCTAGTACAAAATGAGATGCAAATCTCTGGGATTAATATGAATGAGACCTTTTAACCCCAAGATTATTCTATATTCATGCACAAATAGACGATTGAATACATAGACGATTGAATACATAACTCACTAACTTGCTATAGTTGGATTTGACTTTTCCATTCACGTATGGAGCCTATGGATTGCTGGTCTTGTCCAGTAATGGAGATGTTTCTCTCTTTTGAAAGATGACGGACGAATTGGTAAAACTGAACGTAACGTCTTTGATTGTCTCTGTAGTGTATACAAATATTTCTGGTAAAGACAAGATTCCTTGATATTCATCAATTAGTCGCCTGATTGAAAACGTAACTTGCATTATTTGGGTGAAATCTTTCCATTTATTCATATGCCAGGTTTGTTTTGTCAATGTGGAAAAAGTGTTCTTTTTTCTTTTTTGACAAAATTGCCATTGTTGAGTTGGCTCCGAGCAACACAAGAAATGGAGGTGTTTCTCTCTTTTGAAAGATGACAAAAGAGTTGGTAAAACTGAACATAACGGATTTGATTGTGTCTCTGTAGTGTATACGAACATTTCTGGTAAAGACGGGATTCCTTGATATTCATCAATGGATCAACTGATTGAAAACATAACTTGCATTATTTGGGTTAAATCTTTCCATTTATTCTGCTCAGGTTTGTTTTGTCAATGTGGAAGAAGTGTTCTTTTTTATTTTTTTTTGACAAACTTGCCATTGTTAAGTTGGCTCCAAGTGACAGGTGTTGTTGCTTTGTCTTTAGATTTTCTACCCCAACAATGACATTATTATCTGTAATTTTTTCCTCATCTTTCTCCTACCTAGATTAAATCTGAACCGTCAAATCTGCTATAATTCTCTATAAAGAGGCTTCATCTTGTTCATTCAAGATTGCACTGGTGTTTGTGTTCATGCATCAAGGTTTGCTTCCTCTTATTCGCCACAAAGGGTTCTTGTAACTACTTTACTTCTTCGCCAGATGGTTAGGACTAATGCCCATGTTCTCCTTGGAAAGTTTCTTTATGTCTTCTTCCTTTTTACTGCGTATGTTCTGAAAGTCCTGTTGAATTCATGCAACTCCGACAAAAAATACCAAAATTCTTCTGTTATGACATTTTCTAGATCTAATTTTTTGGGAGAATATTATCTCCAAATTCCGCAACAAACTTGCCAGTAAAAAAGGTGGATAGAAAAGCTTGAGTTGCGGTATTCATACATTTAATGATTATTTGATGAGGAAGTCAACAAGAGGTTAGAAGAATAAAGATCATAAACCTTACTGGATAGGCAATCAGCAGTTGCTTTAGGGGGCTCATTTTCAATTTATCTGTGTAGCTGGTTATCAGGTGGGTTGACACAACCTTTTGACTCTTTATTGAAGTGTAATGAGTGCATAAGGATTGCGGCGGTTGCCGTTCTTTGTTGCTTTGCTGAACACGGGGTGCAGTCTTTTGATGCTTCTCCTTTTCTAATAAATCAAATGTGCTCTGGGTGTACCTTTTTAGGGATAGGAAGATAAGGATGCCTTAGTGAGACATGCCTCATATTAAGTAAGAAGTTTGGAATTACCTATGAGTGGAGAGAGTAGAATCGTGGCCTTAATGAGTTTAAGTGTGATTTAATTAAGAAGTTTGGAATCTACTGAAATGAAAAGGATTTTGTTTAATTAGGTGGTTGGTGATTATGAGAACCCATAACAAGCAGGGCTGCCATGTAGATGCCGCGTGGAGAATGGTTAAGCGGTTCCTAAGACGTGTGCTTGTATATGTATGACAATTCGCCAAAGAGCTGTTAACTTTCCGTTTTCTTTAGTATTTTGTCGTTATTTGTAATCTTTTTTCTCATTTACCATTCTGGTCAGCTTAGTTTTTTTCTATTGTAAGAACTCCATAGACAACTGAAGGTTTAGCAAAATATAGCTGCATGATATCAAAGTAAGAACATGTCCGTAACAGAAAAGATGGGGTCAAGAGGTGTAGTTTTGGGCAATTGATAAAAGGTCTAACTGGGGTACTAGGGAAGAAGAAGTGAGCAACTACAAGGTAAGGGTAGGATTTAATGGCCTTCTTAGTTTGAAGACACACAAGTACTTCTAGATTTTCTATCTTGCTTTCGTTTAGCCTTTCTTCAAATCAAAGATTAGAATTCCTTTTTTCTTTTTTTAATTGCAATATTTGATGTATTGAGTTAAAAATTTGAATAATTATTTAATTATAGGCCATATTTAAGATGTCCTGTATGTGACTTTTTATGACCGGCCTCATTAATCCATCTCCATTTCGACAAAATTTGATATTGTGGGAATCTGGTTTCACTAGTAGAACTGTCAGTACTCAGCGTATGATGTTACATGGTCCCCTGAGGATTCATTTTGAAAAGGTTCTCCATGTGTATACTATAATGACTTTTGAACATCAACACATGGACCGGTATCTGTGCCTCGTAGCTTAACAAGAATGATCAACCTGATTGTGTTCATTACAGATGAGTTCTTCCAAACTTGTTCAAAAGACTGGGATTGATATGAAGAATTATCTCTGTCTACATTCAGTTCATTAGTTGTTAGCAAAGCTATGATGTAGTATGACTGCTATATGAGTTATACCATGGCCTTTGGACGGAATGTCTCATATTAAGTTCTGGATAGCTGGATTTTAGATAAGTTATGAAAGCAACCTCCAACATGTCTTGGGCCTGATACAAGAAAAAAAACTCCCCTTCTATTTCATTGTATTTGTTCTGTCATGTTATACATACATCTGCAGAACTTTATCTCCTGTTTGAGCTTGGAATAAACATTTGAGATAATACATGTTCTCCAGTGGAATATCTTATGGTTTCTGAACGTTTGCCAACCAAGCAATAATTCCATGACATTTCTTTCTGTCCAATTTGTTCTGCTAGTTAATATCACAATGGCTAGTTACGGTCTCGTGGTTCTCCTCATCCTTGAACTATTAAGCTTTTCACTTGAGAGTCAGCAACTTTCCGAACATTCATTCAAGTTATCATCAGAGGAAACAGAATCTCTCCATGTTGTTAATCAGCTTGTTGGCAACATCAACAATGGCAAGGGAACTAGATGGGCAGTTTTGGTTGCGGGTTCAAATGGCTACTATAATTATAGGCACCAGGTGACATTCAGCTCCCAGTATGGTTGTTCAAACGAATTGTTAGATCTAGAGTAACATAGCTTCTTTGACTTTTCTTTCAGGCTGATGTATGCCATGCCTATCAAATACTGAGGAAAGGTGGATTGAAAGATGAGAATATAATTGTTTTCATGTATGACGACATAGCGTTCAATGAAAATAATCCCACGCCTGGTGTCATCATAAATAGACCACATGGTGAAGATGTTTACGAAGGAGTACCCAAGGTCCTCTTCTTTGTCGACAGTAAATCTCCACTTTCCAAATATGTCTATGACCATTGTTTTTCATGTTCTTAATGTGCGGAAGTTTGTTTACGAAGGATTATACTGGACGTGATGCAAATATCAACAACCTCTTTGCCGTTATACTTGCGAACAGAACTGCTCTTACAGGAGGCAGTGGCAAGGTTTTAGATAGTGGTTCAGAGGATCATATTTTCATCTATTATACTGATCATGGCAGTCCCGGAGTGGTTGGTTAGTAGCCTAACAATTGCTTTGATTTTGAAGTAAGGATCATGTTCTGTTGATTGTTGACATTATGGGTATGATTTTTAAATTTAAACAAACTTAACCTTATGCGAACTATAAAAAGTGTGCTACTTATAGTCTCTGAACAGAGACTTCTGAAGTTCAAGAAAACTAGTGATGTTTGAGATCCAATATTTATAGAAGATACAATAGAATAATTCGATGAAGCTAAAGGTCTGGCTTCTGATGAATATTTGTATGCCAATGATCTCATTGATGTATTGAAGAAAAAGCATGATTCCAATACCTTCAAAAACATGGTATGCATTGCTCATACTGCTACTTATTCGTTGGATATTTTAGTTCACCTTTGAAGAGTTCTCTATTACTTGTCAACAAGTTCTTGTTCGTCTATATTAGGTATTCGTTGGATATATTAGTTCACCCTAGTCTTTTATCAGGGATGCCTTCTGATGAATATTTGTATGCCAATGATCTCATTGATGTATTGAAGAAAAAGCATGATTCCAATACCTTCAAAAACATGGTATGCATTGCTCATACTGCTACTTATTCGTTGGATATTTTAGTTCACCTTTGAAGAGTTCTCTATTACTTGTCAACAAGTTCTTGTTCGGCTATATTAGGTATTCTATCTTGAAGCATGTGAATCTGGGAGTATGTTTGAGGGCCTTCTTCCTGAAGAGTTAAACATATATGCAACCACAGCCTCCAAGCCAGTACAGAACAGTTTTGCCACTTATTGTCCTGGTGACAATCCTGACGTTGATAGTTATCAAACTTGTTTAGGTGACTTGTATAGTGTTTCTTGGATGGAAGACAGGTATAGTCATTACATATCCATGTTTTTTAGGATAACTGTTTTACATGCAAACAAATTGTGGCTTGCGGAAAACTACCTTTTTCTTTTCTTATCTTTTTTTTTTTTTTTTTTTTTTGGGGGGGGGGGGGGGGGGGGGGGTGTTGTGGGAACCACTGGTAAGTTCAACTTTTAGAATGACAAAAAAGAAGCCAACATTGTCCCAAGTCAATTCCTCGATTAATCACTCAGCTTTGTGCTTTTTATTTTGTTTTGGGCAGTGACATCAATGATTTGCACAAGGAAACTCTTGATCAACAATATCAGGCGGTAAGATGTCAATCTTCTGATTTTTGTTGCAGTATCTGTAGAACTTGAGACAGTAAAATATGAAAAGTGAGTACTTTGAATTGTCTGTAAACTCAAGACCATATGATTCATCTTAATCACATTGACAGGTTAGGAGGAGGACAGGAAATGGAAATAATGAGGAAAGCTCCCATGTCATGAAGTATGGCAATTCCAAGCTTGGCAAGAATCCTCTGTACTCTTACTTGGGATCAAGTCCTGCAAATCATAACAATACCATCATCAGACACGATTCTGTGACACCAATCTCGAAGGCTGTTAGCCAAAGTGATGCAGAACTACTCCACTTTTGGCACAAGGTCTCTTTTACTTGCTTTGATTGTCGATCCTGATTCTTCATATTACTATAAGCAGATGAAAATCCTTGGATTAGTTTTTGTTCCATGAAGAATTTTATCCATTTGTTCAGTTCCGCAGAGCTCCTAGAGGTTCTCAAAAGAAACTCGCGGCTCAGAAGCAATTGCATGATGAGATAAAGCGTAGGGTGAAGATAGACAAGAGTATGATGTCTACTGTGAAGATTTTGCGTATATCTGTAAATGGTCTGATGAGGCTAGATACGGTAAGACCAGCCGGGCAGCCTCTTGTAGATGACTGGCGCTGCTTGAAGGAACTTGTGAGAGTTTACTCTTTCCATCTACGTAGCTATCTACTAGTCATGCTATTTAGTTATGTGGAAGTGCCAAATTAATTTAATGACACTGCTACTGCTAGCTAGTAAATAAAATTGAGTTTGGTTGCTATGATTTTGTGCAGGTGAAAACTTATGAGGAACATTGTGGATCTCTGTCGAGGTATGGAAGGAAATACACACGTGCCATTGCTAACATGTGCAATGCCAGGGTTAAGGTGGAGCAGATGGCCATGGCTTCAGCTACAGCTTGCCGTGCTTGATGAACATGCATGGGTTCCATGCAGCAACAGCCAACAACAGCATTTCCCTCTATATAGTTAAATAAGTAAGCAAAAGCTTAGTAGATGGTTTTGAAGTACTTGAAAATATGAAATGTTTAATTAGTTGTTATGTGCTAGTTGCTCAAGTGTTTTGACTGTTTCCCCACGAATGGATGAATGAAGCTTTTCCTTGGTAGACGAGTGAATGTCATCGTCTTTTTGGGTTGATGGTGAAGTCTAGAACGTATAGACAATAATTAGTACTGCTTTTTCACACCTTATTGTCACATTTTACTTGGAATTCAGAAGGAGACAAATCTCATGTAAGAGTCACTAAGTGGTGTACACTAGTTCTGATTGGCCTGCACTACTTCAGGGTTGGCATAAGCATCATCTAATCGGCATACTCTAATCCTGTGCTAAAATAGAGTGTTCAATTATGTTATTTTTATTTTCTGTTTTTGCATGACTTATCCTATACTATGGGTCTAGAGTTTGCAGGTTTTGAAGTAGTTTTGAGATCATATAATCCTATTTCATTTTTGTTACATGTATGTTCAGTTGGTTAAGATTTATATAAGATTGGCTGAAACATAATTATTGGCTTGAAACATAATTATTACTACTAGTTCTTTTGGAGGCTACTTTCTGTAATTACTATTTACCTATTTTATAAATTCCTCCTTTCTTGAAAATATGGGCTCATAGATCCACTAATTAATGGTTTGTCATTAATCAAATTTATTTATTTTTTCTTTAATAACATCTTACTTTTTATCTCTTAGATAGATTGGAAAAAGGAGAATTTTTTATGTCTTATGTCTTTGTTCATTTTGTTGTTTTTTTACCCTTCATGTTTCAAATTTTATATTACAAAGAAATGTAAAGAATGAGTATATGTAAAATATTTGCTACGTTATAAAATTTAGAGGTAATAGTACAAAAAATATTTGCCTTCTAATTCTCACATGATACAATACCCTTGATTTTTTGAAAGAGTTCAACAGAAAAAAATAAATTCATATAGTCGATTCTAACTGATCAGCATTTTAGATTCAATTAGGAACCCGCTACTAAATTATTATTACTCTAATTTCTATATAAGGGAAAAAAAGAGATAAACTATTTATAATTCAAATAACCATTGCCCTATTTGAGTTCCGATTTTAATAGTACTATTTGCTAGAAGTAGGGGTTATATTTTAATTTATTTAAACCAAATTATTTCTCGCTCGATCATTTTCAACTTGCTCCATGAGTCTTGTCGTGATTATTCAAGTGTATAAAATTATGTTATTGCTATTGATCCTTATATATGCATATACATATAAAACATTTTCACAAGGACAAAATTACTTTTTTAATATATTTTCTTCTCAAGTAAAAATTAAACAAATACTTATTTCGGTTAAAATTCTTCTCAAATATAACAATTTAATAATACGAATATGACGGATAAAATTACTAGTTGAGATTTGTGAAATCATGTGAATTACATTTATCAAGGAAGGAGAAAAGATTTAAGAGAAATGGGTCACTTCACTCGAAGCCGGAAGTCACTTTACCCACCCCCTCCCTCTCTCTCTCTCTCTCTCTATCTGAAAGCAAATTCTAGGGAGAGAATAAACAAAGCTCGTGAAGGCCTTTGAATCTTCCGTAAGTGGCGGTTACAGAAAAACCGATTGTTAATTCCATTCAGTTCAACCGTTCTTAATTTTGTCACCTCCGCCTGTTTTTGACTTTCTTCTTCTTCTTCTTTCCATTTCTTGAGCTTTAGCAGAGTGGTAGATTGCAGATTTCCCAACTTCAAACTCACTCTTTGTTATTTCCTGATTGCGATCCAACGAGTGGGTCTGCGAGCAAAGCGAGGTAAATTCTCTGGGATCGTAATTCCATTCATGACTTATTCCTCCCCTTGTGATCAACTATGTTACGTTCGTAACAGCACGGGATCTAGGATTCTTCTGTCTTCCTTGTACTTTTATTAGCTTTTGAGTGCGTTGTTATGGAGATAATTGAATTGCAGTTTTATCCGGTTTTCAGATCCCCATATTTACTCTTGCTAGATTCAGTTGAGGGTCTTCGCCTAAATAACGCATCCCTTGTTATTTTTTTGTGAATTTCACTGTGCTTCGTTTGGCTTGTCTGGCAAGGTCTCATATAGTATGTTTCCGACTTGAAAATACCATTTTATTAGAATGACAGAGGAACATATCCCTTTTTGTATTTTTTTTACAGAGTTCGTGTACTTATTTTAGTTATTTTTGAGTTATGCTCTTCATATACTAAGTTATGTTTTTGAGTTATTTGTTTACTGATTTCGCATTTGATTTGTGGGTTCATATACTAAGTTGTTTTTTTGATTTCTGAGTTATTTTTTATATTTTTTGATGATTTTGGCCCAAGACCATCCAAACCGGGAAACGAACCAAACCGGCCGAGCCAAACCGGACCAAACCGAACACCATCGGTCCGGTTTTCGGTTTACGTTTTTCTCAAACCGGTCAACCGGTTTGGTTCGAGTTTATAGGGACAAAGATGTTCAATTCCCTTTATGATAGCAAAGATCTATCAAAACAAACAAAAAGGGTTTACAAACAAAAAATACATGATTTTTTGTGTATGAAAGTGCAAGAAAAAATGTCCTTAAAGGTGTTGAATAACAAACTTTACTTGCTCTATTTTTTGTTTGAAGGGCTTTTTGTTTCGATAGATCTTTGCTATCGTAAAGGGAATTGATACATACTGATATGGTGCTACGGGCGGTTACACCTTGCGCATAACGGTATTTCTACAACCCAACTCACCCCTCCCATTTTCCTCCTTCAGGCTCTCGACTCCCCCACCAAAAAAAAAACAGTTTTTTCAATACCCAGGCTGCTACTTTCTTCTCTTCCTACGCAGACATTGCCACCACATGCCCATAAACAAACTCAAAAATGCTTTGATTTTCAAGTAAAAGGTTATGTCTCCTCTCTCTCTCTCACACATCTCATCTTGATGTATATACAAGTCTGTATGTATGGGTCTGGATTTGGAGCACGAAACCCCACGGCTGTAGAGAATATTGTCAGGAAATAGCACACCCACTAACTGACTCAAACAGGAAGCCGCAGAAGAACACACAAAAAAAAGATCAGTTCTTTTTGTACTCTATTGATGAATTACGTGATTATTCTTCTACTGTTAATGAGTAATGGAGTAATAGCATATCCCTTCTGGGTTTATCTTTTTCCCATCACATTCCATTTTCGAAGTGGGAGGGAGATTATGGTTTGGTAGATTGTCTGAAGGGAAAAAGAATTGGTAAGTTGTTAGAGAAAGGTAGTTTATCTTAAAGGGTTGAAGAAATTCTTATTCTCATTTCATCTCCGACTGTTATAGGGTTGAAGTTGCTACCTTTCTCAACTGGAGTGTGATTTGGACTTCTTCCGCAATGGGAAGTGTTATCAGTAAAGGTGCAAACGGCATTGGCACTCTTATCGGGAATGCCTTTGTTGCTCCAATCAAAAGTGTTTTTGGTGGATCTTGCGAGTAAGGATGTTTTCCTTTTCTTTTTATTCGGGTTCACTTCTATTAGTTTCTTTAACTGATTGCATATATCATTCTCATACTAGTTTTGTCAAGTCGCTAAGACATGCTTGTTTAAGCTGAATGCAATCAATCCTGATCACAATGGCAACAGGAATAATAACACATCTTATCCTCATCATACTTGTTGGAAAATTTAAGAAGAAAATTTTGTATTGAATTGAGTTGTACACATTGTAAAAGAGAGGGGCCTTATATAGGTATACCATGAAATGGTCTCCAAGCAATCAAGGAAAATAGACGATTAAGGAAATAGACAAAATAGGAATTACAGGTTAGTGAGCGGCGTCTTATAACTGTACAAATGCTTCTATTATCCTTGCACTATACTGGCATTAGATTTGTACTTGAACTAGAGATTTACATCACTGCAACTAATGAATTTGGTGAAATTTTATTTTCATATTCAGATATTCTTGTCGAGGACTGTCTGAGAAAACTGCATCTGTATCTGCATAAGATCTTGCAATTTGATCTACTTCAACAATTATTTCTTTCCTTTTAGAGCATTTTTAGGTATACAGACATGTCATATTGACTTTCAACCTCTCAATTCTGCAGGGGTGTCTGTTCAGGATCATGGGATATAACTTGTTTTATCGAGCATCTGTGTGTCTCCAATTTGTTGAAACTATTACTCATGTTGGGACTTTGCTACATAAGTAAGCTCTTCCTCAATCTTTCTTCAGATGTTAAATTTGGTTATTGATATTGTGCTCCAGTCATGAGACTGCTGGTTTAACTTCTGATTATCTTAATGTTCTTCTCTATGAATTTCTTGGTGGGTTCTGAACTGGTTCTTCTTTGTTAAATTTTTGTCATTGACTCTCTTCCAGAACCAATACCACTGTAATTGTCTTGGTTTGGCCCATTCAAATAAGAAGTTGGTTTCATATCTTTAGGATAAAATATACATAAGTTGGATTTATCCTACAAGTTTATTTCTAAAAGTGAAGCCTAAACTAGTTTCACTTGGTTTGAGTTTTTTTAATGTTAATCATTGAATTGTTATTCTTCTTCCTGTCCAGCTTTACTGTTCTTCTATCTCATGTTCAAGGTGGGAATCTGCCAGTGCATTGCAAGAAGCCTTTGCAAGATGTGTTGGGCTGTGTTTGAGACATACTGGTTTTTGTTCGAAGATATCACCTGTTTTCTTTGGCGCAAGTTAAAGAACACCAAACGTGTAAACCGTCGGCGTCGGCGTAGGCGCCGCTTTCGTGATGTTGAGGTAGGGTGTTCTTCAGATGAAGAAAGTATGTCTTTAGAAGTTGAAAAAAATTTCAATAGGAGGAAGATACGTAGAAAGAGAAAGGATAGGGTGGAGAGCTCACTCTACCCTTCAAGGCAAAACAGGTATGGCCATCACGGTCGCCACAACAGGTCTCAAAGATTAAAGCACTCGAGACAGCTTCAAATGAGAAAGCTGAGTAATCTTCAAAGAGAATCGGCATTATTTAAGAAGAGAAGGTTCAGGTGATCATCACGTAGCAGTAATTATTTGACCTTGCTTCCATGGAGTCTATGGACTGCAGGTATTTGTCAAAAGAAATGAGGTGGTTCTCTCATTTGAAAGATGAATGGATTGGTAAACGGGATGTTACGTATTTGGTTCTATCTTTATGTTGACTATATGAATATTTCTAGTAAGTGGAATTGCAAATGTTGGTTTTTAATTTTAATCATACCTTTCAAGTGGAATTGTAACCCTTTTCCAGATTGTGTAGTAGCGGGAGTCTCGTGCATTGTAGCCCTTATTATTTCGTAGTCATGCATGAATAGGTTGTCGAATACATTACTTGCATTAGTTGGTAAACCTTTCCCTTCATGTGTGGAGTCTATGGATTGCATTTAATATCAAGCGACGGACTTGATTCTCACTTCTGAAAGATGAAGAATGGGTTGGGAAAAGAGGACATAACGTAGTAGATTTTATCTCTAGAGTGTATATGAACGTTTATAGGAAAAAATGAATTGTGAATCTATAGGATTCATCAAATGAAACCTCTTAACAGAATATTGTTTGATATTCATGTACGAACAGATGATCAAATACTTAAATTGCTTTAGCTGGGTTAAGCCCTTCCATTCATGTATGGAGGAGTCTATGAATTGCAGGAATGTGGGAGATGGAGTTGGTTTTCTCTTTTCAAATATGAAGAATAGGTTGGTAAAAGAGGACACGACAGTTTTGGTTTTATCTCTAGATTGTGTATGAACTTTTCTAGTACAAAAGGAGATGCAAATCTCTGGGATTAATATGAATGAGACCTTTTAACCCCAAGATTATTCTATATTCATGCACAAATAGACGATTGAATACATAACTCACTAACTTGCTATAGTTGGATTTGACTTTTCCATTCACATATGGAGCCTATGGATTGCAGGTCTTGTCCAGAAATGGAGATGTTTCTCTCTTTTGAAAGATGACGAACGAATTGGCAAAACTGAACGTAACGTATTTGATTGTCTCTGTAGTGTATACAAATATTTCTGGTAAAGACAAGATTCCTTGATATTCATCAATTAGTCGCCTGATTGAAAACGTAACTTGCATTATTTGGGTGAAATCTTTCCATTTATTCATATGCCAGGTTTGTTTTGTCAATGTGGAAAAAGTGTTCTTTTTTCTTTTTTGACAAAATTGCCATTGTTGAGTTGGCTCCGAGCAACAGAAGAAATGGAGGTGTTTCTCTCTTTTGAAAGATGACAAAAGAGTTGGTAAAACTGAACATGACGGATTTGATTGTGTCTCTATAGTGTATACGAACATTTCTTGTAAAGACGGGATTCCTTGATATTCATCAATGGATCGACTGATTGAAAACATAACTTGCATTATTTGGGTTAAATCTTTCCATTTATTCTGCTCAGGTTTGTTTTGTCAATGTGGAAGAAGTGTTCTTTTTTATTTTTATTTTGACACACTTGCCATTGTTAAGTCGGCTCCAAGTGACAGGTGTTGTTGCTTTGTCTTTAGATTTTCTACCCCAACAATGACATTATTATCTGTAATTTTTTCCTCATCTTTCTCCTATCTAGATTAAATCTGAACCGTCAAATCTGCTATAATTCTCTATAAAGAGGCTTTATCTTGTTCATTCAAGATTGCACTAGTGTTTGTATTCATGCATCAAGGTTTGCTTCCTCTTATTCGCCACAGAGGGTTCTTGTAACCACTTTACTTCTTCACCAGATGGTTAGGACTAATGCCCATGTTCTCCTTGGAAAGTTTCTTTATGTCTTCTTCCTTTTTACTGCGTATGTTTTGAAAGTCCTGTTGAATTCATGCAACTCCGACAAAAAATACCAAAATTCTTCTGTTATGACATTTTCTAGATCTAATTTTTTGGGAGAATATTATCTCCAAATTCCGCAACAAACTTGCCAGTAAAAAAGGTGGATAGAAAAGCTTGAGTTGCGATATTCATACATTTAATGATTATTTGATGAGGAAGTCAACAAGAGGTTAGAAGAATAAAGATCATAAACCTTACTGGATAGGCAATCAGCAGTTGCTTTAGGGGGCTCATTTTCAATTTATCTGTGTAGCTAGTTATCAGGTGGGTTGACACAACCTTTTGACTCTTTATTGAAGTGTAATGAGTGCATAAGGATTGCGGCGGTTGCCGTTCTTTGTTGCTTTGCTGAACACGGGGTGCACTCTTTTGATGCTTCTCCTTTTCTAATAAATCAAATGTGCTCTGGGTGTACCTTTTTAGGGATAGGAAGATAAGGATGCCTTAGTGAGACATGCCTCATATTAAGTAAGAAGTTTGGAATTACTTATGAGTGGACAGAGTAGAATCGTGGCTTTAATGAGTTTAAGTGTGATTTAATTAAGAAGTTTGGAATCTACTGAAATGAAAAGGATTTTGTTTAATTAGGTGGTTGGTGATTATGAGAACCCATAACGAGCAGGGCTGCCACGTAGATGCCGCGTGGAGAATGGTTAAGCAGTACCTAACACGTGTGCTTGTATATGTATGAAAATTCGCCAAAGAGCTGTTAATGGTTAAGCAGTACCTAACACGTGTGCTTGTATATGTATGAAAATTCGCCAAAGAGCTGTTAACTTTCCGTTTTCTTTAGTATTTTGTCGTTATTTGTAATCTTTTTTCTCATTTACCATTCTGGTCAGCTTAGTTTTTTTCTATTGTAAGAACTCCATAGACAACTGAAGGTTTAGCAAAATATAGCTGCATGATATCAAAGTAAGAACATGTCCGTAACAGAAAAGATGGGGTCAAGAGGTGTAGTTTTGGGCAATTGATAAAAGGTCTAACTGGGATACTAGGGAAGAAGAAGCGAGCAACTACAAGGTAAGGGTAGGATTTAATGGCCTTCTTAGTTTGAAGACACACAAGTACTTCTAGATTTTCTATCTTGCTTTCGTTTAGCCTTTCTTCAAATCAAAGATTAGAATTCCTTTGTTCTTTTTTTAATTGCAATGTTTGATGTATTGAGTTAAACATTTGAATAATTATTTAATTATAGGCCATATTTAAGATGTCCTGTATGTGACTTTTTATGACCGGCCTCATTAATCCATCTCCATTTCGACAAAATTTGATATTGTGGGAATCTGGTTTCACTAGTAGAACTGTCAGTACTCAGCGTATGATGTTACATGGTCCCCTGAGGATTCATTTTGAAAAGGTTCTCCATGTGTATACTATAATGACTTTTGAACATCAACACATGGACCGGTATCTGTGCCTCGTAGCTTAACAAGAATGATCAACCTGATTGTGTTCATTACAGATGAGTTCTTCCAAACTTGTTCAAAAGACTGGGATTGATATGAAGAATTATCTCTGTCTACATTCAGTTCATTAGTTGTTAGCAAAGCTATGATGTAGTATGACTGCTATATGAGTTATACCATGGCCTTTGGACGGAATGTCTCATATTAAGTTCTGGATAGCTGGATTTTAGATAAGTTATGAAAGCAACCTCCAACATGTCTTGGGCCTGATACAAGAAAAAAAACTCCCCTTCTATTTCATTGTATTTGTTCTGTCATGTTATACATACATCTGCAGAACTTTATCTCCTGTTTGAGCTTGGAATAAACATTTGAGATAATACATGTTCTCCAGTGGAATATCTTATGGTTTCTGAACGTTTGCCAACCAAGCAATAATTCCATGACATTTCTTTCTGTCCAATTTGTTCTGCTAGTTAATATCACAATGGCTAGTTACGGTCTCGTGGTTCTCCTCATCCTTGAACTATTAAGCTTTTCACTTGAGAGTCAGCAACTTTCCGAACATTCATTCAATTTATCATCAGAGGAAACAGAATCTCTCCATGTTGTTAATCAGCCTGTTGGAAACATCAACAATGGAAAGGGAACTAGATGGGCAGTTTTGGTTGCGGGTTCAAATGGCTACTATAATTATAGGCACCAGGTGACATTCAGCTCCCAGTATGGTTGTTCAAACGAATTGTTAGATCTAGAGTAACATAGCTTCTTTGAGTTTTCTTTCAGGCTGATGCATGCCATGCCTATCAAATACTGAGGAAAGGTGGATTGAAAGATGAGAATATAATTGTTTTCATGTATGACGACATAGCGTTCAATGAAAATAATCCCACGCCTGGTGTCATCATAAATAGACCACATGGTGAAGATGTTTACGAAGGAGTACCCAAGGTCCTCTTCTTTGTCGACCGTAAATCTCCACTTTCCAAATATGTCTATGACCATTGTTTTTCATGTTCTTAATGTGCGGAAGTTTGTTTACGAAGGATTATACTGGACGTGATGCAAATATCAACAACCTCTTTGCCGTTATACTTGCGAACAGAACTGCTCTTACAGGAGGCAGTGGCAAGGTTTTAGATAGTGGTTCAGAGGATCATATTTTCATCTATTATACTGATCATGGCAGTCCCGGAGTGGTTGGTTAGTAGCCTAACAATTGCTTTGATTTTGAAGTAAGGATCATGTTCTGTTGATTGTTGACATTATGGGTATGATTTTTAAATTTAAACAAACTTAACCTTATGCGAACTATAAAAAATGTGCTACTTATAGTCTCTGAACAGAGACTTCTGAAGTTCAAGAAAACTAGTGATGTTTGAGATCCAATATTTATAGAAGATACAATAGAATAATTCGATGAAGCTAAAGGTCTGGCTCTGATGATGTTACTTTTATCAGGGATGCCTTCTGATGAATATTTGTATGCCAATGATCTCATTGATGTATTGAAGAAAAAGCATGATTCCAATACCTTCAAAAACATGGTATGCATTGCTCATACTGCTACTTATTCGTTGGATATTTTAGTTCACCTTTGAAGAGTTCTCTATTACTTGTCAACAAGTTCTTGTTCGTCTATATTAGGTATTCTATCTTGAAGCCTGTGAATCTGGGAGTATGTTTGAGGGCCTTCTTCCTGAAGAGTTAAACATATATGCAACCACAGCCTCCAACCCAGTAGAGAACAGTTTTGCCACTTATTGTCCTGGTGACAATCCTGACGTTGATAGTTATCAAACTTGTTTAGGTGACTTGTATAGTGTTTCTTGGATGGAAGACAGGTATAGTCATCACATATCCATGTTTTTTAGGATAACTGTTTTACATGCAAATAAATTGTGGCTTGCGGAAAACTACCTTTTTCTTTTCTTATCTTTTTTTTTTTTTTTTTTTTTTTGGGGGGGGGGGGGGGTTGTGGGAACCACCGGTAAGTTCAACTTTTAGAATGACAAAAAAGAAGCCAACATTGTCCCAAGTCAATTCCTCGATTAATCACTCAGCTTTGTGCTTTTTATTTTGTTTTGGGCAGTGACATCAATGATTTGCACAAGGAAACTCTTGATCAACAATATCAGGCGGTAAGATGTCAATCTTCTGATTTTTGTTGCAGTATCTGTAGAACTTGAGACAGTAAAATATGAAAAGTGAGTACTTTGAATTGTCTGTAAACTCAAGACCATATGATTCATCTTAATCACATTGACAGGTTAGGAGGAGGACAGGAAATGGAAATAATGAGGAAAGCTCCCATGTCATGAAGTATGGCAATTCCAAGCTTGGCAAGAATCCTCTGTACTCTTACTTGGGATCAAGTCCTGCAAATCATAACAATACCATCATCAGACACGATTCTGTGACACCAATCTCGAAGGCTGTTAGCCAAAGTGATGCAGAACTACTCCACTTTTGGCACAAGGTCTCTTTTACTTGCTTTGATTGTCGATCCTGATTCTTCATATTACTATAAGCAGATGAAAATCCTTGGATTAGTTTTTGTTCCATGAAGAATTTTATCCATTTTTTCAGTTCCGCAGAGCTCCTAGAGGTTCTCAAAAGAAACTCGCGGCTCAGAAGCAATTGCATGATGAGATAAAGCGTAGGGTGAAGATAGACGAGAGTATGATGTCTACTGTGAAGATTTTGCGTATATCTGTAAATGGTCTGATGAGGCTAGATACGGTAAGACCAGCCGGGCAGCCTCTTGTAGATGACTGGAGCTGCTTGAAGGAACTTGTGAGAGTTTACTCTTTCCATCTACGTAGCTATCTACTAGTCATGCTATTTAGTTATGTGGAAGTGCCAAATTAATTTAATGACACTGCTACTGCTAGCTAGTAATAAAATTGAGTTTGGTTGCTATGATTTTGTGCAGGTGAAAACTTATGAGGAACATTGTGGATCTCTGTCGAGGTATGGAAGGAAATACATGCGTGCCATTGCTAACATGTGCAATGCCAGGGTTAAGGTGGAGCAGATGGCCATGGCTTCAGCTACAGCTTGCCGTGCTTGATGAACATGCATGGGTTCCATGCAGCAACAGCCAACAGCAGCATTTCCCTCTATATAGTTAAATAAATAAGCAAAAGCTTAGTAGATGGTTTTGAAGTACTTGAAAATATGAAATGTTTAATTAGTTGTTATGTGCTAGTTGCTCAAGTGTTTTGACTGTTTCCCCACGAATGGATGAATGAAGCTTTTCCTTGGTAGACGAGTGAATGTCATCGTCTTTTTGGGTTGATGGTGAAGTCTAGAACGTATAAACAATAATTAGTACTGCTTTTTCACACATTATTGTCACATTTTACTTGGAATTCAGAAGGAGACAAATCTCATGTAAGAGTCACTAAGTGGTGTACACTAGTTCTGATTGGCCTGCACTACTTCAGGGTTGGCATAAGCATCATCTAATCGGCATACTCTAATCCTGTGCTAAAATAGAGTGTTCAATTATGTTATTTTTATTTTCTGTTTTTGCATGACTTATCCTATACTATGGGTCTAGAGTTTGCAGGTTTTGAAGTAGTTTTGAGATCATATAATCCTATTTCATTTTTGTTACATGTATGTTCAGTTGGTTAAGATTTATACAAGATTGGCTGAAACATAATTATTGGCTTGAAACATAATTATTACTACTTGTTCTTTTGGAGGCTACTTTCTGTAATTACTATTTACCTATTTTATAAATTCCTCCTTTCTTGAAAATATGGGCTCATAGATCCACTAATTAATGGTTTGTCATTAGTCAAATTTATTTATTTTTTCTTTAATAACATCTTACTTTTTATCTCTTAGATAGATTGGAAAAAGGAGAATTTTTTATGTCTTATGTCTTTGTTCATTTTGTTGTTTTTTTACCCTTCATGTTACAAATTTTATATTACAAAGAAATGTAAAGAATGAGTATATGTAAAATATTTGCTACGTTATAAAATTTAGAGGTAATAGTACAAAAAATATTTGCCTTCTAATTCTCAGATGATACAATACCCTTAATTCCTTGAAAGAGTTCAACAGAAAAAAAATAAATTCATATAGTCGATTCTAACTAATCGGCATTTAGATTCAATTAGGAACCCGCTACTAAATTATTATTACTCTAATTTCTATATAAGGGAAAAAAAAAAAAAGATAAACTATTTATAATTCAAATAACCATTGCCCTATTTGAGTTGCAATTTTAATGGTACTATTTGTTAGAAGTAGGGGTTATATTTTAATTTATTTAAACCAAATTATTTCTCTCAATAACTAGCTCGATCATTTTCAACTTGTCCCATGAGCCTTGTCGTGATTATTCAAGTGTACAAAATTATGTTATTGCTATTGATCCTTATATATGCATATATATATATATATATATATATGTATATAACATTTTCACAAGGACAAAATTACTTTTTTAATATATTTTCTTCTCAAGTAAAAATTAAACAAATATTTATTGCTTAAAATTCTTCTCAAATATAACAATTCAATAATACGGATATGACGGATAAAATTACTAGTTGAGATTTGTGAAATCATGTGAATTACATTTATCAAGGAAGGAGAAGAGATTTAAGAGAAATGGGTCACTTCACTCGAAGCCGGAAGTCACATTACCCACCCCCTCCCTCTCTTCTCTCTCATTTCTCTCTCTCTCTCTCTCTCTCTCTGAAAGCAAATTCTAGGGAGAGAATAAACAAAGCTCGTGAAGGCCTTTGAATCTTCCGTAAGTGGCGGTTACAGAAAAGCCGATTGTTAATCCCATTCAGTTCAACCCTTCTTAATTTTGTCACCTCCGCCTGTTTTTGACTTTCTTCTTCTTCTTCTTCTTCTTCTTCTTCTTCTTCTTCTTCTTTCCATTTCTTGAGCTTTAGCAGAGTGGTAGATTGCAGATTTCCCAACTTCAAACTCACTCTTTGTTATTTCCTGATTGCGATCCAACGGAGTGGGTCTGCGAGCAAAGCGAGGTAAATTCTCTGGGATCGTAATTCCATTCATGACTTATTCCTCCCCTTGTGATCAACTATGTTACGTTCGTAACAGCACGGGATCTAGGATTCTTCTGTCTTCCTTGTACTTTTATTAGCTTTTGAGTGCGTTGTTACGGAGATAATTGAATTGCAGTTTTATCCGGTTTTCAGATCCCCATATTCACTATTGCTAGATTCAGTTGAGGGTCTTCGCCTAAATAACGCATCCCTTGGTATTTTTTTGTGAATTTCACTGTGCTTCGTTTGGCTTGTCTGGCAAGGTCTCATATAGTATGTTTCCGACTTGAAAATACCATTTTATTAGAATGACAGAGGAACATATCCCTTTCTGGTCTGACTGTTTACTACTTTTCGGTGTCTATATATAATTGCATTGTTCACTCAATTATGTCACGTGTATTTTGCTTTTCTGCATATTCTTTTAGTGTAATACCTTCAAATTTTGGCCTCGCCTTCTGTTTTGTTTTCTGGACCCAAATACTGAGTGAGCAAATTGACTGCTATTTTTTCTTTTTTATTTCACTTGCCTTCTTTTCGTGTATTGTCATGGGATCCCAGTGTAAAATGGTGACATGCATTTGAGGAACAATTTCTTTCATTTGCCAATATTCCTTTTGTCTCCCCATAAATTAGGATTTCGCGGTTTTGGGAGCTTAACTTGTGCTAAAAAATGTGTCAATGATGTGTTAACATTGGACAGGCTATTGTTTGTTCTACGATTTTGTCGTGTAAACTTTTCTCTTCGTATTTTTGTTTCTTGGATTAGAAAAATTTATGCCATTTATTGCCCCATTGCGATGTGTAGGTTTTTGTTTCCATAATGCTTCCTTGTCCAATGGAGATTGGTGGTATTGATATTCGGGGGGATATTTGTTGACAGAGTACTTGACTGGTGTTGGAGGCTTGGAAACGAGAATATCTTCTAACTCCTTGAGTGTCAAAAAGGAAGCAAAGGATTTGTAGTTCGTAGACATTTTCACGAGAACGGGCCCAAGACAAAGATCGATGGCTACTTAGCAGTACAGCAGTGGACTTGAGATTTGCTGTCCAGCAAAAACCATTCAAAATTCACCGACCAGGTTCAAGGGGGGAATTGCCCCAAATTGGCGAGGTCAACCTTTCCCTGTACCTCGGAGATTGATTTCCTCACATGCTTTAGCAATGGATGACCAAATGGAGAGTGGCATTTTGGGGCCTTACCAAGACAGGCCAAGGACTTTCCCCAACATGCGTAGTAAACCTTATACCCCATTGGTAAGGGTTATCATGATATTCTTATGTTTTCTTCTGTAGCATGTTATCTTTCCTGTTTCCCAATAATCAGATGTCCTGGAGATTCTCTCATGGTGAATAACCAAAGGGTCTTAGCTGGTGATCCGGGATGTATTCCTCTCGACATTTTTCTTATTGGGTATATTGCTGTCTTCATTGAGAAGGGTGATTATGGCAGTGGAATCATATTGCATCACCTTTCTATAACACTGTCTAATCAGTTATTCTAGGGATCTCTTTCATTGCCAATTGTAATAGCGACTGCAAGACATGCTCATCATTGGATGATTTCTTAGTGTATTTTGCCACACATCACTAACTATCTAGTTGTCGTGCCCGCCTTTTCCTCTGAGATTAATGACAATTTGCTCTTCAAATCCATTGCAACGTACAAGTTGATAGATTTAAGGCCATCAAGTATGTTGCAGTTAGAAGAGGACATTTTCTTGTAAGTAGAGGGGGTATTATGTAAAATAGAAAAGAGGATAGCCTGTGTACAAGTGGAAAAACATTTACACAAATGTAACCTTAGAAACAAAAAGCTAAGCAACACAAAAAGCCCAGTAGGAATAAAACACCATGACACTTTGGAATGTAGGAAGAACCCATCTCAGCCACTCGACACTTGAATAAGGGTGTGGCAAATGTGTCTCAACACCACTCACCTAGAAACTCATATTTGGAGTCAATTTCAGTGCAGAAAAATGCAATCAACTTCCATATTTGCTCGAAATGGCAAGCGGCAACTTGCACTTTTCTTGCTTTTCTTGTGGGTGGTTTTTTCCCCATTCGTAGGTTTGAAGGTTGAGAGGAATTAAGCCCTGCAATGTTCAAACTTTGAATGCCTTATTGTGAAAGTGGGTGACCATGAATGTGCATTTGTGGAGATTTGTGTGTGAGAGAGAGAGAGTGCTTGTTTTGATGTTACAGTCGTACTGTTTACATCAGGGCCTGCTTTTGGGCTGAGGTGATTAAAAGATACAAGCCCTTGGAATATAGCTTATGCTTCCAATTGCTTTTCATACACAAGCCTCGGAGAGAAACTTATATTTCTAGCCTCAGCCTCTGAATCTGGGCTTTGGGCAAACACCCCCCCCTCCCCCCACAAAAAAAAAAAAATCAGTTTTTTGGGTTTAAACAGATCAATGCATGAAGACATAGATATGCTGCACCTCTCAGGACAAAATTCTGGGGACTTGCAGTGCTGGTGTTATTGACCCAATTATATGCAGGATGGCTAAAACCTATAGTTGAAATGATGATCACGTGCTATCAAGCTGATTCGTTTCTTTATTTAAGAAAATGAATTTTCGTAAGGCTTGAATGCACCTCTAATATTGTCTTACAGTCACACGCAGCACTTGATAGAATAAAGAATTGGTGTAATGATGTTCGTACTGCTTCCAAAATATTATATTTGTTATTTACTTGTTTCGCTATTCGTGCTATTTTTGTTTGCTAGTATGTGCATTTGTTACAATTACAGCACCTTATTACATATGTTCTGATGAAACTTGTGCTAAATGACTACCAGTTACCAAAGGTGGCTTTGGGTCCCTCCCCAACTGATTGGGAGATTAACCACTTCTTGTAGTAAAATCATCAAAGCATGTTCTCACGACTTTCAAAAAGATGAAACTTTTGCTAATCAGTTGTCACTTTTCCTATTCTCTCTCTCTCTCTCTCGCTCGTCTCTTTTATGCCTTCTTTTTCCTTTTTTGAAAGTATTGACAGATTGGTTCTTTTTGCAGATTTTCCGTATTCTCATGAGAATTAACGTCCGTGTTCGTTTTATACTTGTGCTCTTGGGCTTTGGAGCTGTCTTTTACATCGGAGCAAGTACTTCTCCGATTATAGTGTTTGTTTTCACTGTTTGTATCATCAGCTTTTTCGTCGCGATATATCTCACTAAATGGGTTCTCGCAAAGGATGAAGGGCCACCTGAGATGGTTCAGGTACAATTGGGTCATATGTTTCTGGCTCACTGTATTAATATCCCGTCTTCCCATATCTTTGCACAGTTATTTTAATTATCTGTTTTCTGTTTTTTTTCGTCTCACTGGAATGATCTCTTGGACGTATGGATATTAGTTGCACGAAGTGGGGCTGGAAGCAGGTGCTTGGGATTGGAGGATCATAGAAGCTCCTTGTTTGGGAGCGCCAAGGGGAGCATTTAGGAGTAATTTAGAAGAACATAAGTGTTTAATTCAAGTAAAAACTATAATTCATAATTCCTGTTAACTGCGAATATTATTTTGCGAATATAAGTAAATAATACATCTGTACTAACTACTTGAGCAAATTTGAGTTAATGTTTTTCTAGAATTTATCATTATTTCATATTTTTCTCTAGCTTGGTATTTCTTACTTCGTTTCTTTTGGATTTTCTATGCTTAAGAGGTTCTATCCTAGTAGGGAGCGTGGGATAGTGGATTCGCCATCCTAGAGGAGGCTCCTGCTACTATGGATGTTATAATAAGGTCTAGTAGACTGCTTCGTGTGGAGCCTAGACAAAGAAGTAGAGAAGAGGAAAGAGTAGAGAAAGGAGAAGTTGAAAAGAGAAGAATATGGAGAGAGGGACCAAAGTTATTGGAATTCCTTGTGGTCACTTATGAAAAGGAATTGTAAGATATTAAAGACTAGTTACCGTCCATATGCATGTATGCGTATATGCATTGTTCAATGGTAAATTACTCCCTTAAAAATACCCAACTATTTTCAAAAAGTAACTAATTATCTTTCCTGACCATACTCTGTAAAATGATCAAACTAGAGATTTTAATGTATTTGTGCTATTTTCTCTGACGGTGTTACTTTCCGGAGGTTATTTTTGATATTGTAGATATCAGATGCAATACGTGATGGAGCTGAAGGCTTCTTCAGGACACAGTATGGGACTATCTCCAAGATGGCGGTTTTACTTGCACTGGTGATCCTTAGCATATATTTGTTTCGGAGTACTACTCCTCAACAAGAGTCTTTTGGTCTGGGGAGGTGATAACAGATCTTTTGATACCGCATTTGTCATAAATGTCACTTTAGATTTCTTGCTGAAAAATTGTACCCTTCCACCCTTCTTATGCAGGTCCACAATTGCATTTATTACTGTTGCTGCTTTTCTTTTAGGGGCTTTATGTTCAGGTATCGCTGGGTATGTTGGAATGTGGGTGTCTGTTCGTGCAAATGTTCGAGTCGCAAGCGCTGCAAGACGTTCTGCAAGAGAGGCATTGCAGGTTTTCTTCCTCTCTATTTCATGGCCCACTGAAAATACTCTCAGATTCATATCTTAATCAGCAGTTTTACGTCCAGATAGCTGTTCGTGCTGGTGGCTTCTCAGCTATTATTGTTGTTGGCATGGCAGTAATTGGGGTTGCCATCCTTTATGCCACATTTTATGTCTGGTTAGGGGTGGACTCACCAGGTTCAATGAAAGTGACTGATTGTAAGTGGCATCTTCTCTTGTTCAGTATATCATGGAAAGGAAACTTGCTACCTCCGTGAAGTTTAATCTATCATAGCCTTATGGAGATGTTGTAATTTTTGCAAAGGGCTAGGAAACTACTTTACAAGGGATGTATACAGCAGTTGTGATTCTTTTTTGTTTTTTTGTGCTGATGACTCATTGCGATTCAATGGTTGATAATTGCTGGCTATTATGGTTGGTACTGGCATTTACTGGATTTCATCATGATTTTTTAATGTAAACATCTATTGTAATGAGCAAAGTGACATGAAATGATATAGTTATCTGGTTCATTAGTTCAAGTATTGGCACATCTATCCACTAATTTGTATCTATAAGTGTTATGGTTATTATAGGTATTGCTTTCTGTGTGCTCTATTTGAAACCTATTTGGTTTAGGACCTTCGGGTCTTGGTTTTGATGCCGATTTATTTGAAAGGAAAAAAACTAATAATGTGAGATTTCCATCTTCAACTATACACTTAAACTGGATGTTCTTTTGATTTGTCAACTGTTGTCTGAATTTGGTTTAGCAACAAATTTCTGCAGTAGGCGTGTATTACTGTGGATCTGTTTATTGCTTGTCTATACATGTTTGTTGAACTAGCTTCTCTATATGGTTATATGGATATGAAATTAAGATGTTCTAATAGTGTCTTCCATTTTTATTTGCAGTGCCTCTTCTTCTTGTGGGATATGGCTTTGGAGCTTCGTTTGTTGCCCTTTTTGCTCAGTTGGGTGGTGGAATATTCACGAAAGCTGCTGATGTTGGAGCTGACCTTGTTGGGAAAGTAGAGCAGGGGATACCTGAAGATGATCCTCGCAATCCTGCTGTCATTGCTGATTTGGTATTTAATAAATTCCTTCGTTGTTTAGCTTTGCATGTGTATGGCGTTGTGCAGAGAGGAACCTAGGATGAATAAGTTATTATGAGGTGCTCAAGACTTCAAGCTAAAAGAAATTATAGATATTTAAAGTATTGCTGAACGAAACTTGTACTTCTTGCAAGTATTAATAGCTCATGTCGATTGAATGGGGAAACAAATGCCGTGATCCCAACCCAAGTGGGCATGTGACTCATGGATATATAAGTTGGACAATGAACGAAGTTTATTCTTCATTGTAGGCTAGATATTTTGGCTAGAACGCGGGTGGTTACTTGTGTTATCTAAGATGGTGTGCGTGCAATTGATTAGGCCTTGAGTGAGGATGTCGGGGAATAGAAAGGGACACTATGTTATGAGTACGAATCCGATGGATATTACAAAAATTCATCATACATAAATCCATAGCTTTTTATATGCGGGCTACCCTAGCAACCATCGTTGTATCTTTTTTCTTCCTTGTTCAGCATGTAGTGAAATCTGGGTTGAGCTATCTTGCCTACCACATAAATTTGCTGCCGTGCTTGATCATAATTCTTCATGCTATTGTGTTTGTTTGTTTTGTCACCCACACTTACCGGAGCTCCTTATGTAATACATGCAATATGATTTTTGTCTATTTACTTGTGAATTATTTGCTGTTTAAATCCTTTTTATCGATTGGGAGGGGCCGGAAGGTGTTTGGAAAACTATTTCTTAGTATGTTTTTATTTGAATTTTGCTTGAGCATAATTAAAGAAGTTCCGAAGCATAGTAGTTTTCTTAGTGGCTGTGGAGGGTTTAGTTACAAGTCTATTTGTAACGAGGTGTATCTCTTGAACATAATTTGTAGATCTCGTATTCCCTTTGATGCTGTTGTCGTATTTTGTTTGTACAGCTTCAGTTGGAGCCTGAGGTATTCTGGATAATACTTTAGACATGTTATTATGAAAATGAAGAAAAAGGATTGATAGCCTTATAGGCCAGCTTTGCTTGTTTTACTTAATGGCTGTGCAACATGTGTTGTGATTTCTTCTACTAAACTGTTGTCATATTGAAGGTTGGGGATAATGTGGGTGATTGTGCGGCCCGAGGGGCTGATCTTTTCGAAAGTATTGCAGCAGAAATAATTAGTGCCATGATACTTGGAGGAACAATGGCTCAACGCTGCAAAATTGAAGGCAAGTGCCCTTTCTATGTATGTAGATGACAAAATGCTACTACATCTACTTGTTTATTTGTTAATGGTCAGTTGGACGATCCCACTCCCCAAGGTGCATGCCTTTGGTGTTGATCATTGACCCACTCGAACACAAGGATATCTCATGGTTCTTAGCCTTGAGATTAACTCGTACGTGTAAATATTGCAGTGAGGCCTGGTTAATCTTAAAGACAATCTTCCGTATACTTGTATTATGCGTTGGATTAGTTAGCATTATTACCAGGTATTTGATTGCTTTTTATGAAATTTTTTGTCTGGTTTATTTAGGAAAGCAATCCATGTTTGCACCTTGCGCACTTATAACATTGCTATTGCCTTTTCGCCCTAACAATAAGGCCAAGCAAAGGGAGCTTCTTCTGCAGTTTTAACAATGTTGAGTTTTTCCTTTCCTGATTATAAGTCCAGTGATTTTATCCATTTGGGAAACTTATCAGTTTCTGGATCAGATAATACCTATTAAGTTGTGGATCAGATGATAGATTATTAGGTAGAGTAACAGTATCTAGATGCAAGAAGCCTTGAGGTCAGCTAAAGATGCCCATGCATTCTTATTAGATCTTGAGCAAGGTGCTCTGGGTCTTTTGTTTCGAAGAGGTTATGTTGGGGAATGCATTTTTGTACCCTTTCTTTGTGCCACGCAATAAAAGTAACTGCGGCCCTCTTGACCTATCAAACCCATGTTTTGAACCCATGCTACCACTCCACAGCTGTTTGTCAGGGTTCAGAAACTGCCCTTCTTATTTTGGTGAACGTTTGTACTTTGTATTATGTACTTGTTCATAACAGATTAATTTTGCTTTCAGGGTTCGGCTTCTCATATTTATTGTACTTGTGCAGATCCATCTGGCTTTATTTTGTTTCCTCTCGTGGTTCACTCATTTGATCTGGTGATATCATCTGTTGGAATATTTTCAATACGTAGCACACGTGATACAGGAGTGATTGGTGCCATGGAGGATCCTATGGCAATTCTTCAGAAAGGATATTCTCTTACAATTTTATTAGCTGTTGTGACTTTTGGACTGGTAATAGTTTTTAGCTATTGCTGGAATATGTACTTTCTTTTTCAACACCGCACATTGGCCAACATATACTATTGTAAATTACTGTTTGCACTATTTTTACAGTCTACCCGGTGGATGCTATATACTGAACAAGCTCCTTCAGCATGGTTGAATTTTGCGTTGTGTGGTTTGGTTGGGATTATGACCGCTTATGCTTTTGTTTGGATCACTAAGTACTACACTGATTACAAGCACGAGCCAGTGCGCACATTAGCTCTTTCTAGCTCAACAGGGCATGGCACTAACATAATTGCTGGCATCAGTTTGGGTCTGGAATCCACAGCTCTTCCTGTTCTCGTCATAAGTGCATCTATTGTTTCAGCTTTCTGGCTAGGTCACACTTCTGGACTGGTTGATGATGCTGGAAATCCAACTGGTGGATTGTTTGGAACAGCTGTGGCAACAATGGGAATGCTTAGCACTGCAGCTTATGTCCTTACAATGGATATGTTTGGTCCGATAGCTGATAATGCTGGTGGAATAGTAGAGATGAGTCAGCAGGTAACCCTGTCAATTCTGTGGAACTGTTGAGCGTTTCTGAAAGTGGGACTTTATTCTTCTTTTTTTGGCTACGTGGGTCGTGGGCCATCTAATATACGCATGTAACTTGCAGCCTGAAAGTGTTCGGGAGATCACTGATGTACTCGATGCGGTTGGGAACACCACAAAAGCTACAACGAAAGGGTTTGCCATTGGATCTGCCGCGCTTGCGTCTTTCCTTCTGTTCAGTGCCTATATGGATGAGGTAGCTGCATTTGCTCATGTACCTTTTACACAGGTAAGTACATAGTGTTCCTACTTTGCATGTTTTGTCATGTTTCTTTCACTTCAACACTATGCAGCTTGGTTTTACAACTGCTTACTGTGTACAGGTTGACATAGCCATCCCAGAAGTATTTGTTGGTGGATTGCTGGGCTCTATGCTTATTTTCCTGTTTAGTGCATGGGCCTGTTCTGCTGTCGGCCGAACTGCTCAAGAGGTGGTTAATGAAGTAAGAAGACAGTTTATTGAGAGGCCTGGTATCATGGTGAGTCCTTGTCTCTCAAGTGGGTTTATTTTTTGTCCAAGGTTTCCATTTAAAAGTATTTTTCTTTTTAGAAAACCTCTTTTTTTGAAAATTAGGTCTTTACTAATTTGTTTTCATTAGCTTGTGCTATAATGAACCTAATTGCTACAGGAATATAAGGAGAAACCAGATTATGGTCGTTGCGTTGCCATTGTGGCATCAGCATCTTTGAGGGAGATGATAAAACCTGGTGCTTTGGCTATTGTTTCGCCTGTAGCTGTTGGTGAGTCATCATCTCTCTTCAGTGATATACCCAAATTGGATTGTTATTGTTGTTGCAGGTATGGAATGTGCATAGCACAAGGCTAGAAATGAGAGGGCAATCTATTAGACTAACACAAATTTTAAGATTTTGGCTGGTGACAGTTTGATAGTAGTATTGCACTTTCTGCATCACGTCCAAAGTAGCATCTGATTTTACCATGAAATAACAATGTCTTTGGTAGCTCCAAGGTTATTTATTCAAGTTGAATTTGGCTGGAGTTGACATTATTATGTTCTCCTTAGATCTGTATCTGATTGAGGCAGTTGGCTGAGTATATCGGCTTCTCTTCTGGATCTCTATGTTTTTTGAATCTTCCTTTTATGCTGAGGTGCAATGGCTCCATGAAATCTTCATGTCATTTCACAGGTTTGGTGTTCCGGATATTGGGATTCTATACCGGACAACCTCTACTTGGGGCTAAAGTTGTTGCTGCTATGCTGATGTTTGCAACTGTTTCTGGGATTCTTATGGCTCTTTTCCTGAATACTGCTGGTGGTGCATGGGATAACGCAAAGAAATACATAGAAACTGGTGCTCTTGGAGGCAAAGGGAGTGATTGCCACAAAGCAGCTGTTACTGGCGATACGTAAGTAGCTTTGTTATCGTCTTTGTGATGCTTCTAGTACCTTGTCATTGTATTAGCATTGCACATCCGATCATGGTAGTAGTAATAATCGCTTTACCCAAAAAGTAAAGCAGACGGCTACTGATACATTTGTTTAAGAGGAAGAAAGATTTAAATATGAACTTCCCCGAAAAGTAAAGCAGTAGAAGATAAAGATCTACAATGTCAACAAGAAGAAACGAGTTCACTTTCAGAATAATTTATGTCTTTTTATAACTTCACTACAGCTAAAAATAACTTAAAAACCCATTTCGATTCACTTTTGCCGCAGCCAACAATTTCATTTGATTTTAAGTGGAAAAAGTGAATATGGATAAGTCGGAGAATAATATTTACTCAAGTTATGAAAGTACCACTGATAATGGTAAGTTCATGCTCTCAAACATATCTATCTGAGGTTGGGAAATGGCTGCGTTATTGTCAGATAGTCTTGTTTGTCATCAATTAAGGTGTTTATCTTCTACAGGAGAGAGGTGGGGTTGGAAGTGTTAGACAAACAGTAAACAAAAAACGGATCATATTTTTCATTTCTAATTAATTATGCTTTCGGCTGCTGTGCTCTAATGTTTTGTCTTGATGACTTTGGTTTGCAGTGTGGGAGACCCATTCAAAGACACAGCAGGGCCTTCACTTCACGTACTCATTAAAATGCTCGCGACAATAACTCTCGTCATGGCTCCTGTCTTTCTTTGAGAAGTGTTAATCTTCTCATCTAAGTCCACTTGCCATGCTGCACCCTTATATCTAAAATGTTCCTATTTGTTGAGAATATAGAGGTAGCTACTATGACTCGGAGGGTACCTGATTCATAGGTTATACAAGGATTTCTTCTGTTAATTTAGATGAGGAATTAGTTAACCGCTTAACTTTGGGTAGGAATCAGTCATATCTGTAATCCATTTCCTTTTGCATCTAAGCAGAAGAGTCTGATTAGTGTATATGACTGGTGGATCAGTTTTGGGCAATTATTGTCTTTGCGTAACAGACCATGCTCTAAATGCTAAATTTTTGTTGTTTTCAAGCAACATTAAGGATCGTTGCCATGCGTATTAACTCAAGTCTGTTGTTTGTCATTCAAGGAGCCGAGGGACTGGACCTTTTGATTTTTTTTGTGTGTGTGTGAGACTGAGTGTTTTTGTGGAGATTAAAGTAATTAACTACTGCTGGCGTGATGGGAGATTAACCAGCTGGGTGGCATCTGAAATGCGGGCCTGTTGTGATTGGTCACAGCAGGTCATGATCTGTTGAAACTCACGCACAAGTCCCAGCTGGATTCAAAATTAGTAATTTGATTGAAACTACTGTTTTGTTAGCTTCTTGTGTTTGCCGTGTGACTGAAAAGAACATAAAACATTGTTAAATTATTTCAAAAAAATTGAGAATGGTGTTAAAAGGATGCACGTAAACGGACAACTTGAGAAAGGTGTTTTAAGAGTGTTGTGAAAAGATGGGACGGTGGTGGTAGCAGCTACTTGGGTGCCGAGTCTTGCTGAGAGTTGTTTAAATCACTATTCCCAAACATCTCTCTCAAATTGAGCTTTGTGAATTCACTTCCCGTGGTGGGAAGGTTTTCACTATTCATATTTTTCTGTCCAACAACCAAAGTGAAGGAGAGTGGCGAATAAGTTGGAGGAAGCTGTAGAACTGCCTGATTGGTCCTTGCCTATAGATAGGCTCGTGGTAGCATTCGTGACGGTGCTTTCAGATTTCAATGTACTGTATTCAAGATCAAACATGTTTATGTCTATTTTTTCTTTTTCTTTTATGTTTGTGGTCCTAAAAATGGCATGGTCTTGAACGTAGCAAAACCCCTTGAAGTTGTGTAGCCAAACATGACTTTCATGCTAGTCTTCAAGTACTATATTTAGGGGAAATTACCAAAGGGTCATAACATAATCATGAAAACATGGTGAGTATTAAGAAGAAGATTATTTTACCCATTACACGCGTTGCGCATACACATGCACACAAACACACACATATATGTGTACGTGTGTGTCTTTCTCTGCCTATTTCTCTCCATATCTATACTGAAAATTTGCACACAACAAATCCTCTGTCAATGTACGATAATCCTCCAATCTCTCCATTCTAGGCTATATAATATCTCTCTTTTTCTCACTTGAAGTTGGAAGATTGAACAAAAATAATCTCATGATTCTCACCATTGTTCTCCCTTCTCATTTTGATTTAGGTTTCGTATTCATTGAAAATAATACAAAATTTTTTACACAATGTGTTCTCAGGCATAGCACGGTAATTCCCTTGTCTTCCAATCTTATGCTCTCTCTCATTCGAAGTTGGAAGGTTAAACGAAGATAACCATTGTGACTTATTGGTTGTGTTTGTGCCTATGTCTGGACAACACGCATCTTATTTGAAAGAGAGGCAATCTCTCATTTTGGTTTTTCATAGTTGTTCCCGAACTCTACCTAGGATTCCTTTTATATATATATATATATATATATATATATATATATATATATATATATATATATATATATATATATACAGAAACTCTATTATTCCAAATTTAAAGTTTCGATAGTTTTGATTAACGACTTTTAAACTACTTCAATTAAACTGGGGGTCTTAATAAATTTGTCAGATATAGTTTACCTATAGACATTCATACTAACTTATTTCGATTTTGCTACACGCACAACAACACACAACAACAAGCACAACAAAGACAAAAACGACGTCGTTTCATTAAAAAAATAATAAAAGAGCCCCAAATTGAAAATTTAGATCACGTACAGTCTTCTTCTTCCCCAAAAACTTCCGACATCCAGGCTCTCACGCCTCTCTCTCTCTCTCTCTCTCTCTCTCTCTCAAGGAAGCGTTGTGCACCACCACCACCGTGACAACCACTCATTTCGCCGCCAAACCGTGACTACCACCACCGTCGTCGCCTCACCCTCCACTGTAGACCACCACCGCGACCACCACCACGTCGCCCCAATTTCCCTACGACCAAGGTAACTCGGTCTTTCTTCATTGGTTTCACTCTCTCGAATTTGATTTTGTTCTGTTAACTGATACTGATTCAGCCAAGTCTACAGACTGAAGTATGGCATTAGTGTAATTAATGAAAGACTTGTGGGTGTTTGTTTTTTATCAAGAAGTGTAACATAAAGTGGTTTTGAGTGGAACTGATCATTATCTTGCCAAATGCTATGTTGTTAAGCGTTAGTTAGGTCGGTTGGTTGCCAGTTGTCCTTGGGCATGCGTATTATTTTGCCCCGCTATAAAAGGAGAGTTTGTAAGTCGTGTTAGTAAGTGATTCATTTCACTGTAAATTTGTTATAAAACGCTGGATGTTCTTCATTTTTCTTCTTTCTGTAATTCATTCTTGTTCTTCAATTAGATAATAAACCTTGGATTCTCTGCAAATTGATTGTATGGAGATTCAATTTCAGTTTGAATAGACATCAGTTTGTAACTTTTCTCATGTTCACCTATGAAACCTCTAATTTTACGAACGCTCTTCGGTTTGTTTTTTAGTGCTGATGTATTAGCTATTGGGAAGATGTTTGTATGTGCAGAATTCGAATTCATAGAGCTGTTAAGTGATAAATTGAGTAACTAGTGCATATGGAATCAGTTCAATATACTTTTCTCTTTTAGATGTAGATTTTATGTTTAACCGTATATACTAGACAAACTTGCAAACTCATTCAAGTGATAAATTAGGTGTTCAGTTCCTTCTAATGGGTTGATTTTTTCTAAAATTGCAAACTCATTCTTAAGTGTGGATATTCTATTCCTAAGCTGATGAAATTCAAATGCAAAGTCATGGCACAATACATATTGTCTGTATTGGTGCTTGTGGTAGTGTTCCTTGACAACTGAGATGAACTGATCTCATGGTTGACTACAGCTCTTTCAAGTTCAATGAAGTGATTGCTTCCTTCATAGTCATTTCTTTTGGCACTCATTTTTTTTTTTTGGAGTATCTGCATGGTAAGAGCAAAGAGGTGATGGGTTTTGGGTACTTTTAGAACTATCCTTCTCAATTAGTTAGTAATTTCACACGTTCTATTGGCACATCAATCTTTTCTCCCATGTCTCCAATTGTTTCCATAACCACACAGCCAGTTCTCATATAGTCTATGCAGTATGCTTGTCATGATCTTGAATATTCAACCTCTGTATGACATATGCAATGCACTAAAACTGGCTAAATGAAAACAAGCTGCGACAAACTTAATAAGTACACATACATTAACTCCTACGTTCATGCCCAATATGTTATCTCTATGTTCATTGACTAGTTTCTCTGTTTATGCAGGAATGGACATTCCACTAAGCGATCATGTCATGGGTAGTCATTACATTGACCTGTGGAGCAAAATTGCAAAAAAGATTCATGTAGCTGTGACTTAGCTCTCATTCAAGAACAACTGTAGTTGAAAAAAAGGAGTGTGTTTTTTGTAATGGTTGTAATGGGTATTTCTCCCTATTATAGTTGAGAACAAGGAGTGTCATGGTTTAATGGTGTTAGTTCATACCTCTATGTAATAGTTGCAATGGTTTAATCCTTCAATCTAATGGTTTAATCCTTCAATGTTCATGCTCATATACAATGTTTTTAGTTTTATTCCATTGTTGTTATCATTTGTTGAGACCCGACTGTTGGAATAGACCATAAAGCAACAAGACCATGTCAAAATTTTCCAAAAAACACAATAAAACGCAACTTCAAACCCATGCCCAAAAAAATCTTTTTCAACACTAACAGCAAAAACTTCATCCACAAACTTCAAACTAAAGCATAATTAAACTTCAAACTAGTTGCACAATATACAGAAACTAGTTAATCATAGCACAACATAACAGAAACTTCAAACCAACGCATGCACAAACTTTATCCAAGACATTTGCTATTCATTAAGTAGTAGGAGATCATTTCAAAGATAAATGGGAGGAAACTAGGGTAGTTCTCAAATGGGAGGAAACACTTCTCCAAGACATTCCAATTAATTAAAGTTTTATCAAACGCAAAAAGTTATTAATTCTCACATCGTTTGATAAACATCACAAAAAAAAAATTGAAATAAAATATAACACCACGACTACTTCTTGAAGCCTCCAAAGGAGCAACTCCCATGTTCAATAGGCCCTCTTGACTCTTCCTTTGACAACAAAAGCTTTTCAAATCAATGGCATCTTGCTTGTGGTATTTGGATTTGGCTTCTCCTCTGTTGGTTGGGCTAACATAGACAAAATTGCAGTCATTTGATGGCTTGCAGCAACCCGACTACAAAGGGAAGTAAACTAAGAATAACTAAGGGTAGATTCGTTTTGATGCGTAATTTCGGTTCTGGTGTTTCTAATTCAATCATACAACTGCCTTTATATCTTCTCCACCAATCCAGTATCTCTTCAGCAACTTCTTCCTGACCATCTTTTGTAATCCTTTGTTTAAACAATCCATACTTGTATCTAAGCCCATAACTCATGTTGCCAACGAATCCAAAAAACATGGAGCAAGCCGCCCAAGACCCCATTTCCAAGTGCAGCATCAGACTCCTGTTATTGATAACCAATGAGTTCAGTACAACATCCAAGACACGATAGTCTAATATCATTTTTAAGCGTATAGAAAAAAAGTTCTAAATCTAAGTAAAGTTTGTTGAGTCTGAAGCCTACAAACAATGGACATTCACACCACAACAGTAGGAATAATATGCCGCTTGACAACAGATTTTGTCTAATAACAATGGACATTCACACCACACAATGGCATACTATAGACAACAGATTTTGTCCGTTCTTCACAATCTTGCCTATATGTTTATGCTTGTGATCACAACCTTCCAAGGCAGCTAGCTATTCAAGGAAATTTTGAGGAAATGACCAAACAATTTTGTTGCCCAATCAGTTTGATGATATATATCATTTGGCTTTGGATATTGGAGGTGAATTAAGCTTCTGTAACTTGTCTCATTTCAATTAAGCTTCTCATTTGCAATCTCCTTTCCTATATCAAAAGATGCCGCTTGAGGATTATGTGATTTTATTTGCTCATTTAGTGAATAAACTCAACATGCATTTATATGTGTTTGCAAGATTTTTTATATCTCCAATCTGGTTTAATTTTGCCCAAATCACTCCCATAGTTTATGTCTTCTGCTTGGCCAGTTCCATCACTATTGACAATTTAATTTCCAATATGGATTATCAGATTACTTGGTTCATCACTGTTGTTGCAGAAATTAAGAAAGAAATATCAAACCTTTACCTAACAATAATGAAAACAACAAAAGTATTCAATTACGATGACTGATAAGAAAAATTAACACGTGCGTAGTTAGCATTAACAAAAACAAACCTTTGACATCGATTTGATTTCTCAATTTTTGCTTCGGCCCGCTCGAGATGCACTTCTCCGTAAAAGACCACCCGATCCTCTGCAAACTCAAGGTCCGAATCGGGTTAAGCAGAGAGAGAGACAGACAGAGAGAGGCGTGAGACAGAGGGAGAGATGGACCTTCGTGGTGGTGTTACACAGCTCTTCACTATTCTTCGATCCCTATCCCTCCGACTGGTATTTGACTATTTGGGGAAGAAGCTTTGCCTGACCTAGATTTTGAGTTTTTTTATTTTTAATAAAACGACGTCGTTTTGATGGTGTTGTGCAATGTGTTGTGCAAGTGTGTTGTGCATGTAGCATTTCTGAACTTATTTTTTCCAGAAGAAGATCGTAATACTGCTACAAATTCTATCCGATATCTCCCCCTCCGTTATCATTGACAGTGTCTGATTCAAATCTCTGCATATTTTCTTGAAGAATTTGAATTCTGCGACGTTTGATTTCCCTCTCAAGAAAGAGGAAAATCCCTCCATTTTCATCATCGAGCCTTCTTTTTGTCATTAGGTCTGCAAAATCAAAACCGTAATGTGTATATGCATGTAATGAGACAGATCATCAGTGAAGAAAAGCGCTGAGACATAAGGAAAGAAGAAATGGCGAAGGAGGGAGTAACGAAGCGAGAGTTCCTGGACCGAAGGAGATGCATTGAAGAAGATGTCGACGTTGACGGCGATCACGATGTTGCTGCTTCGATTCTTCAAGAGTTCAGCGTCTCCGCCTTCTTTGAGAGGAATGGTTCGTTCTTCTTATCTTCCTCAATTTCTCCTATCGGTTGTTCCCGCGAATCGCAAGTCTCTAATGCGCTTTTCTGTTCAATAGAGACGATGTTTGAGTTTGAGCAACTGTGTCTCTCGCTGGTGGCCCCGACAGATTTTGTAATTGTCGAATTGCAAGTCGCTTAAGAACCAGAGGAAGTTCAAGAACTTCAAAGGTCCATTCACTTCCCTTTTATTCATTATTATTGATATTATTGATTCCGACACACCCGCTATTGCATCCGTGTGTTTCGCATTGTGCTTGTCAAATTGCATGTTGCAAAGGCTCAATGGCATTTTTCCTAAAGGTTTTGCCCACTATCTCTCGATCGATCCTACGTTCTCTCTCTCATTCGAAGTTGGAAGATCGTTATTTAGGTTTCTCATTCATTGAAAATAATATTTTCCTCTCTACATGTGTACATATAAATATTTTTGTGACTGTATGTATGAAAGAGAGAGTGTGTATTTCGATTTCAGGTTTGAATTCCTTTGAAATCCCCAATTTGTTAAACCGTAGTCCTTTAGATTGTATATTAGCACTGTTAATCCCTTTTTTGGGGAACCCTGTGTTTCGTAGGGTAATACCCAACTCCACTGGTCTAACAGGATGCAATTGACCTTGAGTTATCATCTTACATCGTCAAGGTCCGGAAAATGTTTAGGAGAGATGGGGAGACCCAACAGCTCCCTGTTGGGGCAGGGATAAACTTGCTTCTTCACAAGCTTATCCCAAAAAAAAAAAACGACCCTATAGTGCTAGCGCAAAGCGTTCCTTCTATTCCATCCAATTCTGAGGTAGGTGGCTGATACTAATTTGATAAGCAGAGGAGTTGTTTTTTTGTCGTTTTTATAACTGGACCTTATGCTAATTGAGTCTCTTGATGTAGATGAAAAAAAAATTCTACGAGTGGGTGGGGCTAGGGTTTAGTGTAAACTCTTTCAATAAAGTGGAATTCTCATTGGGCTGTGTATGCAAGCCTTATTTCGCTTCAAATTTTGAAGAACCTTACGCCCAGACCAAAGAAGGCCAATGTTTTATCTCGAGTACAATAATTACTCAGTCGTCGTGATTGGCTGCCACAGAATATTTAGCTTTGAATATTTCAAGAGGGTGGATGGCGGGATATGCAGTGAAGCGGGGTCCCAAAAGGATTCTTGGTGATTTGCGCACGGTAGGATAGGGTAGTTGGGTAGGGCCACATCTGTGGAGGTTTGTGATCCTGCCGGCATCCTACTTGTCCAGTTTGACGGGGATCGAGGGAGGACAGCTGCATAGGGTTTGAGCATCATATGAACTGGGCTTGTGTTAATCGTCAAACTATGCAGCCCATTACTGCATTGGCATTATCGTTATCTTGTCAATCAAATCACTTAACTACTTATATCTCTCTTGTTTTATGTTCTAATAGCTGAATCACACCGACAAATTTTTGTCGTTTATTTTAAGAGGTGATGTTGTTCTTGGTAGTTGAAAGGTTTCTTCAATAAAAAAAAGGTGAGTAAGGAGATCTTCAAATCACCACAATCTTACTCCATGACCGTTTTCCTTTTCTCCTCCTTTGGGATTTTCATATGTTTAGATAGAGATCTACTATATTAGATGCACATTTGCATACGAATGAATATATATAAACCTCGGGGTAGTGGAGTGATTGACTCTATGGATAGTGAAGATGGGTGGGATTTAAAATACTGTTGTTTTGTGAAGAGATGAAAGGTTTCAATTATGGGAGTTAGCACATGCCACATGTGACTTAGGCCACATTAATACACATATTCATGTGAACTTGACAGTTTTATTACATGGACACGTCATCTAAGCCACGTGTCATGTGCTAACCCTCATCATCGATATCCCTCGTCTCTTTACAAAGATACCGTGAATTCTATTTCAAGTCTTATTTTTTTATTTAGGATTGATAAACAAATCATGCTATTTGAATTCATGTTCGTTCATTAAAAGCTTGATAAAGATCGATTGATTATACAAACAAATCACATTTAACTTTTTTTTTTAATTTGTCGAATTTGTTCACTTGGAAATGTGAACTTAACAGTTCTATATGTTTATGAATATGGTCTAAGTCACATGTGCCATATACTAACCCCATCATCGAAATCCATCATCTCTTCACAAAGATGGTGTTTGTGCATCTGTGAGTTCTATTTGAGGTCTTAGTTTTTTGTTAGGATTGATAAACGAGTCAAGCTACTTGAATTTGGATTCATGTTCCTTCTTTAAAAGCTTGATAAAGATCGATTGTTTATATAAACAAACCATGTTTAACTTTCTTTTAAAACTTGTCAAGTTCCCTCACATGAACATGTGAACATGACAGTTTTACGAGTATGTGTTTATTAATGTGGTTTACCATTAATTATAAAGTTTAGATCACGCAAAGAGTGAGGGATTTCGATGATGGGGGTTAGCACATGACACATGTGACTTAGACCACATTAATAAATATATAATCATAACACTGTCAAGTTCACATTTCCAAGTGAGGAAAACTTGACATTTTAAAAGAAGTTTTTAAGCATGGTTTGTTTGTATGGTTAATCGATCTTCTACAAGCTTTCATTGAAAGAGTGCGAATTTGAATTTAAGTAGCTTCGTTTACCAATTCTTACCAAAAAGTGAAGGACGCACATACACCATCTTGTGAAGAGAAGAGGAATTTCGATGATAGGGGTTAGCATATGCCACATGGCTTACACCCCATTAATAAACACATACTCATTAAACTGTCAAAGTTCACATTTCCAAGTGAGGAAAACTTTAATCAAGACACAAACTTCAAATAGAATTAACATATGCACATACACCACCTTTGTGTTCTAAATCTTGGAAGTGAATTAAGACTAGTAAATGCAAGGTACTGAAGAATTTTACAAGGTAAAGAAATGAAATCAGCCTTAAACTACTCTCACTCCTCTGTTGAATACATTTGCTTTGACTATAAAAATTCAAAGAGAAAACGCGAAAAAGATTGATAAATGAAGTGGTAAATATATGAGGAGGATCATCTGCACAACTGAGAATGGTGAGACAGAGGAGGGGGAAGCTCACAATCTGGTGAGAAACAACCCATAATATTATTAGTATTGTTATTGTTCAAATCCTCCTTGTCCTCATAATTGTAATCGTCTACTAGGTGGTGGTGGTTGTGAGTAAAACCAAAATCATGCAAGAAGAAAACCTCAGTACTCTTGTCTTGAACCATTTTCAAGATCTTTTGAAAGAGGGAGACATCACAAGGAATCTTGAGTACACCTTCTTGTTGAAACCCAAACTCCTCTTCAGCTTCTCTCAGTAATACCCCAAAAGCTTGGTGACCCAAATACTCTGTTGGGATTATGAATCTCTTCAGCTCCTTCCCCACGCATACGGCCAGAAACCCTTTAGGGACCACCACATCATTCGATATATTGGAGCTATCAGAGAAGGAGAGCGTTTTCTTCAGAAACTTGTTAACACTGCTACTCTTGCTAGTACCAATAGCAGTAGAAGTAGTGCTACTACTGCTACTCCCATTGATGCCTGTGGTGGCGGCGCCGCTGCTACGACTCGAACTACTGTTGTTCTTTGGTGAATTGGCGGCGATCTTCTTCCATTTCTTTATGATCTGTTGAAGCCTAACTATCTCACTGATCTTGTTTGCCTTCTTTGAATCCATAGAAATGTGGCTTCAAAGAAAACCAGAAAGAATGGAAAGCACTCTCTCTTTTTCTCTCGTTGCCTCTTGGAAAAAGTTGATTGTGTGAATCCCAAATGAGTGATAGTTCAAATATTTGAAGAGGCTGGAACGTGATTCTGGGCTCTAAATTGGAGTATTATAATACTGCTATTTTATTAGTCTTCATAAAATAGTGTGCTATATGCGTCGGTTGCCGGTGCAATTTGCCTAAAAAATGATAACCCATCAAGGGTTTCAGCTATTTTAATCTCTGGGGATTCGTGTTAGTATTTCCTGGTTCTTAGAAGTTTGGTACCCATTGGATCTCTACATTTCTCTCTCTCTCTCTCTCTCTCACTCTGTCTGCGCGCGTGCATGTGCGGAGTATTTGACAATGATTTCGTATGCCTTGACAGTCATAACCCACCAGGGGGGTTGGGGAAGAGGTCATCTGCTTCCCTTTGTTTCCTTAATCTTCAATCATGTGTATTCAATGCTATTAGGAGTCTCTTGTTTTTTAAATTTTGATTTACCTACAATTGGGTACCCAATTTTCTTTATTGGATTCGGGGATGCTTAGAAGATCATGGAAGATGGAACATGCATGAGAAATTCCCATGTGATATGCCCATTTCTTTTGCAGAGATGGAGAGATACCTGATAGTAGTATAGTACTTCTATGAATTTTTATTTTTTTTTCCAATTTGGATTTAGACTACATATAACACTCAGTACAATCTCAACCACCCAAATCAGTAGAAGATCATGGAAGATGGAACATATATTTTGATGATTCAGATTTATTAAGACTTTTACAAGTTTTTAATAAACTGAACCATTGAATATCGAGATAGATGTGTCTCTTTCCTGCCGTTTGAATTTAAAATGCAGTGAAGCTGGATCCTTTTTTTATCCTTATAAGTTGATATCATGATTCTGTATCCAATAATAATAACCAACCTCTCTGTTTCCAGCATTGCTATTACAATGAGAATTTCTTTTTTATTAAAATAGGATAGTAGAGAAAGGTACATAATACACAATTCGTAGTACTATTACTCAATAAGTGGGAGTAATTTATGGAGTTGACTATTAGTATTATATGTAGTTCTGATGTTAGTTGACTATTAGTACTACTCTTACTAATAAATCTGAGTCTTCTGTCTAATAAAGAAAAGGAAGTGATAATGCATTGGGCATATTAGGAGTAAAATGTGGATCCTCCATGCCTGTCCAGATTGTGGTATTAGCTGATTTTATATGGTCAAAGGTCAGAAAAGATGGACAGTTAGTACATGCATATATATCTATATGTATACATATTTTTACTTTTTTATTTGTGCTAGCACATGCAGGTTCATCGTGATTGGGAATGGATTAATATCTATCAACTTCACTAGAAGGTTTACTTTTGACCCTAACTTGGGGGAGGATCAACTAAGTATATCCTTCATTAATTCTACTCCTTTGTCCTATTTTGTTTTGTTTTGGAGTAATATTTTTCCCTTTTCTTGTTCTTTTCCGAGGAAATTACATGTACTCATATACATTTGTGTAACCAAGTGAGACGCAAATGAATGAATTAATGGTTGATGAGTGAGAGTAACGGCAACAGATGCAGGCAAGCAGCAGCAGCAGCATTGATTGGTGGATGAACCAAAGAAGAGATGCCTGCTTATATTATTCCAGAGTTTGAAGAAAAATCGTGCAAGGAAAATAGAATGCTAGTTTGGCAGTTGTACATTACTTGTCCTACTATCTGCTTTCTCATAAAAGTTCTTGAAACACACACAGAGAGATCAAGGGGTTAGGAGACAGAAAGGAAAGCAAGCTACTCATTGGATCAGCACATAAATAGATATTCTGGATGTTATGATAAAAGATGTTGCCGGGTTGGCAAAGCTTCTGATTGGAGATGCCTTCAAAAGGAAGTGGAGATACGATCTGATACTGAGCCCTTGACAATTTACACCAAGCATTTTACAAAGCAGGATGCATATGAATGTTAACTGAGAAGCGGACAAATTAAACGACGTCAGCCAATTTACATTTGCTTCTATAATATTGGTTGCCCTCGAAACAGAATTACAACCAACCAAAACGAACTGAAAAAATTATGTACAATAAGCATCTGCACTATGCCCGACAGCCAACAAGATCACTAGAATTTATGTCAACAGCCTCGTACAAGTTGTGAAAGGAAACCAAAAATAAGGACTGCCCCTATTATTGTACAAGGCATCGAAACAAAATGAGGCTCATGACAATGGCTTGCAATCCAAATAATATGAGAATTCAAGTAAGGTTTCAGGGGTTGGTTGCTTGGCAAAGGAACCTTACGCTTTCAGTGCCGTCCTTTGGGTGATATGAAGATAGCCTCAGCTCTTGAAATCATCCAAGTTCCTGTGAGCTCAAAGACTTATCCCTCTTTTCTGTGGGATTGATGACTCTGACCCTCCATTGCACCTGATGAGGATGACACTGGAATTGTCATGAGTAGGTTAAATTAATTGGATGTGTAAAATAACAAGGGGGTGTTCAACCAATGCAAAAATAAATTCAGGGGAGGGTGAGAGAGAGAAGCTTCAATATCTGAAGAGCATCACAGAAGGCAGAATAATTTGCCAAATACAACCATACCCCCATTTCTTGTACTAGACTGTTGATCTAGATATGAAACATATGGCTGCAATATCAAAAGCAATTACGAGGTAAATGGCTAGGAAACAACGCCCCCCCCCCCCCCCCCCCAAAAAAAAAAAAAAAGCAAACAAAACCATACAAAGCCTTGTGTCCCAGTTAATTGGGGTCAATAATCACTTCTTTTTTGCCACTCTGCTATGTAAAGGGTCACACAAATAAACAAACAATATATAACTAGGCCTTCAGACATGATCAGTGCATGGGGTGGGACCATTCTGTCGATTAAAGAACTGAGAAAGTATGCTAATGAGTCCAACTACTGGCCACAATTTAACTGCAAATATCTGCTTGTTGGAATAATATAAAAAAGTCTAAGATGTTTAAAAACCTCAACTTGAAAAACATTACCTCATGCATGACAGGAGAAGAAAGACGTTCAAACTTATAAATAAGGCGGGAGAACGGTACCTTTTCTTGGCTTGGGTGGTTTTGAAGAAACAGGCCTTTTAACAGGCAGAGATCTAAATGAAGTCTCTGTCTTTTTTGAAGAAATGAGAGCTGAAGAAAGAAGAGCATCCACAGCATCACGTTGTTGTTTCCTTTTTGCCATGGCATCTCTGGGAGTGTTAGCTTGATTCGAAGCATTGCCTCCATCATTCCCTTGTACGGTGCTTTCAGAGGATGGTATTGTTGTTCCCATTTTCATCTGCTTGCTATTGTGTTTAAAAGATTTCGCACATCTTTCAGACACTGGGGGTTTCAAAGTGTCATTTCCAACACCCATCCCTCCATCAGATTGGACTATGTTACTAGGATTCTCAAACTCACCCTTTCCCAAATATAAATTAGAACTATGTGCGTGAAGTTGCCTTTTACTATTCCCTATTCCTCTAGTTTGTTCATCAGTTCCACCCTTCCCTGGGATTGCAGACTGCATGCGCTTGGAGGTACTGCCCTCACTACTTGTAACGGCTACAGAGAGGGGATCATCCCTTACTGAAACATCACAATCATCTCTGGCTCTTTTTTTGGTTTTAATTCTTCCCTTGCTCAATAAAATATCTTCATCTGAAGCTCTTCTGAGGTCACTACGAGCTCCAGATCCTACGTTTCCTTTTTTCCTTTCATCCGTGTTATTCCCAGTTTTCTGCTTTGTTCCACCATGGCTGCCAGCTTCTCTGATCCTTCCATCACACTTCAGCTCTTTTGAACTGTTATTGGAAGTTTCTAAAACCGGGATTTTCTTGGAAGCTGATCTGAACACTCTCTCATATGGCTTTTCAACTGATACAACCAGATTTCTTTCCTTAGCATCCCTAACGAGAGCAGCCCAGTTGTGGTTCGTCTGCAATGTTCTTGCATTACCCAAAATCCAGAGCGAAAGCCTAGCCCTCGTCAAAGAAACATTCATCCGCCTTACATCTGCCACAAATCCAATATTGCTAGAGTTTATCTTGGTCGATGCAGAGCATGTTTCTGCTGCTCTAACTGTTGAAAGTACCAGTATATCAACTTCCCGGCCTTGGAAACCATCCACCGTATTGAATTCCATTTCAGCTGTAATTGAAGGTCCAAATGCACTAGAAAACCGAGAACGCAACAGTGAGAGTTGACACTTATAAGGAGTTATGACACCAATTCTTCCTCCAACAAATTCTGATGGGTACCTAAGCAGGGAAACCAAAATACAAAATCAGAAGCAACAAATTTTTCTTTTTCATAAAGCAGAAAACAATAAGGAAACAGAAGATATACCTCTTCTTAAAAAATCTAAGTACTTCAACCGCAGCATCAGCCTCACACTCATTGTAGAGGGACAGTCCACCAGAATTCTTCCCATGAAGCTCATATCCATCGACGACGTCAAAGAATAGATAGGGTCCAAGGCCCTCAGTCTTATGAAAAGGCGCTGACTTGTCACACATCTGGTAGCCATTTACCAACTTCTTGTCATAAAAATGCAACGAGGGAAACTGGCATATCTCTGGATGCATTCTATACTGCAGAATGATATATGAAAAGTATGTCAAGAAACAGACTGTCAAAGAGGCTTTAGGAATCTAATATGTCAAAAAAAGCTTGATGCTACAGAGAACAAATAGTAGCACAGATTGCTAAAGGCCAAATCACCAAACTTTTGAACAATTTCCCAGATAACTGTAGATCTCGAATTGTCCACTCCATTAGGAGAGACTACTTCCATAACGGAAGCAATTGGTAGAAGTACACAGCTGGACTTTACCATGTCGGGAATTCTATTCAACAAACAAGTCAGTATACAAAGTACCATAAACTGCTAGATGGGAGCAACTCAGTTACCTGCTCAGTTAGCATAATGACAGGATGACCAGCCCTTTGTAGTCGTTCAAACATGCTGCATTGGTAAAGATATTTGCTAGCAACATTAGAAAGAACAGTAGCAGGGAGCTGCTTTGGATCACCAACCTTCAACACAGAGTTCACTATTTAATCATGATACAAATTCCAGCATGGTATTCACAAAACTACTGAATTCAATGGCCCAGTCCCTACCATTATACACGTGGTCCCCCGCGATTTCAAAAGTTGAAGAGGAATCAAAGTAGCTGGTTCCAAAGCCTACAGCCAGGAAGATAGATTTAATCGAAATGAAGAAAAATAACAATGTTATCAAACTAACGGATCCATATGACCAAAGATAAAGGAATACTTGAGCTGCTTCATCAATGACAACAGCATCAAAGAGAGCATGTTCGGATGGGTTGCTAAATTTATGACTTGAAATAGACTCAGAGCACACTCCATACAGATCTCCACCACATCCACTCAATGTAGTAACGACAATTTCAGCTTCCCTTAATATGGACTTCCGGAACTTATGCTTTAGAGCTTTGCTTTCATCAATCGCTTTCTTTTCCTTCGCCTGAGCACTAGAAAGATCTATATAAATTGCTTTCTTTTCAGCATATAATTTCCTTAATTTTGCATCTATCTCTGCATCAGACATTTCCTTTCCATCATTCCCCTCCAAAGCCTCTCCTTTCACCAAATTTTTCGAATTTGAATTTCCATCCCTTAAGTTAGCCCGCTTGGTTTCATAAGATCTTATATGGTCTACTAACTTTTCTAGATTAGCACGGAGAGCCGTTGAAGAGTTGCAAACTGTATCACTCTTTGCATCACCCGCATTTATTCTCTCCTCTGCCAACTTATGATCAACAAGTGCGTCAATAAAGAAAGGTAGCGAATTAGGATGCACCGTCTTTGGATTACCAACCCTTACAAGATATGGCTTGTATTTTGCTCCGTCACTTCCATAAAGCCCTTCACTGGATATTCTTGATACCAATTCATCAACAGCAGCATTGGATTGTGCGCATATAAGCACTCTTCCTCTTGTGCAACTTCCCAGGGAATTGGAATTCTTTTCTACATTGTCATCCAATTGTCGAGCCAAGGCTGCATCCTGCCAAGCCCTTGCTATAGCAGCAGATTGACTAATCCGAGGATTCAAATTTGAGCATATATTTTGAAATGGTTTTAAACTGCCATTTGGTGGTTTCTTCATATAATTCCTTCGTTGTAAATAAAAAGCAAGCAAACCACTGACGATAGCCAAAATAGTTTTGGTCTTCCCTGTACCTAATAGTCAACAGTTCAAATAAATATCGAAGTCATGGATCCGCATGTTGAAATCTACCAATAATTGGATCGAACAAAAAAAGTAAGTACCTGGAGGCCCCTGTATAAGGGACATTTCATATTCCTTCTTCGAATCAAGAGGTTCAATAGCAGCACCAATAGCTTGAAGTTGGCTGTCATTATACATTGATTTAAGGATATGCTGCAAGGGCTGGGGCAGCTTACTGATGTCTCCTTTTCTAGACTCGTGATGACCAAAGGAATGATTGATGGGATTCAAAATAATAGGAAGCAGAGGGATAGCATTTACTGAGGAAAGTGCCTGGAACTCTCGAAGTTGAGATGTAATGCTCATAATGCGTGCAACATGCCATTTACTTCTTTCAATAAGAAGCTTCCTAGCTCGATTCAGACGTGAAGATCCATTTTGAAGATAGAATCTGATAACTAGGATGCTTGATCTTTTTTTGTAGTCCTTCTGACACCTCTCTACCTACGACATGGAGATGTTATAAGAATACACTTAAAAAAAGATAAGCAGTACAGATTTTCCAATACTAGATGAACTATGCAAATCTATGTAGTCAAGCCGCCCCATTGATAATCATTTAGATCGATCACCATAACCATCCAACTTTCTAACATTAATGCATCACCCAAAGTCAAGCGTCATCAGAATCACTACATGCATGTTGTATGAAGCTGCACATGGTGAAGTAAAGTTAATTGTTGCAAGCATGTAAAACCGGGGGCTAAAAACAAATTACCTAATTCACAACAAAAGCATATAAGGTATCAAACTCCATTATACATGACAGTCATAAGAAATTCGAAACACCAACCAGAGTGAAAAGCATAATGCAACTTCAACTGAAGTGTATGTTATCAAGTACAGTTAATCACAATGTGTTCATCAGTCCAATCATGGGCATATTGGAAAGGGACAAACGAGGGGCCATTTGGGTGAAGGTTAACAACTCAAGGCAACATGTTACGTCTCTCCCAGCACCCTTGACCATGCAGGGTAAGTTCTTTGTATAAGAGAACAGATTACCCAATTGATGACTTGGTACAGGAAGAATAACAAAATAGCATACCTTTCCAACCATGTGAACATCATGCGCAGATTTTTGCAGAGATTGTCTAGTAAGCAAAATCAGGTCATTTTCTGAGAAGCTTCTAGATCCCGCAGGATCAACATCATCATGGACACAGCGAACAAGATGAAAATCATCAATTCTCTCAACTGACAAAACCGACAGAGTGCCACAACACATCTCTTCTGAGGAACTCATCTCTGAAAAGCAACTATGCAACTGAGCTTTAAACTCTTCCAATACCAAAGGTCGGAGAATGTCCACATATTCTTCAGGTGATTGAAAAGATAATGGGACCTCTTTTAATTTGCTAAGAGATTGATTCTCCTCTACACTAGCAGGTGCTAACCCCGCGGTAGCAAAATAATCAATCTCTAGGATGGGTCTATACCAGTCATCAAGAGCTGGAGGTTTGAACCTTTTAACTCCACCTCCTAATCTATGCAAGTATCCTGATCTGTTTTCCACAGGCATGTTAAGTTGAATGACTTGCCGTTTAGGACCAGAAGTGCTTGGCTTTATGGCACGTGACTGTTGACGTCTTGAATTTTTTACTGCGAATTCCCATGGATCATCTTCAGCATCACAAACCAATTCTTTTATAGCAGTATCCCTTGTTTTCAAATCCTTATTGATACATGCTTGATCCATACTTTCAGCACAGACTGTTGTACGAGATGAATTCTTCAAATTAGATTTACCTGGCAATTGAAAAGAACCATTTGCAAACCATTTGGATTTTCTATCTTGGCTATTACTATCTAAAGTTTTTGATTTGGTAAGACATTCAGGTTCCCGTTTGCCTCTCAACATATCCGAGTTCAGTTTCTGAGAAATGAAACCAGCACAATCAGGACCATCAGCTCGCTGAAAATCCTCTAAAGAGTTATCTGAAGTATCATTGGTGGAAACGTTCATTGTCGCATGAGCAACTTGAGAAACTTCTTCAGAAGCCTCTGTCTTTCCATCCAACACATGCAGACTTGCCCTCTCATGGGAAAGGCTGGCCTTACTAGCTGAAATTTCCGTCTGAGTCTCGTCATCCGAAAGAACAATAACAGTATCTATATCCCGCTTGTTCACTGATGATACAGTATGCAGAATCTGCACATCTGCATTCTCCAATGAGGAAGTTTTTGCATCTTGAGACAAAAACTTTCTACTGAATGGTAAGTCTAAAGAATCTGACTTCAAGCCAGTACCTTTAGTTACACAAGAACCTCCTTCCGCTAATGCAACAGAAAGGCATGCTACTTGACCTGCCAATTCATCAATTGCCACAGGTTCTGGATTGCAGAGTAACACATACAGAAACAGCAATCAGTGATGATACTGACAAAGAAAGTGAAAGTAGACGAAAAACTTATCTGGAAAACTCACCGCATGATATAAGTTTCTCAATAGCTTTGATAGCTTGACCAGAATTATCACTGTATGACTGGTTAAGCAGACCTACCAAAGACATCAGAGTCTGTTTCCAATATCTAACTATCACTGCAAGAGATGATCTTCCCCAATTCATCAAATGATTAAGCCATGTATAATCAATAAGATTGTCCATTATCATCTTTGACTTCCCAGATTCTTTATGAAATGATGGGAGAAGCTTTTCAAAAACAACAGGGAGGATCTCTAGTAGACGGATACAAGTCATCTGAGATAACAAAATCACCACAGAAATGAAAGAATGACAACTAAGCTTAGATGCAGCAAACTGATGTCAAAAAATTTGGACTAAATACCGAGCCCCAAAGTGTACTCGGATAATACGAAGGCTTCAATCATTTCAAAGGGAATAAGAAGCTGATCATGAGCATTCCAGAATTTGCAGCAGCTTATAAATAGTACAATGAAACTCTTCATGAACATGGGAGGTTCATTTTTAACCATTGAATTAGTATAATCGAGGTACAAGAAATATTCTAAGGGACGCGAAGAACATCCCCACTGATAATAGACAGGTTGTCACATATCTAAGTAGTTGCCAAAATGGCCACGGTTGGAGGGAGGAAAGTAGAAAAGTAAATCAAACCAAACAGAGCCTTAAGTCCCAACCAATTGGGGGCGGCTACAAATGAACTCTGTCATTCCTAATAACCACTGCATCAACTGATCTCCAACAGATTCTCTCATCTTATCTTTTGTAGGTGCTACTCCTACCATTCCGTGAATGATGTCATTTCTATTTGTAGCTCTCAAAGTCATACCGCACATCTATCTCAACATTCTAGCTAACTCTCCTTACTAGTACGCTGTTTCGTAGTAAACCGACACACTGTGCCATATAAGATATTTGGCCTTACAGCAATACACTAAAAGTTTTCCCTTCAACTCTGTGAATATCCTGTACTTGCATAGTACTCCATAAACACTCCGCCACTTGATCCATCTAACTTGTACTCTATGTATTCCATACTGGAAAAACCCTCCATAGTCCATCCTTACTATATTGAGCCAAGATGCTTAAACGCACGCTTCTTGGTAATTCCTAATTTTGGAGGATTACTTTGTCAGCACTAGTATTTTGACAAACACCAAACTTACATTTAATGCAGTCTGTTGTACTCCTTATCCTAACTTGTTTCGACACCAACTCGTCTATCCATGTTTCCAACTTATCATTAACATGCCTTGCGGTTTCATTTACTAGGACAATATAATCCGCAAATAACACAATCGGTTTCATTTACTAGGACAATATAATCCGCAAATAACACAAAAGGAGATTATTTCTAAAATGGATTTAGTGGAAGAGAGAAATGATATCTACCTTAACGTGAATGTTCTCCTCCTTAAACGTCACGCAGATTATAGGTGTTCCTTGTAAGAATATAAAGATAATGATAGAACTTCAACATAATACGGGTGGTGTTCGTTTCGAGCAACAGTATAGATATATACTAGGTCAAAGCGCCTCGCACTGAAAGTTGCATGGTTCACATTGCGCCCCCTTCTATTCTCAAATTCTCTCTTCATGAAAATGCAGCTTCCAAAACAAATTATTATGATCTTCTTAAATAAGACTTGAAACCACCGTTATACCATTAATCTTACTACCCAGCTATTGTTATTTTCATCTCTTAATGATCAAACCTATAACAAGAAACTAAATTATGAAAACAACCCTACAACTGGAAAAATATCGGTAGAAAATTTCATACTGATACTTACGTAATTTAAATAAATATTCTTATGTTTACAATTAACTAAAGAAATATCTACCTCCATCTTTTGTGAAGTATTTTGTGAAACAAGTATCCTGACCAGACTTATCATCTATTCTAATATATACAGGGACTAACCCTTTTGGTGTAAGCTAAAAGTTGAAGCTTTGTAGCTCTGTCACAAAAGCGATTTCCAAAATTGCCCCTATAAAATATTAAAATTTTACAACTATTTTAACATGAAATAACTAACCGAGACAAGTAGTAAAATTCCCCGAGCCAATTACCCACTCCCACATTCCACTCCTACACGTCACACCCACATTCACTCACACAAACTACGTATTCAACTACACACATGCACACACAGTGTGTGCCCAACCTCTAGTTAGGATTAATGCACGGCGAATAATCACAGTATTAAACTACAGCATGAACAATTTAAAATATCCTTTAGTATCATGAAAGGGTTTGCAATAAATCCAAATAATGAAATGATTTGCCAAGTTATCAGCCCAACCTGTGCCTTGTCCTAGATGTTTACCGGAGAGGAGTTGAAAACTTTGCCAATGGTGTTATAAATGCTCAAGCCATATCAAACTTGGATTTTCGAAAGACTAGCCCAACTAATTCAGTTAAACAGACCTGGCTCGATGATAACCTAGAAGTTAATAAAAACCAGGCAGTCAAATGAAACGTGATTGTTATGTTTCCCAAAGCATAACCATCTAAATGAATGTAATAGACATTTTGAACCTTTACAAATATTTTGTTTGAAAAACATATCTCCTACCCTGTGCATTGGAAGGGTCCATCACTATTATCGAAACTAAAGATTATCAAATGCCCAGCTGCAAAAAATATGCCTAGTGTGAACCGCTATATGCTTCAGTAGAAAAGTCCCCACCAGCCCATCCTAATAACTGGATTTCCTCCAAACAAGAACTCACCTACAAACCCATCTGCTGTCTAGATGATAACCAAGTGTTTTTTTTTTTTTTTTGTGGATATCCAGGTGACCATAACTGTGCTCAAGCAACATTTAGGTGTTTCTGTCTCACAGAGAGGGAGAGAAGCAAGAAATGGAATCACAGAAGTCCAATATCTATAACTTTGTAAATATATCTATGACGAAATGAAGGATTATTCTTTATTCAGAAAAAAAAAGAAAGGATATCTCAGATTTATTCTGGTCACCTGGGAGATCTTGTAATCAATATGTGCCTTCCCTTTTTCCAAGCACTTATGAATAAAAGGCCATGTGATTCCTGCTAATAAGTGAGTAAACTCTTCCCAAGCCGATAAATCAACAGTCACCAAATGCATATCAACATCATTTTGCAGAGAGTCAAAGAGTGGTTGCCGCAAAAAGCCGCCTTGCGAAGAGAACTTGGAGATATTTAGCTCATTTGAGGAGTTCCCAGACAAGGTCGGAGCAGAAGTAAGCCCTTCTCTCAATAGTTTGCACAGAACAAACAAGAAATGATGTAAAGAATGGAAATTTAACAGGACTGAATCCATTTGAGCCTGGAACAAGTCAAACAAAGCTGTATGACCAATTTGCAAACTGACGACAATAAGCTAGATATGTATGATGCCTCAAGGGTCATACCACAAACTCAACTCTTAGAGATATCTCAAGGGGACCGCCATACTTTTGTCTAATGCATATAAAAGAGAAGATTGTGAAGCATGCTATGTTCTCTGCATCCAGAGGAATTTAAAAAGTGCTCAGTTTGACCTACAGTTTAAGTGGCACGTTTATCCTTTAAAAGGAACATTATCAACATTTATAGACAAGTCATACATAAATGCGATACAGAGAAAGAGAAGGGAGTGACATTTTAAAATGCTTGAATCTCTATAATTAACACCACTTCACCCACGATTTTCAAGCTTGTCCAAAACAAAACAAAACAAATTTACAAAACAAAAATGGCCAAAATGCTAAAGACGGGATAAAAAGAAGGAATACCAGTTTAGAAGCATGTTTCAAACCAAAAAGAAGAGCTGACAAAGAAGAGGAGCAGGAGCAAAGAAATTGCAAGCCACAAGCAAGGCCACGCGTGTTCGAAACTTGTTCAAGGATACGTCTACCAACCTGCCTCGCATTCTGCACAAAGGAGAGACTTTCAATGACAAGCTATTAATTGGAAGGTCAGTCACAGGAGTGAAATACAGGAGCCACCACTTCGGTCAAAAAGATAGGACTAAAATTACACACAGTATGTCATTTACATCATTAGGATCCACAAGCAGAAGAATCAAGCTTTCACTCATCCTTGGTTCCCAGGTCCACTGCTTCCGAAGCTCTCCTTGCTCCATTTTAACAGCAAAATAAGCAGTTAATCTGTGACAGACCAGGAGTCACTAATATGTTATGTCCTATGGCTTACTGTTCAACGGTATGAATATGTACAGAGATTTTAAGTTACATCAATCAGACAAAAAAACATAGGACACGCCACTAAGACATTAGAAAGGTATGAGACCAACCTCTTGAATGTCTTTATTAACGGTATACACATTGTTGAGACTTTTATTGAATTTTTCAAGTCCTTTCCGTCCCCACCATCATCAGAACCTGATGGAACCTTCCACCCACATACATGTGAGATTTCTGAGGCACAGGTCGACAACCAATTTCTAACTGGAAGAGCCATTACTGTGTTACTCTCAGGTTCTACCATAGAAAGATGTGACAGAGCCCAGAAAACTGCCTTGGAGAATGATACAGGAAGGACTATGGGATCAATTTCAAGTAAAACATCAATCCACAACATTGGAATGCACATCCATTCCCTGAAGTCCTGTGAGGTGAATCTACTCTGCACATTGAATTCATTCCAACAACTATCATCCTTCACTTCAACATCATCAGTAAATAGAAAACCGTCATCCTCATCCTCCTCACCGAACTCAGAAGACATGCTTCTACTAATGCTTGGAGGTGTGCAGCAGCTCAGCAATGAACTTGCCAAAACCGCAGCATCAGACACTACGATAGTTCGAATAAGATCAAATGCAGGTTGTCGCAGGGAACTGTGGAGAGATGAATCCTTCAGAGAAGACACCAAAGAAGGACCCCTGTCCAACAAAATTGCAAAATTCTATAAGCTTGTCTTTGAAGACAATGACCTAGGAAAATCACATCTTCCTACGTACCGTCTCCCACTAGGTTTTGGCCAGCAAAACCTGAGGTGTTATTACTCAGATCTTTAAAATTATTACAAACTGAAATTTTAGTAAAAAAGGGTACCAGATATTAAATAAAGCCGAGTACAAAGTCGATAATCTGTTTCATGTATACCAAGAAAAAAATCGGGAGGCATTGAGGGATGTATAACAATTTAATCCCATTATTAAGATCAGTAGTAATATAATGCTAAATAAATAACATCCACTGCTATCATTTCTTCATGACAAATTTTATCTCAAAGTGGAACATAGATTCTCTTTTTTATTTCAAATCAAAGTCCCTCACCTTTTCTTCCTTCTATTTTTACCATCTACATTCTTCCAGAACATGCTCATAAAAAGGATGTAGAACTACAAGCCTTTTTAAGGCCTGTCCTATTCCAGTAATAGTAGCAAAATGCAAGCACATATAAGACGGTGCACATACATTATGCATTGCACATTCATTTTAGAATTGGTGCATACCACATGTGGGCACATTCGAACGGGGGGCAAGGCGGGGTCATTTTGTACCCGCGGTGAATGATGAGAAGTGCTATCTGCAAAAACAATTTTCAAATAAATTAATTAATTTTTTTGACAAAATGACCATGTTATATGGCAATAGAACAAAGATTGCTTAAATTGTAACATGCAAAGACAATGTGGAGGAAGGAATAAGAACCTGGCAAGCTTTTTTTCTCATCAGAATGCTGAAGTTACTGCTAAAAGGCACTTGGTGAAGGAGAAAATAAATAAAATGTCTACGCTGCTTCTCATGTTCACCATCTTGCAAAGCTTCAAGAGACTGAATAAACGAAGGTTTACACATCAATAACATCAACAAGTAACTGAAGCATACAAATAATGAAAAACCTCAGGAAAACAGAAAAAGAAAAAGGGCAAATATTGATGGACAGCGTGAAATTAATTAAAAGAAGCCATACAGACATGCCTGCAGAAAAGGTTGGAAAAGGTCAAAAATTTCCTTATGGATTTTCTCGTTCCGAGTGTGGAAACACTGACCCAAAAGTGTGTTGCGCATAACGCTTGGTGACAGTGTAGCCCTCAACCAAAGCTTACATCCTTTAAAAATAACCAAACAAAGATCATATAAGTACAACATAACATCAAAGAAACAAAATAAGTACCCAAGAAAACATACCGAGCATTCCAAAGAGAAGTCTTAGGCAATTAACTGCATAGGAAAATTCACCCGAATCATCACTGATATGGTTGAGTACAATACTAAGGAAAATCGGATAGTGCTCCAATATGCCTTCTTCAAATGCCGGAGGCTCTAAAAATCCAAGCCTTCAAGTACAGACACATGGAAGAAATATTAGCAGAAAAATAGGGAAGAGGACAACTTTTCAAGATTTGAAGTTATATCCACCGCTTCCTACAATGCTTTGATTCCAAGCCACACAGTTGTACGCTCCAGCTGCATCCTTGGCCTTGACGTCTCAACAGTTAACGGCAATACTTCCGTCTCCAAAAGGCCAATGCATTTCTTAAGCAAAGGCTGCAGAGGTTCCAAGTCTGTTGCTCTCCTGCACACCAGTAATGCAAGAAACAAAAGATAAATGAGGACCGAGGCCATGAGGTTACAAACATTCATGTACATGACATCCATTGGTGAGAATTGTCCATCAGATAAGCAAACATAGGGTCCATTTGGCCAGACTTATTTTTCTAGCTTATTTTTTGTCTTTATTCAAATTTTTTTTGTATTTGTTATTTTTATATCATTTTTTCGTAGCTTATTGGTTCGTATCGATGAAAGAAATCTAAAAAGTACAAAATTATGTCCAAAAGTTTAAAAAAAAGTCACTAAAGATGAAAATAAGTCAACACAGACACTGTTTTTGGCTTATTTTTTGTCTTTTCTGAACTTTTTTTAATTTTTTAACATAATTTTATACTTTTCTGAAATCTCTTGTCGAGACGAACCAACAACCATCAAAAAATTGATGGAAAACAAAAAATTAAAAAAAAATTCAAATAAGGACAAAAACTAAACAGTGAATAATCCAATAATTACCACAGCCCAAATGGATCCATACCAACATGTGGCATCACCAATTTCATACCACTGGTGCCATATTCAGTGTTTGTTCACTGGGAAAATATACCCGAGGCCCAAACAAACTAATTGGAGCTAACCCAATTGACCAAGATCCTTGCATATGATAAAGAGGTCAAAGAATTGACTTGCCAAATCCCCCTTCCCAAGGCTGCGGTCACCCAGTACGAATATATACGCACATAGAGATGTGCAGACACATATTTGTATGTGTATACATCAGTATCCCCAAGCAGAGGCATTTTAAACTTGACAAAAATATTTCACAGTTATTGGATTTTCCAACCATATTCACCCTTACAAAGATAAGCATATGAGGATGAGAAACTCTTTTTTACATTGCAGGAATGCTTGTAATCATCTAGAATGCGAAATATGATTGGTTGGCATGAAGATGTTAAGATGGATGTGTGCTAAGAATCGGAGAGAGAATAAGAATTGACAACAGCTGTGAATTAGTAAAATTAGCACCAAGTAAAGATAGGGATGAGAAATAGAATACAGTGGTTTGGTCATGAGCAAAGTAGACCAGTACAAAAAAGTAAAACAGTACCTCAATTTTCCCATGTTTCCAGCAAGGCGTAAACCAATAGAACGCGCTCTTCGACTTTTAAGGAAAAACAATGCATAAACTCCCTGACCAAAAAAGGGGAGAGGATGACCTTGTGAGGGAATCAGTTGGAATCTAAGGCCCATTAAGACCAAACATAAGAAAATGACCAAAACAAATTACCGGATACTGTTGATGTCCATCCAAAGCCACTTCATGAGAATTATCAATTGCTTCAATGAATATTAGAAACTCGGTAACCAAGGACTGGTCATCCAACAGCATGGGGAACATCAGAACCTGTCAATAGATACCAAAACAATACCATTGATGCAAAGCACGTGTATGAATGAACGATATGCTGACCAAATGAACCAAAAGATCAACTACAAATATAAACTTAAGAAATAAAACTAATATAAAGAAGTAAGCAAAACCATCTAAAATGCTAAAATTTCAACATTTCAAATAGCCGTTCCTTTGAATTCAAGACCAATTTGAAAGCTTTTGATACTATATCCTGATATTTTATAGTTTGTTGAGATATAATTATCACTACCTACTCATGTTGAGAGAGTAAAGAGGGCTCATCTTCTTTCAAATAGAAAGCAGTTTTCCAGTTTGAGCAGTGTCATTATTTTAATTCGTTAATCAATAGGTTTACTAATGCATAGAAAAAATAATTCTTTTGTGTAGTTGCAATCTTAACTGCCTTAGTAAATGGGTTTCTAGATGCGTAGGAAACAATTTTCACACGTTGGAAAAATTAGCTTCAAGCTCGGGTGCCCTCACTGATAGGTAACAACAAACAATCCATAGAAAAAGATCTCAAGCCCTAGCTTCAAATAAACAAAACCGTGGAACATTAATTGGAAGATGATTAGATTATAATACGACAGCTATGCAGCTTTCTGGCCATCCTTGGCAAAGAAACAGATATAAAGGTATTATTAGTGAGTATCATTGGCCATCCTTGGCAAATGATGGCTCTTTCCCGAGGGTTGTATGGATGTCCAGTCTTGGCTTAAGCAAAGAGACGTTGAGGTGAAGCCTTACTCTTTCAGACTCTTCCAAATTAAAATTTTATATCAGGCTTTTGTGTGTGTGTGTGTTTGTTTGGTGGGTTGGGGGGGTGCATCGATCAAATTTTCCTTGGAAGGCTATTTGGGCAACTAAGGCACCAACCATTTTTTTTCTTTATTTGGTGTGGTGCCCAGGGAAAGATTCTAAGTAATTGATAACTGGATCCTTAGAAAGAAGATGATTGAGAATAAATGGAGATGCCAAGAAAGATGTCGAGTTAGTAAACAACTTTCTTCTTCAACGCCCTGTAGCTTGGGGGGGTGCATCGATCAAATTTTCCTTGGAAGGCTATTTGGGCAACTAAGGCACCAACCATTTTTTTTCTTTATTTGGTGTGGTGCCCAGGGAAAGATTCTAAGTAATTGATAACTGGATCCTTAGAAAGAAGATGATTGAGAATAAATGGAGATGCCAAGAAAGATGTCGAGTTAGTAAACAACTTTCTTCTTCAACGCCCTGTAGCTTGGCTCCTTTGTCTTGTTGTCGCATAGCTTGGCGTGAGGGACTCCTAAATAGCCTGGTAACTTTCTCCTTCAACGCCCTATAGGATTCCAGAGGATTTTGGACAAGACTCTCTTGATTGCCCTGTTGTTTGTGCCATAAGTGCACGTTGTTTCATGGTGATCCTGCGGGGAATGGTAGAGCTTGTCCTATTGATAGGTGCTTAAAAGTACCTATTTAATCCGTTAACGCGCCTTTGATACGATTCCAAGGCGTCTTATTATGTCTAAGTTATCGCAATCTTGGATTTTCAGGGTTCGGATGGAGTAATGATGCTCGAGGTCGAAATCGGGGTCAAAACAAGCAAAAGACAACCTTCTGACTTTTCCGTCCATCCAGACGTGACTCCCGTCTAGACGCCCCGACCTATTTGGGCTATTGACTTTTTCGTCCGGACGCCCCGTTCTTGGGAAAATCGCGTTTTAGTCAAGTTATGGCTCCGAAACTTTGTAAATAGGAGTCTAGGGTTGTCTACACTTTATCTTTCGTTTTATTATTATTTTGGAGGCTAGGGGAGGCTAGGGGAGGCTAAGCAAAGCGACTTTCTTCATCCGATTTCTCAAGTCTTTCATGGATTCTTCGGCGTTTTCTCCCTCTATGGCCAATTAATCGTTTCCTCAGCTAGGGTAACGATGTAACTCCTTCATGGACAATGTAATCGTATTCAATATTCAATTTATCGTTTTATTCAACGTTTGATTTATGATTGTGGATGATTTGTTGCTTTTATTATTTAAATCTTTTCTGATCTATCCCTCGTGTTTATACTCCTAATATCAACAACAATCACAATGGGTTCTCCATGATTCTGGATAGTCTTTGAGACGGGTTATACGATGTTAGACAGATCGTACCGCTGAGACGGTCCATACTTGATATGGATTGTGCCGGTGAAACGATCCGTGCTATATTGAGATAGTCTTTACAGTGTATGAATCCGGATAATCATTTTATATAAGTTGAATAGAACTTTGAATCAAGTACTGATTATATTGGGAAGAAAGAGTGAAATCAAAACCCTCGTCCGTTTTTCCACAAAAGTTTCCAAAATCCTAATTTTGTTTTGTTTCATAATTTTTATTCTAGTTGCCAAACTCAGTTTTAATTCACCAAACAAATCTTGCAATCTCTCCATTAAATTAGAAATAAATCCTTAAAAATCTCGTAGCTTAGCTTTTCCATCCCCGTTGACGATCCTGGTCTTTCCACTATCCTTCAAGTTAGTCTTAACCCCTGGTTTATAAATATATTTTTGGTGCATAAACGACTACATCACCTATATTGGTTAAATATCACCCCCAAAAGTAGTAGATGAGCCTGGATTGTCTTTCCACTCATTGCTAATGGGTTAAGTTGGATGCTTTAACAATTTGTGATGTAGTTGCGAATATAGTTTGCTTCTTTCTTTTTCTATATGTAGCTTTTTCATATGCTCTTTGAAAAGACTTTCGCCATGATTAAACACTTTCCAAACAAACTTACACTTCATAGTAAAGGTAAGAAGACTCAGAACCCTCAAAGACCAGATAAAAAAGAATAAATAACAGTTATTAATCCTATAAAACATATATCAAACAGTGGTGTTCATATATAACACATTCAACTTGGATAGCTGGAAACTTGTCCGTCATTTAAAAAACATAACCATGATTCAAAAAGAATCATCTTACAAGCATCAGATGGAGAATGATATCCTCTCTGCGCACTGTGGCTAGGGTTGGAGTCACAAAAAATTTCCTTCCTATGATAAGTGTGCCTTCCTACCTATACCTCTTTCACTATCAACACGAATGAACACTCCAGTACTTCCTATATACTTTAGTCTTCAAGTCGTGTATAATCTGTGCCATGCCCAACCCCAGATCCATGTGCATGCTTTATAGGCTTCTATTGATCGTTTTTTCTACATAGTTTCCACCCGATAAGATAGCAGACTAAATTAATAAAAGCGACATTTGAGACACATAATGCAGGTCACCAAGAGCAAATAGCCTAACGCAACTACTAGGAGGCTCCGCATATTGGAGATATCTGAAGACTTGTAAACCAAAGAATGCTAAAGAAAAGAAAATGAATACCTCAAACATAACACTAACAACTTCAGTGCCATCATTCACGGGATCATATTCCCCCCTAGTTATCCTTGAATTTATCTCTTTCAGGTGCCGAGTTACCCTTTCTTCATCAAGACTCCGTAGCACATCAAGAAGCGGACCAATGGAACTCAACTCATACTCTGAATTATACATCTCCTGGGCTTGATGATGCTGACAGATGCATTGTGTGCATCGTCGCATTTCTTCGGAGATCCTCTTCCATAGAAGCTTCAAAGGAGAATCTTGACGTCCATCTTTAAAGTAATTGTAAAATGTCTCCAAAAGAGGACCCATCAAATCCCAAGAGCCACACCAGATGTGAGTTTGTTTCGGATAATAAACCAAGTAGTTGAATGCATCTGCGAACCTGGATAAAAAACATTCACAAGAGAGGGAATAAAACTCATAAACACCTAAAGTCCTGAAGTCAAATACAACACCATACACATAAAACAAGGGCTTCTAATGTGGAATTACTTCAACTTGGCAGATAAATTAATACAAAAGTTGCAATAATAGGAGATACATAAGATCAAACCAAAATAGAAACCTGCTACAAGGCAACGTTTTGTAATTGCACTCTAGTAAATTGATATCAACCCGTGAGGGTAATCAGAACCTTTTAATTGCATCGTGTTGCTTGTCAAACAGAAAACAAATAGAAAGGAAGGTAATTTGAGTACTGAAAAATCAGTAGTTTTGAATACTACAGCGGTTCTCTGGAGATTAATTGCAGCATCAAAAGAGTAAAACTAATTTGATATTTGTGATTTATTACCTGCATGGTACATCGAGTATGTCAACAACCGCAATTCGAAGGCACGATAAAAATATATCATTCATCCGCAAATTGCAAATTGTAACTGCACGTCATAGTTCATAGTAACATGGTAACCTTCCACACAGGTTTGAATTATATTACCGTGACAGCCACCATGAGTTTGATCTGGCTACATAAAAATTAGACAATCAATTCTAGGCGGCCTTCGCCAATCAAATAAAATTCTAGGCAGCCTTCCACCTGACCTTAAAAATACCACTAGATCAAACACCAGTGGTTTTGTATCAATCCCAACTATTGGCTAAATAGGTCGAACTGGGTAGGTAGAGTAGACCCACAAATATGGAACTTAGTAAGATGGGTAGGGGCCACTGCCCACCAAGCAATTTTGGACAGCTCGACACCCAGAAAGAAGAAAAAGGGTGGATATCAGATCTCAACTGATGACTTCAGCCTATTTCTCAAGGCATTTAAGCATGCCTTTTTGAAATAATATTTTCTATAGCTACATGCTTTACTTCAATGCAAATGACAGGAGACAACTGAGTTCTTATCTGTTAATTGTAATTTACCTCATAAAAACAGAAATTGTCTTCTGGTGATACTGCTCCTGGGACATCTTCCTCTGTCTATCCTTTCTCTATCTAAATATGGCTTTCAGAATACTACTGTTGCTCTATTGAAATTTAGAGGATTTCAATTGCTTGAAATTACGGCTAGAATCTAAGCTCTGATATATAACTTTTGAATGTTAGCCAGGGCCACAAACTACTGCAGAAGGATGACTACCTGGTGCGGTTATTTAATAAGAAGAGATCATAAAGCTCATCATATAAACTGTTGGTTCATTTTATTTAAATACAACCAAAGTGATTGTCTTCTAAGAAACTAACTTCAGCTTAAAACCCAGCAACAGGATTTGGTGTACCAAGTGATAAAACACTTTACCCGTTAACGTTTTTTTATTTGGGGTAGATGAGAGCTATTGTAAATGACTAATAGTAAAGATGCAACCAAAAAATGTGCTAATGACCGCCATGAATTTGAAATGATCATATGAGGACATATCAGGCAAGAAGATCACTAGCACTTCACAGGGACATCACACAAGGAAGTCATCCCATTTCTATCATCTTCAGAACAAATACTAAAATAGCATAGAAAACCGTTAAATTACAAAAGTAGAGCAGGATCGTTTCATACAAAATAAAAGACAATGAAAGCAAACTACAGACAGCATAGGCAAATAACACGACTTTATGAGAAGGTTTGCTTTTTGAGGGGGGAACAGTAACAGAAAGAGTCTAGAATATTGTATGAGGTCATCACTGTACCCATTAAAAAGTTCTCCAAACACTGCAAGGCAGGAAAAAATCCTTTGGCCTATCGACAAGTTATAAAGGGATCCAAGGAAAGTTGGGAGAACTTCTTCCTGTACTGAATGCGGTGGAAATGACCAACCAACTGTTCCACAGAACTGCCATCCTTGGTTCGAGGAAGTATGCTGCAGCTAAAATGCCTGGCCACCAGACCCTTCGGACTTTCTGTCCGAATAAACTACAGAGCACTGATCAAATACTAAACAGCTACTGCGGCGAGTAGAACTCTAAAAGGAAAAAGGACATAGACAGCGCAGGGAGACAAGGACACGATAACATATAGTGTGCATTTAATGTGTAAACATGTAGTAAAAACCCGCAATAGACCTTTCATCGATTCTTTATGTTTGAGGAAAGCTTATTAGAGTGGAGGTGGGAAGCTACCCGACTAATTGACAACGGAAAGGTCTTTCAAACAGAGATTACACTGAAAGAGAAATCTCCAACCAAGCTATCCCTATCTCTTGAAGTCGGACCCCCCTCGCTTCTGCCAAGCATCGCTGCTTCCGAATTGCGCGAATAAATGATGACCGCCCGGGGGAATAAAGATGTAGCTATCTTTCTTTCACTCATCGAGCGAAAAACCCGCCACTTCCATCGAGGGGGAAATGCATGCTCCTGCTTACATTAGGGCCGGGGCGAGTGTCGAATCCTGGTCCAATCTGTTCGATAGCCCAGCACAGCACCTCCTGAGTCTATCAACTCGAGCCGTGGCACTTATTCTCATCTCTCAGCCCCTGATCCCGAAGCTTTCCTTCCCATTTTGAGTTGAAGCAACTAAGTGTAAAGGCCCCTAATAACATCTAATCTAGGCGATAGAAATCTCTATCTAAAGCAACCGTCCCTCCTTCCAGAGGAAATCTGTCTCATTCGGGGCGATGGATGTCTGCGCAAGTATTAATCCTTCAATTCTGAGCCCCTTGTCATCCCGCCTTCCCCAGCTGGATATTTCCATTCCAATATCAAGCCCCGGAGAAAAAAAAGACCCCGAAACGACGAGCAGGGAGAATGAATAACATACTATCCTCAAAAAAGAAATTCAAGTTGATCGCCCTCCCCTTTACGTGACTTAATAGGGCTCAATTCCACCTTTTTCTCACTTCCCAATGGATCGGTAGCAGTGTGAGGGGAATACTCCCACCTCAGAAGATGATCGCCGCCCGGAAAGTGTCTTTCGTCGACTCTCCCACGCCCAATCTTTACATCAGTGGACGGAGAAGAAGTATGTGCATCGTTACGTTATGCTTTCTTGCCTTTCAGGGACCAAATGTTTTTTGCATACATAAAACCAATATTACATGAAAGGTGTTACTTCTTTCCCCTCGTTGCATTGTCGGGTTCGCATTTTATTGGATCTACAGTTTCTAGCCCGAATTTAATAATGGAGAAAAATAAATCTTGTAATGAGTTCTACCGAAGAAATTAGTCAAGTAAGCAAAAGAGACTTGCGATGGGAGGAAACAACTGATAGGAGGGGGAGAAGAAGAACAAACCATTCCTCTTTGAGAAGGCGGAGACGATGAACTCTTGAAGAATCGGACGCAGCAACATCGTGATTGTCATCGTCGTCGTCGACGTCTTCTTCGATACCTCTCCATCGGTCCAAGAGTTCTCTCTTCGTTACTGCCTTCTTCGCCATTTCTTCTGTCCTTATCTTCGGGAGGGTAGCCTCCTGTCTCCGCGCTTTTCTTGACTGATCTGTCTCATCGCATGCACATGCATTAGGGTTTTGATGGTCTTCTGTCTCCGCGCTTTTCTTGACTGATCTGTCTCATCGCATGCATATGCATTAGGGTTTTGATTTTGGTTTGCAGACGGAATGACGAAAAAGAAGGCGCGATGGTAAAAATTCGAAAGGCGGCGGACGCCGACGCATTCAAATTATTCTAGTAGAAAATATGCTGATAGATTTGATTCTGACACTACAGTCAATGATAACAGCATTACGGTGTTCTCTTGAACAAGAAGACGGTGTGAATTTATATGGGTAAAATATAATTTTTATCTCCCTGAGCTATTTGACAAATTTCTTAACACCCCTGGGCCCGATTGGATGGGGAAAGCTCCCCTCCAAAAATTATCACCCCTTATTAGGGGTTTTGGCATGATTTGGATGGGGGAAAAGCTCCCCTCCAAAAATTATCACCCCTTATTAGGGGTTTTGGCATGATTTGGATGGGGGAAAAGCCCCCCTCCAAAAATTATTACCCCCTCTTATCCTCTCCAAAAATTATTACCCCCTCTTAGATTTTCACCCCCTCCCAAAATTATATTTTTCTCTTTTTTATTGTTAACTAAATTTTTCTCTTTTTCTCTTTTTTATTGTTAACTAAATTTACGCAAGCTAAATTATATTTTTCTCTTTTTAACTAAATTTTTTATTGTTGATTTATATTTTGTTGTTATTTTTCTCTTTTTTTTTGTTAATTGGTAAAACAAAGTTAAAAAAATTCTTAAATTATTCAAAAATATTCACACTCATCACATGTCCTAATGGGCTTAATTTTGGAGGAAAAAAAGTGATCGACACTGCTCATTTGAATCTCTTTCAATCGTGCTTTTCAAATTTTATTCTCGAAAAAATACTAAAAATTTACTGTTTACTTAAAAAATTATTTTAGGAATAACCGTGAACTCAAAATATTTTGATAAAAAGTTTTTCAATTATGTTAAGATATTTATTGATTTATATTTTGTTGTTATTTTTCTCTTTTTTGTTAATTGATAAAACAAAATTATAAAAACTCTTAAATTATTCAAAAATGTTCACATTCATTACATGTCCTAATGGACCCAACTTTTGAGAAAAATGACCGACACCGCTCATTCATTACAAGGGTAAAATAGTCATTTGAGGGGCCGATTAGATAAGGGATTATAGGCCCCATTTGGGCTATAGTTTTTATTTATTTGTTATTTTTGTCTTTATTCATTTTTTTTTTTTTTGCATTTGTTGTTTAAATGTCAATATTTTGTTGTTTATTAATCCGTCTTGATGAAAGGAATCTAATGAGTATAAAATTATGTCCAAAAATTAAAAAAAAATCACTAAAGACGACGAATAAGTACAAAAAACTCTATTTTTTTAATTTATTTTTGTCTTTTTTGAACTTTTTTCAAATTTAGCCGATGATTGATAACTTTTCTGAAAGCTCTTGTCGAGATGAATCAATAAATCAAAAAAAATTGATAAGTTATTGAGGGGATAAGATAAGAGGGGGTATTATTTTTAAAAGGTTGGCCCACATTTATGTGATATTTATAGAGGGGGTAATAAAAAGTAGATAGTTTGGATGAAGTATTAAAAAAGGGGGGGATAAAATAGTACTTGATTATGGAGAATAAAATAGGGGGATAAGGTTATTTTGTATTTGTAATGAGGAAGAAGGGGTATTATCCCAAAATAATACCCCCTCCCCTCTTTATCCCTCCCCTCTTGGATTATTTTTGGGCACCTTCCACCCTACCCAAAAATTATCCCACTTTATCCCTCTCCGGGGGATTATTTTTTGAGGGGTGAAAAATTATCCCCCTGCATTTTTTGCTCCCAAACCATGCTAAACATGTCACGTCGATCATTTTACCCCCTCCAAAAATTATCCCCCTACTTTTTTCCCCCATCCAAACGAGCAACAGTTTTTTTCCTTATCCACCCACTCTTATCCCCCTTTATCCCCTTGTTTAATCCCTCATCCAAACCATCTACTTTTTTATACCCCTCTATAAATATCACATCAATGTGGGTCATCCCTCCAAAAATAATACCCCCTCTTATCTTATACCCCCTCCAAAAATTATCCCCCTGAAAATAATACCCCATCCAATCGGGCCCCTAGGTTTAAATGAAGTAGCCGGTGATCCAAACGTAGTTATTAAAATTATTGAAATTTTAAATTCAAAATAGTAGAGGTTTTGTATCATTTAAAAAATGAATTCTAGGCAGGGGTTGGGAACAAGTAGTGAGATTACGAAACTAGAGATTACCCATTTTTCAAATAACAGGTGTATTATACATAAATACGCACAAATTCGACCGTGAAAAAACACTACTTGGATTCTCACACTCTTTCTATTCGGCCAAATTGAGATTCTATTTGAGACTATCCCATATAGGAATAAAATTTGAAAGATTTCTTTTATATTGTGACACCCATATTATATACTAATCATCGGGTACAAGATGGCATACGCTTCAAATTTCTTAACAAATATCATCATTTACTCTCTCACAACATGAACTGTGTTGATTCTCATTCCTTATAAGCTGAAGCTCTTCCTAACAATTGTATTTGAATCTGTTCACTCCTTGATATACTAATGCAGATATGCTTGTATGTATGACTTATTCGTAGTACTTCATATGTTGTACCCCCTCTTGTTTATAGGCTCGCTATTTTAAGTGTAAGATGGTGTTGAGTAGTGTGTTAGTGCGATATTATAGTGATTAACCCTTTGGCTAAGTCCTTATGTTAGAAACCTTTGCTGGTCTTTGATCATCCTTTTAACTAGATCCCGCGGCATAGTCTCATTTTGTTGTTGGGGTCCCTCTCCTTTACCCTTCATCTAAGTTTAGTTATTCAGCCGCTTCTTTTGTGTTGCTTTAAAATGAGAGAATTCAGATCATCTTGGCGAATTATTGCAAATCATTAAAAGCAACTGACGGGATGAGATTCGATTAAAGAAATTTTAGGGAAAAACTTTAAGGGATATAGGAATTTATTTCACGAATTGATTGAACAATGAGAGTAGAACCAAGAAAGAAATAAAATGAGAGTACAATTTTGAAATGTCAAACGTTCGTCGTGTGCTAATGACAATTGTCTGTTCCAAACATAGTCAAAGTTTCAATAAGTTCTTAATTCGCTTTACGAGATAAAATATGGAATTAAGCTTCTCTATACAAAATTTTATTATTTTTTCCTTTCCTCCATACGCGAAGCGTACAATAAAATTCAAATACGAGATAATTATATTTAAGAAAATTCTAACACAACGTAAACTACTGATGCCGTGAGGAGTAGATCGATGGAGAGCCAAATAGTAACTCCTCCAGTGCTCAGCAATGTCGGGCTTCAAAATAACAGGTCTAACAGGAGATTCCTGATACGCCCTAGTGAGTGGACTCCACATCCCTCCACCTTATTAGTTATCGCATCCCAAGTTCCCTAGCAGGTTAACGAACACAGGGCCTACGAAGGTTAACAGGAGTCCATTGCACGAAGACTGGCCAACCCACATACGTGTTGCCAAAGAAGATGCATGGCTGCAAGTGCAAGTGGGGGTGGCCTTTGAGACTACTTATACATGTCTCTGTGTTTGTGTGTACATATATATATATATATATATATGTGTGTACATATCGTATGTAATGAAGGGGTCCCAGCAGCATCTGGATACATATATTACACCAATTTCATGTTTTCCATTCATAAAAATAAATAAACGATGGGTATTGATTTATACAAAGAAATGGTCCCTCAGGTTTGGTAGTATCTGAGCAAGAAAGCGATGAAAAAGGGAGGAAAGGGATTTCTGCATCACATGCCCATTTCCCCCCCTTTTTTTTTCTTCACAAGACTGAGACCCTCTCTCTTGTTTTTATTCTTCTATTGTTCATATATATAGATACTGCTTTGATTTGGTTGGACAGAATAAGACTAGGTTTAACCAGAACATTCCATATACGGAACATATATGTTTAATTTCACACTTTAGTTAAAATTGTGACACTACTTATTTTCGAATTGTTGGCCGATAGAAAGATTTTTATCGTGATTCATAACAGTGTTGAGAGATAAGAGGAAAAAAATAGGACCAATTCATAAGGTAAGTTTATTTAGAAATTGTCTCGTAATTAATATTTGAATTTTTTTTAATATTATTATTTTAAAATAAGTTTCCTCATACTAATAAAATCTCCACATAATTAATGTTTGAAATTTAAGAAAATGACAGACTTATGTACGCGCTGCGGGTACTTAGAGCATGTCCAAGAGTATAGCTAAATGCCATATTTAGTTATTTTAGATAGCCAAACAATAAAAAAACTCCTTCCAAGAGGCTCAATTAAGGCCCTATTTGGGCAAACTAGATTATGGAGATTGTCTAGATTATTAGGAAAATAATTTAGCCCCATTTGGCCTAAATTATTCACCCAAACAATCTGGATTAATTTAGCTCCAAACACAACATAACCAACATATCCACAAATAATTTAGTCCAAACACTTTGAGCTAGATTATTCCGTCCGGCACCCAACATAATCCAACAATCCAATAATCCCATAATCTAGTTACGCCAAATGGACCCTTAGCTATAATAATTTTGTGAATAGTACCTAGCTTAATTTGCCTAGTCACTATTCACCAACCAAAAGTACCTTTATATTTTTTAATCCCATTTTTTCAACTCTCACTCACTCTCTCTCTTATTTTTTTAGAATAAAATAATATTTAAATGTGATGATAGCTATATTAGATAAAACTGTTGGAATTGTGATTGACAAGTAACTAGTTAAAATAAAAAAGCAAGTAATTGACTTAGACATTTTAACTAGAAACTCTTGGACAGACTCTTAATCAGGAAAAAGGGGTAAAGTTGAAGACGGGTGGTCCGTGGTGGTCCCCAGACAGACGACCCCAGAACAGAGTCCCGACGAACACAGAGACTGGGAGGGAGAGAGAGAGCTCAAATTTAGAGATTCAAAAAAAAAAAAACCGCAACCCTAAAAAAGTCAGAAACGGTGATTCGCTGGGTGGCGGCAAAAAAATATACAGAGGTGACGAAATTCGGGAAAGACCGGAATTCAATAAAAAGAGAGAGAAAAAAGGCAAAGATTTTGCAATGAAAGCAGACCCATCTTCCTCCTTGCCCCTTGAAGGAAGAAAATATCTCAACGCGGTGGGAACGACGTCTCTTTCTCAGCCTCAAATCATCCAAGATTCTCCGTCCCACTCCCAGGCAACCCCATTCACTCACTCTCTCTCTCTCTCTCTCTCTCTCTCTCTCGATATATATATATATATATCTCCATATACTTTTATGCATTGTAGATAGATATACACTGGGCTAGATCTTTTATTTATTTTTACATACTTGATCCATTTTTGGTGTACTTTTTCTCTTTTCTGAAGTATAATGGCTATGGAATCTGTATCGCAGAAGAAGAGATACCGCGTGCCGGGAGATGTGTACGGACTTGTAATGGTTCCCAAGGAGCTGGAGCATCTCGACAAAGTCCACACTTTCGAGCTTCCTCGTTTCCAATTGCCTGACCTCGCAAAACCCTTTAAAGTAAATCATCGCCATTCGCTTTCCTCTTAAGTCTTTGTGTCTGTGGGTCTAGATGGGTAGTCCCCCAGTGGCTGTTTTCCTTTTGGATTATTAATTTCTTACAAATTTATAGCTTTCTTCGCGTTGTGCTTGATTCTCGCTGTTGCTTCAGTGCATAAAAAATTCATCCCGATGGATGCTTTGAATTACCATTCTTTCCTATATGCTATCCTTAGGAGTTCTCCTTTTGCTCTTTTTTTACCCAGAGGGTTAGGGATTTCAAAATGTCTAACTGGTGAGGACCATCCTGTCACGCCCATTACATGTAGTAAAACAACTTAAAACGTTTATTTTTTGTCTTGATGAGTGTGGTGTGGCGCGCGGCCTGTTGTTAATTTGGTTCACAATGCTCAAATCTCATTTTTGACCTTTTTTTCCTTTGACAGGAACTTGTTTTTTAGTAGTGAAGAAAATGATAAGATATTGCATTCTTCTTCTTTTACAACAATGTGATGTTGAGCAGAGGTATTACTAGGTTAATGTTTCCCAGTCCGATGGGGACTCTGACCATTTCTTGTGGTTTTAAGGAATGTTACTGGCTTTGATATTTTTTCTTGTGTTAACGTATGGGCACAATGATCTGCAGATGTAAAGTTGTTTAATATTAGGTGAAAGTGTTACCTGGTTGTCTAAATAGAACTCTATATTGTGATTCAGAATGCTCTGAGGAGTAGAGAAGTTGGCGAGTTTCTCAGCGGTGCTTTAGCTGGGGCTATGACCAAAGCTGTTCTTGCTCCTCTTGAAACCATCAGGTTTGTGCTGTTCCTTTTTAGCTAGTTATTTTCCTTTCTCTACTACAACAGAGCCATTTCTTTTGATGCTCTCCTTTTAGTGTTGTTATATTCTAAAGCTTATAGACGTAATACTCACATGACTGACAAACTAACTATCAATAACATAAGAAGAGAGAAGATGTACATTATTAGTTCTAATAGGCTCAAAAGCATGGACCACTGTTCGCAGTTACCTACTCCAAATTTGAACCTGGCCGTACAATATAAAAGCAAACCATTTAGTGAATTCCATATTTTTCAATTTTTTGAATCTCGAATGACCTTTGTTCTATACAGTGTATAGACTTTACAGATTCCACAGATGGGAAACAGAATGTTGCTCAAGCATTTCTAACAAAATTGACCATTGCTGGTTGTTCTCCCTGCTAGAGTCAGCTGCCTTTTAATTTCGTAGTCTTCTTATACTTCTAGTTCCATGGTATTGCTTTGTGTTGTGGATCCCTTCTGCTTGTATTTTCAAATAATGAGATTTTAAAGTTGATCTGGTAGGAATTGAACCTGCTCGCTTTGAGTTCACTCCAGAGCCTCATACGAGCTTGGCTACCCCATGCAGCTTCTTTGTGAGCATCTTATTGATTGTTGCATAAGGGGCATGTTTCTTTGGTTACGGAAGTAGGATGAGATGATAAAAGGAATAAATTGAACGAAAAGTTGGACTTTGGAACCTGGTGGTGTTTAATAGTTTAGGTGGTAATTAAAGTTTTAACTTCATTGCTTAATGGATTAAATTGAGATGTGTAGTATGGATATGTGTTGACATTGGATACTACTTGGCGAACAAACATGTCTGTATTACTTAGATTGTGTTTGGTTAGCTTTTTCCCAAAAGATTTTAGAAATTTTTTGTGAACTTGTTTGGGAAATTTTTTCCCAAACATTGTTACTTTTTTCCCAAACAATATTCATTTCCCTATAAAAGAAGAGAGAGAGAGAGAGAGAGAGAACACCTCGAAAATGCTGAGAAAATTTAACTCTCAAATTTGTTGTGAAACACTTACACAAATAACATCTCAGAGTTTTTTTTCCCAAAAATCGTTTCAGAAACACTCAACTGAACACACTTTAATAGTTTTTACTTCATACCAAAATGCAAAGAATCGTCAAATCAACAAATCTTCTTCCGAATTACTACAAAATGGGGTGATATTCATTAGTCCAGCCAAGGCAAGCTAGCAAGCTGGAAATCTAAAAGGATCCAAATCCATCTAAAATTTCGATGAACAAAATATGTATCTCAAGTCCCACTTGAAGAAGGTAAATTGTTGGAGTCACAATGTCGTGTTTGTGTTGTTGACTACGTACTGTTGTTCGTACTTGGTATATTACATGGTTACATTGTATTGCAACTTGATCCTTCACTCAGAATTTGAACACTTCAGGACAAGGATGGTTGTTGGTGTTGGGTCCAAAAGTATTGCTGGTAGTTTTGCTGAGGTTTTTGAGCACCAAGGTTTGCGAGGTCTGTGGGCAGGCAACACAGTCAACATGGTGCGTATAGTACCTACACAGGCAATTGAGTTTGCAACATTTGAATGTGTCAAGCGAGCAATGACCTCAGCCCAAGAGACATGGAATCAGACTGACTGCCCTAAGTTGCAAATTGGTCACATGAATTTGAAGTTTTCTCTCTCCTGGATCTCTCCAGTTGCTGTGGCTGGTGCAGCTGCTGGAATTGTTAGCACGCTTGTTTGCCATCCTCTAGAAGTTTTAAAGGTATTTGCCGGCTTAACTGATTTGTACCTTCAAATTTAGGGTTCTGGTACGAGTCTTTGTGCTTTTGCCAAGCACACAGAATAAATTTAGTAATCTGTCAATTCTCTAGTCTTATTTTGTCATAAAATGTGTCGGCTCTCTCAAAATTAGAGGTGCTTTTCTCTGTAATATAGTGTCGTAATTTATTTCTCATGTACAGCATGATAGTTAGACAATGACCCAACACAGTGGGTTTTGCAGAGTTTGTAGTTCTTTCAGGTATTATATCTGCAAGGGAAGTAATTTTGTTTTGGTAATTTCACAGGACCGATTGACTATAAGTCCTAAGACGTATCCTTCCATAGCTGTTGCAGTTAGCAGGATTTACAAGGATGGTGGTTTAGGTGCTTTCTATGCCGGTCTTTCACCTACACTAATTGGCATGCTCCCCTACAGCACATGCTACTATTTCATGTACGAGAAATTGAAGAAATCTTACTGCTTAGCAACAAAGAAAAAGTCTTTAAGCCGTGCAGATATGCTCCTGATTGGAGCCCTATCAGGTGCAAACTCAGCCTTGTTTACCATTTGTCAGGATTAGAGATCAAATTGATTTGATGTCTCTAAGTCTCGTAATACCAGCCTTTTTTCTATTCATTTTCCGAAAGGGGCAGTGCCTCCTTCAATGCTAGTGTCTTCTTTCTTCATTCAAAATTTTGACCTTAAATCTATTTTCTTGCCGTTGATAAAATGATTAAAAAATCACCCTCCTTAGGCTGGCATCCGTTTACTTTCTTTGTGGCCAGGTTTTACAGCTAGCACAATCAGTTTTCCTTTGGAGGTGGCAAGGAAACGGCTGATGGTAGGAGCACTAGAAGGTAAATGTCCACCCAACATGGCAGCTGCATTGGCTGAAGTCATTAGAGAGAGGGGTCTGCTGGGACTTTACAGAGGCTGGGGTGCTAGTTGTTTAAAAGTCGCACCTTCCTCTGGAATCACCTGGATGTTTTATGAAGCTTGGAAAGATATACTACTACTCGAGAGGCGACACCTATGACAGTTCAGGGCAATATCTAATTACAGCCCAGTTATTCTGCAGACAGATTATATGCCAGGTCTTAGCCCGTGGTATCATTACTTCAAAAGTGTTTGTGCTGTTGGGGGGAGGGCTGCCTGGCTGTTAAAGCTCTCCTCTAAAAAAATTTTGTAACCGAATTCTAATTTCAATCATGTTTGCACAGGGTTGCGGTGCTGCTATAGGACCACACGTATTTTAAGCTTTTCGATCTGGGTATTGCCAAATCTATTTATCAAAAAGCGTGTTTTATCCATTGCTGAAGCGTGGGTGATTTTACAGATCCCAGCACCGTGAATTTTGTAGGCAAACATCAGATTGTGTTATAAACTGGATTGTAATGTTGCTGACATTCCACTATTTGTTGTCAAATTTTCTTACTACTTTAATGTTGCACTTATCGATAACGTGATCACTCAAAATGAATAGCAAGAGCTTATCTCCAAACAAGGTTTTACTGTACTGAATTTTGCTAGAAACAGTTTGTACAAATTATTCCAACATTTGCCATAACTCAATGATAAAGAGCAAGGTTTTCACCAACAGCACATTATTATTAACTCGTAACCGTCTTCAGCAGGCATTGAAACATTGCAACGGAACTATGCATAGAGCACTATTAGTCCAGATGAAAATATGAAAGAATCTAAACTTCTCATATATTTCCTCTGAAATTAGCATGCCTTCCAAATGCCTTGATTCCCTTTGAAACTTAGATTGGGTGAAGTCCATTAATCCAACTAGTTGAAAATTATAAATGGGTTTTCAATTGACCAAACTGGCAAAGTCAGCGCAATGCTGAAAAACACACATCCATAAACTTCACCGAATCAGCTAATCCCATCAAGAGCTAGAACCCATCTTCCCACAAGACCACAAGCTAAAAGCAATTAAATACTGTTCAAATCTGTTTCAGCAAGCAGCAACAATTCCATTCGAACAATCACGTGAACTTCTATACATAAACATACATACATACATACAAACCTACATACATACATAAATACAGTTGAAATATATTACATTACACATTACAAGTATTATCTAAATTTTTGGAATATCAAGTAGCCAGCCAACTGTAGCCACTTTTGACTGTGCAAATGAAGGGACAATGGTGGTATGGGCTGCTCACGTTATATTCTTCCTTCTGCTTGCGCGGTTCTTATTAATCCTTTTTGCCAGTCACAGGAACAAGTGGCATCCCATTGGAGAAACGGTCCCTTCTTGAGCAGCTTACGGCTCCGAGGCTTCACTTTCTGCACAACAAAACTTGCCAATGATATCTTCACTGCTTTCCAATGAAATAATCAAAAACCAATCGCGTAGGGAACGAGAGACCAACATTACGATGTCAATAAAATCAACAGGGTTATACCAACTAAAAAGTATCCTGGCTTTTGGTTGCAGGCTGATAACTCTAATGCGGTAGTAATGGTTAAGGCGTGCTGATGTCCATTGCACAATTCTTGTAGACCATGTTTTCATATCCCATCAAAGGAATTTTTACATAATGTCATTGAGTAAAGGTCAATCAACATACCATAATGTTAAAGAACTTTAAGTTTTCTTGCACGGCAGAAGGATGGGAAAATATTATTAAAGCAAACAAAATAATGAGTAGCACTATACATGTCGCTGTACAAAGTGGAAGGTGGATAACAAAAAGGACAATCCACGCACCTTCACCAGATAATTGTTCGAAGCGAGCAACTATGTGCTTTCCATACGTATATTTCTTCAGAGCGTTAAGATGCATTCTGATTCGACTGAGCAAGACTTCCCTTTGTTTATCGTTGCTAATTTCAAGGATCTTTTGGACCACATAGTTTGCAAACTGGTCCTTCATCATTACCTAGAATAAGCCAATAAATAAGGCATGAACTGATGCTAGTTTTTTTTTTGAAAGGCAATGAACTGATGCTAGTTAAACGGGTGCAAACATCAGAATCAATTACAAGGTATTAAGAAATGGAAAACTACGCAAGATTTTAGTTGCTAATGAAGTCAGAAAAATTCCTGATAATATATGGACTGAACTAATGATATATTCAGAAGTATGATGTGATACTTGCATGCTGGGAAAAGAGGTGTACATAGAAGGGAGCGCAGCTCCTGCGTAGTGGCTGATGTGTGATAACCTTAAAAAAAGAGCAAAACACAACTAAAGAGGCGCCCACACTAAAAGTGCCTAGCAAATTACTCTGCAAGTAGTCCCAAGCTTTTTTGAAAAATGATCCAAGCTAGCTGTAAACTGAATCTCTATAACTGGCATGTATATGTTACAAACACCTAACAGAAAGCATTTAAAAAACCCAAATGGCGTACCTATTTGTAAATAAAAGTAGAGCAAAACCAAACAAAATTGAGCCTTATGTCCCAAACAATTGGGATCGGCTACGTAAATCTGTTTTGTTCAATGAGCTTCATTGAGGGCATTATCACATTAGTCACCTCACTCCACCAAAACAAACATGACTATAGCTATTCTTACACAATCTCTACCTCCAACTACAACCAACTTCACTATTAATCCCTCCTCGTCACCAACCCAATCCCCTCCTCACTATCAATCCCCTTCAACCTATAGTACGTATCAAACAAGGCCTTAGTGCTACAATTTACCGTAACCATATAACTGCTGACTGATCTATGTACCCCATTTGTATATACTATATATCACGTCTACAACAATCTAATGCATACACTTATTTAACTCGTCAAAACCGAAGACATGAAAGGAAATATAAAACCAATTCGATCAGTTTCCATTTGGACCATAATTGGTTTGACTTGAGAACTTGACAAAATTGATATAATCGAAACTTGGAGGATCCAAGTGACAAGGAATGTGCACTTAATGACTAGGGTGGTTGTATTTGTCTCTGATTATCTCATAACTAATCTGTACACATATACTGTAAGAACTTACAAAATAACTTACCAATAAATTATCATTCTCTTCAGACTGACCAAGAATCTCCTCAATCAAGAGTTCCTGTTCAGCTGCATCACCATGCTCCAGACACTTTTCAACAACATTTGAAGCATATTTATGTTGACTCATTTCTACAATTTTTCCAGTTAACTTGCTGATGATTTGGCTTCTTTCAAGAGGCTTTCCCCTTTCCAAAACATGCTGCAGGAAATTCCGTCAATCTCAGTAGAATACTCATGTTGCATGCAATGACAAAAGGAAAGGCAGGAATTGGGTTACACATCTCAACTTCATACAGAAAGAAGGAATCTCTGTGCTCATGGGATTTTGTTTTCTGATCATTCAAACTACGTTTAGAACTAAAATTCCATAAAAAAAATATTAATGGACGAACAGAAATAACTTAGTGATAATGAACTCGACACAGATTAGAGGGTATTCTGTTCAAATCAAAACTCATGTTGCACAATCAATTGAAATGAGAAAATCATCATTGTGGTGCTCCTTGGAATGCAGATGAGAAAACGTTTAACACATTTTTAATGCCTAGGGTCATTTTCTCAAGGATTCACTAAGCTGAACTTCTTCACTGACAGAAGAGTGCAGGCTGAAAAAGGGTATTAAAGGTTTTGAATGACTAGTATACACTATGCAAGATATCCAATACTACATTAGATATTAGTACCAGCCTTAACAAGGATCCGCTTCCCCAAAGGGGAAAGCCCACCAATCCATCTCTGTGGTGAGCGCACACCAGCAAATGAAAAAGAAAACAAAAAGTAAAAAGAGGATGTTGCAGAGCAAGCCAAATATATGTGCAATAAGGTTGCATTAAGGTGCGACTTAAGATGGGAACTATGGGAGAACAGAAATTAACATAAAAACTCAAAGCATTTGTATAGATTAGTAGCTTCTGTGATCAATACGTGGTGCCATTTCAACTAAGCTGGGGTCACTATCACCAGCAATCTTCAATTGTTACTGCACCCAAACTGATATTGTATACCATTAGGGAAAAAAAGAAATTAAGAACATACGACGACCAACCTGCGTGACATAGTTGCCATATTGATCTTGAGCAAGAACATAAGCAGATTCCAAGATCTCCTCAACAATACACTGCAGAGCATCTGAACAATGCTCCAAAACTCTCTATAACAGAACAACAAAAAGGTGACAGTTCAGTACAAATACATGTCCTGAAGTTGCCTTCCTCCAAAACACAATATTACCTGAATAACACGGCAACCATAGGGATGAGTAGAAAGCGCAGCGACTTGGCCATTGAAAGCGGCGATAATAAACTGAATGTTCTCCATAGGAATGCATTCAATGCACTTTTGTATGACGTGATTTGCATTTTGATCTCGCACACATTTCATAACATGTCCATCAAGCTCATGCACAAGTTGTGTTTTTTGGTCAAGTTCAATCACCTCGAGAGCCTAGAATGAGCATCCAGCAAAGGGTCATATATTAAAGACATTAAAAATGAGATAACTTATCGTTTTGTTTTACAAACAGCAGCAGTTGGTTTTCATTCTTCGTAGTCACCACATATCGGTATAGAAAAGGAAATGTTCCAAACTTTGGAACCAAAACATAGACAGAGCCCCACCCTTACTTTAAAAAAACCAGGAGAGCGATACAGATTAACAGAATAACAGGGAGGTGCTTTTTAAAAACAGTAGCATCAAACAATAAACATGTGTACATTTCTAACAGAGATATACTATGCTTAGAATGTATAAATTTCCAAATGAAAATACAAATGAAATCGTTAGGTTATAAGAATTCACATTACCTTCTGAATCACACGGCAGCCGTACATTTGCAAACTCAAAGGTAATATCTGTCCTGAAAGTCGATCTGCAAGTTCCTTCCTTTGTTCGCAACTTCCATGCTCAAAAAACTGTTAGAATTGAGAAAGGGAGGGGGGAAGAAAAGGAATTAACTATTATAATAGCGTTGCCAAATTAATTTTTGGTAGATGCAAACAGATGTGCTTATTTAAAATCATGCCTTTTGAATAACATAGTTGCCAAAAACATCTGTCATTAACTTTGAAGCATGAGGAAGAACTTCTTTAAAAACAGATGCCTTCTCTTCAAGCCCACAGTTTTCCAACTTCTGCTGAATGAACCGACTCCCATGTTGATCCACACTGAGTTAAAGGTACATAAAAATTATTTTCCCACAATGGGAAGAAAATAGAAATTGCATTGCAAAGATGAAAAGGCAAACAAGTAAGGCGTAAAATACCACCTGAATTCAACGATGCGCCCGAAAATATCAGAGAGATCAATTCTATCGGCATTGCTGGATTTTAACTCTTCAAGAAAAGAATGCCTTTTGGGGTCATTAAAGGTGTCTCCTCCTCTTGGGCCTTGCCATCCGGGGTATACTCCCACATGTCTACTTGAACCTTGAGAAACTCTGAACTCGTTTCTCCTTCCCGAATAATCTGCTCCTCCCACTGGAGATCCTGGCAGTAATGGACTACCAAGAGGAGAGGGTGGAAATTGTGTCATGACACCCATGCTTGCCGGATTCTCATAGTAAGTACCAGCAGTGATTCCTCCTTTTCTAGGACTAATAATGCTCAGATTTCTATCCGGTGAAGGCTGAAATTTCTGATCACCCCTATAAGCAGCAACAGCCGCCTCCTTTTTTGAAGTGAAAGAATCCACCTGGCCCCCAAGTACACCCATTGAGCCCAACCAACCATACTGACCTGAAGCACCATATGTGTCTTCAGCAGGATGCTGAAAGTAATGCGTTTGAACGGGATCCACGAAAGAAGGTTGCAGAAATAACCCACGCTGTCCATAGACCTTCTGTATATTCTGAAAATCACCTGTATGGGGAATGCCTTCCCCTGTTGACCCAACAGGACTTCGACCATTGAAGTTTTGAATAGAAGTGGCATCAAACTGCATAGGTATGCCAGTAGGAGACGGATATCCGGCTATAAACGGGGAAAGAAATGCAGAGCTCATAGCATATCCCCCCATATTGTATTGTGGAGCATATAAACCAGATGGATGTAGACCAGGATAAAATGGATTTCCTGATGGCATATAGGCTGCTGCCGTGGCATATAAAGGAGGTGTGAGTCCAGGAGGTTGCAGAACGGGTTGTACCACAGCTGAGTTCTTTGGGTGGCCATGAGAACCTTTTTCGATGCCACTATGTGAGATGTTCATTCCTTGAGAAAACACTGGGGGCTGAGCTCCGCGAATTTGATAAGCACCACCTTGTTGGGAGAAAGGCTGTTGGCGGTACCGCTGCTGTTGCGGAAAATTATTCTCGTGACCTTTCTGTCCTTGTGAAGAAAAAGCATCTGACCTGGTGGTACCACCAGCTAACATCTTATCTGCAGAACCAGTGTCCTTGCCACTTACTTCAACATTTTGAGGCGGAAGCGAACCCGAAATTGTGTCAGAATATGATTTTCTTGGCAAAGAGGTAACTGAAGAATTATCATTGGATGTTAGCCCAAGATTGTTTACACCTTCAGCATTCATATCCGCACAGACATCATCAGGTCCTAGTTTTGAGTCCGACAATATAGAAACTTTGAGAGGAAGATCATCCAATGAAATGGCAGAAACATCATGATCAATGGACTTCTCTGCTGCAGCATGGCTCGAGGAATGGGACAGATTGTACACAGGAGATGGGGTACGAGGGAAGTCCTCCTAAGATTGAGAAGGATATTGTACCAGAGCACGACTATTAGGCAACAGACAATGAAGACCCTAGAGTACTCACCCACCCACACACCAAAACTGAAAATTTACCACCTCTATATACATGGTGAAACGAGGCCCTTAACAGTCCACTGGTGGCGAAAGCTAATGAGCAACGACCCAGGTTCCAGGAAATTTTCAATGAAAGCAAGGGGAAGGTCTTACCTACTAACAACTCTAGAAAGCGCGAAAGCAAACTCGACTTACAAGCTGGTGGTACTGAAGTATAGGTGCCTTGTGTCTGTTGCCCAAAGGCAGGTGGCTGTCTATGGATTTCAAAGCTCGAGTGAAAAATTCAAATAATGTTCACATGATTTTTGTTTTGTAGCATGCCAGCATAAACAAATGATTCTCCCTAAAAAAATAGTTAAGCATATCTTATACCATTCTCATCACTACTTGTGCATCAGGATAATAACTTATCTACTGAATGAAGGCTACAACGCATATGGGTACCCAAGTAGTAACGATAATTGTCATGTATAATTCAACATTATTCTTCTAAAGGACAAGACGTAAGTTTCCAATGTGATTCCACAGAATAATAAATTTATTTGTGGAAAAAAGTAAACTTCAAGCGTAGAGTTAGCAAAGAATAGATTGTAAGTTCCTAAACCCTAACCTAAAGGCTTCGCATGACATGTTAGAACTTTGGGCAGTTCGCGATGAAGAATATTATGTGCTGTGTGTACAACTAAGTTGCCCAGAGACCATAATTCGAAATACCAAGTAAAAATTTCAAATATAGAAAGGGCTAGATTATTAAGAGAAGTTCTATACCTGTATAAGATCGACCAAGCTTTTATGACGAGCTGCCAAAGATGCTGCATTGTGTGGAGACATGAATGCACTAGTGCTATCTGAAAAATTATCTAAGGCTTCGTGGGGCGACCTATCATCTTCTGGCTCCTCATTATGAGTAGAAAGGGAACCTCGAGTGAAATAGAGAGATCCATTACCACTGTCATCTTTTGAGGTTAATCGCCAATTGCTTCCCAAACCAACAGCGTGACTTAAGAGGCGTCGATTCTCCCTTGCAATTATAGGTGGAGGAAGCCTTGGATTCAAGTTGACATTTGAGTAGTAGTAGGCAGAATATGCTGGGTCAGCACGCAGTTGTTCCTCGGACTCGTAAGTTTTTGTTGAACTGTTAAATCCTGCCAATGTTGAATCCAGACTAGAACTATGTTGAGCCATAAGGTTCCCAAAAGCTACAAACGAACCCTCCATACTTGGAGGTGCACTACCACTTCGATTGGGAACTATGTTTTTCGGATCCCCATGAAGTCTGTGCCCCTTCAGAAGCAATCCCAACTCATCTACTGCCACACTATTCAGCGATGGGTCCTTCAAAGTGGCCCATGTTGTAGCTCTGCTGCTTTCCACCATCCTCATAGGGCTCTCAGTTGCCATTATATTGGAAGTTAATTATTCAAAATTTTCTACCAACAACGTATTTCACATACTTCCTGGGATATGGCTAATGCCCCCTTATACGGGCACCTTTGGCACTTTCTGGTCAGCTCTATAAAGAAACGCAATAAGACAATAAATCTCATGACATAGAGGGGTAAAGCAGATTATAAGATAGCAACTGACATAATAATTCTAGCCTCAAGTATTGAACAAGCCACTAGAAAACGGGCAACAAATTAATATTGAGAAACAAGTCCCAGTTAAATTGCTGCAGTTCCTCATACATCTATCAGACTGCAAAATAAGGTGGTGAATGTAGGGAAAGAAATAGCCAATTGAGAGAACATAACATCTCAAAAGCATGACAGTAGCTGTCGCTATTGCTTTATACTCTCCTAGGACATGCGAGTCCTTTGTCTTAGTTGGGCCAGTTTCGCGTGATTTGTGTCCGTGTTGGGTGAGAAACCATTATAACATCCTTAGCCGTACAAACAGGGGCTAAGCAGGGTAGGGGACTTCCAATAAAACCATCCTCAGCTTGGTAACCGAGTGTTTCGTCCTTCATATGTAATGCCAAGTATCTTTACAAACCATTACAAGACAACAAATTGTCCATATAGTTTTCAGGGATTGTATCAAATAACAAGTCTGCCAATACCAGTCAGACACCACCTGATCCTCTGGCAAAATAACATTTCCGGTAAGAAAACACTGAAATGAGGTTTTCTTTTTCCCCAATGAAAATCAGAATCAACTGGGTTTATGTAGGTTGTTTGTGTAAAAAAACACACAAAGGGTTACGACATCCTTTCTTTCAGACTTGGATGAAAGAAAGGCATAATCTTTACAGGCAAAGAGTCAAAACTTTAGAGCCATCTCAAGCATAAACAGACACTTGAAACCTTGAACTAGAAATGGTCATGTTGCGTTCTACGTATCAGAATTTCCTCCCCGTTGGATGAAAGAAAGACATAATCTTCACAAGCAAAAAGTCAGACTTTATAGCCATCTCTGGCATAAACAGACACTTGAAGAAAGCGAACTCCAAAATGGTCATGTTGCGTTCTATGTACGCTAAAACAGAACAGAAGGCAATGATTCTGAAGCATAAACTGAGAACCCTAGAGGACATTTACAAAGCAGACGATGAAAAGTTAAAAACGACAGAGAGACTCACCGCCAAAGTGCTCCGTCGATTACAAGTTTGACAAAAACCCTATGGAAGCGCGAAAACCCCAGAAGCTGTCGGAAGCTCGATCAAAACCTCTCCCGAAATTCCGAGTGCACATACGTCGGAGAGAGAGAGAGAAAGAGAGAATGGGATTGTATTCTTCGTTTAAAAAATTACAAAGGTCGCTTGTCAAACGCTACAAAATGTAAACAGAGTAAACGAATATATGACGGTAGTGCCCTTCTGCAAACGGAGGAGGTGGGGTGCGGTTTAGGTATTTTCATTTGTTTTTAATTAATTAATTTAGCTCAATTTTTTTTTATAATATTAACAGACGTCACCTGAGAAGCAGAGGAAATGGATTGCCGTCGGAGAAGGCCTTGCGTATGCCAATGGGCCCAATTGGGACACGCGGCTGCCTTAGATTACAAAAGCATCAACCTTATGTATACCTATATGCATATAAATATATTTTCATATATACATATAGAGAGAGAGAGAGAGTATAGTATAGTCAATCAAGTAGCCTCTTTGGGGTTAAGTTTGCTCGCTACCTCTTGATTTCTTGCTTTAAACAAATTAAATCATATGATCATAGAAAAATCTTTTGTCTAAAGTTAGCAGACATTCATAAATATATAAAATTAATAAATCATGAAGATATAGAAGAAAAGTCTATACTTGATCTAAAATACTAAATAAATAAGATATTGCTTGACCAAATCATCAAGACGAGAGATGTGTAAACTTGAAAAATTTTCTTAAGTGTTTAGGCCAAATAATAAACAAACACACATCCAAGAGAACGGAACTTAATAAATCACACTGCGTATCAATTAATTAATTATTTGTATTTGATTTTGTAATTCAAAACCTAGTAGTGTTTTGTTAAATTTATTAACCCCATCCAATATTGCTAGCAATACTTGAGCAAGGGAAGCAAAAAATCCCCACAGGATCTCTACTATCTCCCAAAGAGGCTTTTGTTATCAAAAAGATCAAAGCTTTGATCCACAAAGAATTAATCCATAAATTCCCTTTACTTCATCATTCCAAATTCAAAGCCTTGTTCCAAAAATGGGAAATTAGGGAACCGTATGGCTCAAGAATCACACGTACAGCGATGCAGTCAATACACATTTATCTTTCTAGGAGGCTGGCTGCCTATCTTGGATCTTCCCATGTTCAAGAAGGTCTCGGGATCGATTTAATCTCAACCCTATTGCTTGCTATTATTATACGGAGTAAATTCGAATCTATTATCTGGTTTGATATCATATAATATACTGATTTGTTAACCATCACACAACCGTCATAACTTCTTGCAGAAAAGCAACAGAAGCAAAAGGAAGGAAAGTAGATCAAGACAAGAAAAGTGGGCAACGGGACTACCGGGCCATGTCACTCATGGAAATAGTTTCGATAATATTTTTCCGCAATTTTAGCACCAAAAAAGTATACGCAGAGGGTCATGCCATCCACCACAAGACAACTGAAATCTGCCAAAACTAGAAAGGCCGAAGTTGAATAGTGATCCCCCACTTCCATTTCTCTCACCTCATTGCTAGCTGCAAGAAAATCTCCACTTATTGTAATAAAAGATAGCCATGGTTTGTTGAAAAACATCCAGGGAGAACTGACGGTATCCATCAGATGAGAGAGAGAGAGAGAGAGACAGAGGAGGAGGAATGGAATAAGGGTTTTCCAATCAGCAAGGGAATAGGATGGGAGAGGGATCTCTCTGCAGCTTGCCATCTGATAAATCTAGCTTCTTCATCTTCTCCTCGCACCAAAACAATTGCTCTTTAGTTATCCTCACCATCCTCAGAACCCTTGACATAACTTTAACATCGGTGAGGCTGAACAATAGCTCCACTCCGTCTTGGGTTGCTGGCCACGACTTCTTTTTCCAGCCTTTCATTCTTTTGCGCAGTTCCTTCAGTCTCATCTCTTTCTGCAGTTTAAAGAGACTCAGTCACGGGACGTGATTAATCATCAGAAATCGCAAGAACTGAAAAAAGGATTGCTATTTCTCTGAAATAAATCAAACTGAATAAAAAGTATTTTTACTGAGTCCAATACCAAGGTCTCAGCCGGCAAATCACCATTTTCATACTTTTCGATACACAGTCAATACATCAGAAACAATTAACACTCTCGTCATGGACGATGGTGGGGCTGTGACATTGGCTTATTGCAAATGCTAAATATCTGTTCAAGGATGCTTCCAATCTAGTGTAGGGAACAAACATACAAAAGATAGCGATATACACATTACTGGCCCAATATAATCACAAAATGTATCGCAAATTAAAAAGGTCTGAGAACTAGCTCTTCATGTGATGGCTGGTAAACTACTTGTGTGAGAAATTCAACCTAAATGTTGTGACTGGCTGTAACTGTAAAAATAAATACACGGCCACGAGACTGAAGTCACCTTCTCAAGTAAAGATTGAACCTGCTGGAGGGGAGTAGCCAACTGGTTCTGACCTCCAAATATATTACGAGCACCACCTGATCTTTTCTTGTCCATCTTGAGGAAATGGTGGAAAGTGAAGATTGAACTCTCAATTGTTCTAATTAGATCAGTGGCAAGTACGGCAGAATCTGACTCTTCTCCTTCCGCGTCCTTTTTATCTGAACATAATAAGATTTCATGAAGCAAATAGCTTCAAAGAGTACACAATCCAATCTTAAAGAACACTTCCAAATTTGTAGAGAATTAACAAAGAAATAAATAGCCACGTAACTAGAGCATGAATTTTTCTTTCTTCCTTTTTTGGTTTTGCTATGATCAGAAGAGCTTTAGTTGCACTACGAAGCAACATCTTAAGCTGGATCCTATGACGGATACAATGAAATCAAAGTTTCCAAAGATGATCCAAATACTTGCATTGAATTTACCTTCTATGTTTGGAACCTGTAGCAACTTAGGAAATGAACTCCTCGATCGAGCGTAAATTTCTGCTCTGAGACCTTGCTCAAATGGTTCATTTTCAATGTACCTTTGTAGCAAAACCTGGAACTGCTGGAACTGCTGAGCACTGTGGCTGTAGCAGGTTGAATTTTCAGGTTGGCAAGAGATCTTCTGTCTCAATTGTGTGTGTTGGCTGTGGAGTGCTTCCCAAGTCAAGCATACTTGAGCAACATATGCAGTTTCTAAGTCCAGATGGGGGTGATTCTCTGGCTTCTGCAGGTGCTCGGTTTCATCATCAGGTTCATCTATCTTTCTCAACGAAAGGCAGCCAAGGGGGGACGTGAGCTTCTTAGATGCCGATCTTGGAGATGGAGTTGCAGGCATATGCTGGGAGCCTGCAATGCAAAGAAGAGTAACATTTAGTACCAAATTAAGAGACTACTAATGCGCAGCTGTCAAGCCCACTCGACGGAAGAAAACACCACCTCTCAGTCATCATAAAATTAGCGTGCAGGGAGGAGGTTACAATTAAGTAAAAACAAACACCTGAGAAAAATCCAAAATCCAGAGTATTAAATGGATGAACAATGAGGCAGAATTAGGTCAAGTAACAAAATTCCCAATGTTGTGACCAGTTTAACCTAGTCCCATGCAATTGTAAAACATGCCACAAGGCAAAAGAAACCACACCATAACTCAAGTAGCTGAAATAACCTCTCAACAGAACCAACAAATGTTTCTGCGAGTTATGAGGGAATAGACGCAATGATAACAATCAGAATGATTAACTGGACCATTTACGATTAGGGTTTGAATTTGGAACTGAGTGGTCAAATAATCAGTGATGAAAATGCTCGTGAGACTTTGAAAGCTGATCCAGAAATGCGAAGTGACAAATTCCACAGAAAAATTAACAACGGCCCGGAGCAGCAACTTCTGAGAAGTAGTCGGTAGACTCGGTACTACACTAGGTATAGTATTTCTCTTCAATATAGTCATCTGTTTTCCATCGCTACACCGACTCATAATTTCTGAATTCACAACGCCATTACATCCAAGGCCCGTATACAACTGCCAACATCACATGCTTTATGTTCTTTTCCTTGCCTCTACCCCCCTCTCTCTAACTTTCTACCTTCTTCTCTCCACAACCTCATCTCTCCCTGTAGACCAATTACGCTGAAGATTTTCCCCATGAAAACATTGCCTCAGACTCAAGTAGCTCAAACCAGCGTGACCACCTTCTCTCTACCCTCACTTTTACTCTTCTATCATTTTCTCCAGCAAATTTGTACTTATGCAACTAGAAAAACCTCAACTCCGACCAAGATATCATTGCAATCGCCGCGGCCTTTAGGTTTTGTTGCAGTGATGTGGGAGTGGATCAATTAGGTAACACCATCGGAACTTGTCTCCTAATAAATGCCAGAGTAACTGCAGGGCAAAATCTGTTATAGACAACTAAAATACAGGTGACACAAAGTCGTAAAAAATCCTCATAAACGACCAGCTTAATGTCGTCCATTTAACCTAGCCTTAAGAAAACAGGCAGACTTCTTTAGAACAACTTTAGTTCCAAACTCAGACCAACTAATTATTTATTGGTGGCTTCGCCTGCATGTCCAGGACAAAAAAGCACTTTGCGGATGCTAAAGCCACACTCGCCTCTGTGATTGAGATACCATAGGGTCTTGATATCATACCCATAGAGATAGGGCAAAGAGATGAACCAGCCTCCTGTTAAGAGCTTGAGCTTATCCTATGCATTGCTGCTTCCGGATATCCCGACATTAAGAGGTAGTGGGCGGGCCTAAAGGTAAGAGCATGGTCATCAGTCAACGAGGGAAGAAAGAGGTTTCGGTTGGAGCTCACCACGCATGATGAGTTTATTTCCAAATGAGTTTCCCAAGAGAATCTAATTCGAGATGACACTACATACATTTTACATCTCCTGTCCTCTAGCTTTAAATATTTTAACCTCGTAACGGAACCTATTGATCAAGTAAAAGATCTATATACGAACCTTTGATGTAAATGACAGTAAAAAAATCAACATCAATGATTCATAATAAATAGCACCAATAATCTTTTTCATTAAGTGAGCATGTAATGGTAAGTAGAGAAATATATTACCAACTTCGTTTAGCTGCTGAGCATTCAACCGATCAAAGAATAGCATCTGCTCACAGTATTTGTCATACGCAGCATCAAACCCACACAATGGCTGCCTACCTTCTGGTTCTGCATCTCTCCACTCACTAGAGCTGCTCGTCTCGCCCTGCTCTTCTTCTTCCTCATCTTCCAGGCCTGGTTCTTCAGGTATCAACACCATGAAACTGTTTCTTCTCAGTTCCTTCAACCTCCTCTTAACCTCATCCAGGATAAAATCATCATCATCCTCCTCAGCTTCAGTAGCAGGATCAATATTAATAGATTTACCCAAATCAACACTTTTATCATTCTTTGGCTCTTCTGGAGGTGGAACTGGCTTATCCTCTGCATCCTTATCTATGTTGGGTCTGTGGCCTTTTCTAAACCTTTTCACTTTGAAAAAATCCATCACTAATTTCTGCTTTTGCTAAAATTATTTCCGCTTATATTACCTTTAAAACTTAAGTTCTTTCTTCTCAATCACAACTGCAAAAGCCAAACTCCACCTACTGGAAGCAATAAAAAGCTCACTTCACCGGGCAATGCTCCTATAATATACAATCTTCTTACTCCAAAAAGCCTCATTTTCCTCTAGTGACATCAAGACCAGCAAATTCCTAAAACAAACTTCCTTATATCAACCATTTTCCTTGAACTATTTTCAGCTAGAGTCGAATATACAAAAGATCCTGAAGATTTTGAGTTAAATCTTGCATTCCAAAACCACTCGAAACAAAAAGCACTAGTTCTAGAGCTCCAGAATACGGATAAGAACAAAGAAATCTACTAGTAAAAGACACGATTTTTACCTTACGATCCGCGGCTCATGGACTAAAAACTCTAGACAAACAGCTTTATAAAAGGTACATTCCCATAAAAAAGATCATTTGAGGAAAGGGAAGAACTTTATAAGAGCTAAAGCAGCATAGACAGTGAAGGAAGCAAACCCCAGAGACCGATCATCACATAGCACAACCCCCTTGGAAATTGTTGACAAACAGCTTTATAAAAGGTACATTGCCGTAGAAAAGATCAAAAATGGCAAGGCAAGAACTTTATAAGAGCTAAAGCAGCATAGACAGTGATAGAAGCAAACCCAAGAGATCGATCACAACATAGCATAACCCCTTTGGAAATTGTTCAACGACTCCGTGCTGAAAAGCACGCATCTGAGGGACATTACTCTGAAAATCTCAAAAAGATCAAACCTTTCATGAGGAATGTGCATGTGAAGCCATCCGAACCCTAGAAATGGGCCTCTTAAGACGAAGGAGAGAGAAAGAACACATCAAACAACATTGGTAATGAGGAAGGCAAATTAATTGACTGCACCCGGATTTCGAAGAAAAAAGTAAAACTTCATTAATGCGGATTCATGAGGACTGTAAAATTTGTTAATTTTGGCGCTTTGTTACTCTCTCTCTCTCTAATCTCGATGTATATACAATTTGTGTATGTATGGGTCTGGATTTGGAGCACGAAACCCCATGGCCGTAGAGAATATTGTCAGGAAATAGCACACCCACTCACTCACTGACTCAAACAGGAAGCCGCGAAAGAACCCCAAAAATATGAAAAAAAAGAGTTGATCTTTATTTGTAAATTACGAGATTATCCTTTGACTGTTTCTCAATTACCATGGAGTACCTTCTTATTTTTCTTTTTCCCATCACATTCCACTTTGGAAGGAGGATGGGGAATTAGAGTTTGGTTTGCTTTAGTTTGCAAGGTAGATTATGTCAAGGAAAAAATAAATGGTGAGTTGTTAGAAAAAGGTAGTCTTTTTTTAAAAAAAAAGGAAAAGGGAGATAGCAATACTATATAAATAGTTTGACATTTGCCCCGTTCAGACACTTTTTACGTTAAAAAAAATAAAAGATCTCAGGACATAACAGGATGAATCAATGTAAATGGGTGGAAATTTTTTTTTTGGTCAAATGAAAGTAACTAGATATTTAGAATCAGTGGATCTATGTCTTATCTATGAAAGTTCCTCACTGAGTAATTACTGTAGTCAGATAAAATCTTTCACTTTCAGAATATCAAGTGAAGTATCTTTTTCCAACTCTATGTCTAAAAGGAGGAAAAAATATCGAGAAGTGCTATTGCTATTGACGGATGGTCATCGTTAAAGTTCAATACCTAACCGCAGGTCTTGACATTATCTCTTCTTGCCTAATAACCATTTTCTTGCCTAATATTTTCTAACTTTTTTCTTGTAGTTGGTTGTTATGAAAGTAGTAGTCAAAACCCAATTAGTTGAAGTAACTAGATTTTTTCTTTAATACATAATTCGGTCATGATAATCCAGTTTAGATTATCTTCTTGTGATTACCTTATTTGTTCATTAATTTCTTTTTTAAACTTACTATTTAATTTAGACAATTTTTTTTGAGAAACAAGAAAAATAACCCTTTATGTTTCAAGACAATTTATTAAATCAAAACTATTATGCTTAATTTGCAAATTGAGTTCTTTGCTTGTAGGGTCATATAGAATTGAGCTGTTTGCTCGGAGGTAATTTATAATACCTCACAACTTCTACAAGTAATAAGAAAGTTATGTAAGTTAAGAGTTGATAGGCTAAGCAACCAATAGTAGTATATTCTCGCCTATCGATAAATAACAGGTTACTTCCAAAATTAAATCATATGAAACTTAATTGCTACTTTTTTCTTGTTATTGATACAACTTTGCACACATGATCAATTCGAGCTGAAAAGCAAAAAAGGCTATACAACAATACCCAAATGCATAAGGATAAAATATATCTAAAAAAACAGCCATGGAATAGATATGATCTTCCTTCACCATATGGTCCCCAAGATGGAAAAGGCCTAAAAACCAGCCATTGGCTTAAAGTGGATTTACAAGATCTCAGCATAAACCAAATGCATCACTAGAGATAGATACACAACTAGAGTAATAGTTGCTAAAAGATTCCTTCAACCATATTGAGTCGAACCCATTTGGTCAAGCAATAAGATGCCCAAATAAAGCACTGTGCTGCAATATAAAAATTCTATTCCTTTTAGAGCATCCAATAATTAGCATGTACGAACCTATAGTTGTGGATCACCCTGTGGTTCCACCAAACAACACACTGTACAAGTTATATATATATATATATATATATATATACACACACACACACTTGAGACTTCTACCCCATATCCCACATCCGAGTTAGTAACCTAACCAAGCAGATGGTATTGGCTGAAATTTATGCTTTGCACACGCCAATATGTCGTAGTAGTCATCATGATTGAAGCAATCACGGAAATCTGTGAAGAGTTTCTCAAACACCCTCCACTGGACTTTTGGTGATCTTGTGTACGGATAAGATAGAAAAACCTGTGCGTTTGGCATCAAACATAATTGACAAAATCACTGGCAAAACAATATTGCAAACAACAAAAAGGGAAATCATAAAATGACACCAGTTCAAGTTCCAATCCAAAAGAAAGAAAAGATAAAGAGGGCGTAGGAGAGGAGGGGGCCGAATCGAATTTGTGCAGGACTGTTCCCGAGTGAGGTAATAAACCCCTAATACTGGGAGTGTGACCATTATGGCTGTTGCTAATTAGGCGTTTCCCTGTCCGTATTTTGGTGATGGGGAGCCAATTTCATGCAATTTCAAGTAATGCACAACAGGCATCAGCCATAACGGTATGGCTGATTTTCTGATTTCACCATCAATATGTTGTATTTTCCATCATGCATGCTCTTATGTTCGAGAAAAGTTTGTATATTTTGCCCCCAAGCCTCGAAGTAAGATCTTTCTTTCACCCCTTTCATGCTGGGGCGACGGAGGGATCGTACTAATGCAAGATTTAAAAACATCTGTGTCTGTGGTGGGAAGGTTATAGTGTGTCTGTGGTGGGAAGGTTATAGTAGCCAACGCCATTGGAATCAAATACAATTAAAAAAAGGAAGGATTTCTGTTAGGAAAGGGATCATAGGCTATTTACATTACGACCCTTAATAGATATTTTGAGGAACTGATTAATTGTAGAAATAGAAATGGGACCTTGCACTCGGTATAACCCAACCTAACCATGTGATAGTGTCTATATCTATTTATTCCTTTAAAGATATATCTTTCACTACATGCATCATGTAAGATATAACAATAAACTCCATATATGCCTTTCAAAAAAAAAAAAAACTCCATATATGTATCTCAATACAGTTTTAGCTACTATAGTCAATGAAATGAAAGGAAGACTGGATGAAGTGGAAAATTTTTCTTACATCTCCCTCTAACGCCAAACGTTTAAGTAAAAGAAATGTCTGTTCATTTTCCTCCAAATTGTCAACAACAGCTAACCAGATTTCTGTAGCAAGCTCATACGCATTGTCTCGTGTTTTGCCACAGGCAATAAACTGATCTGCTCAAGAGCAAACGTGAACCAGGTAAGAAAATACACACAAAGCCAGTTTTTCGTCAATCTAGTGATACAAAATAACGACCATGGAAGCAATGGGACTTTATAGTTTACTTATGGAAGGTTTCGAATTAAAATTTTGAAACCAAAGGATTTAGAAGCAAAACCAGGGTGCACTCCAGTAGCTCCTTCTCGAACTAAGCTCGAGCTTTCTACTTCCTTGAACGCTAGAAAATGCCAGCCCATTGTGCAGTAGTAGGCTAGCATATCTAGAGAAAGTTCCGCCCCAGAAGAACACCAGCTCTAGGGACCTTTGAATTTCAAATTTCAGGCATTCAATTTCTCCGAAAACTAAATAGGAAGAACTAAGTGTTACCACAGACCTTTTTACATTTTCAAAGAATTTAAGAAAAGAACCCATTCCCTGTTTGCAGCAAAGTCTTTTGCTTCCGTCTCTCAACAAAACAAATCTATTTTGAATCAGCATTTTCTTAGAACATTTTGCCATGCTAATACGTGAGTACCTTAACACAACACTGAAGAAACCAATTTTTTTTCATCCTCAGTTTTAGATAGGATGCATCTGAAAGCATGCACATAAACTAATTTTGTTGGCACCACTTGGAATAATGTATGATGTCCTAACTTCAGAACGTGGCCATAGAGCAACGAAAGCCAACAAGCTTGCCTTTTGAAGGTGTCGTCAAATTGTTTGCACGTTAATGTCTTAATAGCAACCTTTCAGTTGGGTAGGGTCATTCGAAATCTCTGAGTCTCTCACCTTTGTGACCAAAATCAAAAGGCTAATAGAAAAAGAAAAACACAAAAGTCGAGACCACACCTATAATAGTCCCGTGCAGTATACCAGCAGGAGGAGGCATGGCTGAAATTTCGAGATGCTCCTTCAAAAACAAATAGATGTGGCCCACTATCTCATGGTTCTCATCCAATTCGGTATCAAGTGAAAAGACGTGCTTACTGATATATAAAGCAGTATACCTCCTGCCAAAAAAAGAGAGAAATCTTTATTTGACCAAGTCACTTCAAAATGTGCAAGTAGGTAGACAAATCTAACTGAATGAAATGCAAGCAAGAAAAAGTATTTCAGAAAGTTGGTGTCACAAACAGATCATATTAGGGTAACACGGATGACGCAGCAGCTGGTGACTGGAGGGAACATCCAAGGAGACAGAGAATAAGAGAATTCTGAGGACTTATTCAAATTAAACTGTCGTCAAAACCATGGAAAAACAAACAAAAAGAAGTTCATCAAGGTTACAGGTAGTTTGGGTACAATTGTTTCATAAGAAGATTTAAACTTCCTATCTTACTAGTCAACCAAGCAACATGTAAATGTGAGACATGAGAGGGGGAGAGAGGACATTACTTTGAATATGAGGACATTATTTTGAATATACCTTTTGCTCAATCCTCGAGGGATAGGCCCAGGCCACCTTTTAGCACGGGCAGCAAAAGGATAATTCCTGAGAAGGGCAGCATTCCACAAACATTCTTCTCGAAACAAGTTAGCCCACTGCTTCTTCACGCAAGATAGTTGCACCCACTCTGACATGGGAACCCGGATGAAGATTTCAATCAGGAGGTGATCTGGAAGCTTCCCAATTGGATTATCAGCAATAATAAAAGTGATAATTCTGCTCTCATTGGTCATTGGGCTATGGAACAAGGCTGAATGCATAAACAAACAATAGGGTCAAATTCAAAGGAGTTTAGAAACAGAAAGGCTATACGACAACTGACAAGAAGGCCAAATTATCACAAAAAGATCAAGTTACCCAGAAAGGGAAAAACAACCACAAACAAGAGAGACGAAAACCACTGGAGTACATTGAAGAGGAAGAACAAAATAAAAAGAAAATCTGACATATGAGACAATGATTTAACCATTTCCCGAATATGACGGTTGCCTAGGTTACTTGCTGATTCATCACCAACAACCGTTTTACATGAAAATCATTTGCTTCTCAAAATCACTTATTTCTATATAATCTTGTGCTCAAAATTCCAAAGTATATGATAACAAGATACATGATGTGTTAAACACACACAAATCCTAGAGTAGCTAGGTGGAGAAGTAAAATTAATCCTTGTTCATATAAAGGCTTCTAGGGTAGAAAATGAGCCACTTCAAATAGATTCAACGGCCAGACTACGATTAATTCAGCATGGCTACATGAGGCCCTAGTAGTTTACCGGATAAATTGATAAATCCATTTCTGGCCCACCAGGCAAAACCGCGGGTTTTGAGGATGTACATAATAAAGGACCCCTCTTTCTACCAGCTTAAACATCTTGCTCAATTGGCCGTTCACAAATACACAAATGACGTTTAAAATAGCAAAAAATGAGAGCTCTAAGAACTTATTCTGGTAGCTTTTTGATCCAGTGAGAAGGGTTTACCTCAGTCCAAACCAATAACCCAAATAATTGGAATGAGCAGGAAAAATCAAATGAAGAAACACAGAGAAAACGAGCGAATTACAAGTTCAAGAAAATGAATATATGAGGAAACCATGATTACTAGCCAAAATAACTTCCCAACAAAAACTTCAACTACCGAGAAGATTCACCTAATTACCAAGAAAATCTTGAAATTACGATGAATTCAGAAGATCAACAAAAAAAATCTTGAAAATTCGAGGGAGAGAACATCAAATAAAAGCAAATAAGGAATTCATACCCGAGAGAAATAGTTGAGCACTCTATTTCCAAGCTTGGAACTTGCCGCAGAGAGAGATAGGGAGTGAGTGAGAGAGAGCGGCAGCTGCACGTTACCATTTGCATCCTGCTCGTACCAAAAAATAAAAAATAAAAAGAAACGGAAAAGGCAAACCCTTTTTTTTAAGGAAAAACAAAGGTAAAATAGCTGGTTTATTACGAGGTCTTGGATGTTGTTACGGTATATGGGTCCTTAATTGATCAATGGTTCAAGAAACTCCTACTGTCCAAGTCCACAAAGAAAGTCAACAGAGGGAGTGGGTCATCCAGAACAAGGAATTAAATGGGAAATTTTCGGGAGGTTGTATTTCTTGATTATCTTGTCGGCCAATTTATTTCTCCATCTAAACTAATTATGTGGCTGAAATTTGATAGATTGTACGTCACATTCTCAATCACCGAAAATTATTCATAATTTTTCATCGAGTACATGTCAAATAAAAGATAAAAAAATATGTTGGTGTATTTCTTTTTCAACATTGTTCTTAATTAGAAGCAGAATATACACGTGTCAACTTGAAATTACGAAGTGTATAATTTGACACTTGTTAGAAGTGTCGTCCCACATTGATTATAGTGTTAGAAGTGTCGTCCCACGTTGATTATTTTATGTATGTGTAACTCTCTCATTCTATATAAATAAAGTAATGTGTGGAGGGTTAAGTTAAGTTTTCCCTACACACTTCTATTCCTTTCTTTTCTCTTTTTCCGTTATCATGGTATCAGAGCCAGGGTAGGTCAAACCCTAGCTCTCCTAACCCTAGCCGTCGTCATCTAGCCATTGACCCTAATCAAATCCCCACCAAACCCTAACCCTAATAGTCGTCCACTGCCCTAACCCTAATAGCCACATATCTAACCCTAGCCGCCGTCCACTGCCCTAACCCTAATAGCCACATATCTAACCCACATATCTAACCCTAGCAGTCGTCCACTGCCCTAACCCTAATAGCCACATATCTAACCCTAGCCACCGTCCACTGCCGCGCCGCCGCCGCACCGCCGCTTGATCTGTTTGCTGCCGTTCTCATTACCTGCTGCTGTTCCCATCCACCCACTGCCTGATCTACTGCCGCCCACTGCTGCGCAGCCACCAGTCACTGGCGCGCCGCCGTCGCGCCACCTAATTTGTTTGCTGCACTTTCTGATCAGTTTGCCGCCTGCTGTTCTGCTACTGTTCTGCTGCTGTTATGTTGTTCCTGCTGCCTTTGCTACGATTAGATATCGTACCCGCGATTGTTTACTATCTCCCTATGTTGGTATGTCGTTGCCTTGATTCCGATATGTCAACTTTTGGTTGTGGTCCTTCTGCACAGTAATCTAGGTGGTAATCTATTTTGTTTTTCAATCGCGTTGGGTTCTTTTCTCCTATTGCTATGTCAGAAGAAAACTCAGGGTCTGCTTCCGGCCCTATCTCTACCGACACCCATGGTGGTCATGGTCGTAGTCGAGGGGGAGGCCGTGGTCGCACGACCAGGGGAGGTCGCGGTCGTGGTCGTGGCCCTCGCTTATGTACTTACTGTGGGGGCACCAACCATTGGGTTGATACCTGTTACGAGCTGCATGGTTTCCCTCAGGCTCATCAGGCTTCTATCTCTGAGGATACTGGACAGATTCCTCAACCTTCAGCCGATAGTGTGGTTCTTTCAGCTGAGGAGTACCAGCGCTTCTTGTCATTTCGAGATGCGACAGGATCTTCTACTGCTACGCTCGCTCAGACCGGTCCATCTGTTGCTTGTGTTGCCTCTTCCTCTTCCTCTCCTTGGGTTATTGACTCAGGAGCTACAGATCATATGACGGGTACCCCTGCTTCCTTTGCTCGTCCACCTATTGGTAGGCAATCTTATGTTACCTTGGCTAATGGTTCTACTATTGCTGTTACTGGCCTCGGTTCAGTTCTTGTCACTTCTTCTCTTACTTTGACATCTGTATTACATGTTCCTCGTTTTCCATTTAATTTTATGTCTGTCAGTCGTCTTACCAAATCTTTGAATTGTTCCGTCACATTTCTTCCTCATGGCTGTGTTTTTCAGGATCTCACGACGGGGAAGAAGATTGGTGGGGGCATTGAGCGAGGAGGCCACTACTACCTAACTATTCCTGAGCCTGTAGCCCTTCAGACATCCGAGTCTCCATATCAACAGCACTGTCGTCTGGGTCATCCCTCTCTTCAAAGTTTGAAGCATCTTGTGCCCTCCTGTCGTTCTATTAATAAGTTGGTCTGCGAAGTATGTGAGTTAAGTAAACACCGTCGAGTCACTTTTTCACCTAGGGTAGAGAGTCGTGGATCTCGTCCTTTTCAGTTAGTTCATTCCGACATTTGGGGACCTATTCATGTGCCTAGTGTTTCGGGCTTTCAATATTATGTTATTTTTATGGATGATTTTTCTCGCATCACATATCTTTATTTAATGAAAGAGAGATCTGAATTGAAATCTGTGTTTAAAACCTTTTTCATGGAGGTCAAAAATCAGTTTGATACCTGCATTAAGATTTTCCGCTCCGATAATGCTCGTGAATACTTTCATGGTCAACTTTCTCAATTTCTTGATGAACATGGCATTATCCACCAATCGTCATGCTCTCGAACTCCACAACAAAATGGAGTTGCCGAGCGCAAGATTCGACACTTGTCTGAGGTTATGCGTGCCCTACTATTTCAAATGCAGGTTCCTAAGTCATACTGGAGTGACGCTGTTCTCACTGCATGTTACCTGATCAACCGTATGCCCTCAACAGTTTTAGGTGGTCAGGTTCCCCATGCGATTTTGTTTCCTGGACGGTCTCTCCACCCTTTACCTCCTCGTGTGTTTGGGTGCACCTGTTATGTTCATGTTCTTGATCCCAACATGAGTAAACTTGATCCTCGGTCCTTTCGGTGTATCTTTTTAGGATATTCACACACCCAAAAAGGATATCAATGTTACTCTCCTACTTTACGCCGTCACTTGTTTGTGCTGATGTCACATTTAATGAATCTTTACCCTATTACTCTATCCGCGGAATTAAAAAAAAGCTTATTAAGATACACAATAGTAGAACAAATGCATGCACGTATGAACAAACTAACTAGAAAGGGAACAATTTGATTGGCCATCTCTCTTGTCGATGCCCTAATCTTAAATAAGACACTTCGAATAAGAAAAAATGACACGAAAATGGTTAGCTGCAAAAATGACACTTCGAATCAAGTTTGTCTTTACCGAAGAAAAACAAAATTTGAAGTTATTCAAAAGAGTATTAAGTCAACTAATATAAGAAAATCGACAAGTACAAAGAAGACCCTTTCTAAAGATCTACTTCGAATTCTAACCATCTTGAATGAAAAGTGGGCACAAAAATGAGGCTCATCGCTCGCATCATTTATGAACATTTCTTTTTGGTATATCACTTCCAATTTGTCAAGTTGCATCTCTTTCGAGACCAAGACCTTTTATTATTATCTTGATTTTCTACAATTGCGTATCTCTCACGCACTTCTCTTTAAAAAGCACTACTCCTACTAAAAAAAACGAAGATATTAACTCTGCAGAAATTGTTGATCCAGTGCCACAATGTGGGAATATATTCCTTTCCTTTAATTTGGTGGATGAAGGAACATTTCATCATCTTCCAAAGGCCAACAAAATTGAACCTTTTCCACCAGAAGAGTACAAATGCGTGGGGTATAATTTGATCGTCTAAGGGGAAAAGGGAAGGGCAAAAAAAACAAGAACTGCTGTGTCGATGCCCCAGAGGCAGAGGAATCTATTCTTATTAGAATTTAGAAGGAGAAAATACCCCATTAATTATTCTCTTTGACGTATATCAATCTTATTGCAATGTCTGATGAAATGACGAGAAACTAATTAAAGTGTGTGAATCCTATTCCTTCTGACTGTATGTTGTGTTTGGATAATGAGAGATTACATACTAGCGAAAACGGACTCGCAACAGGAAGCGAGCCGATCGAAGAATTTCTCAAAAAATTAAGACTTACACCTATAAAGCATTAATATCGATGCGGCATATGTATTAGATACGATAGGAATATGACCATTAAAGAAAATAAGATACGGGTACGTCTAAGATATCCTAAATAAAAATATAACTTTATAATGGAATAAGATGTCCTATGAAGGATCAGAAGCGTCGATCAATGAACCCAACCAAGACTAGGACCCGCAGGAAGAGAGAACATTACACCTTTTCAATGTGTATACCGTACATAAAATATCATGTGAGGAGAGGGATCAAATTAAACCGATTGTAAACTTTATTAATTTTTACGAGGTAGAAGTCTCTATCAATCCTTATCTGTTCGCGAAGTCAATGATCAGGCTGCTAGAAAAGATCGACTTACTACAATATGAATGCAACACTCATCTAAAAATATTCCTACACGTACAAGTTGTGTTATACTGATCACCCCCACTAGTAGTAGCTACTATAGCTACTACTGCCCACCACGACCCCCACCGCCTCCTTCTACTCCTCCTCCTGCGGCTAAAAAAAAACTACTTAGCAGAGCTCCACTACACGCACCAGCCTCAGCAGAAGAACATCCATTCCTGTATAAATAGACCATCCAAGCCTCATTGATATGTATCTTCAATCAATCAGAACTGTAGCCTTGTACAAGGTACGTGCGTTGCGTTGCGTGTGTGTGTATGTGTTCTCTCTCTCTCTCTCTCTCCCCACACTATTTTACTTCTCTTTTAGTTATATATGTACGTAATTATCGGTTTGAATCCGAGTTAATTTATGCGAATTTGATTTAGAGACACTTTTAATATATTGCCTGGATTTTGAGGCTGTAAGAGGTGGTTTGCTTGTAGGGGAGGGTAGATGGAGGCTTGTGGAAGTTCCAGTGGAGGCAAGTACGAGTGCTTGCTCTTTGGTAAGAAATCTTATTATTGCAGCCTTAGTTTGGTTTCTTTTTTTTGGTCTCAAGCAAGCTTCAACAGAGAGATTGACTGCCAGGTCTTTCTCTTTCTCTAATGGTTTTTATTCTTGTATGGCATCGAATTTTACGCCTATTTTGTAGGACAAGTGCCATTTATTGGAAGTATTCCTCCTCTTCCGAATTTTAACGTCAGAGAAGAAAACAATAATAACAAGATCAAAAGTAGTTATTGATTCTGAGTCCTTTCTTGTTTTTCCAGATATGGATGATACTTTATACCCTTTGAGCTCAGGTATCAACTTGGCTTGTCGTAAGAACATAGAAGGTACGTCATAATCAGGTAATGATACCGAGTAACGGTGATACGGTGCTTGGTAATTGTCGGCATTAACGAACATGTTTCATTAATCTATGGCAGAATTCATGTTGCAACACTTGCATATCGACGAAAATGAAGTCCCCAGGATGTGTTTGGACTTGTACAAGGAACATGGGACAACTATGGCCGGCCTGAAGGTGAAAAATAATATAACTTATTAATGGTTTGCGAATTCAAATGTTGTTTTATTACATATTTTTCTCTCACCCTTTTTCCTAATTTTCAGGCTCTTGGCTACGAATTTGATGACGATGAATTTCATGCCTTTGTTCATGGAAAACTACCATATGATGCTCTGAAACCTGATCTGTTGCTAAGGAACCTTCTACTTTCTATGCCACAACGCAAAATAGTATGTTGATCATAACACTAAAGAAGTTCCTAAACTTTATCATCAAATTTGAAATGATTAGCTAGAGGTGGTGGATTATCTTCTTATTCTTCTTCAGATCTTCACTAATGCCGACAAAGTGCATGTAGATCAAGTCCTCAACAAACTGGGCTTGGAAGATTGTTTCGAAGGTGTCATATGCTTTGAAACTCTTAATCCCCCTCCACCTCCTTCTCCTCTCGAGCCACATCAGGGTTGCTGCAATGGATCCGACGGGACAAATGAATATCCATTGCTAACTAATGGTGAATTAGAGGGTACTACTGCTGCCACTGATGACACCGGCTGTGACAGATTGATCAGTCCCAAGTCGCAAATTCTCTGTAAACCCTCAGTGGAAGCAATTGAAGCTGCTATTCGGATTGCCAAAACTGACCCAAGAAAAACCGTAAACGATCAAAGCTCATGTCACTCATTTGGCATATGTTTGATAATTATATAGTTGTGAAAACAATATATGTTTGATTACCTCTGTTGTTTCCTCTGGCAGATTTTCTTTGATGATAGCGCACGAAACATTGCAAGTGGAAAAGCAGCAGGGCTTCACACAGTCATTGTAATTGTAAATGAACCTGTTTTTCATACCATAATGATCAAGAAACAAGTAGTTGAAACGAATGTACGTACATATTAATTGCAGGTAGGAAGCACTGAATTGGTGCCGGGAGCTGACCATGCCTTAAGCAGCATCCACAATATCAAAGAGGCACTGCCTGAAATATGGGAAGGTGATGATCAAGGAGAGCAGCCTGCAGAGCAAGTCATCCACTTCATTTCCACTGATGAAACCACCGTGCTCGTTTAGAGGATCTCCAGCGCAGTATTCCCGCTAAGCAAAGCATTCTGTTATTCAACTTGCAACGACCTTCAACTAGTTAATCAGCATTAGTTAGAGATCTAGCTATCTGAGTGACAGCTGCATGGATCGTATCTTTTTGTATCGAATGTTTGTTAGCTTAGATATAAAGGGGGTCATCTCCCTCACTGTATCGGGACAATAACAACAGAAATGAAGAACTCCTTCATTCTCATAATTCTCTCAGGTTTGATTCATGAATTACAAAAGACTGGAAGTAGGAGTCGACATAGGATGCGAGGTGAAAGAGTGGAAGTGACAATCCACGTGGGACGAGGTAAAAGAGTGACAGCGTAGAAGTCGATATGCTCCAAAAGTCATTCTTTAAAAGAGAGAATGAAGTACTCCATCGGTTTCACCTACTACTCCTAACATAAAACTAGTAGAAACAACAAAGGGATGTAAAGTGGAAACAAAAAGGAACAATTTTTATTGCAGAGACTGCTACAAATTTTCTCACACTTCCCTGAGAGACCACCTAATTTTGGTACTACGCCCTCCTACATGCTAAATCACTTAGACAATTACACTTTAGGACCATCTTTTCCGGTCACCAACCACCTTCTTCAAGAAAGATTCACGCCCAGGAAATCGACTCCAATCCTCCGTGCCCCGATTTTGATTCCTCCCAAGCATCACATTAACATAATCCGAGTCCAATTTCGATTCCTCCTTCAATCCCATTTCCAATCCCACTCCCCCGTCTCTCTTCATCCTCAATCTCTCTCTCCTCTCTTTCCTCCTATCTCCGTCCCTCTCTTCAGCTGCATCAGAAGCCTTAGATTTCTTTGGACTCAACACGACCCCTTCACCCGAAATCCTCGGAATTCTTCCGCCTTTAGAGGTCCCAAGAAGCTCAAAATCGACCTTGCTCCACCCAAACTTGTCGTCGATGTCCCAACCGAACCGCTTGCTGATTTCAAGCAGGTCAGACGCTGCGCCCCCGGATCTGTGTGAACCGCGATAAACAAGGTCGCCGCCCAGGAGTTTCTGGGCGAGCTCCCACTCGATTCGATCTCTGTAAACAGGGTCGTTGAGGACATTGTCGGCAAGCTTGCCCCACTCGTCGAAGTTGCTGAGTTTTTCGGCGACCCAATTTAGATAGGATGGGGGGAGAGACCCTAGCATCTTGCCTTTGTGTTTGCCGAATTGTATGACTCGGTCGCGCGCTGGGACTGGTTTTGCTGAGATTCGGGTGGTCTTGTTCGTCGTGCGATGTGTGGGCAATTTGGGTTTGAGCGAGCATGAGGCTGAGAATCTTGTTGAGAGGTGAAGGAGAGGCCGATGGGATGGTGCTATAGTCCTACAGTGCTGGAGAAACGAAGATATTTCCATGACTACATACAACGATGGATAAAGAGGGAATAGAGAGAGAGAGAAGCTGGAGATTGGGGATTGGATAGAATTGGCATCAAAGAGTACAGAGATGCGATGAAGTCCTTTTTTAGCTAAATATTTACAATCTCGTCCCCTCAAAATAAAAATTAACTCAAGAACTCCTTAAATTATATAAAAAAAAAAAATCACAACTATCCTTATTAATGCTACTCAAACATTTTTAAAATAAAATATTAATAAAAAAATTTATGTCAAAATAACTTTAAGTTAATATTTCCATCATAAACTCTAAACCTCCCATGAACTTATATAAATATGTGGTAACATTATATTTTTTTAGAGTTGCATTATGTGAGTTTTATTTTTTATTTAGCCTAAAGATGATGAAAATTGTAATTTCTTATATGTCTCCTCACAAACTACTAATAGGAAGGGGTTATAGTGATACTTTTTTATAGATGAAGTGGTCAAAGCTATTCGTTTTAACGATATTGGGTGTAAAGTGATATCTATGATATTAATTGAGAGATGTTTTAATAAATTCAACATAAATAAGTACCATCAACAAACGTATATAAAAGTGTGTGTGTTTGTGTATATGCTTGTGCTACGGGAGATACATGTCTAACGGAGAAATCATATGTACAATCTTATATATTACATATAGAAACTTAAATAACTAAAAATGAGTATTGTTATTGTCTTCTAACAGGTAATTCTAATTTAATTGAAACTTTCTATCAAGCATGATATTTATCCTAGTTATTCTCTCAAAATCAAGACCCTAGTGTAGTTAACCCTTGAATCAAGGGGAAAACTCAAATTCGTGTAAGGAATAAGAAAGAATTTCAAATATACGAAGATAGGTATTGAATTTATATTGTTGTGAAAGCTTCTAATACAATCTAAAAATTAATGATACGGAGCAAGTGATGTTGTCTTATTCATGCATGTATATATCCTAATAGGAGCAAGTAAGTTTACCAAGAGGAGCAACTAACAGTATCCTGTTTACACAAGTCATTTAGTCGTAATGAGCAAGTTATTTTATTGAACGAGCAACTAATATTATTTCATTAGTGCAAATATTCTAGTTTCAGAGAGCAAATTGTTTTATCATAAAGATTAAATTGTCCAATTCCAACTGAATTTCATGATAGTACAATTATTATAAATATTTTTGTACTTGGAGTCATTTTAATACTTGTCTCTACTAATTCAATATTTTCTTTGTCTATTCCATAAAAATATGATATTTTCCATTGACACAAAGCCCATATGGCATTTCGGTCCCTTTTAGGAGCCCACATGGTTTTCTTGAGGTCCTTGTCCTTTCATCCACACATGTGGATATGGAAAGCCCAAAAGTCGTCCCTGCCCCCCTCCATCAGTATGCAAGCCAATGACAAATTTGTTCCCCCTTTAAAAAATTTAATTTGTTATTTTGTTAGGAATAACATTATGTTAAATTATTCTACTTATTTTCCCCTGTAAATTGAGCTTGATGTATAACAAACTATACATAGACATCATATATTTCGTATGCTTAACCCCCGGAAATTTTTTTAACATCATTTAATAGCTCAGAGTTTCAGAACTTAGTTTGATGATTTGAATTGTTAAATTTTGTGCGGCACCAATTTATTATGCAATGCAATTTATCCGTTGCAATTCTCAAGTCTTGATAATCAAGGCTCGTGATTTGCCCCAGGTTGAGGAGTCAATCAAGGTCTCGACATGTACATTACTGGTGTAAGAATATAGATCGATCAAGTTTTAATAAGAGTATGATTCAAATTAATTGAAAAAATAGTGAGAACTAGACTGTACATATCTATTTATTGCTATAAAAATTATTAAACTAATTTTTTGATACAAATATACAAATATTGAAATTTATAAAATAAATAACGTAAATCATTTACGAATCTCACGCCATTATCTTTATGAAGAATTGTCACTTAATAATTTATACACGATTTATATGCATAATTAGCATCCAAAGTATTTTTCTAATTTGTGTACATAAAGACAGACATTTTACTCGGGATTTTGCTATTTACAAGGAGTAGTGCAAGGAAACATGTGGGGAGGTGGGGCCACTAGAGAGAGAAAGAGAAAAGAAGGGGGAAAAAATTTTCAAAAGTACAAAAACCAGTGGTCCCCACATGTTTCCTTGCACTACTCCTTGCAAATAGCAAAATTCATTTTACCCGCGGACTCGACTGCGGGCACCAATACAGATTCGGATCCTCCCATTTGCATATAATATCCCATTTGTTGCTACTTGTGGTTTGTCTTGTACCTCTTAATCACAATTCACGTTTGTTTGCTCTCCTATTGTTCCTCGTCTGGTTCTTCCAATCTGAGAAGAGGTAAATCCACCATTTCTGCATAATTTAAGCTTCCCCCGGGTTTTCCTTGACGATCTGATCTCTCTGAACTGCGGTTTAACTTTCGCTTGTAAGCAGTACCACCGTATACATCTCCGGTATCTCCTCTGATCCGTCTGTCGGAATGCCGTCGGTTTATGGAGCCCGATTGACCACTTTTGAAGATTCAGAGAAGGAGAGCGAGTACGGATACGTTCGAAAGGTCCCTCTCTACTTGATCTATCTATCTATTGAACTTGATCCACTTTTTCCTTATATCTGAGCACTGTGTTGAACTCGAACGGTTGCTCAATTTGATTCACCTTCAGGTTTATTTTGTTTGTTTTTAACAATTTGTTGTGATTCTCTGATCCGTTATTGGGTTGGTATGGTATATGTTCTACGAAGTTTGGACGATTGATATGGTGTAACTTGGATTTGACTGATTGTTTTCCTGATCTCTGACGCTGTGTTGAACTCGAACGGTCACTCAATTTGATTCACCTTCGTGTTTGTTTTAGCAACTTCTTGTGATTTTCTGATCCGTTATTGGGTTTACTGGCTGTGGTTGGTATGGTATCTATTATATGAAGTTTGGACGATTGATCTAGTGTAAAATTGATTTGGCTAACTGTTTAGCTATCTTCGAACAAATGCTGCTTAGATTCATGAATACTCAGTTCCCTTCTCGAGTTCTGACTTGGTTCTCTGATTGTCCGATGCAACTTAATATGTGTGCGTCATGTCGGGTCTCAAGTTGCTTGACAAGCACTATCGAGCTTAGTAGTCCTACCACTGCTTTCTTGTTAGCTTGTTAACATTTCCATAAGCGGGACTAAACAGGGGAATAATACCAATCACATGAAAGAGATGAATAATTTTTTTCCGTTGATAACTGAGTGATGATATTAACGTATGGCTTTCCTTCATTATTCAGTACTTTCTTATGTATCTAAGTTCCTTATATCTATTACTCCTTTTCCTATTTCTTGTCACGTTATACATGTTATCACTGGGACACGACGATTAACATACTATCCTATTAGATAAGAAAATTAGCCAATGGCTCTGAGTATAATAATGGGTTTTAACTTGTACAAAGGACTTTTTTTTGCGATTTTGCTCTAATTAACTTATTTCTTCTTTTGCTTCATTTTTGAATTATCCTTCAATAGGTGTCGGGACCAGTCGTCGTTGCAGATGGAATGGCAGGGGCTGCTATGTATGAACTGGTACGTGTTGGACACGACAACCTAATTGGGGAGATTATTCGGTTGGAAGGAGATTCTGCTACAATCCAAGGTAGTTATTTTAGATATTTTATTGAACACACTGAGCTTTTCAATCCAACCTTCACTGAGTCCTCTGAGCAGACCTCCTTAAGTCTTTAGCGCATTCAATCATCTTCTTTGACTTGACCTATCTTTTCCTATATTTTTCGTCTCTCTTTGTACCAAGCCTCTTGTTGTTATCATCTTGTCCATTGCAAGGAACTAAAACTGCTTAACACTGGCAACAAATTCTTATGATCTCATATGTATTAAATTTCAGTTTATGAAGAAACAGCTGGATTGACAGTGAATGACCCTGTTCTACGAACCCACAAGGTACTTTTGTAAATAATTTTTGATTGTGCTACTTTTAGGGTTTTGTGGTTTTCTGTATATGCTGATATGCAATTTCTCCATCGTCATCTCAGCCTTTGTCGGTGGAGTTGGGTCCTGGAATTTTGGGAAATATATTTGATGGTATTCAGGTTTGTGAGTTATCTGCTCCTTCCATTGCTGAACTTCAGTTTTGCCTGAACACAAGCTTGTTTTTTCATTCTTGGGCCTTTTATTAGTAGCCTCGCCACGAGAGTTCGTGTGCCCGGTGACAATCCATTCTTCCTTGTTTTGAAATTAATGCAGAGGCCTCTCAAGACCATTGCTAAACGATGTGGTGATGTGTATATTCCTCGTGGTGTCTCAGTTCCAGCCCTTGACAGAGACACACTTTGGGAATTCCAACCAAAAAAAATAGGTAAAAACCAGAGAGCATTATATCTTCAGTGCTTTAGATGCAATTATGTTAGATTTATTTTCTTCCATTGGAGTTCAAAGCTTTAACTTTTTGTGGACATCATCTGCTGGTATCAGGCGAGGGAGATCTTCTAACAGGAGGAGATTTATATGCTGTAAGTTTAACAGTGCTCAACTTAGTTTTATGAAGAATTTTGTAGCAATATGCATCTGGCAAATTTTTTTGGTTAAGTTTCATCCATGGTTGTGTTGGTTGAATTGCTATGCAGACTGTCTTTGAGAACAGTTTAATGGAGCACCGTGTTGCACTTCCTCCTGACGCTATGGGAAAGATAACCTACGTCGCACCAGCTGGTCAATATTCATTGAAGGTTTGTCTAAACTTTTGTCTTGCCAGTTTGACCATGCTCTCTACAGCATCCATGATCTTATCTAGCTAATTTTCTATTCGTACATTGTTGTGAGCCTTAAAATTTTATACTCTGGGTTCATCTTTAGCTTTGGAACACTTGTGGAAATTCATATTTTCGTATTTGTTTAGATCACTTACTGGCCTGACTCTGCCAGCGCTAGGGCTGGATATTGATCTTCGTATATGTAAATACTCTCAGAACACTGTAGAGATGTAAAAGTATGAGAAGTATTTGTTCTAGTGTTACAATGTCCTAGTCAAAAAGTAGAAGTGAGTAATTTTTAGGTGTTTAAGCAACATAGCATGTGTGTTCTCGAATTGTCGTGTCCACTTCTGCAAAAATTTGAGCGATGAAGGGCATGTTTGGATGCATCAATATGTGCTGAGGAGTGTCCGTTGAGTCTCGATATTCTAGTGTTCTACAAGTGTTGGTGTTCGACACTGACACTAATGCTTCTTACAAGTGCCCATACTTCTTAGATTTCATTGACACCTTTGTTATTGTTCGTTCTCATATATATTTTTGCCTATTATGCTAAGTGGATGTTGACTGATGGAAAGCCGAGCAGCGATTACTTTCCTGTTGAAAATTTGAATTGACTTTATGGACATGCAGGACACTGTTTTAGAGCTTGAGTTTCAAGGGGTCAAAAAGCAGATTACCATGCTTCAGGTTATTGGTTTTGTAATCTGTGATTTTACTTTTGGAGTTCGATGCATGTTGAAAAATAGTATGCTTATCTGAGCAAAATATTCTTCTTGTTTGGTTCCTATGCATCTCCAGAGCTGGCCTGTACGAACTCCGAGGCCTGTTGCGTCAAAGCTTGCTGCTGATACTCCTCTTCTTACTGGGCAGGTACCAGAATGGATAACACTTGTGTTGGCTTTCCTTTTTTGGTTTTTAGTTATGCACCTAATAGATTTATTTCATATCAGCGTGTTCTTGATGCCCTTTTCCCATCGGTTCTTGGTGGAACATGTGCCATTCCTGGTGCATTTGGCTGTGGAAAGACAGTCATTAGTCAAGCTCTTTCCAAGGTGACGTGTGTTGTACTTTGTCATAGCTGTTAAAACAATGAACACATCAGAAGTAATGAACTCCTCATTCAGTTTGTATTATGGTGTTTATGTTGCAGTATTCTAATTCCGACACCGTTGTGTACGTTGGTTGTGGCGAAAGAGGAAATGAAATGGCAGAGGTACATGGTTGGATTATTTTGTATGGTCAATTTAACCAATTGATCCTATCAGAGATATTTATTGTGCATTAGCTCATTGCTTAGGTTCTTATGGATTTTCCTCAATTGACGATGACACTGCCCGATGGCCGTGAGGAATCTGTTATGAAACGTACCACGCTTGTGGCAAACACTTCAAACATGCCTGTGGCTGCTCGTGAGGCTTCAATCTATACAGGTGATTATATGTATTCCTGTTTGATATCGTTGTAAGTGCCAAATATATATGAACAGAATGTCCAAATAAAAAAGCAATAAACATGTTTTTGAGGAGTGATTTTTTGAGCTGAAAACTGATTGTTGACATTTTTTTGACGTAACTTTTTGCATTGCTCATATGTTTCTAATCAACTGTAGTTTCTATGAATGTTAAAGCATGCTGTTACTATAAAGGGTGAAAACTTTCAAGTTAAGTGAGTTGGCTTTTAGTGTACGAGTCTTCTTTTCATGGAATATGAATGAAGTTATCCTGGATGCTTTGAGCCTTAATCTAACTTTTACATGAGAGCGATTTATCAGGAATCACCATAGCTGAATACTTCAGAGATATGGGATACAATGTTAGCATGATGGCAGATTCAACGTCACGTTGGGCAGAAGCATTGCGTGAAATATCAGGTCGACTGGTAAGTGACCGATATTAGAAGCTTTAAGTGCAATTGTTACCCTTTTGATCTTGGAAAAGGTTCATTTTTACCTGCCCACATGTATTGTGATGCTTGTTTGCATGAATCATGCTATGAACTATCAACAGTCTACTGTTACGGAGTGGATTTCCACTCTCTGGGCCCTGTCTTCCTGTTCATGTTCTATGCTTCTGTGTGTAGTGAAATTATGGACTAGTGGTTGGCCATGAGTTAAATCTTGACATGATTAGTGGGCAAACGTGTTTGGCATGTGGAAGCTTTTTGCTTATTATGGTTTATTTTTTGCATGGAAGTTCAGGGCACACGAAAAGGTTTAGCATGACTTTTGTGCTGATGTGACAATTGTTCCCCGTAGATTTTGTGCTATGAAGTATCAGCGATTATGTTGTCCTTATTTGTCTCCCTCCGGTCCTACCCTTTTGATGCTTCGTTTTCTTCATCAAATTATACTACAAGGACTTGGGGCACATATACAATCTATTAATACGTTCTTTCAGTGCGTTTAGGTAATTTGGAATTAATTAAGAGGGGAAACTTCTATTTTGGATTTTGTAGGAGAGCTTCCGTAGTTTGTTTGTCGAGACCGTGATTTTTTCAACATGTTTTTACTAGGGGAAGTATTATTTTCTGTCAGTTTGAGCTTTATATTTGGGAAGCAAAGATTTCATTCATTTTCCGATTTTGTTTTGGAAATGATTAAAATGACATGGTCAGTGTCAATTTGAGGTCTTGATGAACCTTTGACCTCCAATATTATCTAAGCTTGACAGTGTGAGTTATTTAATGTGTTTTGGGATGATTGATTTTGTCTTCATGAGCTAGCTGCTTATTCTTGTTCAAATTGTATGACTTGAACACACTACCTGCTTGAATCTTTGAGTTTGTTAAAAATGTTCTGTAAGTTGCTTTGATGTCATGTGCCTTAATTTCTTTCTTCAGGCAGAGATGCCAGCAGATAGTGGATATCCTGCTTATCTGGCAGCACGTTTGGCCTCATTCTATGAACGTGCTGGCAAAGTGAAATGTCTTGGTGGGCCAGAACGTAATGGTAGTGTCACCATTGTTGGTGCTGTTTCTCCTCCAGGAGGAGATTTCTCTGATCCTGTTACATCTGCAACCCTCAGCATTGTGCAGGTGAGATGAACTTTGGAGGATTTACTTGTCTATGTAGTTACCTATAACAAGATTTGTCAATTGGACTGTACATTGAATATGGTACATTTTTTGCCAACTTGTTCCTAGTCCCTATGGTTTGCTGTTGTTGCTGCTTCAATAAATAAATGATATTGAAACGGGCCTTGCTAGGCAAGTTCATCTACTTAAAATATTTGTGCACTTGTTTTGCAGGTTTTCTGGGGTCTGGACAAGAAACTGGCACAGAGGAAACACTTCCCTTCTGTTAATTGGCTCATTTCCTATTCGAAGTATTCAACGGTGCGTTGTGAATTTTTCGTAGATGCTTTAGCGGATTATCATGTTGTGTGTTCATGTGGGTAGCGTTTGGCCTTTTTTACCCTAATGATTCAGCAATTTGCATTGAATACAAATTTCCATGTGTTTCCAGGCATTAGAATCCTACTACGAGCAATTCGATCAAGATTTTATTGACATCAGGACAAAAGCTCGTGAAGTGCTGCAGAGAGAAGACGACCTTAATGAAATTGTCCAAGTATGTATAGTTGTTACTTTCTCTGTCCTACATCTTGAGGACAACTTAAAGAGATATACCAAGCCATCCTTTCTTCCTAATATATGATGTCCGCACACCTAGGTCATCTAAGGTCCATGTGGCGGTGATTAGCATGTCCCATCTACTATGTTGGCAATCATGAACAGATAAACTACGCTTTACTATATTGGCAATGGTTTACTCCAATTTTTTGGTTTTCCCCTGAAAACATGAAAACAAATTGGTTAATTCCATGTACCCTACCCTTACCCAGGTCGTGTTGTGTGTACATGTATACTTCAGCAAAGCTAAAAAGTCCCTCATCATGTAAAATAGCTTCTGTGTGTAAGCTTTCTTGCATTACTATGGTCTTATCGGGAAAGAAAGGATTAGGAAGCATGTGCCTGTAACGCTGTAATAGACGAAGCTGTAAATGTCAGTTAATGGCAACCAGCATGCATCGTTAGCTGCGTGGGCAGTGGATACTGGTCTTGAATCCTTGATTGAACCAAATGAAACCCTGAAAACGTATCACTCTCCATATCTACATCGACCTATTATACATTGTCTACCTAGTAAGTTCCTGTTATCTACCTGTCAAAAGGAGTAACAGGCTCTTGTGCTTGCTGCAGCTGGTTGGTAAGGATGCTTTAGCTGAAACAGATAAAATTACCATGGAGACTGCAAAGCTTTTAAGGGAGGATTATCTTGCCCAGAATGCCTTTACTCCGTAAGTCCCTGCAATGCTTATTACTCAACAAACTCATTTCCTCGATTTCAACCCTTCATATTGGCTTTTAAACTTTGGTAATCTGTATGTGTTTGTGTGGCAACAGGTATGACAAATTTTGCCCTTTCTACAAGTCTGTCTGGATGATGCGCAACATTATCCATTTCTATAATTTGGCTAATCAGGTTTGTTTTCTTCTTCTTCATTTTGACTGATTGTCCACCTCTATCATTTATGCTGAGTGCCCTTTTCATATACGAGATCAGTTGTGTTGACGAAGCAATATTGTTTATGTGCAGGCTGTGGAACGAGGGGCTGGTATGGATGGCCAGAGAATAACGTACAGCCTTATCAAGCATCGATTAGGAGATCTATTCTACCGCTTGGTGTAAGTAAAATGGAAGCCGAGGATGCAACAATTTTCTAGCAAACATTTCTTTCTCCCTCCATTTTCTTCTTTCCTTGTTTGATTTTGTAGAAATGCTGGAGGTTTTCTATGCTTATCTTAAAATTATGCAGGTCTCAAAAATTTGAGGATCCAGCTGAAGGAGAGCAAACGCTTGTGGCTAAATTCAAGAAACTGTACGAGGATCTGACAGCTGGTTTCCGTAATCTTGAAGACGAGACTCGATGATCATCCTTGTGAGATTCACCCAGAGGGTATTTGGATTTTGGAGGCCATGTCCTGGTTGCTGCATTGTTGCTTTTGTACGAGGGAGTTGAATGAGATTGTTAGGTCTTTTTTGCACAATTTAGTGTGTTTGGCGTATGTTTTATATGGTATGTGTAGTATTTATTTTGTAATTTCAGTTGCTCTTTTTGGTTGTCAGCAATAAAGAAGACTCATTTGCTCGTGATCTTTTATTTGCACATGGATGCAATAAAATAAGAATCACTTTGGTATCTTAGTTATTTTGGGATTATGCTCTTTTGCACTAATGCAACACATTGGGATAAAAAGTTATTAGAACTTGGTGCGAGTGATAGTTTTACTTAGGTTCCTATTACAGGGTTTGAGTTGAGTAGCAAGAAATAAAATGCCGGTTTTGAGGTGTTGATTAGCTTACAGAAGCCAGGATTGGGAGCTTGTGCTGCTTCAAGAGGAAATCCGGGAAAAGTTCCACCTCCGCATGCCAGATGTCCCGAAGTTATTACGAGTCTAGAAGGGATTCGTGAATGTATTGAAATAGTAGCATTCGTGTCCCACAAATTGGTTAACCTTTTGCGGTTTCCGATTGTAGCGTCATGCTTCTTCAACATGTGGATGCATCCTATGTTTCATATTCAATGTCAGTTGTGCAATGCAGTGATTACAACTTTGTGAGCAACAGAAACCCTTCAATTTTGTGTTTGCTTCATGCGGATACTCTTATTTGGTACAGTGGTGGAAATGGATTCCTTTTTCTTCTTGTTTGAAGGGACGAACCGTCGTAACTTATAAGTCAATAAGGTTATGATAAGCTTCATCAAAGCACAGTTGGGAAAAATCAAGGGCATCGTCATCTCTGGCTAGACCAACAAACAAACTAAGCACAAGAACATACGTACTCATTTGCTGCATAAGCTATTCTCAAACAACAGTAAAAAATGATTCCAAAACAAGCTACACGTTGGCATGCATAGATCCAAGATGTCAATTGCAAGTGAGAAGATAGATCGTCTGCCTTTGATGCAGCCGGGGGCAACTTTAGGAACGTCGTAATGGTCATTCATGTTAGCGGGACACTGGTTAAAATCCTAAATAGGATCACAACGCGATTTGTTAGCTATCTTGGCCAGCCTCCAAACATCAAATAGAAGTGCACAAATGGGGTACAAATGTAAGAAGAAAGTGGGTACCCCCATCACCGAGGTGAGCTCCCATCTCCTCTCACACTTGTACACTCCCATTTGTATGTATTGCAAAATTCATTTTCTCCTCCTGTTCTATATCATGTTTCTCTGCTGGTATCAGTTGCTCATCATAAGCAGCAGTATCAGAATTCCGCGGATTTGTTAGCAACAAGTACCAAACTAAGATAAGGAGTATCAAAATCACCAATCATGTCAGTGTTCACTATACTAATATCAACGATTATAATAAAAAGGCCATTTCCTATGTCACATCCGGATGAAACTATTTGGGTCCATGGTATTACAACAGAAGATGCCGATAATTGATGTGTTTTTTTAGATTTTCTGCTGTGAAGTATCAGTGATTTTGTAATTGTCCTTATTTGTCCCCCTCCCGTCCTACCCTTTTGATGCTCTGTTTCCTTCATCTTTGTGTTTGAAGGCTGAAATTGTGAAAACGAGAGAAGGAACTATCATGTTGAGGTATTTTGAACTTTTGTTCTTAGTTTCATTGACCTCCATAAGATGCTCTAATTTTCTCAATACTTACATTTACCGGTGCTTTCATATGTTACTGTATTTGGGTTCAGAGGTTCACACTTCCCCGTTGATTGATTAGTATCTTATCTCTTGTACATTTGTTTTTTCTCTTTCAGAGTGAAGGGGGATTCACTTTTTGGGGTACGCCTGAAGCGAAGCTCTTGTTCATTGTTAATATTTGAGGGTAGGGTTCATGTTATTTTGAAGCTATATTTGGATAGTATTTTTAGCGTAAGCCCCACACATCTCATCTGTATTGGCCTCTTGGACTGTTAAGTATCAATGCTATGGATCCAAAGACCAGGAAGATATTGCAGCTCCTGCGTTTGAGACAGGTAACTTGAAAAATCCTTTAATTTGTTTGGAAATGGAGCTCTGCTTGTCATCATTAGCTCCAACACCTTTCGTATCCCAGTTACAGCGTATTTGCCTACTCCCAAGCCACTTTCCCGGAAAATGCATATAAGAATCAGAGCACAGAATTGTCCAATACAAGCAGGAAACGAGAGAAAGTTAAATAATTATAAGCTGAAAGTTTTATGCAAAAGAATAGAAATCACGATCTAAGCATCATTCTTATGTCAGAAATGTGTTTGCGTTTTCAGATTTTTTTCGTTTATTCTCTCTCTGTCTTCTAGAATTGTTTGTGCTGTGCTTCCCTTTGTAACCAACTACAGTCCTACTATGGACATGCACTAGTGTATGTGTCCACAACATGCAGTCCTACTATCATGCGTAAGCTTGATAGGAGCCTGAGGTTAGAGAATAGAACAAACATGCAGTCCACTAGGCTGAAGTCAAATTTTTCAGATCGGACATCAGATTTCCGGATTTGGAATCCAGATCGACTTCAAACAGTTTTTCCAAAGTCCATTCGGGTTGGATTTGGATTATTTTTTAATCAGATCCGATTCGGATCATGATGGAGCCGGACCAAATCCAGTCCGTTGACATGCCTACCCATACGTAGTACATGTACTGGAGCCTTTCCCAAATGCGGTAATTGTACAACAACACTTTAGAATTTAGAAGTATAAGTGCTTCATAGATTAGGAGTCTTTTACTTCTGACAAGTGGTAACGAGCAAGGTTGAGAGAGGTTTGTCTAGTATTCAAGTAAATTCCTAGTTGCTTCTGCATACCTATGCCTGATAGAAAAGGCTAATCAATTATCAATCAATTGCATAAAACACAATTTAAGTACACTCTCAGTCAAGAAATAACAGTTTCACACATGATTAAGTACACTTCAGATTACATGTGAATAAACAAGAGGGAAGAGCCACAGGAAATAGAAAATGATCAATTCCTTCATTTATTCATTCAATATTGCTAAGGAAGGAGAAACTCCGTTGACAAAAAGGCAATCAACCAAGTAAACTTATGATATCTAAAGCAACTGCAGCTAGTTGTTTCAGAGTATTATTGTCAGCTGTGAAGGGTGATATACTATTTATTCTCTCAGTGAATGAGTCCTCACAAGTATCGGCATCGATCAAAGCTGATCCTGCATTAATTTTAGCTTCGACCTTATTATTTGCATCCACATACTGAATGGCTTTAGGGATTTCCTCAAGAGCATCTCCATACATATCAGCGCAAATGGAGAGACTTTGTCTTAGGAGACGGTCCTCTGTCTTTTTGAGTAGATCATTAACTTTGTTGAGAGTAGAATTGGCTTTAGCAAGTGCAACTTTTAAAATGATACGGACCAGCCCTTTGAGATCTGCAGATTTGCTGTCGGGGTCGGATCTCAAGGTTGAGAGACAAAGATTGGGATATTCAGTTTTCTTGCAGGTGTCGGCTATTAAGTCACCGTGTGAACAGTAGTACAGAGCGAAGAGGATTGAAAGAAAGAGAAGTGGCATTCCTCTCATGGCGAGATACATCTTCAATCCTTCACAAGGGAGCGTTGCAAAATGATTGTAGCAAGAAATTGGAATGCTACAGTAAGGATAGCACAAGGGACAAACATAACCAAGGATGGCTTCCTTCATATAGACTCAAGAGAAAAAATGACATTTATACTGCAATCTGATTACAATAAACTCAGATTACATTGATTCACCTACCAAAACTAGAAAGACAATATGAGAACAACTAGTCTCAATGCAACAACTCTAAGAAGCTTACAAGATAACAATCCACTTTACTTTCATACATTTGACTCATTTAATTCTAGATTTGTTATCGAATGTATGAAAGAGAAAATGTACAATTCAAAGGCCAAATCATCATGGGATCCATGCTATCTCTCTACTACTAAGCATATTTTAGGAACTCCTTTCCATTTGGATCTGTTGCAAAAGTAGAAAATTCTCTTTGTTTCTCCATTCATACATTGGCGATGATTAGCATTTCCCTTCTACTATATTGGCAATCCAAAACAGAGAAGTTGAAAACTACGCTTTACTATATTGGCATCATGTCCATGTACCCTACCCTTACCCAGGTCTCGTTGTGTGGACATGTACACTTTAGCAAAGCTGAAAAGTACCTCATCATGTAACAGCTTCTGTGTGTAAGCTTTCTTGCATTACTACGGTCCTATCTGGAAAGGAAGGATCAGGAAGCTTGTGCCTGTAACGCTTTAATAGACAAAGTTATAAATGTCAGTTAATGGCAACCAATATGCCTTGTTAGCTGCGTCAGCAGTGGATAATGGTCTTGAATCCTTGATTGAACAGAATTAAACCTTGAAAACTGTATCACTCTCCATGTCTACAGTGACCAATCATACATTGTTTACCTAGGTAGTTCTTGTTATCTACCTGTCAAAAGGAGTAACAGGGTCTTGTGCATGCTGCAGCTGGTCGGTAAGGATGCTTTAGCTGAGTGCCCTTTGTATATATGAGATCAGCTGTGATGACCAAGCGATATTGTTAATGTGCAGGCAGTGGAACGAGGGGCTGTTATGGATGGCCAGAGAATAACATACCACTTGGTGTAAGAATGGAAGCCGGGGATGCAATAATTTTCTAGCGAACATTTCTCTCTCTCTCTCTCTCTCTCCATTTTCTTCTTTTCTTGTTTGATTTTGTAAAAACGCTGGATGTTTTCTATGCTTATCTTATTCTTATTCTTACGAAGCAAATAGCATTCAAATTATGCAGGTCTCAGAAATTTGAGGATCCAGCTAAAGGGGAGCAAGCTCTCTGTGGCTAAACTCAAAAAACTATATGTGGATCTGACAGCAGGTTTCCATAATCTTGAGAATGAGACACGATGATAATTGCTGTGAGATTCACCAAGTGGGGGTATTGGACTTCGGGGGACATTTACCGGTTGCAGCAGTGTTGCTTTTGTACGAGAGAGTTGAATGAGATTGTTAGGTCTTTTTTGCACAATTTAGTGCTTGGCGTAGGTCTTATATGGTCTGTCTAGCATCTACTTTGTAATTTTAATTGCTCCTTTTGGTTGTTAGTATCCAGTAATAAAAAAGACTCATTTGTTTGTGATTTTTTATTTGCAGATTGATCCAATAAAATAAGAATCATTTTGATATCTTAATTATTTGGAATTATGCTCATTTGCACTAATGCAGCACATTGGGATAGAAAGTTATTAGAACTCGCCATTGTGAGTGATAGTTTTACTCAGTCCTATTATGGGGGTCGAGTTTTGCAATGCATTCCATGGCAAGAATCATGATGTCGATTTTGAGGTGTTAATTAGCTCAAGAGTCTGGAAGGGCTAAAATAGTAGCATTTGTGTCCTGGAAATTGGTTAGCCGTGGCTGTAGTCAATGGCCGTAGTGAAAGGCTTGTTCAACGTTCATACGCATCCTATGTTTCATATTCACATGTCAATTGTGCAAGGCAGTGATTACAGCTTTCAGAGAAACAAAAATTCCTCAATTTTGAGTTTTCTTCACGAGGATACTCTTATTTAGTACGGTGAGAGAAACCAATTCATTTTTCTTGTTGTTTGAAGGGACGAATTGTTGTAACAAATGAGTAATTAAAGTTGAGATAATCATCATCAAAGCACAGTTGGAAAAAAAATCAAGGGCATCATCATCTTTAGCTAGACCAACAAACAAACCGAGCAAAAGAATGTACTGATTTATTGCATACGCTATTCTCAAACAGTAGTGCATTTACATTAAAAGTTATTCCAAAACAAGCTACACGGTGTCACGCACCGGTTCAAGATGTCAATTATAAGTGAGAAGGTGAATCTTCTGTCCTTTTGAGACAGGAGACCAAAGGAATGTCAAAATGCTCACTCATGGTAGTGGGAAAATTCTCACTAGTACAGCAATCATTGCTGCAGGATTCAAGTTTACCAGAGCAACAATGAGTTGCTTCAGTGTAGAAAGCTTCTTATCTTCCTCTGTGTCTACAACAATGATATCATCTCTGTAACCTCAACCCCAAAGCATAAAGCTTGTCCAGAGTAGGAATATCATCAAACTGCTCCCTGAGCCTTTCCTCCCGCACACAGTTACATTGAGCCCAAATAATTTCTATGCTAAAATAGCATAAAGAATCGAAGCACGTTATGTACCCAAAGAAAAAAATACTTTGAATTAACCTGCGAAACAGAAACAATCCATTGTAAAGACAGAATAAAGTGTTTTTCTAAAACTACTATTAGACATTTCTTCATGGTCTAATGACTTCCAAGAGATGTCAAACAGCTCAGATTCTAGCAACAATTGGACAAAACAAAAAAGGCAGCAAACCCCTTAAAATGCGTATTTTATTCACCCTGGCAAAAAAATGACATGAGAAAAAAGAGTGCTCGCATGATTGACAGAGTAAAAAGCATTCAAGTGCCCCAGAGAATCTGTGAAGCTGTCTGTGAGGACAAGCTATCATGCTCAGCGTAGTTATCGAGTTATCTAGTATTCAAAGTTTCTCTTTTAGAAACCAAAGAAACAGATCCAAACTCCTCAATGAAATCTGAACCCGTTGCTATGCTGGCCCTGGATCGTCTCTGGTCTCCTCCATGTCCATAAATATTTGAAATAAATAACCATTTGGCCCGATTCTAACCCATTATTGACCTTTCCAATCCAAATGCACCCTGCAAGGAGAAAACAAATTCAAACTAACATTCAGTATCAGTTTCTTTCATCGACTTCCAGTTTGTGAAGCATATGAACTAAATGACTGTGAGGTTGAGAAGTATGATTCTAGGAAAATACGAGCCATATTTGTATCGTTTAATGTGCTGCAAAAGAATGTATGTCAATGACTTTTCCGTTCCCCACATCCCACGATTCCTTTATATCATATTTGTGTTGGAGCTATGGCTGGCCTATGTCAGTTGGGCCAGCTGAGCTGGGCTGAAAGATGCTCAATCTCAGCTTGAATATTGCTATCAAGCTCAAGGTTATGATTAGCCCGATGAGGGTACACCTTACTTTCCCCAAGCTCAGCATCTTTAATCTAGTCTTTAGCAGGTTTCTAGCCGAGCTCAAGCTTGAAAACTGTAGTAGTATGTATAGTCGAAAGACAGAAATATGAGTCCATGTTGATTGTAGTAGTTTGTGTACTTTTATCAAAAGATATTACGTACAAGAAATAGAAAAGTCTGTTTTCCAAACTTAGGTTTGAGGCAAAACCTTAAGACCATGGAATGAACACCTTCCCAACGAGTTTTGCTTTTGGTAGAAGTTCAATCAAATATGTACTTATATGTCTATGGGACTATGACAGTTAAATATTAGGAGTGTTTGGTGGGCCTAGCTTTGGCTGAGCTAGGCTCAATTCAAACTCACTCGAAATGCTTGCTGGGTTGTCCAGCTTGATTGACAATCTTACCGGAGGTTCTGTTTATGCTTTGGGTGATTATCTGCCCTTTCTGTAACTGTCTTTCCTCATCTTTCAGCTGTTCTTGGGGACTATTCTTTAATGTCATCTTCCTAGTTGAACATGGTGAAAATCCTGAGTTTGATGAATAAGTTTGTTCAAATTCCATATTGCATTCGCCCTCTATCTATGCATTCATCTCCTTCCATAACACCCCGCCCCCCTGGCGCACACACAAACACACCTTTCTTCTTTATCCATTTTAATCCTCTGGTACTTATTCTCATTCCTAAACTTTTACTTATTTTTTTCTTTTTCTTTCGCAGAGAAGCTTCTCGTATTGCTGAGAGATGGTAGAAAGCTACTGGGAATACTCCGCTCGTTTGATCTGTTGGGTAACTGTTTTGCTTGCTCGTCCTTCACTTAGATCTCTTATACCGACAATTTCATTGCTCATTTAACCAACCCAGCGTTATACATTATTTTCAGCTGATGCTATTTTCAAAGGTGCATGTGAGCGAGTCATGTAGGTGATCTTTATTCTGGCATTTCCTTGAGTTTGTAATAATGCACGGGGAGAATGTTGTTTTGATTGGCAAGCTGGCATGAATCCTTATTTATGGCCTTCTGTTTCTTCATAAAACTTAAAGCAGAACAACCTACCTCATATTTTTTTGAAACTTAATCTAATTGTTTAGGACTTGGAGAAGAAGTAACTTCCCCCAAATGTGTCACGGAAGAACAGATAAAAAGAGTAAGTGTTGCTTTTGGTTTTTTGTTTTCTAAAAACTGCATACTTCTAGTGAGATCATAGGGTACCATGGATTCGATGCACTAGTATAGTCTCTTGTGGGGGAGATTCTTGCTTGTTTTTTTTTTTATAACTCAGATTGTCCGTGCTAGCTTACTTCTTGCTTGCATTGTTTCGCTGAAGGATTGCTACAACTTAACCCGAATCTCGGCTTGTAAGTCGTTGAGCTGTCATGTGCTGATTAGTCAATGTACAAGTAGGCCCACAATATCGACCAATTAATGCATGACAACTCGGTCAACTTGAAGCTAGAAATCTAATTGAGTATTCATTTTTTCCCCTTCTAATCAGTCAACAAAGGCATGGTAGGTGGGAAATCACGTTTGAGTGGCAGTGCAAAGGAGAGTTTAAATCAGCAACTTCCTATGACACTTCATTTTCAGTCACTTTTTACAAAGCTATCTTCTTATAAATAGGCTCATTACTCTAGTCAGATTTTTCTTTTATTCAACCTTTGTGTTGTGCTTCCCTTTGTAACCAACTAGATGTTAGTTGTGTAATGTCCACAGGTAGAAAAGCCAGAACAAAAAGGCTAGAAACACATCCTTTCGGGCATAGACCTGGGTATAGATCAGATGCATGTGGGGCTTTTCAAAATAATATAGACTTTACGTGCATCGGACGATTTCGGACACATTTATGTCTAGATCTGTGCACGAGTAGTGTAACATCTAAAGTGATCATTCTCGGTTCTTCCAACTTTTAATGTCATATCTTCCAAAATTAAATTGTATTCCTAGACTTATTCAAAGGCAACAAGGAAGACTATAGATTTGAAAGGTTCCATGAGAAAGAGGATGGGAGTTCCTTGACATGGACTAGTGTATGTGTCCACAACATCCAATCCTACTATCATGCGCAACACGAAGCTTGATAGGAGCCCGAGATAAGAGAATACGACAAACTCAACGTTACATTATCAGGACTGAGAGTTTTATGGAATCCATGCTATCTATATACTAAGCAAATTTTAGGATCCTTTCTGTTTGGATCTGTTGCGAATTGTAATTTGAGTAGAAAATTCTATTTATTCGTCTGTTCATGCATATTTAGTACATTTGTGCTTCTGTGCCACAACATCAAGGGGGACAAGTGTATCTTCTACAATATCAAGGGGGATAAGTGTATCTTACATTGACGCTCTTGCCATATTGTTGCGCAAATATTATCACGGCTGTTATTGTCGGGTATTTAAATTTGTGCTTGTGTTACGTACATGATATGGACACCACAATCGTTTATTTTACGGATTTGAGTATGTATGTGTAAATATATGGAATTGATTTTGTTAGTGACCCCACAAAGATGCACAATTAGCGGGGCAAGAGGCCAACAGAACATGCCAGACCGGCCCATACCCTAAGGTCAAAGGTCCACTCTACTTCCACCAATCCTCCTCTGATTTTCACATCCAATTAATTCTAATCTGATTAAAGAAATCAACTAGTATTTGATTTTAATTAATGCTTGGAGTAGTTCTATGTGATTAAATAAATGGTTGAGTAAACGGTTGTACAAATGAATCTTGGATTCAAGAGCCCCCATCAATGAAATCTTAACCAGGGTTAACTCGAGAGATTATTCTATTACAGAGATACATTAATAATTATAAAATAACGATTAAATTTTAAAAAAAAATCATAGAAAAGAAAATAACCACAAACAAATATTTTTTTTGTATTTTTTATTATTATTTTTTAAAAAGTTTTGTTGATCTGTTTTTACTTTCTTAAAAACTCTCGTTAGCATAAATTAATACTAATTTATAAAAATTTAACATAAAATGAGTAAAAATGGAACAAAATCACATAAAAGTGAAAAATAGTTTAATAAAAAAAAATAAGACAACTCGGGTTTAACTATAATCAATATGAAAAAAAATTCTTAAATCACTAGAAATTTATTTGTTTATTAGTTTTAAAATTCTAAATTAGTTGAATATCATTCCGAGCTCCCATATTTGGTAGGATAAATTTTTTTGAGAGAATTTTTGTGGTTGTTAATTTTAAAAGATTAGTCGAAATGTATAGGATAGTCAATTATTAAAATAAATGAATAACCAGAGTTAGATAGTAACCATATTAATGATTTGGCCTTTAGCTCGAGAGATCTCGCGACCTCACTCTCGTCAGTCTTCGGTAGTAGATCCACACCTCTCTCTCTCTCTCTCTCTCTCTCTCTCTCTCTCTGGGGGTGGGGGTGTGTGTGAGTGTGGCACCGGAAGTTCAGCTCTGTAATCCAACAGCAGCAATGTCAAGGTCTTGGTTTGAGTCAATCGCAGCTTTACTATGTCTTGTCTGTGCTTTGTCACTGAGAGTTGAAGCTTCTGTGCACGAGTACAAAGGAGACAAATTCGGGAGCAAGGGAAACGCCTTCGTAGTCCATGGCGGCAGTGAGGGCATCTACTCTTCTGCTCCCAATGACAATGACTCCTCCATCTCTGCTAATGGCGACGCCTATATACGGTGAATTTCATCTCGCTAAAGATCGTTCCTTTTTTGGTTTAATATGAGATCTCCTCCTTTTATGTGAATTATTTGTAATACTGTATTGTTTACTGGTTAAATGGTGGCTAATTGAGACTTCTCTGGTATATCAATTGTTAGTTGTTGAGATCTGAATCAAGTCTATGGTATCATTTGGTTCTGTATTCATGCCAATTTCAGATGAAAACTATCTTGTGTCCTTTTCTTTGCTTACATATGTTGCACTTACTTTTTCTTAGTTTGTTTCTCCGGAGTTGATGATGATGGGGATCATTGTTCTTGTCGGCAAGAATATATGAATTACTTGACGAACAGCTCCTTTTTCCTCCTTGTTAGGGCATCCCCAATCCTCACTCAAATCTTTCTCAAACTTCATTTTTTAGTTAAAGGAACGGTCTGGGAATGAGTTAACTTTTATTCTTTCTTCTTCAATGTTTTTAATCCCAAATCAAGGGAGACTTTTTTGCTCAAAAAATTCAACGCTGCTTTGTAACTTTCGTCCCATCTGAGTACATATTGCTTACCAGTTTCAAATTTACCACCTTGCCGATAATGAAGTTTGAACTTAATTTTGTAGATCTTATGCACATTGGATTGGTTCATATCAAAAGTATTGAATCAAGGGAAAGAGTTGGGATGGCCTCATTGGCTGCATTTTTGTTTCCGTAGATTACAAGCATGTTTAGTTGTTCAAAGTTATTTGGATTCGCTAAATTTCTGACTTGAATGCTTTTGTTGAAAGGAATTATTTTTCTCCAAATCAGATCTTTATGTTGGAAGTCTATTTCGGTGAGAAAGACTTGTTTATCTCCGTCCTTGATTTTGTCGATTCATAAGTAGTGAAAGGTGCACGAGTAGCAAGGGCAACGGTGGTAGAGATAGCGGCATAGGCAGCAACGCTTATTTAACTGACTGATCTAGTTGTTTACCTCGACCTTGTTGATGAACCAGTTCATTCGGTCACCACGATGAATAGCATTGTTGCTTGCATAGTCAAGTAATGGATGTGTGTATTTGCCCGGGACTCCCCCGAGGGAACTGAACTCACTTAATCCTCATCTCTTGAACTCACTGAAACCAAGCCAATGGAGATTACCGGATAAGATGTTGACTTTTCCAGGTGCTAGTAATAAAGAGATTGTGCCAGGTTCTTTCATTCCTCACCTTAACCTCGCTTTCACGTGGTGAATAGCCCAATTGGGACACACTCCCTCAATGTCGGCTAGAGAGAGGTGCAAAAAGGTTTAGCGCGGATCTTGCTTCATAGTGTTGCATTTCAAATCACCTAACCCTTAAGATTTCACAGTTGATAACGGAAGTGATGGCTTCAACACTTCTATTGCTCCATTTCTTCTTGCTTCAATTGCTTGTAACTATGAATTTGTTGTACTCGTAGCCTCATAGGTGAATTGTGAAATAGGAAAATGATGTACCAAATATATGAAACCCGATGCCTAACCTTTGTCAATGTTTTGAAATCAGGTTCGAAAGGATTACATTCAAGAGGCCCAAAGAGTCCAATTTCAGCTCAGGGTCAATTCATGCAGTTGTTTTTGAGGTAGATGATAGAGAGACAATTGGAGGCTCGGCTTACGGGGGCCAACGAGCTTTATGCTGCACAGCAGATCTTGCAAAATTGGGCGTATGCAAACAAGGAGAAATCATTCACCGGCAGTCCACCAAAAATCCTGGCTGGCCCCAAGTGTTTGGTGGATCCTTTGCTGCTGATGATCTAACTTCCACATTGCCATCTAAGTCGATACAAATTACAAAAACGGGGATGTATAATCTGTATTTCATTCATTGTGATCCAAATCTCAAGGAATTGGTCATTGAGGGGAAATCTGTATGGAAAAACCCATCTGGTTACCTACCTGGTAGAATGGCACCACTTATGAACTTTTATGGGTTCATGTCTTTTGCATTTGTGATACTTGGAGTGTTTTGGTTCTCTCAGTATGCAAGATTTTGGAAAGAGGTGCTTCCGTTGCAGAATTGCATTACACTAGTGATAACCTTGGGCATGTTTGAGGTGGCCTTGTGGTACTTTGATTATGCCGAATTTAATGAAACCGGAATCAGACCAACTGGGACCACTGTTTGGGCTGTCACCTTTGGCACCGTGAAACGCACGGTCTCGCGTTTGATAATCCTGATGGTTTCCATGGGCTATGGTGTTGTAAGACCTACCCTAGGTGGTCTTACATCAAAGGTTACAATGCTTGGAGCAACCTTCTTTCTCGCATCTGAAGTTCTTGAACTGGTAGAGAATGTTGGAGCCGTCAGTGATCTTTCAGGAAAAGCGAGATTGTTTTTTGTTCTTCCTGTGGCTATCTTGGATGCTTTCTTCATTCTTTGGATATTTACCTCGCTCTCTGCTACCCTGAATAAGCTTCAGGTACTTGATCTGCTTTCGTGAAAGTACTTATGTGCATTAATACAGTTTTGAAATGTTTGGATTAAGTCTATAACTGGTCATTTTGATAATTCTGTGCAAGCAAAGATACAGATGTCATTTGCTCTGATGTTTGTACTTCTGATAATAGGAGTGAAATGCTTTGTGAATCAGTTGGCATTCTAATCTGGTTGAACATGTTTTGGCAAAGACATTTTTGCCGGTAATAAAGGTGTACTTGTCTGCTGGGCGCTATAAGTCCTCCAAATGTTCACTTGGAATGGGAACTCATGGAAAGCTAAAAAATCATCTCCTAAAAAATATTTAAAGTCAGTGGTGGAAACTGGAAGTGTAGATAGGCACATCATTATGGAAAAATTGCTGCTTGTCTAGGCACAGCTTATCAAAAAACAAACTTTGAACTCCTAAGTCCATATTATGTCTACCAATATGATAGTGATAACTACATTCCTCTTATTGTTTGAACCTTGGCATGCACTCTGTAGTAGCTGACTTCTGATTTGATTTCAAATGAAATCAAAACTTGCATTTGTTTCTGTCAATTCCGAATTAAGCTGTAATTGGGCCATGGTAACAAATCGACTATTTTATTGTGCCTGGCTCAGTGTAATTTACAAACTAGCTGTTAGATACTTGAAAACGGTGAACATGGGTCTTAATTGATTTTATAAACGGGTCAAGGTGTTATGCAAGATGTTTGTAATTAGTTCACTTCTTTGGATTCCATTTGGCACTGCTAGGGTTGGATGACTAGAATCACTGCCATGTGTTTTTGTTACTCAATTGTAGAGAAGTAGACACCAATCCGAATAACATTTGCTTATTGATTTGATGTGGCAGGCTAGGCGGATGTTGGGAAAGCTAGATATATACAGGAAGTTTACAAATGCTTTGGGAGTAGCTGTTATTGTGTCAGTAGGGTGGATGTGTTACGAGGTAATCTCCTTCAAGGAACTAGAGCTAATTTATCTCTTCATATGTTACAGAATTTCAAGTATTTAACAACTCAAGAAAATGGAAAGCTCGAAGGGTCTGTAGACTGTAATTGACTTTCCCACATACTAAAAAAGGTCTCAATAGTAGTTTTTGGCTTATAAAAATTGCATATGGAGTCTATAGAGAGAGAAAATGACAGATGGCCCGGAGGAAAAAATTGGTTTCAAGACATTCTGCCATCAGCAGTCAACTTATTTCTTTGATGTTCTTGATATGTGGTCAATGATTTGGTGAGTCAGTTGCCGTTTGAGCTCAGGTAAATCAAATAAGCTGGAAATCATGTATATAAATATCTTGGAAAAACCTGTATTTTCACATTATGGATTTCCCCTCACATTCAGGGAAGAGGAAATTTTAGATATTGTACCTCATTCCAGTTCTTCAAAATGATCATCACTTGCCATGTACTTTTGTTGCAGCTTTACTTCAAGTCGGTTGATGTGTACAATGAGCAATGGCAAAATGCTTGGATCATCCCTGCCTTCTGGCAAGTTCTCTCTTTCTCTCTGCTCTGCGTCATCTGTGCTCTCTGGGCGCCATCTCAGAACTCTATGCGGTACAAACCTTTCTTCTATACAAACAGTGCATATACGATGTCTTATCGTGCAATTAGTTACTGTCCCTTGCAATTTGTTGCAGACTCCGCTCAAGGAGTTCATTGGGTAAAAAGAATGAAATCAAACGCCATTTATTTTTTTTCTCTGATTTAAATGTTTTTTACTTTGTACATGGCAGGTATGCTTATTCAGACAATGCAAGTGAAGAGTTTGACAGGGATGATACTTTCACACTCATAAAACCATCCGCTATTCCTTCAAAGGATGTCCGAGGTCCAACTGAAGTACACGGGGGAAACGGGGTATCAAATGGTGATCTGGAAGAAGACAAGGCGGAATGACCAAAACCCAACTTTGGCATGTTAGATCGTGAGAAGCTCTGTGACTCCAACGATAATTCAGATGATCGTATAGGTCGCTACCCAAGCCAATGTAGAATTCATGTGGGTGGAATCGGGTATATCCCTTTTGAGGGAAAGATGATTGTGATTGGCTCATTTATATGTTTCCTTGTTCTCTTTGTTCCCTATCTTTTCTTGATGTATCTTGTTACCATTATTTGTTTCATATAGACTTCTACCATGTTTTCAGTAATAACTAGACACTAATGGGTTTATAATAGAGCACATTCAGTTTAGTACATCACTCCCTATCTTTCCTTGTTGAATGAAGCACATTTCTTGTCCTGTGAACGCAGTGAAATCTTATGGTATGCATTTAATGCCTTCATTTGCACATATAGGTAGGAATAGAGAAGTATGCCTACTCTATGAGACTGCATGCCTATCATAGGAGAACTCAGCCAAATGATAATGTAGTTGACCGAGTTGGTATCAGATCTGGGCTGTGAGGTCAGTGACCAAGCAAGTCCAATGGCCTTGACCAAAGCCCTACGTGGTTCGTATGGTCTTGTGCAACCAGCCTGGTTGGCAGACAGATGTCGTGTAGACTGGGCCGAGGTCGTACTTGACCCTGATGGTTTTCACATGTCCTTCAAGTGGTTCAGTCATGACACGCGGCGTCCAGTCTTGTGTTCTTGTGTTTGGTGCATCATGCGCGATGTCATGAATAGTGACAGCTATTTCTGACGTCATTAAGAACATGCTTCGCACATGCTACCTTGAAGCTCGAGTTAGATCCAACTATATAGGATAACCGTAGGCAAAAAGTACAATACACGCTATTTTATCTCTCAAAAAGTACTTTTACATGATCCTTTTCTTTCACTGATTTGACTTAAGTATCAGAATGCATTCTAATTAATACTGGTTATAGCACAAACTAGTTCTTCTTTTTTGCAGTTTTAAAGAGATTTAATAAAAAAAATTGAATGAAGTACGGGTCAAACGATCATCCAGTTAAAAGATTTCACAAATAATGATTTGCGATATGCCTGTTCACTCTTGGGGTTGCCTTCCCTGAATCACAATGGATCGCAGCTCTTCCTTTCCTTTTGCTTTCTCTTGAAAAATTACTAACAGAAGATATGGAGATCTCTTTCGTTACAAGTAAGTGTTCGAACTGTGGCTGGAATATGACTGGAAGCCCATGATGCTATATGCAAACTGTTTTCGCCACTCGTCTCAACTCTTAAATACAACATAGACACAAAATTGTAATTCCAAAACATCCAAAGCTCAATGATAAGAGTTTCATATGAACCATATAGTCATAAACTTGAATCACAAATGTATGCGAGTGGCAATGATCGAAAAATAAGGTGCAATCCATGGAAGAAACCTAAATTATTAACAGTCCTAAAAAGAGGAAACAATCCAGGTACTTGAACAAGATCCAAACTAGGTAAAATTTGGGGAATTGTTGTTTCATTATCACAACACTTGTACAAGTATATTCTCTCAGCTCATCAATTTAACACCTTGTGAAACACTTGAGACCACAAGAACTACTGCCAAATGCTCAGTCCTTTCAAATAAACACCCCAAAGCACCATGCTTCCTAGCTGAATACCAACAGTTTTCTAGTTTGAATAATCATAAATGCGTGTTAAATTATCATAGTACAACATACAACAGTTCCCCTATGAACAAATGAACCCAGAAGAAACAAAAAACAAAAACTAGAATGTAGTAACAAATCAAACAACAACAACATCCTTACAGGAAAGAAGCAGTCAGATTTGGCAATTTAGTAATTCTGGAGAGCAATATATCATCTTGTTCACTCATTACCTTCCGGTGTCGGCAGGAAATTCAGCTGAGGAAACCCAGAATACCAGAACCGGCACAACCCCAAAACTCCATAAAAAATTCAAAGAATGTGTCCTAGATTCTAACTTAGTAAAACCCTTCCCAATCCCTCACTGTGATCTCCTCCTCAAGTGCTGCGAAAATGGGTACCCCTCGAAGAAATCCAACAGAGCGGATTCTAAATCCTCAACCGAGTACTTGATATAATTCTCAGGGTGCCTTCCACTCTCTATATGGCTCCTGAACCTGCCTAAGAAAGACCGGTAAGCCGGAATCAACTTTTCTGAAACTGATATCCGGAGCTCTTCCCGGAGCTGGGCATCAGGTACCAACCAAGTGGCTTGAATCCTGTGAACCTCCTCAAACATAGCATTGAATGACTTAAACCTCTCCCTCAAAGCAGTCCTTGAAACCCCAGAGGAGAAACTCCCACTCACATGTAACCCCTCGTCTCTCAAACAATATAACACCCTAACCCAAGTTGATCTCTGGTAGCTGGTGGCGGCCTGCAGGAGCTTTCCCGTTAACTTCTTCAAATACTCGTCTCCGATCATTTCTCTCAGTTCCGGCGACCCCTTGATTTTCTGAACAATGTAGTGGACATTGTTCATGATGAATAAATGAGCTATTGAGTCGTCTCTGTAATGCTTGGACTTTCCTTCCAAATTGAACAGGAGTATCACGATGATCCAAATCAAATGGAGCGCCAAGGGGGATCTCCCCTCCTCCAGCTCACCAAAATCAATATCTGGCACCGAGGGATCGTCGGAATATCTCGAACCCGTTGACGGCTTGGATACAATCAATTCAATCAAGGTTTGCTTGTAATCAGATATTAAGCTTATGTAGTTCATCACGTATCTAACCAAGGGGTGGATTGTACCTCCGGGAACCGGAACCCTAGACGGCTCACGGAGCACCGCGTTTTCGAACTCCGATAAAATCCCCCGCACCGCCTCTGCCAACCGAGCCAGAATTTCCGCTGCCTGAATTCGGATCGACTCGGCTGAGTTCGACTGGAAAACATCATCCACGTCCGGAAGCAAATCGGATAATGCATCGTGTAGATCCAATATCTTGAACAACTTTTCGGACGACCGGCGACTGATACTGATCGCTTCGGCGAAGTTAAATAACTGAATCGCTGGGCCTTTGACTGTCTCCATAAAACACGCATCATCTGTTGCTGTCCCTAAATTTTCGAATATTTGCTGACACAGCCCTTTCTCACTTGCAAATAGAATTCGGACACAGACTTTCACGGCTCGTATCCACCGTCGGATCTTCGTCTCCAACACTTCCCACTCCAGTCTCTGGATATCGCCGATGCTCAATTTTTCGACGCCGAGCTTCTTGAAGCTCGCGTCCACCGCAGACTTCCGCACACTACCGTACACTTGAACGCACTCACGGAAGTATCCAGCAGAGATCATCCTCTCTGCGATGCTTCTGAGATCCGAAACAGCTTCAGATGGAATCAAATCGATCTCGTTTATACTAGTCGTAGATCGATAGCTAGGAGTAGTACTCTCCTCCCCTTCTCCTCCTTTTTCAAGCTCCACTTCCTTGCTGACGTCATCGTCAGTCGGACAATCTTCGTCGTGAAATTGATCGCCAGTACTGTCGACCCTCGACGCGGATCGAACGGAGCAGCTCGGATCGAGGATCGAATCGGTTTCGATTGAGCCGGAGTGAACAATCAGTATGTTTCGAAACTCGTCCTCCAGTCTAGCCATGGCGATCTGGATCGCGTTGTTGGCTTTGTTCTGGTCGTCGGCCACCGTCACCGATTCCATGGAGCGTTGAATCTCGTCAACTGCTTGTAAGTATTGTTCGATCTCGTGGCGATCGCCCTCGAATATCATACGCTCCCTCGCCTCCTCCGACGCCGTCGAATCCCATCGGAGGATTATCTTCTCGGATGATACCAGTGCTCCGGTAACGTTTCCCGGCGATTCCATTGGTGTGGACTAAGCTTGAAAATTATTGAGCCACCAATCTTTTTCCCCCAAAAAAACTAGTAATCCATTTGGTTTTTATAAGAGCATCTCTAAACACATTTAATTTTTTTTTCTTGTCAAACTTAGTAGGTAAAAAAATAAGGGGTAAATATTTTTTACTACTTTAATGTCATATTTACAATTTGAGGAAATAAGATATAATAAATAAACTAGTAATTAAAATACACTAGACTAATAAAATTTACCATTAACATAACATATAAAAATAATTAATATTTTCAAATTTGAGACCAACATCAACAATACTTTGATTGTATGTTAAATTTAAATACGTCACATTGTCTTATTATTATTAAAATATTATGATATTTTCAAAATTTAAAATCAAAGATATAGATACTCTAATTGTCAGCCAAATTATAACATGTCAAATTATTCACTACTTAAACAAAAAAACTCATTTAAAATTTTCCTTTTTGCATCCTAAATTTTGGGCTTATAAAAAAGATTAAAAGTTGCTTTCCGTTATTATAAATTAGTATTTTATAATTTGGTTAGCATGCCCAACGAATAGTTATTTTACTTATTTAGATGTCAAATCATATCATCATGTCACCCTATTTTAAATGTTAAAATTAAAAATTGACTCTTTAATTATTTTTATGACGAATTTATATTTTGATTTGTATTTGGTGGATTCCAATCACATGTAAAATAATGACAAAGGTATTGTCATACTTTGGAAAAGGTTAAATTCAAATTAAAACAAGGGTTTGTATTATTTACATAGATGTGTTGTCAACGATAAAATTTTTTAAACTTAAGACTCGAGTACGTAGCGAAGGCGGACCAATGTTGATAAGCAAAATCCACAACTTAACAGGCAGAATTTTAATACACATAAAGTCAATACTTGTGTCGAACTGTGGAGACTAGCTCATAGTTTCTTCATGATTTTATTCGTTCATTATCAAATTTTTAATTATTGTTTTAGCCATGCATTGGAGAAATATTAAAAATAAGATGTGTTTGGACTAAAGCTGTTGGTATTATTGAAATAATGTTTTAGTTATTTTATTGAGTTTTTACGAAATTCAGTCTAATTTTTTAAATTAATTATTCGTTTCGACGAGATGAATTTCTCGATGAGATTTGCTCTTAGTTTGTTTTCTAGAGAATTTTTTAATGTTATTTGCAAAACGAGTTTTATAATTATTTTTGTAAACAATTAAAAAAAATGTAGGAGTGGCCAATTAAGATAACTCACTAACATTTTAAGCCAATCAAAACATTTAGGTCTTCATTGGCTTAATAATTATAATATCACTGTTTACCTTACTATTTTTTTTTAGCTGTTACATATTCGCATTAAATGTGTGTTCGGTTGAGTGTTACAAATTCGCATTAATTTAGTGATGTCATGATTTTTTCCTGGGCACCAAATCCACATGAATATGCAGCCAAAGGTAAAATTTAATTGAGCTTTTCCGAATAAATAATTTGAATCCATAGCTCGAAAGAAAGGTACTCTTGCGTATGTGCATATTATCGAGACAAAAAAATGAGTTAATTGACTCGAGGAAGGCAGTTAACCGAGTGGATTGATATAAGAATGATCCCTGATTATCTCGAAAACAGTTCAAATCAAATAAGGATGAGAAATTTTAAGTCAATTCAACTTATAGCTACGAGTTTATAGTTAAATAAAACTCTAAATATATACGATTAAAGTTTGAGGAGCCCGGACAAAACTTATCTTGTTAGTGATCACTTTAATTTGTATTCAATGAGGAATTAAAAACTAAATTATGACTCGAATTGCTGAGTGAGAAATTTTATAAATAAAAGCATGCTCCATGATTAAAGATACGCTGTAAATTATTATTGCCAACAAGTTATTGAGAAATTTTTACTGATCAAAGTACTGAGTTAATTATTAGATTCTCTTGAAGCCAAGAAATGAAATATTCTTTAACAATTTTGTGGCTTATAGATAGTAGGGTATTTGTCCATACATACCGAGGTATTAACTTTCTTAGTGAAAAAAAAAAAAAAAAAGAATCACCCGCTTATAAAGACTGTTAGGACATTACGTGACGGTCCTTCATTTGCGCCAATAATTTTTCCTATAGTGAGTCACAAAAAACATTTGATTTAATAAAAAATAAAATGATGAATTTAATGAAGTCAACATATCTTCTGACAAATGCGGCAGGCTTGCACGTGCGCTCATGCATGGTTGCACGTACGATTAAGATTTACACAAAATAATACTGGAACAGCCTCGAACATAAAAAACAAGCTGTACAGTTGTACTTGTTTGCAAAAAAAAAAACTCATAAATAAGTTTTGGGATTTTAACTTTTAAAAATATAGTTATAAATGTTTTATAAAAAATTATTCCAGGAATTCTGAGATTTTGAAATTTCTATAAACTTTAAAATTAATTTATTGCAATAATCACCTTAGCTTGCACTCACTTTTCTTGGTTTTTGCTTCGGTAGTCGTTCTTAGACTAATCAAATGGTGGGAGAGTCTAGCGAGGAAGGGATGGAAAACGAGAAGTTACACGTTAATTTCATAATTATGATAAACAAGTTAATTTATTTTTATAAAAATTTAAAATTTATAATTTAAAATAAAATTTAAAAATTATAATTTGAAATATGTTCTTGTAGTTATCGCAAATGTCACCAAATTTACTAGATGAAATTAGTAAATGAATATGGTAGGGCACTATTATCCACTAACAACTCCATATTGGTGGGTACCCATTTAGTCATTTTTTAATTTTGCATTTGTATGGAAAGTTTAATAATCTCTTGAATAAAAATCCAAATCTGAAAAATATATATTACAAGTTATTTGACAAAGACACAAATTGGGGGGTGGTCCCATATTCAAGCTGCAATTGGTTGAAGATGCAAACCAAATTATTCAAAGGAAAATGGGAATGAAGGTCATGACTCATGAGTAGGCCCATTTCATTGTCTTCATTTCAATTTTCTTTGAATAAGGGAGTTAAGTTACGGATTTGAGTTCTTCATTACTTACTATCTAAAGTAGATAACAAAGATCAGTGGTGGACTCAGCAAATAGAAAGGTGTAATGTGACATTCTCATGGTTCATTAAAATATATATATATATATATATATATATATATATGTATGTATGTATGTATATTTTTTTTGTTTGGTTTAACAGAAAGTCAAAATTTATCACTTAATACTGTGACATCCTCATACAATTGCTCTGTCAAACTCTCTGTAATCTGTCAATCTAATTCTTTGCCCGATAGCTAGTGACAAAATTTTTGGTTATTGAATATAAATTTTATTTTTAATTGTTTATTTATTATGATGGTGACACCCCCAAGTTAAAATCTTTGGGTCCAGCACTAAGAAAGAAATCTTCGAACTTACCACAACTTTAAAAAGTCTTTGGCTTGTTTATGCCTCTTTTGGTTCTTTTCATTCAGACCTAGACCAATACGAGGAGCTGCGCCAATGTGACCTATGCACTGGGGGAGGAATGGGACGAGAAAAGACAAGTAGATATAAATCAAAAGCAATGATTTTGACCCAAATTAAGGGTTTTAAGCACCAAACATGTATTATAAAACAGACATTTCTTAATCAAACAAATGAGTGTGGCAAGCAAAGGCAAAAATGTCAACTAGAACATATCGATCAATTGAAAATTAAAAACCTCTGCTTCTATTTTATTTTCTTGTGGATTCTTTGATTGCCAGATGTGGGTTAGTGTTGCTGTCCAGGGTAGCAGCAGCAGCAGCCAAAACATGTGGATGTACTTTTTTCCATATAAAAAAAAGTGTGGACCTTTGTAAATATTCGTATCAGTCAGCTAACAGCTGTGATGGCTTTGAGAAGGGGTTGACTTGTTTAATTATCTCCCAAAGCTGTCAATGAGTTGGAACTTTGGAGTTCTCAATGTGGATTTTTGAGACTTGGGCTATTGAGCCAAGCAAATTCATCTCTAAGTCCAAGAAATTTCAGTACTTCCCTCCTGGATAACCACAACCCCACACCCAAAAAAATGGATATGCATTTGAAATTTCTTTATTTTTTTATAGTCGGTTCAATAGGCTGATAAATTTAATCTAAGAAAAATCATCACTTCATTTGAAGATTTTTGTGTTAATACATGTGGAGTTATGGAAGTTAAGCTGGTACTGTGGTCATGCTGACCACTTTCTGTTAGCCTGACTCACTTGTTAGCCATATATTTGTAGACGGGATGGTTGCGAGGCATATAGGTCTCATGAAGCATTTAGTCCAACCTAACGCTGGAGCTAACTGGGTTGAGAAGGCCCATGATAAGGGGATTATTCGAGTTTTTGGTCTCTGTTCGATCCAATTAATGTTGAGTCTAACCCAAACTAGTTTATACCAGGGCTCAATATTCTCTTAATTGAATCTACTGCAATTCCATTTGAAGATTTTTGTGTTAATACTTGTTTTATGAAGTGTGCCTCTGGCTCTGTATTTCTTGAAGTATGTGTGTTTTTGGCTCCGTACACGAGAAACGGACCATTGGCGGTTTGAGTTTTGGTTCTTCGTTGGTTTGGACTTATGTCGAATTTGTAACGACCTGCTCCCGCCTTGTACAATACTGTCCGCTTTTGCCGCCCAAACCCCATGGACTTCCCAGTAGGTCACCCATTCCTGAATTGCTCCAGGGTGAGCACGCTTAACTGTGAAGTTCCATTTGGTTTTGGCGCCATCACGGCTTTAAAAGGCCTTGTACAAGGAAGGTTCATAATCTTATAAATACTATTGAACTTACATCCACCAAGCGATGTGGGAACCTTGACCACCTATCCGGACGTCCCACTGAGAATCTATCTCCCGGACGCCGGCCTCACAGCTAGCATTACCGTCTAGCTGGGGTGTCACAGAATTAATCCGAACTCGTTTGTACCGTGGCCCAATATCCTCTAAATTCGACATACTACAATTCCATTTTAAGATTTTTGTGCTAATACTTGTTTTATGAAGTGTCTCTAGCTCTGTAGCTATTGCTATTAGAATGCATATTTTCTTCTAAATCAGCTCAACTACTCCAAAGGTGGTATAGACCATGCCACTGGCAATGATATGGGAAGCCAGGGTATGAGCTGGAAGGAGACTGGTACTCGTGGACGACCAATCCCCGCGAGAAACCTTCGAATATTAGAACACCATGTTCGTGTCCTTATCTTGACTCGAGAACAATCCCTCTTAAACCCGTGGGGACTCAAAACTATGGTAAACTAACTCTTTTGAGTCCCCATATATAAAGACAGGAAAAAAGAGGGCCTCATGTAGGTCGTTTGCTATTGCTATAAGGGTTGCTCACATTTATATGGCTCGCTCCTGTATAGAGGTCGGCCAAAAAAGTTATATTCCTTCCATACGAGGATGCCTATTATTTAGTGTGTTAAGCTTTACCGAAAACAAGCAAGACGAGGTCGCCCCTTCACTGACCATTTATTTTCAAATCCTCTTGTCCATTTCCATGTGTAGTGTCACCATTTTATCTAGGTGAAATACAAAGGGGTTATTGAAACATTAGCTCAGAAAAAAACTTAAGCCAATTTAGAAGTTGAAAGGGGAGATGTTGAAATATACATGAAAATACAGCACAAAGGCACACATAGAGTATAGTTCTCATTCTCGCCTTCAGAACAAAGATTTCTACGAAGCTTCCTAAAGATTATAACAAGGGCCTGCAATCCATTTCTTCTCTCCAGAAATTTCATTTCTTCGTCGTGTCGTTTCCTTTTCAGTTTCAAGAAAAAGATGGGTATGCCCAAAAACAAACTAATTAAGAAATATCAAAGGCAAAACTATCATTATTTCGACGCGCTGACCGTTCCCCCAAGCTGTTGAATCTCATCCCTCCAACCCCATCTTGTACGTTTGAAACATGTGATGGTTGCGGCGTAGCTGCTTCAGTGTGTCCGTATCCGTGTCCGTGCCCACCAGCACCCTCAACTTGTACCTCCTCAATCCAACTAATTATCTCTTTGAGTTCTGGCCGTTGATCAGGATTAATTTCCGTGCAAATCGCACCAATCCGGAGGAGCTTCTCCATCTCACCCAGAGAATTTCTGGCGCTTATGATATCGGGATCGAACAAATCAGCTTCTCTCCCTTCTGAAATGCTCGATTTCACCCAATGGACTACATCGATCCCGCCCTTTCCGTGGTTGAGATATTGGGAAGGGAATTTTCCTGTTAGAATCTCGAGAATTATTATGCCCAAACAATAAACGTCGCATTTGGGAGAAACCTGGTGAGTTTGTGCAGCCTCTGGAGACTTGTAGGAGAGAAGTGCCTGAATTGCTGGTGGGTTGTTAACCAGAGGGCTAAACCCAAAATCTACCAGCAATGGCTCGAAGTCAGGACCGAGAAGAACATTGCTCGATTTGAGATTTCCGTGAGGTATATCCAAGGAAGCTAATTCAGCGTGAAGGTAGCCCAAACCCCGCGCAACTCCTTGAACAATCTTTAGTCGCGCTGCCCAATTCAGCTCAGCATGGCTAGGTCCACGATCACCTAACACACATATAGCGAGTTGTAATTGAATTCAAGTTAAGGCCAAAGAGATGAGGTAACAAAGATAAAAACACGATATCCTTGACATTTTTTTTGAAAAGAAGTTTTGGTACAATTATATCCATCAAATCAATGAGACTATGCGCAAGAATATTGAATTCCATACCATGAGAGGCATGAGGTGATAAGGACTACGCTAGGCCTTTTGCGTGAGTAAGAAAGTCTGCCTTGCGATGGCGAGTATTCCATCACAAAAATCTGTTTTATTGCAACGGCACATTTTTCGTCGCAAAACGTAAGCTTTTATTTGCGACGGCAGTCTTTTTCGTCGCAAAAGTAGTTTTTTTTGGCGATGCTACCCTCTATCATCGCAAAAAGTATGTGTTTTGAGACATATTAGATTTTGTGTATTAAAAGCTGAATCGTACCATGCAACAGGTAGAGTAAGCTGCCTTTGGTAATGTACTTATTGATCAAAAGCTTCTCATCTTTCTTATAATGGTAAGCTAACAGTGGCAACACGTTTGGGTGTCTTAGCCTTCCGAGCCGCGTGACCTCCGCCTCGAACCCCTCTTTCCCCAGCTTGTTCATATCCTTTGTCCTCTTCACCACCACCGTCATCCCGTTTTGCATCATCGCCTTATACGACGACCCCAACAACCCGTTACCAAGAACCTCTGCCCCGGCCTTCATCAAATCTGTCAACCCAAAAGTACCACTCTCTTCATTTACCAAAACCAGGTCCCCGCCGCTGCCCCCCTTATGTGATCCTCCCCTCCGGCTCGACCAGTTTCCTTTTCGTATCGAACCTATATCCTTTTTACTCGCACTCGATACCCGTACCTCAAATGGATCGTCAAAATCGTCCTTCCCTAGCAAATCGAATTTCTCTTGCCTCCGTCTCATCACATAGATCGCCCCGATCATGACAGACAGAAGCACGACCGCCACGGACATGAGCCCCGCAGCCATCTTACCGGAGCTAGCGCTAGAGAGATTCCCTTTATCCGATGGGGGTGGCACCTGGTTACATGATGGACCCAACTTCTCCCCACAAAGCCCGGAATTCCCCTCAAATGAACTCTCATTGAATTTGCTCAAACTAGCTGGGATTTCCCCTTGCAATAAATTGTTCGAAACGTCAAACGAATCCAACGTAGGTTGTTCCAACAACGGAATTAATCCTGAAAACCGATTGTTTTCGAGATGCAATTCCGTTAGATTTTGCAATTGGGTTAAGGACTTGGGAATTGGACCCGAAAAATTGTTCCCTCCAACCCACACTTTCTTCAAAGACTGCATATCACCGAAATAATCAGACGGTATTCCGCCGGAAAACTTGTTTTTCGACAGGTAAATGGCCTTCAAAGCACCAAGACGATTGAAATCGGGAATCGGACCCGAGAAAGAATTGTTCTGAAAACTGATAACTCGAAGACCTTTCAATTGAAGCAGAGCATCTATATCTATACTCCCAGATAAACCCATATCTTCGAGACTCAGAATACTGACGAGATCATTCTCACAACTCACTCCAATCCAGGTCCGATTATCTGCACCACACGGAGACTTCCCTGACCCCCAAGAATCGATTTTTGTGGCGTTTGTGAAAGATTTCTTGAGGTTGATCAAGGCCTGAGATTCAGAAAGGGAAGACGCAATTGGAAAGGTAATGATAATAATGAAGAAAATGTAACATAAAAGAGAGGGTCCAGGAACATGGATAATGGCCATCACTTTAGTTGAAATGCATCAACTCTTGGGGCAAAACCAGCCGCTGTAAATGTTTCATTGTTCGTTCGTCGGCTGGTTTTTTCTTTTTTTCTTGATTTGATGAGTTATTTTCATTGTTTGAGGATTTGCTGATGAAGTTGGATAGGGAAGACAGAGGGGATTAGGAGGGAGAGAGAGAGAGAGAATAAATTCTTCATTTTGGCCAAAGCATTGATTAACCGTTATTATCGTTGATGAGGTGGGTGAATCTCCCCTGATCCATGAAGTACATATGATCTTTTGTAACGGTAAAAACTGCCTGAATATCGGACATGGCGAATTTAGAAATTCAGCAATTAACACAAAAAAGATAGATAATATATAAAAAATGAAAGTCAAATGCATGAATTACATGTACTTAATATATATATATATATATATATATATATATATATAGAGTAAGCTTCTAACGAGGGATCCTTTATTTTGCTAAAATAAGAACTTTCCATTTATTGATCAAATTTTAATGATCCGAATTGTTCAATGTGTTTAAAATATATTTTTAAGGATATTCGCGAGAAATCAGCTTAAAATGTTACCGGAAAGGTCTTGATCCAAACAGTTTCTCATAAAATTGTTCCCGTTAACGTTTATGAAAAACTGTTTGGGTCAAGTCTTTCCCGATATCTTTTAAGCCGATTTCTCGCGGATACCCTTAAAAGCATGTTTTAAAAATATTGAACGATTCGGATCATCAAAATATAATCTAAAAATAAAAAGTCCACATTTTAATAAAATGAGGGATCCCTCATTAGAAGGGGACTCTCTCTCTCTCTCTCTCTATAAATATATATATATATATATATATATATATATATATATATATATATATAGACAAATTCTATATACAAAATAAGCTCGGCTTGCATTCAGGTGCATAAACGGGCCTCAATTTGCTATGGATTTTTCCTACTGCTATTTATTGAATGTTCAAGTTGAAGGAGTTATACGCAAAAAAAAAAAAAAAAAAAAACGCCTTATGATATGTGTTATTCAGGACCCAACATGCAGAACACATTTATTTTCGGATGTATCCAAATGATATGTGTTTTTAGCATTACTCAAAATTATATTCATTGAATGTTCAAGAAGCACCTTATGAGATTGGACCATATTTTGGTCAAATGAAAAAAGATGGGGACCATATTTTCTGCAGGGTTTTAATCAAAATTTGGTACGACCCTTGTGTACTTGACAGTGCGAATCAATTTGCCTCTTGATTTTGAGCCTATTACTTTTTCGACGTCGACTACAAGGTAGTAATAGTATAAGAAAACATGTGAAAAGAAACACAACACTTGAAGGAAATAGCGAGATTTCGTGTCACGGGAATTGTTGTTACATCAACCTTTATGATCTTGACACGTGTTAAATGGCCCGAGTACGTAAGAGAGTACTTAATTACCGCAATATATTGCTAAAAAAACTAAACTATATACTGTATGACTTACTAGAGAGTTGTCCTGTTACACGGAAGAAACACGTATTTCGTTTTAAATCGACTAGTTTGTCTATTTAAACATTCATTTTAAATTCATTTCCATAATCATAATCGTTTATGTTTTAATCCAAACTCATTTAGATAATCATAATTGTTTATGTTTTAACTCGACGAGTTTTAAAATATAAATAATTTCAATAACAAAGTAGATTTGAAAACAATCCACAAAAGCATAAAAAGAAAGTCTACGAATATAAAAAAAAACTGGTTGATTTTCGATCAACGCGGATTTTTAATTTAGTTTGATGAACTCGACGAGTTTTAAAATATAAATAATTTCAATAACAAAGTAGATTTGAAAACGATCCACAAAAGCATAAAAAGAAAGTCTACGAATATAAAAAAAACTGGTTGATTTTTCGATCAACACGGATTTTTAATTTAGTTTGATGAACTCGACGAGTTTTAAAATATAAATAATTTCAATAACAAAGTAGATTTGAAAACAATCCACAAAAGCATAAAAGAAAGTCTACGAATATAAAAAAAAAACTGTCATTGCTACTACAATAGTACTTAAATAAGATGTTAGTTTTTGCAAACCTGTTATTGAAAAAATCAAAATATGTATTGATGTCAGTCTAAAAAAAACCTGTCGTCACCACCACAACAGTGCTTAAATACCATGTCACTTTTTGAAAATCTATCATTGAAAAAACTGGAATAAGTATTAATGTCAGTCTACAAAAAAATTGTCATATAATCCCCCTTTATAATATCAATTTTGATTAAAATTAACATTGAAACAAAAAATTCGCGTAAGGTATTGAACACATATATTAGATATTGTAAATATCTCATGAATATTATGTTTGATGTTGTGGTTAGAGATGATGCGCGTAAGGCAATGGTTGGGGGTGGAAGGTCAGAGGTTTGAAACTTAAGAAAAAAATATAATGATGTTTTGGCTATATTGAGTAAATAAAAGTGTTATTTTTAATGATACTTTGTAACTGTCATATTTATAGTTAATGATAATAATTATAATTTGTCATATTATAGTTTTTAATGACACTTATAAAGTGTCATATAGATATTAATGACAGTTGTAAACTGTCATAAAAAATTGAAAACTTTTAATGTCACCTCCATATGTTATCTTTCACATTTAATGTCAATTTTTAATTGTCACCTTTGATGTCCATTTGGCCTGTGGTTATTATTGGATTATTCACTGTTTAGTTTTTTTGTCCTTATTTGAAATTATTTTTTAATTTTTTGTTTTTCATCAATTTTTTATGATTGTTGGTTCGTCTCGACAAGAGCTTTCAGAAAAGTTATCAATCATCGGCTACATTTGAAAAAAGTTCAGAAAAGACAAAAAATAAGTAAAAAACAACGTCCGTGTTGGCTTATTTTCGTCTTTAGTGACTTTTTTTAAACTTTTAGACATAATTTTATACTTTTTAGATTCCTTTCGTCGATACGAACCAATAATCCACGAAAAAATGACATAAAAAATAACAAATACAAAAAAATTTTGAATAAAGACAAAAAATAAGCAAAAAAAAAATTTTTGGCCAAATAGGGCCTTATTGTCGTAGTTAGAGTCAAAGGATACAACGCAGTAAGGAACTCTTCCCCATTATCCAAGTGAAAGAATGCAAAAGTATGCCCTCATCAACTGATAGCGCACAATTGTTTGCCATATTCTGGAAAAAAATAAACTTTGTTATGGACCGACTTGTCAAGATGGAATCCTAAACACGAAACTGTTTTTGCGTTCCCTTGTAATTACATCCCAAATATAATTTTAAGCTTTTTAGAGACCTGGCATGGCTCGTGCAACATTTTACCGGGAATAATATCCCCTTAGGTTTTGTTTGTCATTGTTTGTTAACTTCTGATGTACCAAAAAATAGAATCATTCATAAGATTGGACCATATTTTGGTCAAATGAAAAAAGATTGGGGACCATATTTCCTGCAGGCTTTTAATTAAAATTTGGTACAACCCTCGTGTACTTGACAGTGCCAATCGACCTACTTCTTGATTTTGAGCCTATTACCTTTTCGATGTCGACTACAAGGTACTAATAGTATAAGAAACTAGCGAGATTTCGTATCACGGGGATCGTTGTTATATCAACTGTTATGATCTTGACGCGTGTTAATGGTCCAAGTACGTAAAAGAGTACTTATCACAATATATTAATAAAAAAGCTATATATTGTAGGGCTTACTAGAGAATTATCCTATTACGCGGAAGAAACACGTGTTTCGTTTTAAATCGACTACTTTATCTATTTATAAATTCATTTTAAACTCATTTCAATAACCATAATCGTTTATGTTTTAATCTTTGTCCAGATCATCAATTATAAAGAAACTAGTTGATTAGATTCGACTAATATAATAGTGCAATACATTTATTAAAAAAACAAACTTTTTACCATGCCGAATCGAATCTATTTATATCATAATAAATTCGTAGGCATCATAAATTGGTTGGTTTTCGATCGACATGGATTTTTAATTTAGTTGATGAACTTGACGAGTTTTAAAATGTCAATAATTCCAATAACAGAGTACATTTGAAAACGACTCACAAAAGTATAAAAGAAAGTTTACAAACATAATTTTTCGTGCACAAATTCAAATACTAATGTGTCCAGAATCTTTCGATATACGTTGAGCTCTCCGAAATATCGTAAACTCTAAGCGTATAGGATAATCATAACATATTCATATTCAATACTGTGCATGAAAATATGTACTATAAAATTGCTTAAAGCATAAAACCCTCAATTTTCAACCTTAACCCCTAAGATGGCTAGCCGCCCCTTGACTATTGCATAAAGGCAGAGAGCATCTTTTCCACGTTTAAAAAACTCGTGTCTGTTGCATCTTTTGAATTGTCCTAACCACTGTTTCCACCTCAATTTCCACCACCTGTTATCCAAATTATTTAGGAGGACTATAGCTTTTCCTTTACTTTACTGGTGTAACCGGTCCGGTCTGTTCCAATTTAAAGAAAAAATTCAAACCGAATTTGTATGTTCGGTTTTCCAAATTACATAGGAGTACGTATAGCTTTTTTTTTTTACTTAACGGGTGTAACCGGTCTACAATCTTTTCCAAGGCAGAGTAGCTTTTTCGGTCTAGTCCTGTTCGGTCCAATGTTCAAGATTATAAAACTAAAATTGAAATCAAACTGAAGTTTTAAAACTAAACCAAACTGGATTGAACCAAACAAACTAGCTAAAAAAAAACTGTCGATCTGATTGATTTTTTCGATTTTCACTTACACCTGTACTAAGAGGCAGAACTAGGATTCGAGATTCAGGGGGAGCCTGAGATTTTGTTTTGGAATGGGAGGGGAGCCAAAATGTAATTTTTTTTATAATTTTCAAAATATATACCTAATTAGTCTTACATTGTTTTGAATCTTTGAGGGGCCCGAACCCCTCAGTTTCCATGTAATTTCTCCCCCGCCTCTACGTATTTTCCTTTACCGTCACTCAATTAACACGTGCTCGAAACAAAACATAAAGAAGTCACCTCACGACGATAAAGATAGGAAAAAAAGAAGGAAATTTTTAATAAAATGCATGTATGTAGTAGTGTACACTACTACTGCTATTACTATATCTATATTATCTTCCCCCACTTCACCAACTATTCTCAAACTCAACAAGATTCCATTTCTCTTCCAGATTGCTAAGCTTCAATATCTGAGAAAAAACCCAGAGAAAAAGAGTGAGGTTTGTGTTCAGAAAGTTATCTATATATGTCGAGTTCAAATGGTTTTCCCGATCGCCGGAGCTCCGGCAAGGCACCGGAGAAGTCTAATTTTGCTCAGACTTGCAACCGGCTGAGTCAGTTCATCAAGGAAAAAGGAAGCCTCGGAGATCTTCGCCTTGAATTCGCTGGGAAATTGGAGCCCAAAGGTATCTTCTTCTTTTTTCTGATTTCTTTGTTTTTAACATGATTATGGTGTTTTTTGAGATGTGGGTTTTCTTATACTTTTATATTTGGAATTTATAAATCCTTATAAGAAGAAGCTTAATTTCCCTTGCATTTCATTTGAATTTAACTCAAATCTGTTAGGCACTTCCCACAATGATTTCCGGGGAAAGGATTTCATGTATATTTGTTGAATTCGCGTGGCCTGATAATTCCGTCATTTTAAGATTATGACGGAATTCAAAGTGAAAAAATATATTTACATTAATTATTTAGTCTAAGAAACGAGCACGAGTCGTGAATATATATGTAATTGAAGTTGACGTAAATGAATGTAAGTTACCTGATCGGGTTATCTTTGACGAGTTTATTAAACATGATTATTTAAGATATTTTTAGATTTGGAATTAGATCCTTATAAGAAAAAGCTTAATTTCTTTTGCATCTCATTTGAATTTAACTCGAATTTGTTTGGCACTTCCAACAATGATTCCCGGGGAGAGGATTTCATATCTATTTGTTGAATTCTTGAATTCTTGAAGTCTTATTCGGTCACTGATTATGACAATATTCAAACTAAACAAAGATATCTACTAGGAATTTAAAAATTAGGATATATAGTTTATAAACAATTATCGTGAGTCGTGTCTCTGATTGAAAATGACGTAAATAAAAGTATAAGCGAGTTGATGGGGCTATCTTTGACAAGTTCATAAAAACACGATGGATTGTCTACCTATAGATTGTTTCCACAACCTAAGCCTCATAACTCGGTAAGAGAAGGAGCCTCAATCTATCTTCATCACCGTTCTCTTTCTCTTCTATAGTTCGTGAAGGACACTCTCGATTATTCTCGAGCATTTGGGAAAATGAAAGCATCAATTAGATGTTTCTTAGGAATGATAACAGATCTAAAACTTTGGATCGTTTCTGCTTCGACAAATCCCCAAACCCAAAAACAAGAACGAAAACGAAAAAAGTAGTCCTATCCCTTTCGTCGCTGATTCTATTTTTTTTTTACCTTCCTCTTCTTTTTCTGATGCTTAAACTAACGATCCACTATATGGCGACGATTCAGGGATACCAGAAACGCCTCAAATTACAGCAGTCACCACAAGAAATATGTTTCCTAAAGTGGAAGAAATCGACGATGATACGTCAACAAAACAGGAACTTATGGATCTTTTTCCTCAGCATGCCGGAATCGGTTGCCCCAGTACCATACAATTACATCCAACAGATATTGCATCTTCCAGGTTTGTTGCCTTTTTCCTCATATTTATGCTTCTCAAATCAACAAATTTCGGGATCAAAGCTGTATTGCAGCCTCTTGTTATTGCTTTGCCTGCACCATAGGGCTCCTCGGATCCACAAATTTCATATAGAACACTCAGAAATAGTCTAGACTCTGGAAAAAATTCCCCAGAATTCTAACATCGTAGACCCTGAAGTTTGTGCAGTTTTTATACGAAAAGAATCTGAATTTGGAAACCAACCTAATTGTTTGCTACATTTTTTCTGTTATCAGCAAGCCAACAGCTGCGGAGCCGGAGCCGAAAACTGCACAATTGACTATCTTTTATGGGGGGAATATGTTTGTGTTTGATAATTTTCCTGCTGACAAAGTTGGGGAGCTCATACTATTCGGCAGCAGCAAGGAAAACTGTCCCAGTTCCAGTGGCTTTCTTTCACCCCCTCCAGCAGAAAATGTCAAGCCCACTTATGCACCTTTAGTGGCAGCTAGTCCTGGACCCAGTTCTGGTAATTGCTCTGCACCTTAACTTTGTACGGAATCGGGGCAGCTTGTTGTGTACGACCGACCCACAGCCACCAAAATGCTGCCTGCCCATCATTCGGGAAGTATTTTGGTGGCCAAAACGGCACAAATTTTGAGCCGCAGCACATTGTGTTGTGTGTAAGGTCTCGTGCCCAATTTGATATATAGCAAAAGATCTCTGGAGAACTTGTATACTAATGTCCATTCTCCCTCGGATTTCCTTTGTTTCAGATATACCTATTGCTACAAGATCTTCACTTCATCGGTTCTTCGATAAGAGAAAAGACAGGTATTCATTCAACTATCACCTGCGTACCATCGATATGAATATGAAACTAGATAGTGGATAGTAAAATTGGTCGCTAATAATTTTGTCTGTGGATTTTGTTTTTCAGGGTTGCTTCCAAAGCACCGTACCAAGTACAGGGCGGCCCATCAAATTCTTCATCTTCCAAGAATAAGGAATCAATTGATCTTAATTTATAGAGATTGATTTGGTTTATCTATGCAACTTGTTTCCTCTAATTGATCCCATTTGGTGCTTCTGGCCTTCTGGGCTTAAAATCTATTTTTTTCCTGTCTTTATTTATCTATCCTTTGATCAATTTTGTTGCATCTAGATTCTTGAGAGGATATTATTTTTGTAAATTATATTGGACCATGAGTCGTCCAAATTTGAAGATGACTACTTCTGTTATCGTAGCCTCTTCTATTATATGAAAAGTGAGCAGTAACTTCTATTTATCTAAGAGTGTGATTGAGTTGATGAAAAATTTATCGACCACAAATTACCCATCCCTCTGTCGAATTCGAGATTACTTCTTTTTCATCAAGTTTGGAAATTGTTTAAACTAGTAGTATTTGATTTTCTATTGATAGGTCAAAGTTTGATTGCTTGTTTCGATGGCTTACAAAAGGGTAAATGCTACGCTGAATCCCATTCCCCCGGTGCTTTGTTGTTTCTAGACACAAGTGAATGGATTCAACGTGCATTTATTATAAGTCAAATGACGTCACGTGATACTTTAATATGTTCTTTACTCTAAAACATGCTCCCTAAATTTCCTATTGAAAGTCTACATATATGCTCCGATTCTTCCACTGAATTGAAACTGAGTAATATTAATTTTAATTGAAACCTCAAAGAGGGATCCTGTAATGTTTCAAATGTATTACAAAATGATAGTGCGTCTCGATAAGAGTCTCGATGAGATTTTCTAAAATAATGTCACGCGAGCAGAGATATAGGAGCGGCTTCGCTGGCTTGGATTGGAAGAAAAGGAAGGGTTTCGCTTTCTGATCACTTTTTGATACCGATTTGGATGAGTGCAGGCAAGTTTGGGGGAATATAGTGACTATTTATTTTTCGAATTTCAAAATAATCTACTAATAAACAGAGCAGGAAGTTGTAATTTAAACCTTTCAATCTGTAATTTGCTTTTTTTTTTTTTTGTTTTTGTTTTGCACATGCAATAACATCCTACCACCTATTATTTAAAAGAATGAGGAATGTTTTTCAAGCATCCACGTGAGCATGACATGAATACGTAGAAGAAAGCACAATATGAAACACCGTAATTATTATGTGGTTAAGGGACACCACCACTTAATATCTTTCATAACCAACATTTATGGAGAAGAGTCTACATGTCTATTTGGACTCCAACTGAATAAAAGAATAAATAGTTATGAAGCAATTATGACATCACGTGACGGTACTCATCACCGCAAGTGGGCTATTGCGCAGCTCCACGTGGTGAAGTTTGCCGCAAAAATTGCTTGTCGATGTTACCCAATGGGCCTATGGGCCATCTGGGCCTGAGTCACAAAATCATATTGGGCTTCAAATGCAATATCTTCCTAACGGCCCAATCGAATCTCCCATAGTCTCCAATTATTCTCCATTCAAGCCCCATTTTCGGCTAATATTTATTATTATTAATATTTATCTCCCATAGTCTCCAATATATCACACCGGCATGAGAAACATAAACTCTTTTGGTATAGATAATTGCTTACGATATTCTTTCTGAAGTGATTATCTCACATCGCTCCAAATAAAAGATAAGACCAATTATTTATACAACTTAAAAGTAAAATAAATAAATATGAGAAATAATTTTATAAAGCAAAAAATTAATAATAAAAATTATTCCAAATCGAGCCTTAGTAGTTCTCGATTCAAAATTAGTTTTGGATGGTTTGCGTGGCATAAGTTGATTGGCTGGCGACTAAAACCGGGTTTCTAAACCGGAAAACCCGAGAAATGCTAACCACTGTATAAATACCCGGAGACGGGATAATTTTATCCCCTGTCCCATTTGGAGACCTCTTTTTCTTAGCGTATTGTGCATTTTCTTTATTCGAGAGACTTCGCTTTTTCCCTCCCGACACTCGGAACCCTACCCCCTTCGATTCCCGAAGTAAACGCAGAAGAATCGCAGAGCAAGATCGGAAATGCAGCACCCGAGGCTGAAGCAACAGCAACAACAGGCCTTGATGCAGCAAGCTGCTCTCCTTCAACAGCAATCCCTCTACCATCCTGGCCTTTTGGCTGCTCATCAGGTTCGACCATTTTATCCATATCTTCATATGTAACTTCGTTTTTTCTGCGTATTTTTTTGTTGATAAATTCGGTGAAATGAGACTCTCTGTATTTTATTTTTGCCTTTCGGATCTTCCCGTGTTTTTAGTGATTTTTTTTTATCTGTATATGAGTTAGGGTTTTGGATTTTTGGTTTTTTTAATTCGTTTGTTTGTGGGGGATTTTTTTGCTTTTTGTTTGAGGAGTTCAGGGATTTGATAGATGAAATTTGGGGGTTTCTGTGTTTGTGTAGGGTCCTCCTCGTTATTGCGAGGCTTTATTCTGTAACTGGTTGTGCTTTTGGTGTTTCCCATCTTTTTTTGTCGGAAAATGAGCTCCTTACTAAGGGAAAATAACGTTTTGAACTACGTTTTTTTTGGGAATTATAATGTGGAAGGACGTGTTATTTGGTTTATCTTGGCTTTTTCCCGTGAGTTTCCGTGGATATCTAGTAGTTCATTGCATACTTTTAACCCATCCTTCAGATAATTAGTCTGCATTTCTAGGGCAATTCCTGCTTTTTTTTCCTTCTCTTCTTTTGTTGGAAGAAGTAAAGGGAAAAAGAAAGAACGAACTTTGTTTAGTCTAGGGCTTGAAATACTTCGTATTGGTTGTCTGAGAGTGTTGTTGTGAACAAAACTCTGAATTTCTTCTATGTTGCTGTTTGATGCATTCAAATTACAAGAACCTGCTCGTTAACATGCATGTTGATGATTCCATTTTGTCAGTTTTCTCGTGGGTAATTTTACCCATCCCACCATGCAAGTAATGATCTGTTTGTATTTATAGGTATTGGTTGAGTTGGCAACTTAAGTTATTAGATTGACGCCAATATTCAATTTTTTTTTCTTTTACCTCCTTTGCTTTCTGTCAGTCAAATATTTGGGTCCTAAAATTTGGTTATTGATAGCTTCTAAAAGATCTTTGTTTCTTATTTCCATTCGAGGCTTGCAATCACTCAGCACGTAGGCAGTTAATTAGGGGTATACTTTGCTCTTTTTTCTTTTGTTTCTTTTTTTGTCAGTTTTTTTTTTCACTTTTTTATTTTGCAGATTGAGCCTATCCCAAGTGGAAATCTGCCTCCTGGGTTTGATCCAAGTACATGCCGCAGTGTGTGAGTGTTGTCTCGACATTTTTTTTCCTTCTATTTTTCTTGTTTTCCTTTGTTTCATGTTTGATGTCTCGCGGTTGTATGTTTTCTACATAGGGACTTGTTACAGTCTTGTTTATTCTTCTTGAACTTTGTTGTTTGCTATGTTTCTCCACTTTCCCTCTTTGTAATAAATTTGAAATTAGCAAATAACTCTTTCTACAACATGAATAATGTGATGCTTATTTGTTAGTCATTAATAGTTGACAGCTTTAAGAGACTTGTTGCTAAAAGTTTTTTTTCCTTTTTTTCTTCTTTTTTAAAACTTCTAGTTTATTTTCTCTTGAGAAAATGCAGGTATGTGGGAAACATTCATACACAGGTGACAGAACCCCTCCTTCAAGAGGTTTTCTCGAGTACTGGCCCAGTTGAGGGTTGCAAGCTTATTAGAAAGGAGAAGGTAATGTATCATAGTTGCAGACCAGTTTTTTGTTAAGAGTTACTGTACAATATTGCAGAAAGATGTCAGTGGGTGAATATGTGTGTGTCTGTGTGTGTCTGTGTGTGTGTGTGTGTGTTGATAACTGATAAGCATCCGTGAGCAATTACAATAGACTTTTATCTTGTTGATTTTGGTGGTTTATTTTACTTGCTAGTTTCTTCTGATCATGAGGTTGATGTTTGTTTTGTATCTGTTAATTGCAGTCATCCTACGGATTCATTCATTACTTTGATCGCAGATCAGCTGGGCTTGCTATACTGTCTCTTAACGGAAGGCACCTGTAAGAATAATTTTTTGTGGTTCTCCATTGCATTCTTGCGTGGTTCTTGGCCTTATATCTAACTCAGTTTTTCATTTTACAGGTTTGGTCAGCCTATCAAAGTTAATTGGGCTTATGCTGGTGGTCAGAGGGAAGACACGTCAAGTGGGTCCGCTTTGTGTTTGCATGTTTGGTCTTTTTAACAGTTGGGGGGTCTATTTATTTGGATTTGAATGTTATATTCTGGTATTGCTACCTGTTATGCAGGTCACTATAACATTTTTGTTGGCGATCTCTGCCCTGAGGTTACTGATGCTATGCTGTTTGCATGTTTCTCTGTGTATGCCAGTTGCTCGTAAGCTTCTATCTTACCTGGGGGAATTGGGATTAAACTTTGTTGTGCTATCCTAATTTGCTGCAGATTCATTAATTTGTGTTCTTCAATAATTCCGTGATGATGTTATGTTTGATGGGGTGGACTAATTCTCATTGGGTCTGGTTTACAGTGATGCTAGGGTTATGTGGGATCAAAAGACTGGGCGTTCAAGAGGATTTGGATTTGTTTCTTTCCGGAATCAACAGGTGATGTTTCTGGATATGATTTCTTCTGATGATTTTAGCGTTTAGTTTGTTTTTCAGTAACTAACTTACCGTCATCTTCCTACCCCTGTTCTCTGTTCAGGATGCTCAAAGTGCCATCAACGACTTGACTGGTATGGTTGGTTTATATTGTAGTGCATTTGCTTTGTTCATTTTCATCTTCATTAGTGTTGAATTGTCATTTCGGTGTTAATATATACATTGAAGCAAATTCTCTTGACTTTAAGGAATAGCTGCAATAACTGGAGATAAAATGACTTATGTATAAGTTAGCCTGGATAAAATGTATGAAGACAAGTCCTCTTTTTGAAAGCATTGCAGCTAAAATTTCCGCTAAAAAAGTTCAGCATCTGATTTTTGAAACATGATCCCTTGGTAACGGATATGGCATGTATTGTAAAGATTTTTGTTTTCATTCTTTTGCATAGGCCTTTCAGCTTTTAATTGTTTAACTTTCTCTCGTTTCCTCCTTGTATTGGACAATTCTGTGCTCTGATTCTTATGTGTGTTGTTCAGGAAAGTGGCTTGGGAGTAGGCAAATACGTTGTAATTGGGCTGCGAAAGGAGCTGGGGCTAATGATGACAAGCAGAGCTCTGATGCCAAAAGTGTGGTGGAACTAACAAATGGCTCTTCGGGTGAGTCAAGAAAGGACCTTAAATGTGAAGAATTAGTGATGCTCCGCGATAAGCTCTTTTGTAACTTCTATTCTGGCAAAAAAAAAGATTAAAATAGATTTTTGTAGCTGTTTGCTTATGCATAAATTAGACCAAAATATCTGCTTTAATTTTGTAGTCATTTGTTGTTCCTCTGTTCTCCCTCTGTCCAGCTATGCTAGTTATGATATGCATGTAACGTAAAACTTCATGATGTGCCTGCACTGTTCAACTTCACAACAACCGTCATCGTGCTTACATTTTTGTGTTGCTTCTGCAGAGGATGGTAAAGAGCCAGCCAACAATGATGCGCCCGAGAATAACCCCCAATACACCACTGTTTACGTTGGCAACCTAGCTCCAGAGGCATGGAAACTTCTCTATATGAATATGTGGTTGTGTGTACCTTATCTATGGTGTCGTTTTGGAAAGTTTTAGATTTTCACTTTGGGTCTGACGTCAGGTGGAATGTTCATCATGCAGCAGTTTCCTTGTAGTTGGTGCAATTGCTATTTATTATCCCTTCATGGGGTGCCTTTGGTGCTAGAACTTCTTGCATTAGGAGAAATGCCTTTTATCTTATGAATTACAATTTTTTTTAATGACTTAATTTAGATTATATACGTGTGAATCTATGGATTGAGTTTTGCAGTTTCTGTATGTTTGATTGTTTGTGTTCTGCAGGTCAGTCAGCTTGATCTGCATCGCCACTTCCATGCTCTTGGGGCTGGAGTAATTGAGGAAGTTCGTATCCAACGTGATAAGGGCTTTGGTTTTGTGAGGTACAGTAGCCATGCTGAGGCAGCTCTGGCCATCCAGATGGGAAATACACCATCTCTTTTCTTCGGCAAGCAAATCAAGGTATGCCTTGGCACTCATTTACGTGAGCTGTTTAGCTTCTTTAACAGAAAGCCAATTCATTTTCCAGATGGTATGTTTTACTCTTCGGAGCTATTTAGCTTCTTTATTGCTCCGTACGGGTTAATCACGTTGAAGTCAGTTAAGTGCCAGCTTAGGAGTATTGGTTATGCTTTTTGTCCTGGTCAGTGTCTTTGTAAGGATGACTTGATTTGGCTCCCCAAGTAAGGAACTTATATTCTAGTTATTTGTTTGTCTGATAGTTTTTTGGAGTTACTTTTTTGGAGAAACTTTAACCAAACCTAAATTCTTCAAATCAAGTGTTTTTTTTGGGTCAGTGCCTCTTCAAAGTTCAAATCAAGTGGTTTGTCAAAATTTCTTACTTCTTTGTCATCTTAAAACATTTAAAAGGGTTGGGTTCCACTTGTATGGACTTGGATTTCCGTTAAAGGGATTGGATGTTCTAAGTTAATGAAAATAGAAGATGTTTAGCTATAGGTGGCTCTCAAAACTAAAGTGGAAGATGGATTAGAAGTAGAAGAGATTTATTTTGCTGGGTTCCTTCCATTACTAGAATCATTAATGTGAAGTATTTGTAATCACTCTAATTAACTAGTTGTATGATATCCATCATGATAAACCTCCCATTATCTGTCAAAATCCAAGTAAGCTACCAAATCCAAAATGGAGCTGTTCTAACGTCAACTGCCTTTATTTGAAATTTACTTTTATCCTAACCAACCCTTGATGTAAGATTTGTAACAGTACACAGAAATTGATATGAGGGTTGTGTGGAATCCTACAATCTCTATTACTTGGATTGACTATTTGATGTTTCACATGCTTGTAGTGCTCATGGGGTAGCAAGCCAACTCCACCCGGAACAAGTTCAAACCCACTTCCTCCACCTGCAGCTGCACCTATGGGAGGACTTTCAGCCACTGATCTTTTGGCCTATGAGCGGCAACTAGCAATGAGCAAGATGGGCGGGGTCCATGCCTTGATGCACCCCCAAGGGCAGCACCACCCTCTTAAGCAGGCAGCCATGGGGATGGGTGCTGCCGGAGCTAGCCAAGCTATTTATGATGGTGGCTTTCAGAATGTTGCTGCTGCCCAGCAGCTCATGTACTATCAGTGAGATCCTATCAAGACTGATTGTGCATTGTGGGTGAAACTGTAGTTTGCCTGCATTTGCAGGTCCTGAACTTTTAGGGAGCTTCTATTCTTTTCACGTCTTTTTTCTTTTACCCGAGTTGTGTGGTTGTTATCAACCTACTATTATATATCCTTATTACCATTATGATACATATTACGTATGTTTTTTTCCTTATTATGGAGAGATGAGTTGTAATGGTTATTAGTTGTTGGCTGTTTAGTGCATTTAGTTGTTGGTGTTTGGTTTTTGCAAATTTACTACCTAGTAGACACGGGGGTTGTATTTTGTTCATGTCAAGTTGTATCTGTATTCCTCTTTTATCATTACTTATTTTGTACATTTCTCTTAATAGAGCGTTTCCAAAAGTATGAACCAGAATGTTTGATCTCTTGAATTGAAGAGAATCGATCAAAAAGAGCCTCGCAATTTTGGGAAGTGTTCTCAATATTTGGATGCATTTACTTTTCTTGATCTCAATCCATAGTGCAAAAAAAAGTTCTAATTTATTTCAATTGGTAATTTGCCTTGTCCACATGGCATTGTAGCAGTCTCAGTTCCAAACAAAATGGTGCACATCAGTGTATTGTCATTAAGGGACCCAAGTTGTTGGAAGGAAACAAAGTATAGTATATACACACAATCTTTTATGTATAGGTATAGCCAAAATCGTCCAATGTATACGGAGTCTTTTAAGATAATGTTAGTTTTACATGCATCAAATAATTTCGAATACATTTTCTGTACAGATTTGTTGAAGTCTTGGTCAGCAAAACATAGCTCATTGTTTACGTAGTAGGGTAGCAAATAAAGACTCGTAGAAGACAACAATAACATGGTAACAACAGACAGACAGAACATGTAAGAAAATATTGCCACCAGAAACATAAACATACAAAAATGATTTTTGCTCAAAATGATCCCAAAGCCCTTATCGAGGCTTGACAAAGTCATCCCTCAACAGAACAAACAAGGAAAAACAACTCCCGAATACAACGAGCAAATCAAATCAGTCAGCTTGTAGCAGTGAAATATACTTGTCATAGAAAATTCCAGCTTTTTCGAGATCTCCAATCTCAGTATAACAATCAGCTATTGCTCCATAAGCCTCTGTATTGCCAGAATCTTCTCCCTCCCGTTCTGAGATCGCCAGTACCATGGAATGGTATTTAACAGCTTCTCGAAACTTGCCTTGCCTTTGCAATGAAGCTCCTGGTAGACAAATATTCCAATTCATTAGATCAGCAAACAATGTTTGATTAAGCCATTGTCAAGATATTAACACTCTCTCACTTGGTAATTAAGTGAGCAACCAATTATTTAAGCCTTTCTTAAAAGAGGACTGAGAACTCTGTAACTTCAAAAGACCTAAAAGGCTTTTCTTGCTTTTAACTAATCCTAAAACTGAGGCATTTCAAACGAAGTCTATCACAAGTACAACAGTACAAGCAAGTTTGCTTTGCCGCTCAAGTTTGCATAAACAAACAACAATAGGAGCAGAAAGCATGCAACTCCAAAATGCATTCCGTCTATGGCCACCTTTTTGTCTCCCTGTTCTTTCTATCCACATCAAAAGCCTATCTCATTAGGATTTTGTACAGCTACTGGAAAATAGGTAATCGTTTCCGATTCTGAACCCATCCTTGAGAATCTTCATTCCTGAAGGAACTAAGCATGGATGCCAAGCCCTGGTTTGCAAGTATTTGCTGGACCAACATCCTATGCAAATGTCTTGTCCCTTGTAAAGTGGTCACTAGATTGGTTATCTGGGTTGATTGCAGCCAATGTTCTGAATACCGGATCGGTTTGGGTACCGGTTTTCCTACTGGTACGGTACGTACCGGTACCGGTCATGTACCGGATACCGTACCGGATTTATCGCAACTATCAATATATATATAAATTATAGAGAGAAAGCCAAAAAAAATTAATTTTTCCGCAATTCTTTAAAAAAATTAAAAATAAATAAATCCGGTACCGGCCGGTATTCGGCCGATACGGCCGGTATTCGCCGGTACGGCCGGTACCGGCCGGTATTGAGAACGGTACGGTACTAGAGGTACTTGGTACCATTTTTTTGCCAAAACGGTACGTACCGGCCGGTACCGGCCGGTACGGTACGGTATCGATAACATTGATTGCAGCTAGGGATGGCAATTTGGACCGAACCGATGGTTATCCGAACCGAACCGCTTAATTTTTTCCGAACCGTAACCGTTTTTTTCCCCGTGGGTATGGATATGGTAAGAACAAACAAATACCCGTTCGGGTTCGGTTCGGTTATGGTTAGAAGAATAACCGAACTGTTACCCGAACCGAACCGAACCCGAACCGAACCGAAATAAAACGACGTCGTTTTATTTATATATATATATATTTATATATATAATATATATTATATTAATTATTTTATAACCCCATTCGGGTACCCGTTCGGTTCGGGGAATACCCGAACCCCGTTTGGTTCGGTTATGGAGCACCCCATCTTCCTCCATTCGGGTATCGGGGCGGGTTCGGTTCGGATATTCCATTCGGGTATCGGGGCGGTTATCCGGATAACCGCCCCGAACCGCCCCGTTGCCATTCCTAATTGCAGCCAATAATTTTTTTAATTCAGACACCATTGCATATCGTACCCTTTCAGGTAAGAGTATCATGATTCCTTTAAAACAGCACTGAACAAACATACACATGATAGGAGGGCAGAAACATGGAGACAGCAACGGATAACCAACCTAAGCCTCTAGCAGCCTTCTTCTCCTCAGTTGGATCCGCTAGGGTCTGAGCAAGTTCAAGAGCCGTCTTGAACTCCACAGATGCCTTATCAGGATCCTGATTCCTCAAAAAATTCTTTCCAGATTTCAAATGAGAAATCAACTCATGCTTCCTTGGATCAACAATTACTTCATTTTCTGGTACTCTACCAACAGCAGGAGCATAACTCAAAGTGGGGGCATAAGACTCGATCTTTGCTTGCCTTCTTAGAGCTGCATTGATCTGGCGCAACTGCTCATTCAGCCGCTTCAATTCTCCTTTTCTCTGTCGTGCAAGCAATCCTGTAATATTAACCAATGAATTTTTAAGTGTTTTTTAAATCACTAGGAGCTACAAACTAAACAGATAACCAAGTATAGAAGGTATCTCCTTCAAATGGCTGAAGAGGGATAACTGAAGGTATACCCTTTTGGGCTCGTGAACTTATATTTCTACTATGGGATAGCCAACAGTTAGTCAACAAAAGAGCTATGATGTTAAATTCAGATTCATCTCAATTGTTCCTGTGCTGTCCTCAGATTGGGGGCATTGGTGCCCAATGCATCTACGCAAGCTCACAAAACCAAAGTTCTGAAAGCTTTATTGGAGCTTGCACTGAAACTAAGACTGGGATTTAAGATCTGGACTGTGGAGCATGCTATAACTTCGCATTTGATGTAGTTTTCATGGAAATAAGGAACAAAACAGAAGATTACAACACCATGGCTAGATGTGGCATACCTCCAACTGTCGCCCCGATAAGGGCTACAAGTAGCAGTAATGGCATGTTGAAAATAGATTTATCAGCCTCACATGTGTCTGCCAGAGCTTCAAAGGGTGTACTAAACATCATCGCATTAACAATAACAAGTGCCAAGGCTGGGGATCTACTAAGAACCATCACCTGCCAAAGGAATTCCAATGGAGGAATTGATTGACACAACAACACTATGATCAGTCTCCCACAGGGCCCCTGAATCATCATAAGTACATTCCAACTGAGAGCTATAAGTACGAAGAATGTGCATGTTTTTGTCTATTAAAACAGCTTGACAGTTCCATTTACCTTGTCAAATCCATTTATATCCATGCAATATAACTCCTGTAAAAGTTTTAAAAAAGGGGTCTCGTTCATGACAAAACGGAATAGGAAAAGGAAATAAACTAGTATCGTATATGATGATTGAAAATTAGAGACCCAAACAGAACTACTGAAACTTTATAGGACAGTCGTTGCGGGCAGTTCTCTGCAGTTAATATGGGGCCGTGTACACACTTCTCATGGTGCATGTCGCATCAGAATAAGTAGACTGCACAACGGATGTGGGATGACTCACCATCATACCTGATGAGCAACTAAGCCTTCCAGAGTGCTGTTGTCTAGTTGTGTAGGGCTGACACAATTTTGTTCTGATGTTGAGGTCTTCACGTCATTCACTCCCATGGGCATAGATTGTCTGCCTAGCAATGCAAGATGAGCCTCAAACTCTTCCTTAGCAGCAGCTCCCACTGATGAAAATAACTTCTTTACCTTTAAAGGAATAGAACCCGTATTGCCTGAAAAATGTGCTTTACCTTCAGAGGCATGCTTTTACGTCTTGACTTCACTATCATAATGTTATCAAGAACTGGTATTATATCAACTATAAAGGGCGCCCCAACAGAGTATACACTTAAGCGAGTGAACAAATAATCAACGTGGCAGCTTGTTCAATATCTGATACCATTATACCAATAAGAACTTAATCACAAAACTTAAGCAATTGGAAACGTAACAAGTGCTTTTGTGATGTATTTCTAGCAAAATACGCTGACCAAAGCAGTGCGTGGTGATCTAGGATAATTTCCCCCTAAAAAAATTGTTGCAGCCAGTTTCTTATTCTACCCTGCCAGCACTGCATCGGATCAAAAAATGCAATCCTTTTCCACAACTCTACTAAATCATTGTCAAATCCCCAACATTTAGGTGAACTTCTTCATTCCATGTCTCGACCATTTCAATTGTATCCCACCCAAGTCTAAAGCACCCCCAGAGTATTAATGAAAGAATAAACCGAACAAATTCAACAGATTTATATCACTCCAAAAGGATATAGCAGCTACTATACAACAAGGAAGAGAAAAAAAGTGATTTCTACTCCAGCTAAGAGACAAGAGTGGTTTCAACTCTTTCACTTTCCAATTTTTTCCACAAAACTGTTGCAAACTTTCGGGACAAATCCCTTCCCAAAGGACATACGATGTTAGAAGACCGCAATCCAGCATCAAAGATTCCACCACCAAAACCATACAACTCACAAAGGCATAGTACGCAAGTAATAGTTCCAGTTTCTCTCTTCGTACATGCATTCCATCAGTTACTTCTCAAGCTATTTCCTGGACCGGACTTGCTCTCAATAGATACCATATAAATTGCAGATCAGCCACGTGAATGTGATGTACATTGTCGCGTCTAGTCAGCTAATATACTAAATTTTGGCACTAGTTCTTCTACTCTTTCCTCGTCTTTCTTGGCAAACATACAGAGGGTAGAGTGAAAGTTCACAAAAGAAAAGAGAGAGAGAGAGAGAGAGAGACTGACCACGTCGAAGATGGTTAAGCGGAAATTGGTTGGAGGAAGACGGGCGTCGGTCAAAAACGGTGGAGTCAGGTGGAAGGAGTAACGAGGAGCAGCGGACGACCACCGCCATTGGTCTTGGGATAAAGTCCTGATCTTTCAGTTGCTCTTTATATTATCTATCTATTTTTTTATTTATGTTCTTAAGTTACGGGTCCGGGTGGATTACCAGCAAGTCCCCGACTCTCCAACCTAACCGACCCGTTTCCACAGGCAACACCATTTCCACTAACAAAAAGCTTAGGAACACAAGACACTCGGATACAGATGTGTTTATAATTATTTGATACTTATGCCCTCAAATTATTAAGAGATATACCTGTATTCAATGATTTCGGACACATTTGTATCTGGATGTGTCTGTGTTCTTAACATACTTTTGATCAAATCATATTTTTTTTTAAACTTTAGACCGATTTTATCTGTATACTTGATCAAGGTTCTTTCTTTATTTTTTCTAAACGTCATGCAGCTTGTCATATACTGCGGGACTCCTGAAATAGAGTCTTTCGGAAAATATAAGAAGGAAAATAATGAGTATTTTCTCTATTTATGTCTATTTTAAAGTGTTTAATAAACAAAAGCGTTTCAAGATGAAAACGCAAAGTGCTCTGTTGGCTATATCTTTTCTTAAAATAGAACATTTCTTTGCTCAATGGAATATTAAATTAACAAAGCAACATATAAAATTATGGCCAAAGATCTTCTATACACTGACCTAACAATTATTTAATTTTCAATGAATTTTAGTTTTTATTGAGTTGTCCACTGGATCGTCATCATTGGCGATCTTTTATAAATAGAGAAAAAGTACAATATTTTTTACTGTGGAAAGTATAATAGTCAAAAAAAGACAAACCAAGACAAGGGTTATTAATATAATAACTAACTGTTTTTATTATTTATTGTGATATATTCTCTTTGTCTTTGTTTTTTGCTTATCTGATATTGAGTGTTTTTGCTACGTGCACGATGTGCATGTATTTTAGCAAAGCCGTGACCCTTCATTTGTTCACAACAACCTCTATTATAACTGATAGGTCATGACCTGTGGACCGAGCCGGTTGGTATTCTGGTCGGTCGGCAGGCATCTCAACTCGGCCATTTCCTGGCATGCTCAGTTCGGTCATCATCCCAGTGTGCTCAGCTCAGCCATGTTCGGTCTGCTCTCCTCAGCCGTTGTTTGGTCTGACCGACTAGGCCATTATCCCCACTTCATAGGAGTTGTTTGCCTAAAACAGATCACCCTGTAAGGAAAGGAAGATCCCACGGATTTCTCCACATCTTACGCACTATCTCCACCAGATCCCCCTATTTAGGGCAAGGATAATCGTGGGAGATGCAGTTACCTACTTAAGGGCTACTAGCCTTGATTTACTCCACCAAATCAGGGATTGATCTCATCCCTTCCTGATTTGTCTCCAATGAGATCTCTATATAAAGAACGAGACTCTATGATACAAGGTACGAACATTCTGCCCAATTTTACCCTGATAGTTTTTCTGCACTATTTCTCCATCCTCAAGCTAACTTAGGCATCGGAGGGATGTTGGCAAGATACCACACCGGTGTCAAGTTCTTTCTGTAGGTCAGCCGGGGAGACGATCATAAATCCGCATCATCAGTTGGCGCCGTCTGTGGGAACGATTACAAATTTACTGATCGGATTGGATTTATGGTCTTGACTCGCTCCATGGCTTCCAATGATAATAACGCTCCTTCCGCTCCTCCAGTCGCAACCGTTGCTGACTATCAAGCCCTGCGCCAGGACGTGTTGACGTTAACGCAGGGAATGCAGCGCATCCTGTAGCAGAACCAGGCCCTACTACAACGCCTGCAACCAGAACCCCCTGCTCGGGATCCACCACCTCCGCCTGCTCCAATGGCTGATCCTCCTGCTCAGGGGATGGCTGGAGTGGACTTTGACGTCACTGGGGGGCATGGGGAGACCAGCAGCCATGCTGCAGCTCCTCCTTATGGAACTTTCTCCGGTTCCACTCTCCATGAAGGTCTTATGACCGATCAGATGCGCCAGATGAAAGCACAGCTGGATGGCTTGACAAAGCAGATGAAGGCAAAGGTTCCCGCCTCTGTGGATGAATTGGTGCAGACCACTGAGCTCCCTTTCACTGCTGATGTGATGGCAGTGCCCCTCCCACCAAAATTCAGAATCCCTCAGATCGATACCTTTGATGGAACAAAAGATCCTCTCGACCACCTGGAGACTTATAAATCTCTTATGCACCTGCAGGCTGTGCCTGACGCCATCATGTGCAGGGCTTTTCCCATCACCCTCCGAGGAGCTGCCCGTATGTGGTTCAACAAACTTACTCCCAACACGGTCAATACTTTTAAGGAGCTCAGCCGTCATTTTGTCAGTTATTTCATTGCTGGTCAGCGGTACAGGAGGCCAGCCACTTACTTGCTCAATGTCAAGCAAACTAAGGGGGAAACACTTAGGGAATTCACAACCAGGTTCAACAAGGAATCCATGCAGGTGGATAATGCTGATGATCAGGTTGCTATTGCAGCATACATGTCCGGTCTTAGGCCAGGGCAGTTTTTGTTTTCTTTATCTGCAGAGCCACCAACCAACATGGCTGAGCTCATGATGAGGGCTCAGCGACAGATGAACGCAAAGGACACCCTTGCTGCCCATCGCAATCGAGAGAGGGAGATCCCTGCTGCTCAGACAGGGGCTCCTCAGTCGGGCAAGAGAAGGAAGGAAGCTGGGCAATCTAGGGCTGAGGACTATCCAAGAGGAAAGAGAACGGATAGAAGAGATTCTCCTCAGAGGGGGAGACCTGAGAGGCGATTCCACGACTACACTCCCCTGGTTGCCACAGTAAACCAGGTGTTGCAGGAGATCAGTGATTATCCTGAGCTCAAATGGCCAGGAAAGATGAAGACACCGGCTGAACGACGTTCTCGCCAAAAATATTGTCGTTTTCACCGAGATCATGGACACGATACTGACGATTGTATTGAGCTGAAACAGCAGATTGAGGGGCTGATCAGGCGGGGACGTCTCCAACGATTTGTTCGTAAAGAAGGAGAATTCAACCAAGGGGCAGGACAGGCTGCTGGGCCAGCCGATCACAGGTGGGAGAGGACTCTCCCACCTCCTCCTCCTCATCGCCCCATAGGAGAGATAAACATTATCTCTGGAGGACCAGGGGTTAGCGGAGACACCCGGTCTGCTCGGAGAACCTACGCCAGGGAGGTGTTCAGCGCAGAGAGACCAGCAAAGCGCACACGAGTGGCAGACCCAGCCATTCATTTTGCAGAAGAGGATGCAGAAGAGGTGCTCCATCCTCATGATGACCCGTTGGTGATCACAGTCCTCCTCGCCAATTGGACAATGAGAAGGGTTCTCGTGGATACTGGGAGTTCAGCAGATATCATTTTCCTACCTGCTTTTGAGAGACTGCAGCTGGGGAGAGACATGATCAGGCCTGTACGATCTCCTTTGGTAGGCTTTTCCGGAGAGACTGCCCATCCCATGGGCATGGTCTCCTTGCCTATCATGATAGGAGATGAGCATAGGAATGCCACTGCCTTGGTGGATTTCCTAGTGATGGATTGCCCTTCAACTTACAATGTAATATTGGGTAGGCAGACCCTCAACAAGTTTAGGGCAGTGGTTTCCACATACCATTTAAAGCTCAAATTCCCCACAGCTGATGGTGTTGGGGAAGTCAGAGGAGATCAGAAGAGAGCCAGGGAGTGTTATATCACTTCAACGAGGTCGAAAGAAGCCCTTTCAGTCAGTGGGCTTGACACAAGGGATGAGGAGAAGCTCCAGCAAGGGGAGCCAGTTGAAGAGCTCGTTGAAATACCTGTGGTAGAAGGGCATACCGAGAAGACATTCTGTTTGGGTTCAGGATTGGGGCCTGAGGAGAGGGCTGCTCTGGTTGAGTTCTTACGAGATTATGCAGATGTTTTTGCCTGGTCACATAGGGACCTGCCAAGCATAAACCCCAACATCATTACTCACCGGTTGAATGTGGACAGTGCTCACCGTCCAGTGAAACAGAGGACGCGCACGTTTGCTCCAGAACGCAATGCAGCCATTGCCGCAGAGGTGGACAAATTGGAGGAGACCCAGTTTATCAGAGAAGCAAAATACCCAATATGGGTATCCAATGTGGTGCTCGTCCCTAAGCCAAAGGGAAAATGGAGAATGTGTGTGGATTTCAAAGATCTCAACAAGGCCTGCCCTAAGGACAGCTTTCCTTTGCCCAGGATTGACCTCCTTGTGGATTCCACAGCTGGTCATGAGCTGCTCAGTTTCATGGATGCATTTTCTGGCTACAATCAAATCGAAATGCATCCTGAGGATGAGGAGAAGACCTCTTTCATCACAGCTAGAGGCCTCTACTGCTACAAGGTAATGCCCTTTGGACTTAAGAATGCAGAGGCCACCTACCAGAGATTGGTTAACAAGATGTTCAAGGAACAGATAGGTCGCAATGTAGAGGTTTACGTCGATGACATGCTGGTCAAGAGTTTGAGGAGATCAGATCATGTGGAAGATCTCAGAGAGACATTTGAGGCACTTCGGAAGTATCAGATGAAACTCAATCCCAGCAAGTGTGCATTTGGGGTCAATTCGGGAAAGTTCTTGGGGTTTATGGTGTCCCAGAGGGGTATAGAGGCCAATCCTGAGAAGATCAGAGCCATTCTTAATATGGAATCTCCCAAGGGAGTTAAGGGGGTGCAGAAGCTCACTGGGTGCATTGCAGCCCTCAATCGTTTTGTTTCCAGGGCCACTGATAAGTGCCATCCGTTTTTCCAAGTCCTGAAAAAAGCTTTCCATTGGACTCCAGAGTGTGAAATGGCCTTTCAGGAGCTGAAAGAATATCTGATGACTCCTCCCCTCCTCAGTCGTACCCTAAGGGGAGAAGACCTGTACATTTACCTAGCCGTCTCACCTCATGCAGTGAGCTCAGTACTAATAAGAGTAGAAGCCAATGTTCAACACCCAGTCTACTACACGAGCAGAGCACTGAGGGGTGCTGAAACTAGGTATCCTAAAGTGGAGAAATGGCCTTTGCCTTGGTAACAGCAGCAAGGAGGCTAAGGCCTTATTTCCAGGCACATCCCATCAAGGTCATGACTGATCAACCGCTTAAGAAAATGCTGCACAACCCTGAAACGTCTGGGAGGCTGATTCAATGGTCGGTGGAGCTGGGAGAATTCGACCTAGAATTCTGTCCTAGAACTGCCATCAAAGCACAAGCCCTTGCTGAGTTTGTGGCAGAATTCTCGCCATCAGATGCTTCAGATTCCCAACCAGCTGAACAAATTAGCACAGAGGCTGAGGAGTCAATGGGTTGGTTTCTCTATGTTGATGGCTCTGTGAATACAGAAGCCAGTGGAGCAGGGGTCATCCTAATCTCTCCAGACAAGTTCAAACTTCACTATGCCATCAGGTTCAATTTCAAGGCTACCAACAACGAAGCTGAGTACGAAGCACTTTTGATTGGGCTCAGACTGGCCAAATCCTTAGGGATAAAGGAGCTCACTGTTGGCAGTGACTCCCAATTGGTGGTGGGACAAGTGCTGGGAGATTATGAAGCTAAGGAAGAAAGGATGAAGTTGTATCTAGACAGGGTTCAACATCTCCAGAAAACTTTCAACACCTTGAAGCTACTGAGGATTCCCCGTGAAGAGAATGAGGAAGCAGATCAGCTTGCGCGACTGGCCACAGCTCGAGAAGAAACCCTCAGCCGCCTCATCCCAATTCAAAGGTTGGAACAGCCCAGTGTGGAGTTACCCGTTCAGGAGGTGGTTGCTGTTAATTACAAAGACTCCTGGGCAGATCCTATTGTTGATTATCTGGAGAGGGGTGTACTGCCCACTGACAAGGACCTAGCCAGAAGACTGAGGCTGAGAGCAGCTAAATATCTGTGCCTAGAGGGAGTCTTGTATCGCAGAAGTTATTCATTCCCATTGCTGAGATGTCTAACTAAGGAGGAGGCTGAGTATGCTATGAGGGAAGTCCATGAAGGGTCGTGTGAAAATCATTCTGGAGGCAGAGCACTGGCACAGAAATTGATCCGAACAAGGTATTACTGGCCTACCATGCAGAGCGATGCAATGCAGATGGTCCAGAGGTGTGAGAAATGCCAGAAGTTTGGCAACATTCTTCACCATCCTCCCACCTTGTTAACTCCAATCCCCTCTCCTTGGCCATTTGCTCAGTGGGGATTAGATCTGATTGGGCCCCTTCCTATAGGCAAAGGACAGAACAAGTTTGCTATAGTGGCTGTCGACTACTTCACTAAGTGGGTAGAAGCTGAGCCCCTAGCCACCATCACTACGAAGAAAGCAGTTAACTTTGTCTGGAAGAATATTATCAACAGGTTTGGGTTGCCTAGAGTAATGATCACTGATCGTGGTAAGCAGTTTCACAATGATCAATTCCGTGAGTTTTGTGAACAGAGGGGGATACATGTGCACTATGCTTCCAAGGCTTATCCTAAGGCCAATGGGCAGGTGGAGGTCACGAACCGCACAATCAAGAAGAATCTGAAGAAGAAGTTGGAAGCTGCAAAGGGAGATTGGCCAAAGGAGCTGCCCAGTGTCCTTTGGGCCTACCGTACAACTGCCCGAACGGCAACAGGTGAAACCCCATATTCTCTAGCTTATGGGGTGGAAGCAGTAATTCCTGTGGAAATTGGGCTGCTCAGCCACAGAATTCAGGGTTTTCAAGAAGAAGAAAACCAACAGGGGCTCTTAGAAGGGTTGGACTTCCTGGAAAAGAAGAGAGAAAGGGCAGCCATCAAAATGGCCACTTACCAGCAGCACATGGCAAAATTCTACAACAGCCAAGTCAGGGAAAGAAGTTTCAGGACTGGGGAGTTGGTTCTAAAGAAAGTGGATCCTACAGGAAAGAGGGTCAGACATCTGGGCCCAAATTGGGAAGGCCCCTATCAAATAACCGAACATGTGAAAGCTGGATCCTACCGATTGGCCACGCTGTCAGGAAAAAGGCTTCCTCAACCCTGGAATGCTGAACACTTGAAGAAATATTACCAATGAAATTTATTAAATATTTCTCTGTTGTCTCATTTCTTTGTCCTATCTTTTTTTGTGAACAGGAATTATGAATTATCAAATTTATTATAAGTCCAATCAAGTTGGATAAGTTTTGTTACTTTGATGAAGTCATATCTGATCTATATCTGAGGTTGACAAAACATAATGGCAGAAGCCTCGCTTGCCCAGCTCATATCTTCCGGGACCATGAATCCAAGCAGCCTCACCTGCCCAGCTCATGTCCTCCGGGACCATGTATCCGAGCAGCCCCATCTGCACAGCCATGTCCTCCGGGACCATGAATCCAAGCAGCCTCGTCTGCTCAGCCATGTCCTCCGGGACCATGTATCCGAGCAGCCCCGTCTGCTCAGCCATGTCCTCCAGGACCATGTATCCGAGCAGCCCCGCCTGCTCAGCAAACAAGCCTCAAGGGCGATCGCAAAAGTATCAGATAAGGCAATCTTTTAACTTGATTTACATTTCTTGATTTTCTCAAAAGAATACTCCTAGCCTAAGGGTACTACCGTTTAATCTACAAACACCGCACACAAAAGCAGAGAAGATGAAGCCATTCATTCAGCAAAGATATGAAGAGAGAGGCAGAGTCATTCATTATGAAAACTGATCATGTATATTCATTGAAGAATTTACAATGAAGTAAAAAATAAAAAAATAAATAAAAAATAAAAAATAAAAGACAAGGACTAGTTCTCATCGGCAGGCTCCAGAGCGAGAGGCTGGAGAAGCTGGTCCTGAGCTGGAGGGTCAGCCACCTGGTCAGCAACAGAAGACGGCTCCCTGAGGACCTCTTCAGCAATTTCTTCGATGAGGACACCAGCTGCCCCCGCTATGATCTCATCAGCCATGACCACGGCTGGATCGGTCACAGCTGAAGGAGGAGGAGACTCGTCGTCACTAGGGATTTCAATAGGAGCGGTAGAGCCCTCCTCGCCCTGGGTAATCCTGAGCAGACCCCGGTCGGTCGTCCCTTCCAGGAGCAGAGCCCCAGCATGGCTGTCATCCTCCTCATCTTCAGACTCTTCAACCTCCCCGTCATCCTCTAGACCGATCTCTTCGTCTTCAGGCTTGAAAGGGCTCAGGTCTAGCTCGGGGTGAGTTGAGCCTATCCTCCTCTTCAGAGACATGAAGCCGCTGAAGTAGTATTCGATCATCAGATCTATGAACTCCGTGGAGTCCTTCAGATGCTCCATCTGAGCTGATTGAGCCTGACCCTTCAGGAAGCTGATCTCCCTGCCCTTCTCTGAGAGCAGCTTGCTCTGCTTGTCGCATTTCCGAAGGCCATCCTGGATTTGTTCCTGCTGAGCCTTCAGAGCTGACTTGGACTCGGCCAGGACCTTCTTCAGATCCTCGGTTCTGCTCCGCTCCAGGTTCAACATGTCCTCCAGGTAGGAGGCCCGATTCTCATGAGCAGAGGAAGTTTCTGTCAAGCTCAGGATCTGAGCATCCTTGACGGAATGCTCATCTCTCAGCTTAACCACCTCAGCCTTCAGATTGGAAATATTCTGGCGCAGGTTAGCTTCCAGACTCTCGCTCTTCCTCTGCTTCTCCTCCAGGGGCCAAGATGGTATCCTTGTCCTCTACGGACTCTTGTGCTAGAGAGGTGCTGTAGACAGCCGCCTACGGTACACAGTAAAAACAGAGATTAGGGTTGGTCATTTGTCGAAGATTATGAGGGAAAGAGATAGTTACCTTGGCAAGATGGATGAGAAGTCGGGCGCGCTTCTCGTCGGAAGTTTTCCCCCTCAGCAGTTCCAAGTCCCTGTCGGTCGGGAGGTCATTCAGCACATCGATATCGTATTTGCTGCTCGTTAGGACTGAGAGCTCTGGGGCCGGAGGTGGGAGCTCGGCCTCAGCTATAACCGGTGTTGAAGAAGAGGCTTCCCTGCTTTTCCTCTTCTTGCTTACTTGTCCCTCCTCGGCCACCTCTTGAACCGAAGATACCTCCGCTCGGGAACCCGTGGCAACAATTTCCTCAGTCACCACCATCTGCTCGCCAGGGGCGGTCTGCAGCTCTAGAGCTGAGCCCTCCTCGGCCACGTCCTTCTTGGACTTCTTGGAGAGGGGAGCAGTGGATTGTTGACCCTGGGTGGTCACCCCCGAGTCCACGAATGTGGAGGGGTCGGTCAAAGCCTTCTTTTTTGTCTTCTTGGGCCTGGGAGGAGCCCTAGTATTGGCACGCTCGGCCATGGCTGCAAGTTTCGCCATGTTCAGCTTCATCTCTGCTTCTTCCTCTGGTAAGAACAGGAAAAAAGAGTTAGATGACCTCATCTAACAAATGAACAGGAAAGAAGAGAAGATACCTCTCTCTAAGGCAAGGGCCTCACGTGATGGTTCTGGACCGAGTAGGTAGGTCGCTAAGGTCTTTGGGGTGATGAGGACCCGGTAGTCGTGGTCGGGATACTCTGTCACCGCCTTCAGTTGTTCGCTGATCTGAACTGAAATTTCAGGCCTCTGCTTCCCTGCTCAGAACACAGCAAAATAAAGTCAGCCAAGAAAGCAAAAGTAAGAATGGAAGAAATGCCGAAGGGTTGAAGGGGCGGAGTGCTCACGAGAAGGATGGACCTCTCCCCAGAAGCAACGAATTTTGGAGGAGCTTGTCCGTTCTTCCCAGGAAGGGAACTCCCATCCTTCCCCTGAGATGAAGAAGAACTTGTCCTTCCACCTCTTATTGGCTGAGGGTAGGCTTTCGACTGAAGGGGCCATGATGTCCCTCTTGGAGAAATACCACCACTCTTGAGCAGTCATGCTCACTTGGTGGCAGTAGAGGAAGGCCTCTGGGGTCAGTACAGCCTTCTCCTCTGTGGCGGCTGCCCATAGCACGCCACAGCTGATCAGAATTCGCCAGGCATTGGGCAATAGCTGCCCTGGGGATAGCCCCAGGTACCAGAGGACTTCCCTTATGCAGGGATGGAAGGGAAGCCTTAGTCCGGCCTCGAAGTCGGCCATGTACAGGCTCAGCTCGTTCAGCCTGGGGGCATTCGCCCTCTCGGTCGGACCTAGAACTCTTAGTCGGACTGAATCCGGGATTTGGTATTTTACCCTCAGTATGGTTAGGTCAGCCTCGGTCACGGTTGAGGCAATTCGGTCGGCCTCTATAGGCCTAAGGTGCAAGGCTACACCCCTGGGTGGTGGATGATCTGTGGTGTTCATCAGATCAGGACGGTCGGTCTGACCCACTCCTATTCCTGAAGAGGCAGGGACAGAAGGCCTAGAGTGTGGTCGTCTAGAAGCCATTTGGTGAAAATGAGGAATGGCAGGCTGAATAATATCAAAAAATTGCTGGTAATATTGTGAAACGACTGGGGAGTAGGCGAACTCTCCAAACGACGGACAGTCGGACTGGTTGTGCAGATAACGACACAACCTGAGGAAGAAAAACGCCCAGGGATACCCTAAACCTTTAAGGTCTGGAACAGGGTTGGAACCAGCCAGAATCGGAGAACAACAACACGAACGTACCTAAATAAACAGGAACTTTGATAGTCTGAAGCGAATGACAGAGGATGATTTCTGGTATGAGCTCGCGGAGAACTTAGTAAGCTGCTAAGACGATGAAAGAGAGAGAAACCCTGAAAAGCCCTAACAGGCCCCTTTTATAGACCTTCCGTAAAGAACCTTCAAATGTGAACCGTTGATCAAGCACACGTGGCGCACCCAGATTAGAGGCCGCCTCCCAGGTCCTGAAGCGTTTCTGACACAACATTAAATGCAGCGTATGAATCAAGGTAAAGTCTGAACCGTCATGATTCAATGCACCAGACTGTTGGTATTTCTTCTCTTAAGGCAGGCCAATCGTTCAGAAATAGGGGAGTAGCTGATAGGTCATGACCTGTGGACCGAGCCGGTTGGTATTCTGGTCGGTCGGCAGGCATCTCAACTCGGCCATCCCCTGGCATGCTCAGTTCGGTCATCATCCCAGTGTGCTCAGCTCAGCCATGTTCGGTCTGCTCTCCTCAGTCGTTGTTTGGTCTGACCGACTAGGCCATTATCCCCACTTCATAGGAGCTGTTTGCCTAAAACAGATCACCCCGCAAGGAAAGGAAGATCCCACGGATTTCTCCACATCTTACGCACTATCTCCACCAGATCCCCCTATTTAGGGCAAGGATAATCGTGGGAGATGCAGTTATCTACTTAAGGGGCTACTAGCCTTGATTTACTCCACCAAATCAGGGATTGATCTCATCCCTTCCTGATTTGTCTCCAATGAGATCTCTATATAAAGAACGAGACTCTATGGTACAAGGTACGAACATTCTGCCCAATTTTACCCTGATAGTTTTTCTGCACTATTTCTCTATCCTCAAGCTAACTTAGGCATCGGAGGGGTGTTGGCAAGATACCATACCGGTGTCAAGTTCTTTTTGTAGGTTAGCCGGAGAGACGATTATAAATCCGCATCATCAATAACCTTATTGGTCATTTGAATCCTTTATCGTTGATACATGAAGTCTTCCTAAGTTTCACATGTAACGGGGCTTCATTTTACGTATTTGTCAGTGAAAAACGAGATAAATATCACTTAATCGTTTTGTTTGTATAATTGTCAGACGACGAATCGTATCGAGACCGTGAACATGTATTATACGAAACAAACTGCCCATTTTTTTAAATAACTAAGCTATTTCCGTATAAATAATTTCATACTGTATGCAATAGTCCATCTTTCTTAACATCAACACATGATCAATGACTTTGCAAATAGATAAAGATGAACAGAGACTTCTAGCAAAAAGACAAATAAAAATTTCACGTTCAGAACATCTCGGATGCTATTAATTAGTCCGCATAGAGTTTTGTTATAGTTTTAATTAGAATTCTGGTAAATGAGTGGTGCGGTTGATCGCTCAAAAATTAAAAGGGGTGCCTAAATTGACATGTATAAGTTACAAAAAAAAGAAAAGAAAAAAAGGGCATAAGGATAAAAGCGACGTTTGGAGCATCAGCTCACAGCCAAGTCTGGAGTAAAATAAAAACCCTTCCCGCGCTCAACAAACTTCTTCCGCCAGAGCGAATTCGACGACGCAGATGGTGTAGTAGGGTTTAAAGATCTCCGGAAAAAGCTATACGACAGATATTTGAAGCAACATGGAAGTTGATATGGAGACTTCTCCTAGCTATTTCGATCCAGAAGATCTCAGCACCAGAGCACGGTATCGTCGATATGGGTATGTATACGCACAATGAAGTCATTTATTTTCGTTCTATGTCTTCTGATAACCTTGTTTCTAACTTTTGTTGTTGTTTGAGACGCTGAATGGTCAAATTTTACCCCAATATGTATCCCAATCACTGGTTACGGACCTGCAGATTAGTTGCACAAAGTGAATTTGGGTCAATTAGCGACTCTTTCAACAATTCTCAGTGTAAAAGTTATTCTTATTATTCGAGAATTTTTTTTTTTTTTGCGTCTAGCACTTTTTGTTTGATGTTTGCACACGTCGACATGTGAGGCAAGATTTCATACATTCGTCTAGGTGGGAAATTTGCAAATTCAAATTGACATGTATGGGTACTCTTTTCCCCCCTAATGTTCAACACTTAAGTTGTTTGCGAATTGGATTCAAATGCTACGGAAATTGTTAAGAACCCTTGTGGACTTCCAACTGCATGGTTTATCTCACTAAGAAAACACTTGGGACCGCACATTTTACTGCCTCGTGCTACTGTAGCCGGAGAGCACTTGGTTGAAAGTATGTATACTTCAAAAATTTCCACAGATTTCTCGTGTCTTGGAATGCAACTTTTATTTGTATTTGCAGTGTTGGTGCCTCATGCTCTTGTGAATTTTGAAATTTACCATATTTCCTTTGTGCATACCTGCATGGAATGTTCACGAAACACGTGCAGGAAGAGAGGCCATACTTCCAGCATATCACCCCATCAGGAAAATTCAGCTTCAAAGTTCAGTGGAGGTAGGCTTTTGTTTGATGGGCAGAGCATTGAAAGACGACCAAATGCTGCTATTTTTCTTGAAGCTATCAAACAAGAAGTTGAGAGCAATGACGGTGATCACATAGAAGGAACATCTACCAAGACACAGTCTGCTTCAAGACGAAGATTATCCATTGACAGTCGTGGAATCTCCGAGGCAGATGTTGGCGCTGATTCAGTCCCTCAACATGGAAATTACTCTATGAAATATTGCAAGCACGAGGATGTTGCTATGGCGGACAGCGAAGATACAACATTTACTTTATTTGCATCTCTGCTCGATTCTGCTCTTCAAGGTGCTTGAAATGAAATTGATTTGCGAAGAAGTTTAATGTTCAATATTTTTTTCTTATTGTATGTTCCTTTTGATTCCATTGTTATAAATTTGACCAGGTTTCAATCTTCTGTTCAAATTGCTTTGATTCATTTAAGCAACTTTTTTTTCCTTCTTAATTTTGTTCTTTTATGTGTGTGCATTTGTTTGTTTTGTTTTGGGGGGGGGGGGGGGGGGGGGGATCAACAACGATGCAAACAGAAAACCATGGAGCCTGAGATGATATTAGTGGATTTTTTTGAATCAACCCAACCTTTTACTAGGTAACAATGTGAGTGCGTCATGCCTTCTTTTATGAAACATCTGTCGTGGTCGTGGGGAACCATGTGCATCAAAGAGGGAAATAGTAAGCATTTAACTATCTCATATTCTCATGTTTCAGTAGAAAAATGGCATTAGTATTGACTTCAACTCTTTGAATCCCATTTTATGCCAACGTTTGTATTGTGTATGTTAATTATTAAGGTATTGTCTTTTTACGACACAAATCTTTCCCAAGATTTTCACATGTAAAAAAGCTGTTTTATGGCGTATTGTGTTTACCTTATAAGCATTTGGAACTAAATAATAAGCATGTGCCACACCATAATACTTTGTAGGATCCTGATACCTTCATGCTTCTTTTTCCTAAGCTGGAAGAATCTGTTAACTTCGTTCTGCATTTTTGATTTGTCTATCACTCTTCAAAACTTTTCCTTGTGTACTATTAGCACAAATTGTGGTATAAGGGACAGTTTTGGTGCAGATTGCGCATCTTTCAATTGACATTCTGTCTGTAGCAGGGTTGATGCCTATCTCTGATCTCATATTACAATTTGAGAGATCATGCCGCAATGTGTCAGAATCAATAAGGTTTGTCTTACAATCTCATATATTTGGATCTCGGTTGAATTGTCTCATCGAATGTACGTAGGTGCATGTGTACCACATTGGGTTTCAAATGTGAATATCATACTGAACCTTTCCAAAGTTTATGTTACGCAGTTTTGAGGAAAAAAAGTATGGTATCATATTTTGAAATTGTGTATGTTGGTTGCAATGTCTGCTGGAATGTGCACATGTGTGTAGCACTCTATTCAGTGGGGGTATTACGTTATCTGTCTCTCTAGATTATGTCATGTAATTTTGAACATGCTGTATCACAGGTGTGTAGTACTTTAGTCAGTGTATATATTGCATCAGGCCTTTCTCTAGTTTACACTGCATGACTTTGAACATGACGGTCTGTGTATCATGGGGTTGGAAATATCTTTCCTTAACAAAGAAATTTACAATGTTTATTAGATGCCGTCCAGACTAGGGGATACATGTGTGCTCCTCTGTCAGTTGCCTTACATGCTATGGAAACACATGCATGCTCCTCTGTTTTGAACACTTCTAGAGAATCTTTGTGTGTATTGAATTTTCATGAGTAATTTGTGTTCGTTGCTTATGTAGAAAATGAGAAACTAAAATTTACTGATTTTTCTTGCTTCAACCTCTTTTTTGTTTTTCTTTTAATTTCCTTCATGGCAACGGATAGGCGGAAACTACTTTTGCTAGGTTGCAACTTTACCTTTGGTGTGGCAGTTTACAAAGTTATGGATGGTATATGAGTAACAACTCATGCGTATTTCCTATATACATGCCTCTATGCATGCATGAGAAATCAAAACTTCATTATTGTGAAAAAAGAAGGGCGGGGAAGGTTTCATTTATTGCGTAAAAGTGAAAGAAACCTAAATAAGGTCTTAATGCAGAATATGTGTTCTGTGCAACTTGTTGTAGTCCGTTCCGCTGATTTTAGTCATTGAGGTTCCAAGAAGCAATTATCGTGCATATTTTTTTGGGGTTTCATATTAGACTTTGTAAACATTAGCATATCTGGTAGGCTATGTGACTGTATTCCTTTCTGTTGCTTCTGTAGGTATGGTCCGAAAGAGAGACACAGAATTGTGGAGGACAAGTTAATGAAGCAGAAGGCTAAGCTCTTACTTGATGAGGCTGCTTCCTGGTCTCTTTTGTGGTACCTATATAGGAAAGGTATTAGATCTCTGCTCTACTATTACTACTGTAGGACCGATGTTTTCTGCCATATGTGTAGATAGATAGTCTCTGCGATGTTTCTACATCTTTATTGCAACTTCTTGAATACCTGCTCATTGAAGTTTGACAGTTCCATAATTCAACTAATGACGTGCTTTCGTACATTATCTCCTCACAGCAAGTTAATCATTTTTCTTTTAAAAGAAGTGGCATAGGAAAAATGAACAAGATGAGAAGTGTATGGTTGCCCAGTTTCTTTGCTGAATATAATAGCATATAAGGGATCTGATGGTTCTGTTAGACATTCACATTAACTACAATTTTCGCTGTCCATGTTATATTTGATCACTTCTCCAGGTATCTGATTTGTTAATTCCTTGTTTCGGTCCAGGCCATTTTTGAGTTTTGTTTCTCTTAATGGTTCATGTTGTGTAGATCTCGACGAGGCAACGTTGGTATATCTTTCTGTAATTTTAAAAGCTTGGGTGTGTTTGATAGGAAGGTTCTAATTCCTGATTATGCATCCGTACCTCATGCCTTTTCTGTTTCGATAACCTGCAAGGAAAATTTATCTTGTGTTCTCTTTCAACTTGTCAAATGTATTTCTGTCCAATGTTAAAGCTGGTCTCGGTCATATGCTTTTCCAATGAACTTTTTCTCTTTAGTTATCCCGCTCATTAATTTTTGAATTTACAAGGAATTTGGCCCATAAAAAATGATGCAAAAATGTGTGAATTAGTCCTTTATGCGCTGTTAGTCTTTTAAGTGTCACTTAGTGTCCTAGTTGGATGCACATATTTAAAATTTCAAACTATTTGGTGGACTAGGTGTTGTTCTCCTTGAAGGCTTGGGGAAGGAAGTTCTTTTTGGTTCTTGAATGTTTGTATTTGCTTTAAGTTCTTCCTTATGTGAGGCTTTGGCCCCCTTCTGGCTTGTAGTGAAAATTTTCTTTTCATCTTCTTGCAGGAGATGAAGAACTTCCAAAAGATCTAGTGCTGGTGATGCATATTTTTGTAGTAACTTGCTAGTTTTCTTGTTTTGTTCCATACTCTTATGCTGTGAGTTTTATTTGATGCCTTATCGCAGAACCCAAGAACTTCGCATTTGGAGGCTTGCCAATTAGTAGTTGTTGATCATACAGCACAGTTATGCGTCCGAATTGTCCATTGGCTTGAAGGATTAGCCTCCAAATCTCTTGATTTAGATAAGAAGGTGATGAGAGTACTTTCTCCTCGTGTGACAGTCTAATGCTTGTCTTGATCAGAATCCTCTGGTTTAATGATTGTATCTAATCAAATCAACTTTGTCCACGTGTTTTACTTGCTAAAAAACCATCTTACATTAAATTTTGCCACCTTCAATGTTGAAGATTTTCGACCCTAGTGTATCATTTGCCACACAAGCTCTCCCGTTATACCATGTCATAGTAACAGACAATGCTCTACCGCCATATATCACAATGAAATACCTAGTTGATCCTTGTGCTAATCTAGATGTCTCATGAAGTGGTTCATGTATATTACAAGATGAGCGTGTTGTGGATTTCCTTCACATTGTTTGATTTGTTAGTTCAGTGACTTTCAGTTCTCATATTTGAAATTTGTGTTTGGTTCAGGCAACAAAGCATTAGTGATTTACTAATAGAGGTTTTCTTTTGGCAAGATCTAGGTAGTATAAGAGGTGTTCTTTGAAAATTTAACCTCTTTTACAGGATTTTTTTCTGTTTGTGAAGATTCGTTTGATATGATTGGTCGGTTCCCCTTTGTTCTACTCTGAGGATTAAAACTCCATAATTTTGCCGAATTTGTGTTATGAGTACTATGAGTTGGTTGCTTGAGTTTCTTTCATTTTTGCAGGTCAGAGGTTCTCATGTTGGCACTTATCTCCCCAGCTCTGGGATCTGGAGTCATACTCAACGGTCTCTGAAGAAAGGTGTCTCAAAACCAAAAACTGTTCATCACTTGGATTTTGATGCTCCAACGCGTGAATGTGCAGAACAATTGCCTGATGATAAAGTACTTTATCCCTTTCATTTGATATATGTACATATATGCCTTTATTTCACCATGAACTGCTTGTGTTATTTGGAATTACATACAGCTGTTTAGGTTATATTACGGAGTCACTCTTTTTCAGATCTGTTTAACTTTGCCACTGTGCATTGTATCTGTATCGTATTTTGTGCTGTTCGTCGGCTTGGATGCAATTTTCCTGGAACTTGTAGATCTAAAGATTGTTGCGTAACATTTTTTAAGAAATATCTTCTTTTATTGTTATAGCTGCTAAGTACATTTTACCAACAGAAACAAGATGAATCTCTTCTAGAAGATGTCTGGACTCTATTAAGGGCCGGAAGACTAGAAGAGGCATGTGACCTTTGCCGATCTGCTGGGCAGGTATGCAAAACTTCATTGTGAGCTTATTTGCTTTCCAGTCCCATCCTTATATTTATTTCCATTTGGGCAGCCATGGAGAGCTGCAACTCTATGCCCATTTGGAGGGATGGACCTATTTCCATCGGTTGAAGCCCTAGTAAAAAATGGAAAGAACAGAACTCTGCAAGCTATTGACCTTGAAAGTGGCATTGGTCGTCAATGGCGTCTTTGGAAATGGGCTACGTACTGTGCATCAGAGGTAATCGGGAAGAGATACACTGGAAGTGATTTTATTGAAAGAAATTTCTTGGATTGCAAGGACTTCTACGTGTTGCACATTCTTTTTGTTTCCATTATCCTAGAATTTTGTTGCTCTTACCTTTTCTCTGCAGCAACTGCAGTGAGTTGAAATAACGTTTTATCTATCTCTAAACTTTTGGTAGATAAATTGAACTTAAACTTAACAGTTGCTTGCTCTTTTGTTGGAATCTCCAGTATTTTTGGTTGAGTAAGATGCTGCCGTATTTTTATTTGGCAGATACTAATAGGATGATTCATTTCTTATAACCTTAACAATATTTTTTTCCTACTTTCTCTTATTGAAGAGAATTGCAGAGCAAGATGGTGGAAAGTATGAAACAGCAGTATATGCAGCTCAGTGTAGTAACTTAAAGCGCATTCTTCCTATTTGTACAGACTGGGAGGTAAATTTTGGTCCCTTGAGATACAAGTATGTGAGAATGCTTCACATTATGCTAGTAGTTTTTGCACAAATGTTGCTCCCTTTTGAGACACATCTTTGTTTTCTTATGAGAACAATCAACTACACATATTTCTAGCAACTCGGTGCACAATGACCCCAGAATATGTCCTGGAAGTTCTGACAAGAATTATGGCTGTATAGGACAGTTATAGGCTTATAGCAATGTTAGTAGAAGGGAACTGACTGGTTAAATAATGTCTGTACGAACATTTAAGGTGGTGGTCTGTACAAACTTTTTAATTAGCAAACTGATACTGGAGGGCTTTGTTATTGCAAATAATAGTTCTCCATAATTTTTTTTATACCGTGAAACTTGTTATATTGCCAGTCAAATCAAAGAGCTATAGACAGAAGGAGCAATGAATTTATCTCTAAGGCAAGTCATTGAAAATCTCAAATGATGCAATTAAATATGGTGTTGGCAAAGTAAGTCATAAAAATGTGAAGAACTATTCTATGAAGAGTTGCATGTGCATAAATATATTGGATGGATCAGCAAATGTTACTGATTATTATAGCCGTTTCTCCGCGGGTAGAAATGGTTCCCAACATTTCAAAGTCAACTATGAGACTCAAAATTTAATGCCAACTCGGACAGATTCTAGGTCCAAGTTAACTCAACATTATAAGGAGGTGCCCTCTCATGTGATTCAACTTGTGAAGGCTCTGCATTTAAGACTTCCTGGATCGATTACGATCTGCAGGTAGCCTGTTTTTGTGCATCGTAGCCTTGTATAAGACAATATAGCTATTTGTCCAACTAGATAGAGGAAATGTCATGAAATATGTGAATGAAATGAAAACAACTCAATTCACCAACGATAAGGACTAGATGCCTACAGAATCACCTCTTAGAAGTCGTAGGCCGCTTCTCAGGTTTATCTGGCATGGGATACTAAACTTGAATCTCGTTCGATTTCCGCTATTGAATTTTGTAGAGTAACTTCCCTTAAACCTTTCATTGGAAGAACTTTACCTCTGCGGTGCGCATGCTGCACATACCTTTTCCATCTTCCAAACTTTTAATAAAGTGATCTGGATTGGTTTGTTATATTGTCATTTTAGTAGACAGTACATTATAAGGTTCCGTGAACAACAATTTGTTTGAACTTTGATGAAAGTTTGAGCCCGCCATACTGATTACAGTCGGTAGTTTATACATGTAATCATGTCAAATGGCTGAAATCTTGCTTATAATTATGTTAAATGGTCGAAATCTTGAGGTTTAGCTACTTTCCTTGCAGCTATCTGTGGAGTTTCAGTTATATTGAGTTGCTTTTTATTCCTTTCCTCAATTTTCTTGCACATCTTATTTTTCTACTCAAACCATCAATCTTCAAAATCTAAAGTCCAGTCCTTTTGCAGTCAGCATGTTGGGTGATGGCCAAGTCATGGCTTGATGTTCAGGTGGATTTAGATCTAGCCCGCCGGCAACCAGGTGCAATGAATGAATTTAGAAGTTATGAAGACTCATTTGGCGGAAGTCCTGGACAAGGAGATTCTGCTTCTCCACCTGCAGTTGGACCAGAGAATTGGCCACTCCAAGTGGTGAACCAGCAACCTCGACATCTTTCTTCCCTTCTTCAGAAACTCCATTCAAGGTAATACTTGAGCACCAATTTTTCAAGGTTTCATAGTGAATTGTTCCAGTAATTAATAGAGTCTATTTCTCGGCATGGTTTAGTGACTCAGTACATGAAGCTGTTACTCGTGAATGCAAGGAGCAGCACCGGAAAATTGAGGTAAGAGCTTCCTCTTTGGAAAACGCCTTAACATTCTTGGTATTGAAGTGGCACTTGCAGTACCAGATGCATATAGAAGCTCTGAAATGATATCTCCTGGACCATTGTAATATGGATGTGTCTTTCGAACAAGGATTTAGAGTGACATGATTGACATCATGTCTTACTGCTTTCTTGTTTGAGTGACACGGCATCTATTTAATGCTTTCCCTTGTGCAGTATGTTTGTTAAATAAATAAACTTGACACTCAGAATAACTGTTCACCTGCTGTCCTGGCTTCAACCTTCCTGACTGTGGATCACATGTTCTACCCTGTCGACTAAAGTGATTAGTCCTCCTGCAAATATTATGCAGCCCATGTAAAGAAGATTGCTATAGAAAAACTTCATGGTCCATCCCACTCAAATTTAGATATTAATTGTGGATGTTAGGAGCGGAAGCGTGCCTTCCGGGAATTATTGTGGGCACTATAATAGACTCGAGACCACCGGAGGTGGAGCAGGAGAGAGCTCGGGGCGACTTTAGAGAGAGAGAGGGATGGAAGTGGAGATGGGCTCAACTAGAGAGTAAATGCTTGTATTCAATGAGAGATGGATAGATGTTGTTGTGTCTTTAATGCTACATCAACTTTCTCTTATATAGGAGCCTCAAAGGAGGAGGAAGCCAGCTGGTGGGCTTTCTTCCTATTGCAGGTTTAGAGTGGTGTTTGGCATAGCCTTATTTGGATCTGCTCAGAAGTTGAGTTATGTGTCATAGGGCTCAGAGGAAGTTTAGGTGATATATGGAGACCTGTATCATGGAAAAATATGGTACAAGCTCCTAGGTGTTGTGATACATCTTTCGAGGTGTCAGGAGGAAGATGGTTTAGGTGTGGGTGGTGCCCTTATCTCTCTACGATCGATCAAGTTGGAGTTCCCCTGGGGTGGGGAGGACTCTTCTTCCTTGACAATCCCCTTACTCTAGCCTCCAGACCACATGCCTCCTTAGGTCTCGAGTCAAATCCCTAGGCCGTGCTCCCGACCTAGGGGTCTTGTATGATGATAGAGTCGCCAGCTCGTGGAGCTTTGAGTATAGAAGAATGCCATAAGATTTGGTTTCTTATCGGAGACAAGTCTTTCGGACCTCGGATCCATGTGGGTGGAGGTTCCTCCGAAGGTGCCTAGTGGAGGAGGACTTTCGAATACCCATATCAATGTCGAGGTCCTCTTGGTGGGTGGAAGCTTCTCCGGAGGTGTCTAGTGGAGGAGGACTTCCGGATGCCCACATTAATAAACGAGGGAAAAGTTTGATTGCTGGACATGTTAGGTCACAAAATTTCCGCATGCATGAGATGAAGTGTAGTTCCTTAGTTAAAGAATGGACAGAAAGAATTGAATCCCTACATGTGCCATATGATCCTGCCATTTAGAGTGTGCTTTTGTACTCTCTAGCACGATAGAATTAGGTATTGTGAAAGTGTTAGCATTCTCTTGTTGGTCTTGGACCTCATGCAGTTTGAATTGGTGTTGTGAGGCTAGCAACTCATCTGAATTCTAGCACTTTTTCTATATTTGAGCTGGGCCAGCTGGCTATCTGTTTGATGCTTCGGCTCCATTGTAGATTTATTTGATGGTAATATGCATCTCTTTTCTTTACGTGTTCATATCTCCAAAGGTAAGCAATTTTAAGTACTTTGTTTTTGTAAATGCTCAGATGTGCATGGTTTAATGAGGTCTTGGTTATGTTTTTCTGCTTCTTGTTTACTATGCAAGAAACAAATTGGAGTACCACTACTTGTTTATTTCCACCAGTTCTACACTCATCTTCTTTAGTTCTTTGAAGTTCATGTATTTTGTGCTCACTCTGGAATTTTAATTAAATCTGTCAACAAAAATTATCTCTCTGTTCTTTTAATTTGTTTTTTTCAACCCAGTTAAAAGAACTCACGTTCTTCTGACAAATGGTTTATTTTCCACAATTGGAATCACATGCCATTGGCTAGTTTGCTAATTCAGCATTCCTGTACAGATGAATCTTATGAAGTTGGATATACCGAATCTGTTAGACCTTATATGGTCATGGATATCACCTTCAGAAGATGAGCAACGTCTCTTCAGGTAGATTTATATTGTTTATCTGCATTTGTAGGTAGATTCCTATGTTTTTAGACAGAGCAGACAAGACCAAATTGTTTCCTTTTATGCGGTCCTAGTCCTGTGCCTGTAACTTTTTACGGTCTTTGAAAAAACTGTCTATATTCTAATAGTCATTTGCCGAATTGATATGGTCTCCATCCCCAATTGTTAGTCCCTTTGGAGGATTGCCACTTATTAAGGGGACATTATCATTTCACTTTGTATATTTGAGTTTCCCTGATTACCCTTGAAAAAGAAAGGGGACATTATCATTACATTTTGGGATTGCTTCTTTGAAAAGGGTAAAAGAGTAAAGTCACCGTTTTGCCAGTTGACTTTTGAAGAGGGACATTTTTTTTGGGACAGCAAAATGTGCCAAAAGGGACCAACAATTGGAGCCGAAGGGAGTGTCTAGATCCTAGTTATGATTATGTGGAGCCTCATGTTGTCCATTTGAAAGCAAGATCAACATAACTTGCTCAGATAGTTATCAAACATATAAAAGACAATCGTCTTGAAAGTCATTTCTCGGGTCTTATTTCTTCCGCAAGCATATGAAGTGAGCATTTTTTCATTTTTGTTATGGGCCATGTGTACAACTAAATTCTTATTTTAATTTTTCTTTTATAATAAATATAAAGAAAGTGCAACACCCTTGGATTACACTTAAATATGATTTACAACCAATCACTTGGTTGAGCGAGGTAAAATACTCGAGCATTGAGCTGCCTGTGCTTTGTGTTTTTTGACAGACCTCATGGTGATGCTCAAATGATTCGTTTTGGTGCACACTTAGTTCTTGTGCTTCGATACCTACTTGTGGATCAAATGAAGGATGCTTTCAGAGAGAAGATCATGACTGTTGGTGACCTCATTCTTAATATGTAAGTGTTTTTGAGCCATGTTCATTTGTTATTGTTGTAAATCAATAGAGTCGCGCTCGATAATTGTTTTGTGGCCTTTTTTTGTTGATCGTCCTGGGAAGCATCAACCCATAGTAATGCAGCTATGACAAGTTCTCTTGCGAATACAAATTTAAAGCACGCACCCTAGGAAAGGGAAATATTTTTGAAGCCTTATAATATTTCTCATGATTGTGAATTGCTGTGCGCTTGAAGAATGTCATTGTATTATCTTGTGGAAAAGTAAGCACTTGCCTGGTGTCTCCACCAGGGCTGAACCGTCTGCCTCCCCCTATGGAAGTGAGGTTTGTAGGACTACATTGTTTTATGAAGAAGACTTTCAGTTTTATCTGTAGAATCGAGTTTATTCCCTTGCAAAGACTTTTAAGTAGAAGAGTTGTCTAAGGTTATTGAAGACTAGTTACAAGTGGACCTTGTGTAAGGTTTTGTTGGTACCCAAAATTTTACAACTTTTTCAACGTCACTGGTACTTCCACATGTTCGGAGGCATAATAATTTGGGATGCAATTTTCAGGTATGCAATGTTTCTATTTTCTAAGCAACATGAGGAGTTGATTGGTATTTATGCTTCTCAGCTCGCGCGTCACCGTTGCATTGATTTATTTGTGCGCATGATGGAGTTAAGGCTGAATAGCAGGTATTTTTCCGTTGCAAATGGATTTTGTCATTCTTTGATGTTTCGTTCTTGAACTTACTCAGTTCTTTTCCTATATGTTGTATCCTTAAGTATCAGTTGTAGATGAGCATAGGCATGACATAAAACTTTAGAGATGCTACATATAGTATGTAGTTAACCATCTAATCATTTGGATTATGGGAAGACTTAATACCATCAGTTCTTAGAACTGCTATTACTTTTGTTGGTAAATAAACTTGCAGAAGTACTAGTTCTGGCAAAAAATAGAACAAGTTTATGTATTTTTTATTGTGAAGAGAAAGTCTAGTAAGTATAGATCCCAAACCGTAAGAAAGTTTCAATCTTTCCGAATAGATTGTTTTCCTCTTCAAAGTTACTAATATTCTGAGTTGCTTTTCTCAATATCTTGTGAATGTCTTAGAAACTTACCTGATGTTAAGAAATTGGAATGTCTTGTAGATCTTATGATTTATGGCTCTGCTGGGATTGCATATAATCTTGCTACAACTTTGTTACCAGACACGTTTATCGTGTCTAGAATGTATTACAAAGTTACAGCCTTCTGTATAAGCAGGAATTGTTGAGTGAATATTTGATTGTGCGTGAGGGTCTTTCTGATGTAAAGAACTTTTGTCATGACCCCGACTGATGCAGGCCGTAGACCCGCGAGGGTAGGGATAGTCCCGGGATGCCACTCGACCGGGGGTAGCGGATGCCACTCGACGCTACTAATCGCGGAAGTCACTCGACGCGACCAAGCCACTTGCTTGATTATAGGAGGAATCACTCACTCCAAGCAAGAAACTCTTGCATATATTTTTATAAACTCCAACTCCCCTTTTCCATTTCCATTAGATCAACTATAAATAGGCATTACATAAGATGACTCTTCAAAACTAATATTTAATGCTAGACAATTTCCAACATGACTCTTCAAATAACTAGATAACCCTTGGACTACATGCATGAACAATAATTAATATGAACCTAGGAACAATGTGTTTATGCAACTAACTACATGCATATGTGTGCCATATTAATGACTGATTATAGGATGCTTTGACCAGAAATTAAATGCATGATTAGAGGCTCTTCGGTTCAGCCGGGATCTTTATGCTCCTGCATCATTCTCCCTTTCTTCAAAAAAAAACTTCATCCTTGAATTTTGTTGCTCCCTTGCCACAACACAGTTGAGGACTCTTCTTCCTTTTCTTGGGTGAATAACTTCATTCGTAATGGAAATCACTTTTTCCCTCTTCATTTTTTCCACTTTTGGGAACAACTTAATGGATTCGCCGTTCATCTTCAATTCATAGATATTCTCCCTACCTCGATAGATAACGTCTCTGTCCCACTGCCAAGGACGGCCCAACAAAACATCATACGAGTCCATTGGCAAGACATTACACGAAATCTTATCCCAATATTGACTCCCAATTGAAAACTCTACTAAACAGCGCTTAGTTACTGGTATTCTTGATCCTTGATTCACCCAACTGACATGATAGGGTCGAGCAAGATATTCTGTTGGTAGATTGAAGAATGAGACCATTTGTTGAGAAACATAGTTACCTTGACTTCCAGAATCCATAATGAAGAGGCACTCAAACCCCTGAATAATGCCATAAGTCTCAAAAAGTTTGGTGCGCTGTTCATAAACGGATTCCTCTATCCAGTTTGAATCATTTGACTTGCGCATATTTGAAACACCTCGAAAAGTTGGACTTTGTTCGGTGTCATGAACAGGCAACAAAGAGGTCAGCTCTCCCAATGCAATGTCCTTGTCTTCGGGGTCCTCATCATAGGTAGGAGGCTTAGACCAATCAATCTCGGCTACCATTGCTGCAGTTTTGGAACATTCCTCGTCATCGAATATCTTTTCAGCTCTATCCTTTGGTGACCCCGGAAACCGCTGAATTACAAGACTTTTAGCATCAAAATCTGGTTCACATTCCTCCACTTCGGAAACTCCTTCTGGTTCTTCATCGTACGTTGGCTCTAATTCCCCCTCTGTCATGAGATTCACTTCAGCATTCTTTTTAGGACATTCATAGGACCTATGCCCTGCTTCACCACATCGAAAACATTTGATGGAATTCAGAACTTCCTTTCCTCGATCCTTGTTTCGTCCCCCTTGCAAGTTTGGAGATTCAGAAGTTGGTGCAACCATCTTTCCCTCCTTGCCCTTCTCGCCTTTCGAATTTTCAGCCTTCCGATAAGAACTCCATTTTAGTTTCTCTTCAGCTTTGAGTGCCATCTGATAAGCCTCCTCAAGAGAAGAAAGATGCTGCATGAGGAGCTCACCTTTGAGATTGGTCCTCAATCCACTAACATACCTAGCCACAAGCTGATCGTCACTCTCATGCAGATTAACGCGACTCATAAGCTGGTAAAACTGCTCTGTGTAATCTGCCACAGTTTGATCAAGTTGTTGGTGCAGCTGATGAAGCTTCTGGTAGAGAGTTTGAGAATAATCCAAGGGCAAGAACTTCTCATCAAGCTTTAGCTTCATTTCTGTCCATTTGTTGACTCTTGGAATTCCCCTTTGATCCCTGTTACGTTGAGATTGCTGCCACCAAATCAGAGCATGACCCTTTAATTTTGTAGCTACAAACTGAACTTTTCTTTCATCAGAGAGGTCTTTCCAATCAAAGAAAGCTTCGAGTGCTGCTGTCCAATCACAGTATTCATTGGTATCGAGTTTTCCATTAAAATCTGGAACATGGACTTGTATGCTTTGGTCTGTACTTTCAAGAGCACGCGCCAAACGATCCATAGACCATGGATTTTCAAAGGCTGGTTCTGAAACGGAGCTGGAAGTAGTTGACTGAGCATCACTCCCTTCATTATCCAAGTTTTCCCGTCCACTTCTTGGGCTACGAGTTGTAGGATCTGGAATCCGTTGGAGGAGTTCAGTCATTATTTGTTGAAGAGCTTGATTAGACTGTCTCAACTCGTTTAGTTCAGCACGAACATCAGCACCTTCGTTGTTCCTTTGACGTCGAGGAGGCATGGTGAATCTGAGGGAATTTGTAGGATTGATTGGAAGAAAAGAGATGGAATATGAAGCGGCTAGAAAGCAACTTCACAACCATAGCAGGAATACCAGCTCTGATACCAATTTGATGCAGGCCGTAGACCTGCGAGGGTAGGGATAGTCCCGGGATGCCACTCGACCGGGGGTAGCGGATGCCACTCGACGCTACTAATCGCGGAAGCCACTCGACGCGACCAAGCCACTCGCTTGATTATAGGAGGAATCACTCACTCCAAGCAAGAAACTCTTGCATATATTTTTATAAACTCCAACTCCCCTTTTTCATTTCCATTAGATCAACTATAAATAGGCATTACATAAGATGACTCTTCAAAATTAATATTTAATGCTAGACAATTTCCAACATGACTCTTCAAATAACTAGACAACTCTTGGACTACATGCATGAACAATAATTAATATGAACCTAGGAACAATGTGTTTATGCAACTAACTACATGCATATGTGTGCCATATTAATGACTGATTATAGGATGCTTTGACCAGAAATTAAATGCATGATTAGAGGCTCTTCGGTTCAGCCGGGATCTTTATGCTCCTGCATCACCGACCCATCCTCCCCGAGTCTATCACAACAAATGCTGGGTGATAGCACAATAACCCAAGGCCAACATTAAGAATATGCGAACCATAAATTTATACAAGGATGATCAAACACAGCAGAACGTTAAATAGTAAACTATAGTGTCCTTGTGATTAACATCAACAAAATAAAGTTACATTAATATATTACAAAACCACTAAGAGTTGCTATTATTGCCTTTACATATCCACATTACTTCAATTACAAAAGTTTACGGTAAGAACAAAGTCTATAAATAGTCTAACTTCCAAAACGACAAAACAAAGTACTTCCAATCACACTACAGGACACGACACAACAGGCGTCCAGAAGTTAGCTTCCGAAGGCTTCTTCAATCCTGTTTCAGTTTTCATCACCTGGAACATATATAAATATGCCCCATAAGCTTTCGCTCGTATGAATGAATAATACCAATGTTATATGTTTTAACAAATATGAAGAAATTATTAAAGAAACTAGATAACATATTCAAATAGGCTTATCCTTTCACATTTTCCATATCATTTATGATGCCCATCATTCTTACTTGTCTTGTTTCATATCTCAAGCGTCCTTGGGCGGATAAGCTAGACATCATAGCATATCCCGTATTCATAGCGTGAACGTAACTGGCGTTTCCAAAAGAACGAGGATAGAGTGATGGCACTACTAATTTCACAACACTTTACATATCTATTATGTATCCATGCTCGTATTCAATAGTTTAGGCACAAAACACATTGTTCGCATCGTTACAAGATAAGTGGGAAAATGCTTATAACCAAGGTATTAAACACTCACCTTGACTTCAAACTTTTACACAAGTTTTCTATACAAAATAAGCATCATAAATGCATATTAGACATAGTCCAAATCATTCTAACTTTTTATGTATCTAAAATCTATAAGCAAGAATCTAGAGTCCAAGTTTTAAAATTAAGTTCAAGTCTAACAACTCCAAAATATTTAGATATGCAATTACAAGTATCGGTATCAAAGTCAATAGAAGCTATACTCTAAAAGATTTGTAATAATAGGAGATAGATTAAAAAAACGAAGTTCGTACGACATCCTTGTGTCCATCGAAAGTTGGACACTCTAATTTGATACATAACAATTGCAGAACTGCATCTTAACCAACTTCAAACTCAAAACTGATTCTGCTCAAGTAACAATAAAGTTCAAACTCTACATTTTTTTGAATTTCAATGTGTCTACTTTCAAACAAAACAAACGGTGTGCAATTCCGACACTCGTGCTAAGAGTTATGGCCGTTCTGCCAAAGTGTGTCAGTGCAGTCAGCACTATTACGAATTAGGTAGCAGCTGAGTTTGTGAATATTGTAGAATTGTGTATTTTGAATTAGACTCCAAAATTGTTACTCAATATAGAAGATATATAGAACAAGTCTCTGTAAAAATTTCATAAATTTTCGAGTCCAGGAACAACACTAAGTAAGTTAACCAAAATCAGGTTATGCTTAGGTTTCCAAACTTCTTAATTCATGCTCAACATCCAAGAATCCATCAAGAGCTCATCTTAAATTCTCAAACCAAATAGGTTCTATGATTTCTAAACTCTAAACCCTACCAAGAAACATGAAACCAAACTTTTATAAGATGATATCAAACATAAAATAATATGTACCTATCACCTAGGGCTTGAATCTCAACTCAAGCAAACTTTCCCCTAATCTTGGTCTTAAGTTTCTCCCTTTCTCTCCTTCTTTCCATATGTTGCTCTTGTTTCTATCATATATAGAGAAACAATGGAATAAACGTAGAAAGACTTAAGATTATAATCCTATGTGGTGGAGTGCATATGTTAGGGTGTACCATCACATATTTTAACCCTATATTCACTTATTAAGCTTAATTCAAAAAAATATAAACCCACCGACTAATACATGTATTAACAAAAATTATGCTAGTCAACTTAATTCTCTAAACTTAATTAAATTGATCAGGTACACATGCATCTTAATTAAGACTAATTAAATTTCAATTTCAACTAACATACACATGAAATATCAATTATATTACTTTAACAAAATTAATTAGGGGTCTAGGGTGTTACAACTTTGCTGTTATCCGTTGTGATGTGACTGATGAAGTGCATGTTTGCCTAGGAAGCACGGATACCGATACGGGATACGGATACGATACGATACGGATACGGCGATACGGCAAAACCTAAAAAAATAGGATACGGATACGTCGGGGATACGGCGATAATTTTTTTTTTTATAATAATTATAGATTATGTACTATGCATAAAAAGAAGCAAAAAGAACTAGAAGAGTAGTTGAATTGCTAATAACATTATACCAATTATTTAGCACAAGTTAATTTTCAAAAGTCATTCAAAATAGAAAGAAAGTTACTAAAGTCTAAATCAAAAAACGATAATTCTTATTAATTTTTATCCATATCAACTTCAACATTCAATTGCATCCCCTCAGCCTTCATCAGAGAATATTATAACTTCTATATCCAGCTCATCAAGGAAAAGACTAGCAACTTCAAGTATACTGACACCCTTAAGCGAATCAAATGCATCTTCCGCCGTATCCCTAAAGTATCCGGCCGTATCCTAGAAGTATCCATCAAGTATCCAAAAAGTATCCGAAATTAAAATGATTTAATTTTAATGTTGGATACTTATTTGGCGTATCCGATACGTATCGGGGTGTATCGGGTGAGTATCGGTATCGGAGAAGTATCCAATACGGGTACGTGACTAGTTTCGGAGTATCCGTGCTTCATAGACTGATGCAATGGGTTCTCATTCAGAATGATTAGGATAGTGTCACATTCATAATTGTTCTTCTTGTTTGTTTGCTGTTGAATGTCTATCAGATGATCACCTTTTTGTGTGATGATCACACTTGTCTATCCCTTTCAAGGGACCTAGAAAATTATCAGTTAAACTGGGAGGGTGAGTGCTACGCTACCAATTCCCTGAATTTGCGATCTTATTTTGGCTGATTTATTGGAAGTCTGGATTTGTGTCTAATGTAGTTACTTTGTTGCTTCTTAACTGGCCTACAGTGCAGAAGTCAAATTTAAAGTCTTTCGTTCTGCTATTGAGTACTTGCCATTTTCTCTGGGAGATGATACAAAAGGCAGTTTTGAAGAAATTATTGAGAGGTTTTTCCGTCCTTGGATCTTGTTTTCATTTTTATAGGAAAGATGAATTTAATTATGTGGTTTCCATAACACACGATTTCATTATAATCTTCTTGAACAGGGTTCTGTCAAGATCTCGGGAAATCAAACCTGGAAATTATGATAGCTCGTCGGATATTGCTGAGCAGCACCGACTGCAGAGTCGGGAAAAGGCTATGGTTGTTCAGTGGCTCTGCTTTACGCCTCCTTCCACTATTAATGATGCTCATGTTGTTAGTAGTAAACTTCTCTTGCGAGCATTATTGCATAGGTAATTGATGGTGTTACAGGCAATAAATTTCATGGTTGTCATATTTCTTGACAAGCAGTACTATAATCTGCAACTCACATCTTACAGTACTATAATCTGCAACTCACATCTTACTTATGGGCGAGATGCACTTGTGCGTGAACACAGCTACTGAGTTAATATTTTTAAACTAGACCTTTAAACTTACGGCTTTTGATGCGTTAAAGAATTCCATTACAGCAGAAACATCATAATACAAGCAGCACCTGAAAATGGCTGTTGAAGGTGAAGTTTCTGTAGGAGACCCTTTTTATTAATGCTATGAGACCACTTGAATTGTGGCAGTTAACTCAGAAGTCTCAGGAAACTCATTCTGATTGAAAGAGCAGGGCAAAAGAAATAAAGAAAATGATGGTTTCATTATCCAAGGGGTTCTCAACTCTCAGAAGAATGGAGGGGGTTCTTGTATACGTCAATGCAAATCTTTAGGATTCAACTGACTATGCTACTGCGTAGTGTGCTAGTCATGAGGGTCGACCACTAGAGTTTAATCAGAGTATATTTGTACCATTATAATTTTGTCAAATTATTTGGACGCAACTGCAACCTACTTCTTTCCCCTCTGTTACCTTATTTGAGATATGTTTCACGTATATAATCATTTCTACTACATATAGACACACAGTGGTCATATTCTTATGCGCTTCTAAGAATTATGGTTCTGGTATTTTCCCGAATGTCATGTTTGGTTTCAACAGTAACTCCACTATTTTCCTTACCTGCCTTCTGTTGATGGCTGATCTTATTTTCTTGCCACAACCTAACCACTCACTGTTATTGCAGCAACGTACTGTTCAGGGAGTTTGCTCTTATTTCTATAGGGAGGGTGCCAGCAATGCCAATAGGTGCCCACATATTGCTTAGGTTTCTTGCCGAACCTTTGAAACACCCAATAGAAAACCTTCTTTCTGCCGAAGATCAAGATGTGTCTGAGAACATAAGAGAGTTCGAGGATTGGGTAATGTCTTAATTGAATCTCTCTATTGTTCATGGCTCTGAATACGGTTTCTGCTTTTCATTGTACTTAATGAATAACTTCTTCTAAGACTGCAATTTTTTGACAATGGTTTGTTAACTAGAGCGAGTATTACTCTTGTGATGCAACTTATCGCAAATGGCTGAAAGTTGAGCTAGAGAATGCAGAGGTTTCTTCCCTTGAGCTCTCAGATGAGGAAAAACAAAGAACTATTACGGCAGCTCATGAAACCCTAAATTCATCATTGTCGCTGCTTCTCAGTGAGTGACTTGACTATGACGGATTGTTGATTTGGTCTTTTTAGTTGTTTATTTTCTAGGTGGATTGTTGATTGCTCTCATTATTTTTTTTCCCTTCTAAATCTTTGGATTTTTTGGGTTGAACTTCATATCTCACTCTCTTAAGTGTTTCATTTTCCTTCTAGGAAAAGAAAATCCATGGTTGGTTCCCAATCAAGCTTATGAATCAATGGAACCTTTGTTCCTTGAATTGCATGCCACTGCAATGCTATGTCTGCCTTCTGGTGAATGTTTGTGCCCGGATGCTACCTTGTGTGCAACACTAATGAGTGCCCTTTACTCCTCAGTGGATGAGGAAGTTGTATTATCTCACCAATTGATGGTATGGTTTTTCCTTTCATCGTATTACATGATATAAAAGCAAGGACAAGCTTACCAAAGTGTAGTGTTCTTTATTTGTGCTAGCTCTAAATCTTTTGCGCTTGTAGCTTATGGTTGTGTTTGGTTGCCGGACAAAATAAGGGGAGTTCTGGACTACCCTTTGCACAAGTCCTTTTTTTGGCCTCGCCCCGCGCGGCGGGGGGGGGGGGGGGGGGGGGGGGTGGCGGCGGCGGGGGGGAGGGGATATGGATGGGTTTGTTTGTTGCCTAATGATAGTGAATATTATGGTGGGTGGATAATGTGTAAACCTATGGTTAATTGGGATTGGATTGGATGATCACAATTTTACACTTGGTGGTTGTCTATTATTTGTTATTCCATCCTACTCTTTGCCACCTCTCCCTCACTGCTGACTCACGTAATATGAATACAACTAAGGAAAGTAATATAGGAAGAGCATTCGTTGCTGGAGATGATAAATAACAACCAGGACCACTTACAACTCCAGTTGAGGAAAAACAATCTAGATTTGAGGTACTTATTTGTCTGGAGGTGGAATTTTAATCTCCTTTCAAACAGGTGGTCTTCCATCTTTGCAGTCTGTATTTGCATGTGCTTGACAACTCCAGTAGTCAGTTTTGTGTGAGGGAGGGTTTTATTGGGTTATGTTAGTGCTCATGTATCTAAAGTCTTGACATCCAACCCAGTGCTACCTTTTATCATTGAGCTATCATTATTTATGATTGTTTGCATTCTTATTCTCTGTTTTTTTCCTTCCCCTTTCTTGTGAATTTGTCGACCTTTTCCTTTTCTTTGGTTTTTGGGTCCTCCTAAAATTGCACAAGTATTGCAAAATGAAGGTTGCATTAATGGTAAAGATCTCCGGAGAAACCGCTAAAAAAAGGTTGAACATGTGGGAGGATATGAATAAATTCTGCTTTCATTTCCCCCGTATCAAACTTTGGCGGGAGAATCCCACAGCTAATATCTTCTCTTCTGATTCCATCTCTTATGTTCTACATGTACATATCAATGATTTGTTTCTCAGTAAGTTCGTAGTTCAACTCCACAAATAGCCTTAATTTTTGCAACTTGTCAGATGGAGAGGTGGTATAGGACATGATTTAAGTGAATACAGAACACTGGTCTCTACCAAATTACTTTTCATCTATTCTCTCTAGTTAACTTACACACACATGACACTTTCTTCTGCCAAACGGTTTTATCACGTCAATTTTTCTTGCTCTGTCTGTCTCTGTCTCTGTGTGTGACTTTTTTACTCCATGGAAAGGTGACAGTCACAGTCTCAGCAAGAGATAACAACTGCATTGAGGTTGTACTTCGCTGCTTGGCAACGGATGGTGATGGACTTGGACCACATGACCTAAACGATGGCGGTGTTCTTGCTACTGTGATTGCAGCTGGGTTTAAAGGTAAGGACCAGTGGTAGCTTCATTAGTTATTTAAAAACCTTTCACCCAGTTCTAAAATTTGCAAAATTTTGTTGTTCTGTAACCTAAAACTGCTAACTGGAAGTGGTTGAAGGCTCCTAGTTATTGGTTGGCTCTAGTTCATTGAATGTGTCAAGTAAAATTTCAAACGTTTATGGGATCAAAACAGATTTAAAACCTAAAGACTCCATATGTATGTATGTGATCATGTGTATATGGTTTTGGTAGAGTTCTAGCTTTAAGTGTGCGCATTTGCGGTTCCCAATAAAATTATGCCGTTTATATCTGCTGAATATAATTAACAAGAACTTGTTGAAGTAGCAAAGAAGATGTGGATATGTTAAAGCCCTGCTTGTTTGTAAGCCAATACTCTGTAGGAGTTTTCTTGGCCCGTTTCCTGCATTATTGGCTCCATGTTCAGAGAATGTGCCATGGAAATTTTCATAGCACATCAGAGATATACAGATGGAGTCTTTACTTTTTCCATGTGTGTTTTGATTGATCATATAAGGATGTGAGGTGCAGTTACATAGTGCAAATTGCTGTTGATTTTTGTCAAGGGTTTTTTTGTTTTTTACACATACAGGGGAGCTTGTTCGATTTCAAGCTGGAGTAACGATGGAGATATCGCGATTAGATGCTTGGTTTTCCAATGAAGATGGTTCTTTGGAAGGGCCAGCTACATACATATTGCGGGGCCTTTGTCGCAGGTGCTGCATTCCTGAAGTAATTCTTAGATGCATGCAGGTAAGCCTGTTTCCTTGATGCAGGAAGTCTCTGTCTTCCCTGAATTATTTGGTTTTGCCATCTATGATTAACTCATTTATCTGATTGCCTTTTGAAGTAGTCTCTCTTCTTCTTTGCAATCACGAGGAAAATTGTGAGAGACGGGATCTACGGAATGGTAGTTTTTAATGTTTTCATTTCTCATTATTTTTGCAGGTTTCTGTTTATCTCCTGGAGTTGGGCAATCCACCTGAAGGCCATGATCAGCTGATTGAACTCATTGCTTGCCCTGAAACTGGGTTTCTCCATTTGTTTAGTCAGCAGCAACTGCAGGTATGTTTGGTTGTTCTTCTGATGGAAGCGTCACTGTTAAGAAATATATTTTCTGTGTATTCTTCTCCTAAGAGGAGGCACAATATATATAGAACAATGTACAGAGTGAATCCCTAATTTATCTCTAACTGAATCCCTAATTTATCTCCAACTGAATCCCTAAATAGGCTCCTAATTATATGCCTACTTTTTACATAGTCAACAAAGTAACTATAAATACAATCTAACACTCTCCTTCAAGTTGGTGCGAAGATATCGATCATGCCCAACTTGAACACGATAGGGAATAAACTCTTGCTACCCAGTCCTTTTGTGAAGATGTCGGCCAACTAGTCTCCAGACTTCACAAACGGCATACATATCACACCCACGCTCAGCTTCTCCTTGATGAAGTGTCTGTCTATCTCTATGTGCTTTGTTCTATCATGCTGAATGAGATTGTGAGCAATATTAATGGCAGCTTTATTATCGCAATAGAGTTTCATCGGGCCACTATCAGAAAAACCCAAATCACGTAACAGGGTTTGAATCCACAAGAGCTCGCAAACCCCATGAGTCATAGCTCTATACTCAGCTTCTGCGCTAGATCTGGCAACCACTGATTGCTTCTTACTTCGCCAAATAATCAAATTTCCTCCAAGGAAGGTACAATAGCCAGAGGTGGACCGCCTGTCATCCACAGATCCAGCCCAGTCAGCATCAGTAAATGCCTCCAACCGAAAGTGACCATGATTAGAGAACAAAATCTCTTTTCCTGGAGCTGATTTGAGATACCTCAAAATACGATAAACTGCATCCAGGTGTGGAGTACGAGGATCATGCATAAACTGACTAACAACACCAACTGCATAAGAAACATCTGGTCGGGTATGAGCTAAATATATCAGTCGACCCACAAGTCGCTGATACCTCTCCTTATCAGTACGCTCCCCCATATCTCCACTCAGGTGATGGTTTGCCTCAATAGGCGAGTCTGCAGGTTTACAGACCAACATACCTGTTTCTTCCAACAGATCAAGTATGTACTTTCGTTGAGAGATAAAGATGCCTCTATCTGATCTTGCTACCTCCATTCCAAGGAAGTATCTCATTGATCATAAATCCTTAATCTTGAATTCTTGTGCTAACCGAGACTTAAGGTTATGGATCTCTTCCTCATCATTGCCTGTCATTATTATATCATCAACATAAACAATAAGAACAACAATCTTACCAACACTCCTCTTGGTGAACAGAGTATGGTCTGTATGGCTCTGCATGTACCCAAAACCCAACATAGCCTTTGAAAACCTGCCAAATCACGCTCTAGGTGACTGCTGCAGCCCGTAAAGTGTCTTCTTCAACCTACACACCTTTCCCTCACTGGCAGAGGAAGAAAAACCCGGTGGTATGGTCATATACACTTCCTCCTCCAGATCACTATGGAGGAATGCATTCTTTACATCAAACTGTAAAAGAGGCCAATTCATGTTGGCAGCACAAGACAAGAGAGCCCGCACAGAATTCATTTTTGCTACCAGAGCAAAAGTCTCCTCATAGTCAATACCATAGGTTTGAGTAAATCTCCTGGCAACTAGTCTGGCTTTGTATCTCTCAACTGTTCCATCAGCATTGTGCTTTATAGTAAACACCCATTTACATCCCACCGATTTCTTTCCTCCAGGAAGTGATACTAGATCCCAAGTACCATTCTTCCTCAAAGCTGTCATCTCCTCTACCATAGCTCCTTTCCACTCAGGTATAACAAAAGCATCCTGCCAATTCTGTGGAATAGATATAGAAGAAAGAGACAAAACAAAAGCACGATATGAAGAAGATAAAACGATCATAGGAAACAAACTGGGATATTAGATGTAGAGTACATGACCTCTTTTTTTTCCTAAGAGCAATTGGGCGATTGTCAATAATAGGAGGTTCAATAAGAGAAGAGTCACTACTAGAAGAGTCAGCAGAGAGAAAAGATTCATTACCGGATGAGTCAGCTGGAAAGTTTGGAACTGGAGTTGGAGGCTGTGAATGACAAGGTGGTACAACACATGTAGGCCTTTCTTTACCCCGTCTAGCAAAGGTCTTTAGGTTTCTTTGCAGCTGTTGTCTCCGTTCCTCAATATCACCCCCAATGTCATGTGTTTCTGAGTCAGCAGATATAGATATTTGTTCCTTTCCAGATTGATCTCCCAGTTCCCCCTCACCATGATTGTAAAACAAGAGTTGCTCCCCCTTACCAGTATAAAAGGAAGCCATCTCTTCCTCCTGACTAGTCTCCCCCTAAAGAGATGGGGAGTAAAAAGACTCTGTCTCCCAAAAAGTGACATCCATAGAAACTAAGAACTTCCGAGAATGAGGATCATAACACTTATAGCCCTTTTGGGTTGGGGAGTACCCAATGAAAATGCACTTCTGGGCTTTATGACCTAACTTACCCCCAGAGGGATGTGGGGCATGGACAAAGCACACACATCCAAACACTCGGGGGGAAGTGTTGTGACCCGATAACTGCTAGGAAGACACTCTATAGGAGTTTTGAAGGTAAGAACACTAGAAGGCATACGGTTGATAAGATAAGTTGCTGTCAAAATCGCTTCTCCCCACAAATATTTTGGAACATTCATGGTGAACAAAAGAGAGCGAGCAACTTCAGCAAGATGACGATTTTTACGTTCAACAACTCCATTTTGTTGTAGAGTGTCAACACAAGTCGTCTGAAAAAGAATACAATGCTCATCTAGAAATGCCCTAAAACGCCCGTCTATATACTCAGTACCATTATCACTACGGAGAATTTTAACATTGGCATCAAACTGAGTACGCACCATGGCATGAAAGGAGCGAAAACAAGAAAAAACCTTACTTTTTGACTTAAGTAAATACACCCAAGTAACACGAGAATAACAGTCAATAAAAGTGACAAACCATCTATGACCTTTAGAGAAGGAATAGGTGAAGGTCCCCAGACATCAGTATGAATAACCATAAACGGAGAATCACTCCTCTTATTAATGGGTGCATAAAAAGAACGTTTATGTTTACCAAGCTCACAAGCTTCACAAAAAAACTGACTCTGAGAACAAGACTTTATTAAATTAGGAAACAACCTCGCTAAAATTCCAAATGAGGGATGACCCAATCTTCGATGCCAATGATGTAACATAGAAAGAGCTGGACTCATATCGGCCTGCAGAGCTGAACCACATGACATGGGCTGCTGAGGTGGACAAGGTGCAGATTCCAGGTAATAGAGGCCATCATGTGCTCTACCACTGCCAATCACTTTCCCCGTATCTAGTTCCTGAAAGACACAATGAGTGGGAAAAAATATCACTGAGTGGCAGAACGAGTGAGACTACTAACAGACAAAAGGTTAGTAGCAAAGTTGGGAATATGTAGGACTGAAGAAAGAGATATTGAGGAAGAATAGTTGACAGAACCTTTCCCTGAAATAGCAGAGAACGACCCATCCGCTATTCGGACCTTATCCTTACCTGAACAAGTAGTGTAAGAATCAAATACAGAGGAACAACCTGTCATGTGGTCTGAAGCACCAGAATCTATAATCCAAGGAATGGCAGAAGAAGCAGTAAATGCTTTAGAATACCTGTGTGAGAAAAATTGGAAGAGGATGGAGCTGCGAAAGAAGTAGGAGCTATACTAGATGGAGAATCAGCCCGAGTCAGAAGGCGCCTGAGAGCTTGCATTTCCCCCTGAGAAAATCCACTAGGCTGATCAGAAAACACCTGAGACTCAGTATGAGGCAAAGTAGCAACTGCAGACTCTGAAACATGGGCCTGAGGTTGAAACTGAGAATGCTTACGTCCTCCCCTTTTCCCGCGAGAAGGAGGTTTTCCATGTAACTTCCAACAGAACTCCCTTGTATGATTGGTGTTGTTGCAATAATCACATCGAACTGACCCACTACTAGTACCAGACTGTGTCTTACCACTTGGTGCCGAAGAGATAAGGCCGCTGCTAGTACCAAACTGACCCTTAGGAGTGGCAATCATTTGTGGATGTTGACTGCATCCGAGGTCCTGGTATGGTAGCTAGCTTAGGTGTAGAAGCTGATGGAGGGAGGCCTTGCGGCAATGGAGGCGGCAAAGAGGATGGCTTTTCATACTGAGTGATGTTTGTTTCTGGATTCCAGTAATACAAAATCCCAGTGCTTCCATCTATTAATCCCTTCCAGGGTTTCGGCAGAGTAGGATCATCCGGAGCGTAGCGGGGACCAAGGAAAGCAGCTGCTGGCTCCGGAGTTGCCATGCTTATATTTACCCTAGTCGGAGAAATCGAGCTACTCCGAATCTCCGTCTGTATTAAGTATCTCTTGTCTTGTCACAATATCGAGCTCCAAATATGGGAACACGATTTGCAGAATATTCTGAAACCCTAACGCCCCTACGGTGTTGCGTGCCCCTCTGAATCTCGCCGAGGAGAAGATAGGGATGATGATAATGACGTCGGCGTCGGAAAAGCCTCAACGACGGCGACGGAAAAAGAAGCCGACGATGTACGGCAGCAGCAGCGGAAGTATATGGTGGCAGGAACGTTACCGCTCTGATACCATGTTAAGAAATATATTTTCTGTGTATTCTTCTCTTAAGAGGAGGCACAATATATATAGAACAATGTACAGAGTGAATCCCTAATTTATCTCTAACTGAATCCGTAAATAGGCTCCTAATTATATGCCTACTATTTACATAGTCAACAAAGTAATTATAAATACAATCTAACAGTCACGCTAGTGTTTACTTTAGTGTGGTGGCTATCATGACCTGTCCTATTTGAATAATCCTAAGAGTTGTCCATCACCTGCTGTAGCAACTTAAATTGGCTTTTTATGTTTCGTAGGCATGTTCTGCCAATTTATGTAGCCTGTTTATTTATGTTTCTGCTGAAATAGAAATCTTTTGATGGTCGATGGATGAAACTTCCAATTTAAAAACCTTCAGTGTCATAGAATTCGTTTCTCTTTTTGGAATTCGTCCTATGTAGCATAAATCTATACGATCGCTGCGATCGTCAGTTAGCAGTATCACACCTTAGAATTGAATTTGAATTTTCGTTGTTTTGGTTGTGGCAACATATTGATGCAGTTGGTTATTTTGATAATTCGCTTTCTATTGGCAGGAGTTTTTACTATTAGAGAGGGAATACTCAATTTACAAGATGGAGCTTCAAGAGGAACTAGCTTCTTAATTTTCAAGCTTACGTGGAAGGTGCTAATGTATTGTTAATGTTGGTTGCACAATGCCGGTTCAATTGGCTGTTTTCTCCAAATATGTTATGAACTTATATATTAATTAGTTATTTTCATTTTAACATGTAAAGTGATAGTGTTTAATTCACTTGCAATTTTTGAGCCCTGCAGCCATTAATTATGCTTCATTTTCATTGTCCTTCTGGGTGGGATAAGCTAAATGAGAATTCAACAAGAACATCTCTTTTGTGCTGCGCCATTTGAACCATTTGCAACAAGCCCTCCTGTTATAGCATCATAATGGTGACACTGGTGTCATTCGGTTTCAATGTTTATGATGCTGAAGAAGTTAATGGTTTGCTAGTGCTTCCTTTAGCACTATGGGACAAACACGAGTAACTTTGATCTTTCGGAATTGCTGCATCAACGTCTCTTCCTCGTGTTGCCTCTTGGTGTCACTAAGCTTGGGATCCTATAAAATAACCATAGTTTAGTCCCCGTGCCATCTTTTTGGTGTCTCTCTCTCTTGCACTCTCTCCCTCTGTTTGTGGGTTTGCGTCAGCCATATTCTCAACATCACTTCATCACATCTTAAGGTTTACGTTCATTTAAGTGCAATGACATGTTGAAGTTCATTAGTACCAAACATGCAATTCATGGCTGATTATAACAGTCTTGAACACAACCTAACCGGAGAACGACAATGAAAATAACCTTTGTGTTGCTTCTCAATGACATTGTCTCCGACTATAAACGGACAGGAAGACACCACGGACTAACAAACTATAGATGGACATGTAGATGCTACAGACAAACAAATTATAGACTAAGATGCGAACACCATGGATAGATAGACTATAAACCGAGATGCAAACAGCACAGATAGACTATAGACGGACAAACAGGAGGACAATGCGGATAGACAAACTATCGGTCGATAAGCATACATCACGGACAGATAGACTATAGACGAACAAGCAAACACCACAAGCTATAGACCAACAGACAAGCAAACATCATGGATGGATAGACAAACTATAGATGAACAAGCAGACATCACGAGCACGAAGACAATAGACGAACAGGTAGACATACACCATGGACTGTTGTGTCTGCCCTTCCGTTTATAGTTTGTCCGTGGTGTCTACCCGTTCAGCTATAGTCTATCTGTGGTCTCTTCTTGTCGATATATATACAGAGACGATCTGACGATCAGATCTTTGTCTAACCATGGCGTCTGCTCGGTTGAATATCGTCTATCTGTTCGTGGAGTCTACGTGTCCGCCAAAGTTTGTGGGGTCTACGTGTCTGCTATAGTGTGTGTGTGTGTGTGAAGAGGATTTGACGGTCAGTTCTCTGTTTGTTTGCGGTGTCTGTCCGTAGGGTTTGCCAGTCTGCTAATAGTCGGTCTATCTATGGCATCTGTGCGTTCGCCTATAGTCTGTTCGTTCACCTATAGTTTGTATGATCGTGCAGTCTACACGTCTGCCTATAGTCCATCTGTTTGTGGGGTCTGCTCGTTTGCCTATATTTTTCTGCCTATGGGGTCTGCCTGTTCGCTTATAGTCTGTCTATCTGTGGGTTTTGTCCGTTCACCTTTAGTTTATAGGTCCGTGGGGTCTGCCCGTTCGACTATAGTTTGTCTGTCCGTGGTGTCTACCAGTCCCTATATATATGGAGACGATCTAACGGTCAGACCTCTCTTCATGTATGGCTAGCTGATGTTATGGAGGGTCCTACTCCGATTTCGGCTCTTATATATGCTGCTACTATGGCCCGTGGTGTCTACGCGTCCGTCTATAGTTTGTCTGACAGTGGGGTCTGTTTGTCCGCCTATAGTTTGTCAGTCCGTGGAGTCTGCACGTCCCCCTATAGTCTATTTATCTGTGGGTCTGTTTGTCCGCCTATAGTCTGTCTGACCTTGGTGTTTGCTCGTTCGCCTTTTTCTGATAGTGGGGTCTGTTTGTTCGCCAATAGTCTGTCAATCCGTGGTGTCTGCACGTCCTCCTATAGTTTGTTTGTCTGTGGGGTCTGTCAGTCAGCCTATAGTCTGTTTGACCGTGGCGTCTTCGCGTTCGCCTATGACCTGTTTGTCCGTCATGTTTGCCAGTTCATCAATGGTCTCTCTGTGTATATATACACATACATGGAGACGATCTAACGATCAGATCTCTATCTGCCCGTGGTGTCTGCACTTCCACCTACAATCTTTCTGTCCGTCCGCCTATAGTCTGTCTGTCGATGGGGTCTCCCTGTTCGCCTATAGTTTGTCTGTCTGTGGGGTCTGCTCGTTCTCCTATAGCCTATAGTCTGCTTATTTGTCTGTGGGGTCTATCAGTTCGCCTATAGTCTGTTTATCCGTGGTGTCTCTCGTCCGCATATCGTCTGTCTGGCTGTATTTGCCGATAGTCTATCTACATGTGGCGTCTATGCATCTGCCTATAGTCTATTTGCTCGTGGGGTCTGTCCGTCCGCCTATAGTCTGTCTGTCCGTGGGGTCTGCTCGCCCGCCCGCCCGCCTATAATTTGTATGTCTGTGGGGCCTACTCGTCTACTTGTTCGTGGGTGTCTGCCAATTTGTTTATAATTTGTCTGTTCATGTGGGTCTGCCAATTTGACTATAGTCTGTCATTATACACACACACACGAAGAAGATCTAATGGTCAGATCTCTATCTGTTCGTGGTATCTACCTGTCCACCTATAGTCTTTCTGACAATGGGGTTTGCCATTGCCTATAGTCTGTCTATCCGTGGTGTCTGCGGGTCTGCCTATTCGTGGTGTCTGCGGGTCTGCCTATCTAACTGTCAAATCTCTATCTGTCTGTGGTGTCTGCGTGTCCCCCTATAGTCTGTCTGTCCGTTGTGTCTGCCAATTCGCCTATAGTCTTTTCAATATATATACGGAGATGATATAATGGTCAGATCTCTATCTGTCTGTGGTGGTTGCGCGTCGCCCTATAGTCTGTCTGTCCATGGGGTCTGTGCGTCCGACTATAGTGTGTCTATACATGGTGTCTACACATCGGCCTATAATCTGTGTGTCTATGGTGTCTGCCCCATTCACCTATAGTCTTTCTGACAACGGGGTCTGTCCGTCCACCTATAGTTTGTCTATCATGGGGTCTGCCCGTTCGCCTATTGTCTGTCTATCCTGGTCTTTTCACATTTGCCTATAGTTTGTCTAACTGTGGGGTCTACGCATCTGCCTATAGTATGTTTGTTTGTGGGGTCTACGCGTTCGACTATAGTATGTCTGTCTGTGGGGTCTGCACATCCACCTATACCCTATAGTCTGTTTGTTTGTTTTACATATATTTACACACGCGCGCGCGGATATGATCTAACGGTTAGATCTTTATCTGTAGGAGTTCGCGTGCCCCATATAGTCTGTCTGTCAATGGGGTCTACCCGCCCGCTCCCCGTCTGCTCGCTTATAATTTGTCTGTCCATGGTGTCTGCCCGTTCGCATAGTCTTTCTGATAGTGGGGTCTATTTGTGGTGTTTGTCAGTCCGCCTATAGTCTGTCTGTCTGTGGGCTCTGCCTGTCCGACTACAGTCTGTCTCTCTGTTGTGTCTGCCAGTTCACCTATAGTCTATCCGTTGTATATAGACGGAGACGATATAATGGTCAGATCTCTGTCTGTCCGTGGTGTCTGCGCATCCCCTATTGTCTGTCTGTCTATATATATATAAAGACGATCAAATGATTAGATCTTTATCTGTCTGTGGGGTCTATGCGTCCGCTTATAGTCTGTCTATCCGTGTAGTCTGTCCGTCTGCCTATAGTTTGTCTGTCTGTGGGGTCTGTCCGTCCGACTATAGTTTGTATGTCCGTGCAGTCTGCTAGTTCGCCCATAGTCTATCTGTTCGTGGTGTCAGCCCGTCCGCATATAGTATATCTATCCGTGTCCGCCTATAACGGGGGTCTACGCGTCCGCCTATAGTCCGTCTGTCCGTGGTGTCTGCCAGTCCGCCTATAGTCTGTCTGTCCGTGGGGTTTGCTTGTCCGCTTATAGCCTATTGTCTGTCTAACTGTCTGTGGGGTCTCTCGTCCGCCTATAGTCTGTCTGTCCGTGGTGTCTACGCGTCCGCCTATAATCTGTCTGCCAATGGTATCTGCGTGTTCGACTATAGTTTGTTTGTCTGTCCTCTAACAGCCAGATCTTTGTCTATCTGTGGTGTCTGCGCGTCCCCTTATAGTCTGTCCATCTGTGGGGTTTGTGCGTCCAACTATAGTTTGTCTATCCGTTGTGTCTGCATGTTCGCCTATAGTCTATTTGTTATTCCGTGGGGTCTGCCCGCTCGCCTATAATCTGTTTGTCCGTGGTGTCTGCCCGTTTCGTGGGGTCTATCCATCCGCCTATAGTCTGTTTGTCAGTGGGGTCTATCCATCCGCCTATAGTCTGTCTGTTCGTGGGGTTTGTGCGTCTACCTACAGTTAGGTTTACACACACATACACGCGCGCGTGTATACAGAGACAATCTAACGGTCAGATCTCTATCTGTCCGTGGTGTGTGCACGTCCCTCTATAGTTTGTCTATTCGTGGGGTCTGCTCGTCCGACTACAGTCTATCTGTCTGTTGTGTCTGCAATTCACCTATAGTCTGTCTGTCTATCCGTGGGGTTTGTGCATCCCACTGTAGTATGCCTGAACGTGGTGTCTGCATGTCCGCTTATAGTCTGTTTGTTCGTGGGATCTGCCAATTCGGCTGTAATTTGTTTGTCCACGCGGTCTGTCTGTCCGCCTATAGTCTGTATATTCGTGGTGTTTGCCCATTCGCCTATAATCTTTCTGATAGTGGGGTTTGTCCGTTCGCCTATAGTTTGTCTGTATGTCCGTGGGGTCTCCCTGTCTGTCTGTCTGGTCCGCTGGTCCGCTTATAGTCTATTTGTCCATCCGCCTATATATATATATATATATATATATATATATATAGAGAGAGAGAGAGAGAGAGAGAGAGATGATGTAATGATATCTGTTTGTTCGTGGTCTGCGCATCCCCCTATAGTCTATTTATCCGTGGGGTCTGTTAGTTCGCCTATAGTCTGTCTGTCCGTGGCGTTTGCCCGTCCGCCTATAGTCTATATGTCCGTGCCCGCCTATAATCTGTATACTCGTGGGGTCTACGCGTCCGCCTATAGTCAGTCAGTCTGTGGCGTCTGCCCGTCCGCCCATAGTCTATCTGTCTGTCAATTCGACTATAGTTTGTATGTCCACGCGGTCTGCTAGCTCGTCTATAGTTTGTCTATCCGTCGCGTCTGCTAGTCGGTCTATAGTCTGTCTGTCTGTGGCGTCTACCAGTCCGCCTATAGTCTATATGTCTGTGTCTGTCTATAATTTGTCTACTTGTGGGGTCTACGCGTCTGCCTGTAGTCTGTCTGCCTGTGGGGTCTGCCCGTCTGCTTATAGCCTATTGTTTGTCTATCTGTCTGTGGGGTCTCTCGTCCGCCTATAGTCTGTCTGTCTGTGGGGTCTGCCCATCTGCTTATAGCCTATTGTTTGTCTATCTGTTTGTGGGGTCTCTTGTCCACCTATAGTCTATCTGCTCGTGGTGCCTATGCGTCCGACTATAGTTTGTTTGCCAGTGGTGTTTGCACATCCCCCTATAGTCTGTCTGTCTGTGTAGTCAATCCGTCCACCTAAAGTTTGTTCTTCCGTGGGGTCTACCCGTTTGCCTATAGTCTATCTGTTTGTGGGTCTCTCCATCTACATATAGTTTGTATATCTGTCCCTGGTGTCTTCACGTGCCCCTATAGTCTCTCTTAAAAACTACTGTAGAGTTAGTTCTTCATGTAACAACTCCATATTGTCTTCATGCATTGATTTCATACTTTAGCATATACCATTGTCCTATTCTTTCATACTACCCTTTGCTATTTCCATATACCTCCTCCTTCCGGTTACGAAATGAAGTAATATTAATTCCTCCATGAGGTATAGTATTATCCAATTCACGTTGGGACGGTTCAAATAAGGAGAGAATTGAAGCTCCAATGGATTTCACAAGTTTTCTTCTGCTTTCCTCAGTCTTTTACAACACAATAGAGGGAAAACAAGCTAAACCTTGAACGCCAACTAACAATTTATTGTTTACAGGCCCAAAACAATATTGAAAGGCAACAACAAAGTTTGAAAATTCAACCTCTTTTATTCTCAAATTCCCAATTGCCCATAACCTTTGCTTGAGTTGGAGGTGATTACAACTCAATCAATCAAACTGATATGCAGAAATATTAACAGAAACAACACATTATCAACCAACATCCAGATTAACACGCACAAAATTCTTGCGGTACTCAGTGCTTCGTATTATCAACGAGGGAACACAAAAAGGAAAAAAAAATCAATCCTTAATTCAAGCTAAATCAAGGAGTAAACAAGATTTTTTCAACAAAAACTGATTAAGTTCAATTATCAGAATTACTGCATCAGGCTCTTACGTAGGACCATTGAGATGACGAATTGTAACATTTAAAAATATTTTGAGTGATAGAGAGCAAAAAAACGCCTCGAGCTTCTTACAGAATGTGGAGCCATATTCATCGTTACCGCTGAGAATTCAACCAATTTCCTTGGGGACTTTCGGCAATGCCGTCTTCTTCAACTGTGGCATTGAGTTGAAGCGGTTTGAGGCGAAACCTCGTATCGGTCTTTAAGACCTTGAACGAGACTCACATGGCGGTATCTCAGATACGAATAATTTCTTCAGGTTAGGTCGTCTTCGAAGCTATTAGAAACAGTCATGAATTGTATGTTCGGTGCTGATGAACTGCGACATGGAATTGCAGTTAGATACAGGAAAACCCTAAGATGCGATCAAGTGATGTTGATAATATGGCAGATGCAAACACACAAAAAGATAGACGCGCGGACTGAACAAAGGTTATTTATAGAATTAGACCAATAGGCTGTGTTTGGGATGTCAAAAAAACTATTAAATGTTTAGTTTCTAGTTTCAAAATTCTCGACAAAAAATAAAACGAATTAAAGTCCCTTAATATGTAAATATTGCTTAATTATTTTGTGTATATATAAAATACAATACTCAATGTATTTGTCGCAATAACTAAGTAAATAAGCAGTATTAATCAAGTGGGACCTTAAGTGTTCGGATAAATATTGTATTTTTTACTCAATGTAATTGCTATAATAACTAAGTAAATAAGCAGTATTAATCAAACGGGACCTAAAGTGTTCGTGTAAATATTGTATTTTTCACTCGGGTTTTGAAAAAAAAAAGTAGGAACTAAAAAACACAAGCTGCTTGTGACGACGAGTAAGTTGTAAGATGTTTTGTTAATAAAGAGTGTTTATAATTTGTGCTTTTATAATAATAAAGAAAATTACTCATGGTAAGCTATGCTAAACATAAACTAAGATGTCTTTGATTTTTACTCAATAAAACCGTGAGATTTCTGTTGTGTTAAACCTAACATAAGATCTTCCCGTTTTCTATTCAATTAAACTGTGATATCTTCTCTACTCAATTATTCGTCGCGAGAGTTACGCAACCTTAACTTATCCGTCAATCATACTTCGCAAACCGACCCATTTGTCAAAAATAATCCGAGCAGGAGAAAGAGAAGTCCAGTACTGTTTTTGAAATAGTATGGATTGCTCTCCTTCTCGGGCTAAAGAGTAAAGATAGCCCTTGCACTACTAGAAGTGATTATGCCATTGGTGTCAACTTGGTAGAGTGATTGACTGAAAAATAATTGATTTATTTGAAAAATAAAGCTTGGCCAACAATTAAGTAAATTATGTGTAAGGTCACTCGGCTTATTAATATAGTCTTTTGGACTAGAATTCAATCCGGTTTTTGTATTTTTTTCATTCAAGTGTCCAATCAATAGTGTCGTTAACCGATTTGTGGAGTATGATTGACAAATAAGTTAATATTGTCTCATAACGGGGAAAAGATGTCATGATTGAATAAGTAACGGGAACGTCTTATATTAGGTTTAGCACAATAGAGATGTCACAATTTTATTGAATAAAAAAATTGAAATGTCTTAGGTTATGCTTAGCAGAAAATACTATGAGTAATTTTCTTTATTTTTATAAATGTACAAATTATAATTAATTGTATTTAACAAAAAATGTTACGACTACTTATCCAACTCTACAAATAGTTTGTGTTTTTTAATTGTTATTTTTTCACAAAAACCAAATAAAAAATAGAACATTTAACACGAACGCTTTATGTCCCATTTGATTAATATCACTTATTTACTTAGTTATTGCGGCAATTACATTGAGTATTGTCTTCTATACATACACAAAACAATTTAAATTATATTTACAGAAGGGACTTTAATTCATTTTTTTTCCGATGATTTTGAAACTAGAAACTAAACAGTTAATAATTATTTTTAGGATAAATTACTCTATTGGTCCTTGAAGTTTGGACAAAGTCCAACTTTAATTCTTACCATTCAAAATAGTTCGATTTTGATCTTCAATTTAATTTTTTGCTCAAATTAAGTTCAATCGTTAATAGACGTTTGGTTTTTAAACGAAAAAGTCAAATGCTGACTTATTTTAAGAGTATTTTGGTAACTTAATATTTTTTAATGTATATTCTACACCTACTCTCTTTATTTCTTTCTCATTTTGATCCCTACTGTTTGTGCTTCGACTCTTTTTTAACCCCCTCTCTCTCTCCACCCTTTCCAAATTGACCCATCTTCACCATTTACGAGCTGTAATGTGACCTAATTGCAGAAACTATTGAAAAATTGAAGCTGAATAGAAGAGAGAGCAATTAACTGGGTTTTCAAACAATGATCTTTTTTTTTTTTTTTTTTTTTTGATAACCGAGGTATCCGGACGGCTTGGGGACCTTGAAACAATGATCTTGTGAGTGAGAAAGGGCCGACCCATCACCCAGTAACCCCACACCTCTCTCATAGCTGCAAATCCATTTGTTTCTCTCTCTTGAGTAACCCACTGCATCAGAGAGAAGGAGAAAACGATCACAGAAAAAGAAATCCAAGAGAAGGATCTGAAATTGCCAAATTCAAGTGGGATTTAACGAAGCGGATATTGGAAATTAAGGAACACAATGACTTGATGACGCACTTGCATTGCCCCAGTGTCTTGACGGGTAGTCGAAGAGTATCATCATCGTTGCTTTCTCCGGAAATGTCGATTAGTTTATGGTAGTACCAGTGGTGGTTGCCGTTCGCTCTAATGGTGGTTAGAACCAAGTGGTGGCCAGCCGGCCGATGGTTCTTTTTCTAGATCTCAGGGCATACGATTTTGTATATACACATGTATACATTGAATCGTTGCCCCTTCCGTTCGATGGTCACTATAGATTTCTCAAAAAAATTACATATAGATGTATAAACGTATACATTAAGAAATATAAATCTCTTACAAATTCATACTAATTCATATGGATTTCTTGAATCTGGCTGTAAAAAAGAAAAATTAAAATTGTTTCCTTTTTCATTTGGAAAAATGGGAGTGGATCAGATTATCTTGCCATTTCTAACCCACAAGCAAAGAATTAGAACACATGGATCAGATTCTCTCGATATTTGCTCCCGGAATTCAACTCATCATTTTCCAATACTCAGATCCCTCTCTTTCTCTCCTCTCTCTCTCTCTCTCTCTTCACTACCAAATGGCTCAAAACCCTAAACTACTTGCAACATTGGAGGAGGTAGCAACGCCAGTGGATCGATCATCCAACAATGGTGGTGGGCAAGCAACAACTATGTTCCTGGGGGTGATGATAAGCTCCTCCGTAACACCGGTGTCGAGGTTCCGAATCCCACTGGAAGTGGTGGCAGCCTTTTTGCACCAGCTAGCCCTTGAGTTCCCAAGCATGTCTCTTAATGCAGTGTCTAAGGAATAAACATGCAGCCCTCCATACCTCTCTCTCTCTCTCTCTCACACACACACACAAAAAATCCACATTTTTCTTCTTGCTCGTGGTTTGATTCGGTGAATTTTTCTGAAAATCAGATCCCTCTGTTTTTTTTTTTTTTATGGATAGCAGAATCTTTTGCTTTAGAAATAAATTTCCCATAGTCATTTGGACCCACAAACAACTCCTGGACAGAAAAGATAATGGGCGAGGAGGAAGGATTTTTGAGGGAGTGTTCGTGGTGGAGGGTGAGAGAGAAGAGGTTTGTGGAGGAGAGGAGGTTGGAGAGTTGGCGACGATATGGTGGAGATGGAATGAGTGAGGTGAGAAAGTTGAGGAGGGGATAGGGCAGAGAGAGGGAGAGAGAGGTGGCCAAGGGTCGAAGCACAAATAATAAGGACGAGAGAGAGAGAAAGAGAGAGTGTGTGCAGAGTATATCAAAAAAAATATTAAATTATCAAAATATTTTTAAAATAAATTAATATTTTACTTTTCCTGTTTAAAAATCAAACGCGATTGAACCTAATTAAAATAAAAAATTAAATAAATAATTAAAATCGAATCATTATAGAAACTAATGCGTGACTTTGTCCGACCTATGGAGTAGTTTACCCTTATTTTTATCATCCCAAACACGGCCAATAGATTTGTCGCGAAGGCATAAACAACCCACAGGCCCAGCCCTCTTGTTACAACCTTCGTCTCCGTCTCCGTCTCCGTCTATTTGGTGTTACGCTCGCTCTCTCTCTCTCTTCTCTCTCTCCGTTGGTGTGCTTGCGTCTGCCATATTCTCAACGTCACTTGATCACATCTTAGGGTTTTCCTGTATCCAACTGCAATTCCACTTTGAGGTTCATTAGCACCGAACATTCAATTCATGGCTGTTTCTAACAGCTTCGAACACGACCTAAACTGAACCTGAGGCACCGCCATGGGGGTCTCGTTCAAGGTCTCAAAGACCGGTACGAGGTTTCGCCCCAAACCGCCCCAACTCGAGACCGCAGTTGAAGAAGACGTCGCTGCCGAAAGTTCCAAGGAAATTGGTCGAATTCTCGGCGGCAACAATGAATCTAGTTCCACATCCACTAAGAAGCTCGAGGTGCGTTTTTGCTCTCTGTCACTCAAAATGTTTTGAAGGGTTGAACTTAAAATGATTTTACGATTCGCGATCGTAATGAAGTCCTACGTAAGAGTCCGATGCAGTAATTCTGTTGAATTTTATCAGTTTTTTGTTGGAAAAATCTTGTTTATTCCTTGACTTAGCTTGAATTAGGGATTGATTTGTTTTCCTTCATGTTTTACCTCGTTGATAATATGAAGCAGTGAGTGTCGGAGGAATCTGATTGATTGACTGACTGTAATAACCACCAAATCTGGCAAAGGTTGTGGGCAATTGGGAATTTGAGAAAAAAGGAGGTTGAATTTTGAACCTTCGTTGTTGCCTTTCAATATTGTTTTGGGCCTGTAAACAATCAATTTGTTAATTGACGTTCAAGGTTTAGCTTGTTTTCCCTCTGTTGTGCTGTAAAAGATTGAGGAAAGGAGAGGAAAATAAATGAATTCCACTGGACCTTCAGTTCCCTCCTTATTTGAACTGCCCCAGCGTGAATGGGAGAATACAATACCTCATGGAGGAAATTAATATTACTTCATTTTGTAACTGGAAGGAGGAGGTATATGGATATATCCAAGTGTACTATGAAAGATAGGACAAAGGTATATGCTAAAGTCTGAAGTCAAGGCATGAAGACAATATGGAGTTGTTACACGAGGAACTTACTCGAGAGTAGTTTTGAGCCTGTAATGTCCCCATTTTGTAACCCCCTTCAAAGCGACGATAAGATAACTAGATTTTTTTCCTTGTAGAGAATTGCCATTGCTGATATGTTTTTGTTTTTGTTTTCATTTATTGGAGTTGGTAAATGTGTTGGTTATTGCAATCCTTGATAGAGCTGTTCCGTTGGTTTTGGGAGAACAGAACTTGCTTGAATTCTTATTAACGAGAATGCTCAGAATAGTTTATAATCGTTTCTGTTGGCTTGATGTCTTTCTTGATCATTTTGACTGTCTTGCAATCTAGATTGAAGTCAGCAGAGGGGAGGAAGATGTTACAATTCCTGGTTTGTCCTTCACTTTCTAATGAGTTCTTATGTCTGGTGGATATAGTTCAGTCATCTTTATGTACTAATTATGTTGGTTCTTTCTTATTTCGGTAGAGAGTGAAGTTTCGTTCACGCTGAACCTCTTTCCAGATGGCTATTCAGTAGGAAATCCCTCAGAGGTATGTTGAATAATTATTTTTTAAAATGTAGGCAGAATTCAGCTGAGAAAATTTTCTCTGGTCCAATACAGTAATGGTTCGTACTTCTTTCTATTCTATATATACAATTAATGAAGTTTCTATATGAAACTGTGCATCAGGCAACCATGCAATATGGTCAGAAGTTTTTACATCCATATGACAGGACTTCTGAAACTCTCTTCTCTGTGAGTATCTGTTGTACATTTTTCCTTTTAATCTCTCAATAAGTGGTTTATTTGCATGTTGCTTTATTTTTTCGCGGGCTATAGGAGTAGGGTACTTCATATAGTGTAGCCTGGCCTTAAACATTCCTTGCTTGTGCTTCTGTTGGGCTACCTATGTAGTGGTGGATGAGGAAACTTGCTTTTGAGGGTATTCACTTACCCGAAGGTGAAATTCTACGCAGAACTCCATTGTATTTGTCTTGACAAATTTATGCGTGGTTTTTAATTGCATACTGCCAGCATAAAGGAGTGGGCGAGGGAGGGGTAACAATTTTGCCTTTTCTTTTCTTCTTGTTGATGGATGCATTTTTTTTTATTGTTGATATACACTGGTGTTTTATCTTTGGTATATTTCTTTTGTTGTAATAATTTGTTTTGCTATCTGACTTCATGTGCTTGTAGGCAATCGAGTCTGGCCGTTTGCCTGGAGATATCCTAGATGACATACCCTGCAAGTATGTTGATGGGAAGCTTGTCTGTGAGGTAAATTATCTAGGGTTAGAACTAATTCTCTTTGGCTATGAGAGGTAGCTTCTTTGCAATCACACACGTACGAAAACATAAAAACTAATTTTTCCAGTCTCAAAAGTATAAAATGATGATGTATGTTATATGATATAATTGATGTTGATCATTCAAATTAGTTGTTTGGTTCGAGAAGTTAGGTCTCAGATGTTTGAGTTATGGCAGGTGCGAGATTATCGGAAGTGCACTTCTGAAGCAGGACTTACAGTTTCTTCCTCAAACGGTTCTCCTATTGTTCATAAAGTACATCTTAGGATGTCACTGGAGAACGTAGTAAAGGACATACCATTGATCTCAGATAGTACTTGGACGTATGGTGATCTAATGGTGAGTGTAATATACTTCTCTCATCTCTGGCCAAATGGAACATGTAGCCTTTTGATATTTGTTCACTCTTCACTGTAGGAAGTGGAGTCCCGGATATTGAAAGCCTTGCAGCCACAACTTTGTCTAGATCCTAGTCCTAAGTTTGATAGACTTTGTGATAATCCAGTTCCCACAAAGGTAATGAAATAGGAACTTGTTTTATTCTCTTCATAAAGGATGCTCATATCTAATGAGTACTCTCTGTTGAACTCAATTTGCAGCTAAATTTGGGTCTGTGTAGCCTACGGAGGAAAAGACTAAGACAGATGCAAGAAATTAGTGTCACTCCTAACAATAAAATCTATGGCAAAAAGGTCTGCATAGATAGGCTGCCCGAGAGCTCAAACTGCAGGTCGGTAGATGCAGGACCCATGTATGGTGCTGTCATGTCCCGGCATGTGCATGAGAATCCTACTGCACAGAATGTTGGTTCTAGCAATTTGCTAGCTCCAAGAGCTAAAGGTGCAGATGCTTCTGTTGCATTGCCCATGGTATCTCACCAACCAAAATATCAACCGGGGGCAGGCAATCCAAGAATGATGCAGGATCATGGGTCGGGGCTTATTTCGAATGCAGGAGCTTCACCTTCTGGGCAGGACATGTTGATCTCTTATGCTAACCTTATGAACTCTAATGTTTCTTCTGTTCATGGTAAGAGAGAACATCAAGATGGGCAGCTGTCACCCATGTCCAGTTTGAATAAGAGACCGAGGCTTACATCTTTAGGTTCTGATGCATATCAACAGCCGCATATGGCACCGCATATGGACAGCTTTCAGGGATCTGAATCGCAGTGGAAAGCTACATTGTTGCAGCAGCAGCAGCAGTCGATTGCAAGAGGAATTCAGTATGCAAATTCTGGGATGCAAAAGTATCCCCAGCAGGTGTTTGAAGGGGGTTTAAATCAGGAAGGTGGGATCGGACAGTTCACTGTGGCGCAACAGGGGATGAGAAATCCGAAAGAAGAGCCAATTGAGACAGACAGACTGGAAAAACCTGAACTTAATCAGAATAATAATGAAATGCACATATCGGAAGCAGAAAGAAATCATATTGACCTCCATCAGTCACGACTACCTCAGAGGTTAGCACAACATGGATTAATGAGATCCAATTTTCTACAAACATCATGGAATAGTCTTGGTCAAACTCTTGACAACAATTCTAGGAAAGAGGAACAGTTGCCAAAAAGGAAATCAGTGCAAAGTCCCCGTGTTTCTGCTGGGGGTTTGCCTCAATCTCCCTTGTCTTCAAAATCTGGAGAATTTTCTAGTGGTTCAATGGGACCCCAATTTGGACCTGTTGCTACATCTGCCCTTGGATCTTCACAGAAGGACAAAATGGCAGTTACTCCTGCTGTTGGCGGAACATCTATGACTTCAAGTGCTAATGATTCCATGCAACGGCAACACCAGACACAACTACCTAACAAACGGAGATCAAATTCCCTTCCAAAGACCCCTGCAATGAGTGGGGTTGGGTCTCCTGCTAGCGTCAGTAATATGAGTGTTCCACTAAATGTAAGCAGTCCTCCAGTTGGTACTCAATCTCCGGCTGATCCAGTGGTGCTTGATAGGTTCTCAAAGCTTGAGATGGTGGCTGGGAGGTATAATGTCTCAAACACGGTGTATCATGTAGTTTATGCATTTCTGTTTCTGTGATATTGTAATGACTTTTCCTTTTACTGGCCCAATAACTTGTTGGAGTCTAAAAACATGACACAAAATGCTTAAGCTGAAGTTATTTGGTAGTAATGGGTGGTCCATTTATGTCCTTCATACTTCTTTAGGGATTGGGGGGTCACATCTCCCCACTTTAGTGGGCAACGTTCTAATTGCGCAATACATGGCCCAACAAGCTTCTGCCGGTGGACATGGCGGAGCACTCTGCTCCCATCATGTAGACGGGGTTATGCTTTGATACCATTTTAACGGACCACTCTTTACTGGCCGAATAACTTGTTGTAGCCTAACAACATGACTCAAGATACTTAAGCCCAAATTATTTGGTAATAATGCGTGGTCCACTTTTTGTCCTTCACATTTCTTCTAACCTGCCAATGTGGGATTGGAGTGCCACAGATTAAGTCACATAATTCTCTGGCAAGATGCTCCGCTCCGACTCTCCATCCTTGCTCTATGCTCCCTCTCAAAATTCTCGCTCTCGCGAATTTTGGTAGTTTAGGATATTTTCAAAAGATGCTTTCACACTCATGGCCCGCTTTCGCACGCACGTTAGTGACTAAGGTCACAGATGTGGTTGGTGTTGTGCTTAACTCGACAATATCTTTGTCTCAATCACTTGGGGTCAGCTAACCTAAATCTGGTTCATCTATCTGGTTTTACCATCATTCATATCCTTTGCCGCTTTCTTTTCTTCTTACCTTCGTTCTTGTGGATCGACTAACTGTTGCTTATGGGCACATTTGCCGGTCTGGTGGTCTATGATGCTCTGACCATATCATCTCAAATGAACTTCCCTCATTTTCTCTTTTACTGGCGCTATTTCTAACTTCTTCCTCATTTGATTTATTTCTTCTATGTTTGTTGTGGCTCTGACCATCCATCTCAAGCTCTCAATGTTCTCATGTTAGCTACAATTTTTTGTCAACAGTCTTTTTTGTAACTGTACTATTCAGTACGAAACTTCATATCAGGTCTTGCTGCAGGAATCCCACATTGCCTGGCTGCAAAAGTTCCTCCCAGATAATCCAACGTGTCTATCCCAGATAATCCAAAGAATCTATCTCTTCCTAGTATGAAACAGTCTTATAGAAATTTTCTTGTCAACTTAATAGAAATCCTTCAATCTCCTGATGCACTTCTCTATTCTATCCATTCTGCTCTATTTCTTTGGGCCACATCCTCTTCGTCTTTCCCCCTGTATATATATTTGGCCCTAGGTATGGACAATGGTCGGTGTTGGGTACTTTTTGACCATCAAGTTTCAGACAATCATCATCCATCTTGACAGTTATGCTTAAGTTACACCCCATACGTTCTCAGTCCCACTTAAACCCTTAGACACTAGGTATCTATCCATAATTCTAGCTCAAAGTCTAACCATTCTCTTGTTTCATCAACTGAAGTGCTTACAATTAAATAGGGTGGAATTCTTTATTTACCATATTTCGTAACAATCCATTAGTAAGGGGAATAAGAAAAGTAAGTATTTAGTGCTGATCCTCGATGTGACCTATTGGATTCATTTGTTTCTTACCCTACTGCTCTCAAGCTAGTCAGAGTTTCAAATGTATTATGCACACTGTTTTCTTTTGTACAGTTATCCATGTTCTTTAAGGGAACCCGATCTAATTGTTTCCTATTCCAGGCATCAAATTAATTGTAAGAAGAACAAGGTGGATGAGCAACCCATCAGAAAACCTAATACATATCGTGCCCAAGAACTGTTGGCTCATCTATTGAGTGATTCAAATAATGAGAATTTCAGAGATGAATCATGTACGATGCCATTGTCAAAGTCGCTTGTAGGTGGTAGCATGAATATTTGCAAGACAAGGGTTTTGAATTTTGTGCAGACTGAGCGCGTAATGCAAGGTTTTTTTTTTTATATCAAATGATTAAACGTCTGGAACTTATTCACCTCGTTGATTTTTCGCTTGCTAACAACTCCATTTTCAACTGTCAGGAAATGGTTTTTCTATTGTTCCTAGGGCACGGACTAGAATGATCTTGTCAGGGAAGCAAAATGATGGGACCATAGCAATGTACTATGGAGACATAGAAGATGGTGATTATTTTGCTGCAGAGGATTATCTTCCTACATTGCCGAATGCTGTGAGTTCCTGGCTTACATCTGTAAAGTTCATATATTACATAGCACACCACAAATAATACCTTTCAGGTTTTGAATTGGTGTGGTCCATCTCAGTTGTTTGGAGTTAGCATTATAGTTTCTTCATCATTGTATCCTGTTAAACAATCTTCCCTTGGATCAGATAATGGACAGGTTTTCCGAGATAGAACTATCGTTGTCTTCTTTTGGCATTTTCTCTTCCCTTACGAGCTTGTTCGATTTGCATAATCTCATGAATTTACTAAATGAGTACGGTTTTAGTGTTGCCACTACTTATTGGTCCTTCCTGTTGCCCATATTTGGGCTACTACTAGGACTATTCCTTTATATGCTGCTGTTTACTTGCGCTTTTTCTAAATTGTCAGTACTCAGCACCTTTGCCTCCACTATGCTTGTTTAGTCCTCATTTATTAGTGGCCAACTTCTTGCCTTTGCGAAATGGCAAGAAAGTACCTGGGTCTCTTATTGTTCTATGGATTTAACTCTTGTGTAAAACCAATTATATTGAGTGAACTTTGCTTTTGGTCCAACAAGGAATTGTGTTTTTCTAGGCGGTATGCTCGTCTCCTCGCTAATACTGGTTGGTTAACTGTTGCATAGATAGAGAGCGTGAATGGACACTTTTAAGGATGCCCCTAAGGTTTTCTAGTAGCATCATGTTTGTGGACTTAAATGCTCCATACGCATTATGCTAGCCTTCTACGAGTATGCATTTTCCTCTGCCTTGTCTTATATGTCTAACTGTTCCTGTAACAGCATATTGCAGACTTGCTTGCGGCACAATTATGTTCACTGGTATGCTCTTTTAACTTAGACTGGACATAAAGTAATCACGATTTTAAGTTGTACATGGTTACACTTCATCTCACATTGTCTGATGTGATCTTATTTTGCAGATGATACGTGAAGGTTATCATGTGGAAGATCATGTCCAACCTAAACCAGGTCGCACTAATCGTGCCCCACCTAGTCAATCCAATGCCTCTGGAATCACTCAAAATAGTGCTGGAGTAGAGATGCAGCAATATTCAGATGCAGTTTCTGGTCAACCATCCAATGAAGTTGCAAAGCCAACTAATAGTGGTAATTCATCTCTACCACAAACCCTGAATCTACCAAGTTCAAGGATGCTACCTCCTGGAAATGCTCAGGCCTTGCAAAACTCTCAAGGCCTCTTGCCTGGAGTTTCAATCCCTGGTAGGCCCCATCAAATCGATCCGCAATCAGTATTGCAGCAGCAGCAGCAGCAACAACAAAACCAACAGCCCTTAATGCAACAACAAACTTCCCAATTCCAGAGATCACCTCTTATGGTTACGGCGGCAAATCCACTTTCTAACATGAATACAGTAGGGCAGAATCCCAACATGCCGCTGGGTAATCAACTGGTTAACAAAAACTCTCCTCTCCAACTTCAGATGTTACAGCAGCAACAACAGCAGCAGCAACAGCAGCAGCAGCAGCAGCAACAGCAACAGCAACAGCAGCAGCAGCAGCAGCAGCAGCCACAGATGCAGAGGAAAATGATGATGGGACTTGGACCGGCAATGGGAATGGGAAATATGGGCAACAACATGGTTGGGCTTGGAGGAATGGGCAATGTCCTGGGCATGGGGGGTCCAAGGGGGATGGGAGGAACTGCAATGTCAGCACCAATGGGCCCAATCTCGGGCCTGGGCAACGTGGGGCAGAACCCGATGAATCTGGGTCAGCCCTCGAATATTAGCAACGTCATAAGCCAACAACTTCGTTCTGGGGCTATAACCCCGGCACAAGCACATTACATGGCCACAAAACTTAGAATGTCGCATAACAGATCATCAAACATGATGGGGGGGCCTCAGTCGAGCATAGGCGGGATTTCAGGAGCTAGACAGATGCACCCGGGCTCCACTGGCCTTTCAATGCTGGGCCAGACTCTAAATCGGGCCAACAACAATCCGTTGCAGCGAACGCCAATGGGGCCCATGGGACCACCAAAATTGATGACTGGGATGAATCTGTACATGAACCAGCAACAGCAGCAACCACAGCAACAGCAACAACAACAGCTGCAATTACAGCAGCAGCAGATGCAGCAGCAACAACAGCAGCAGCAGCAGCAGCATCAGATGCAGCAACAGATGCAACAGCAGCAATTCCAGCAGCAGGAAACAAACTCACCCCTACAAGTTGTTGTTTCACCGGCTCAGGTGGGTTCACCCTCTACGCTGGGTATTCCCCAGCAACTAAACCCACAGTCCCAGCAGCAGCAGCAGCAAGCTAGCCCGCAACAAATGGGCCAAAGGACTCCTATGAGCCCACAACTGAGCTCGGGGACTTTGCATCCATTGAGTGGTGGAAATCCAGAAGCTTGTCCTGCAAGCCCTCAGTTGAGCTCACAGACGCTTGGCTCGGTGGGTAGTATCACTAATTCACCTATGGAGCTACAAGGTGTGAACAAGAGTAACTCTGTTAGTAATGCATGAGGCATGAGTTAAAGATCAGCAAAGATTGGTTTCAATCCCCTTGGTAATGCTCTAGCTGCCCATGGTCTCCTCTTTTCCTTGGCAGTTGTTCAGATTTTAAATAGAGAGGTGACAGAGCTGAATCAACTAAGTGATTCTTATATCGTACCGAAAAATTGAATTATACCCATATCTGGTGGTGCTCCTGGATGAGAATTTCAATTTCCCATTCCGGGGGTTGCTGTTGGGTTTTCCACACCTGCCTATAAATAAATGAAGAATTTTAGCTGGCCTGCCAATTACAATTATGGGCATACAAAATCTTTCTTTCTTTTGTAATCGATTAATGTAAGCTGGTCACCGTTCTAAATGTACTCGAGTTCATTAGGTTTAGCATTTTTAAGGTTTTTATTTGTAGAGGGGATGGAATGGCATTGTAGCAACTGACTTCCAATTCTGTTTAATTTTCTATTATAGGGATGTTGGAAGTTGAATAAATTGGGTGGCTTAAGGTTAAGAAAAGCAGTGCAGATGGAGTAGTTTCCACTAATGATCCAGTGTTAAAAGGGATCAAAATGCGTGAAGTTTAGGCAGAACATAGTATCTTTACATGCTGTTGCATGTCCCACGGGTATAAAGTTAGAGCATATTCCCATCCGTACTTTCTTCCTCTCTGACAAGAAAGATTTTGGTAAAGAGAACAGGTGAAGGAGAAGTTTACATACAACCGAGGCAAAGTGATTTATGATGGAATTTCAGAGGCATTCTTATCATCCGGTAGATCCAAGTCCATGGCCTAGTTGGATTCACTTGGTGCTTTAGAAAATATCTCAATTCAATTCCTTGCTTAGGGATCAAATCAATCAAGGCTCCTGCCGGCAGCTGCATTAGCTACAATTGTTCGATCTAATTCATTCTTTTTTATCCTGATCTACAAGTCTAAGAATTTTTTTTTCTCATTCTCTCTCTTTTTTTTTCTTCTGAAAAGCTTGATTGGACCTTTTTAACCGGCTGTGCTTCTTTGTCAAGAATACTAAGGTCCTCTAATAAGTTTGCCTACTTTACTTATGAAAATAACGAGAACAGATTATTCAAAAAGAAAAAGGTGCTAGTTAGTTAATTGATGGCAAAATATTGGCAGCACAAAATAAAGCTTCCACAGATTCCAGAGTCTATTGCATTAGTTCTGGTGAGAAACTTCAAAAATTCCTCCACTCAGACTGTGACAAGAAGATTCCCAGGCTTTTACACCCAAACTGCCAGACTTCAGAGTAAATTGAAGTTTCCCCATAACCATCCATCTTGTACATCAACAAGAACATGGTGATAAATTCCATCTTCCACTCCCGACACAACACACAGACATCATCACATATCTAGTTCATACTGAAAGAATGAGCATGTCGAGTTGAATAATGTTAAGCAGCAGAAATAAGAGCAGACATTGTAGAACTCCAGTGAGTGAGTGGAGCCATGATGGTTGATCAGAATCACCCATCTTCGTCCTGCTTTAAAATTTATTAACCTAAAGTCTGCAGTTAAGTCTGTCTTGCTCCGTTGTCACATGACTTCTTGTGATATCCTTCAAAGTAGGGCAACCGGACAGTGCCATGGTGAGCTCAAGCTCATCCTTTAGCATTTCAATGACTCGTCGAACCCCATATTCTCCCTTTGCTGCCAGTCCATAGATGACTGGCCTTCCAACCTGCAGCAGTAGAGAGAAATTACAAAAATAGGAAAGGGCCAATAAAAAGATACAGCAGCCAAAGAGCAAATACATGCAGCATCAATGGCCTTCCAAATTCTTCAGATTTTCTTTTAGCCATTATTGGTCCTCCGATATATAAGACTCCTGTGGTGTAGTATGAAACAAAACACATTCCGGAAAAGCATAAGAATGTATTGATGTCACATGGTCAGAGTTTACCAGAACAGCTTGTGCACCAAGAGCTAATGCCTTGAAGATATCTGTACCCCGCCTCACCCCTCCATCAACGAGAACAGGAATTTTCCCTCCTACAGCATGGACCACCTGAATTCACAATACAACATTTGTTTTAGGCCTTTTGAAACGTGAAGTAGCGCACCTAACAGAGAGTGGTAATTTCCAGACCCATGCAGCAATGTTGTTCACCTTCCAATACTCGGGCAAACACGCTATATAGAGAATTCGCGACGATCTGGTCTAATGCAATGCACTGTATGCTTTGCAAATCAAAACTTCCCTTCCCAGCTTCTGGAGAACCAAATGTGGGTCCACCACCAGATTCTAAAGAATTGATGCGTCTCTATGCATAATGCATGTGTAGCTCAATGTTTCATAGTATCTGTTCCAAATGTGGTCAACCAAACCATTCACGTAGGCTTTGACATGGGTTTTCAAAGTTGGAGCCGCACGTTCGTTTCTTAGTCTTTGAGACTTCTGTTTGTCTTCGATTTTGATTGGCAAATATTTGGGTTGTGCACTGGGAGGTGCCTTCTTGCATTCACCAGATGCAGTCCTCAACAATGATGATGTTGGGATGGGTGGACTGCATATAAAACCTAGCACTTGGCATCACATATGAACAGTGACTTCTTTCAGACTAAAAGCCGATTTTTCATGCTTGCCAACCACTTTTACCAGTGCAGCGAATAGTGACTCCTGGTTTGTTGTTTCAGTATAACGGTTATCAGATGATGTACCAGAATTTTTCTCCCGAGGCATGAAGCCAGTGTTCCAATTCCTAATGGGGATTGAGCAGAAGAATGTGGTGTTATTTCGAACATGACCTATGAACTAAGCTAGCAGTCTATGTTTTTTCATACATGATAATGGTGCACCGATGAGTAATCTTGCATTCGAGGATTCAATGTTTTCACATTCACTTTAACATTAAGTTCACATACCGAAGTACTTTCTGTATAAGTTCAGCACTGATGAATTATGCCACACTTTTTAGGAGATCTTACCCAGCAAAAACTCCAATTCTTCAGATTTTAATACATCATGTTTGATGCTTGTTAGCACGAGAACACTGAAGGGGAAAAAATGAATAAAAAAGGTTTAAACTATACGAAATTAAGTGCTCTGGAAGAAGTATACCATGCTCTGAGACATGCACTATAGCATGACTCACTAGGTAGTATTGTCTTGAAAGTTGAAACAAAAGGGGGCTCACTTGATAACCCTTCACCATATTGTCGTATTTAGAAATGCGATAGATAGTTGCTTCACATCATTAGAAAGAACTAAGTTGGAGGCAAAGTAGTTATCTTAGGAAAATCTAGAAGTGGAAAAGGAGCACTAAACTCAATGGAGATCTAACATGTTTCTGTATACCCTTTTCCTGAATTAACTAGGCTACCTACTGCATGCAAATCTGCCACGTCCCACATGGTATTGTCAGTATAAAATACCAAGCATAGCACAAATTTGAGGTGAATTTGTTGGCATATGTGCATGGACGCCATCAACTACGCTGATAAGAAACTCAAACGTAACTTACCTCTTGCAGAACAGTTATAGTGGCGGGAGAATAATCCAGCTGGCGAGCTCCATGATTAGAGACAACAATCCCAGCAACCCCTAATTCCATAGCTTTTATAGCTGCCAAGAGTAGCATACCAGATTATCAGCAATTTTCGTTTGCCATGGCAAACATGAGTAGAAAACAAGAGATGCTCAGTATTTTATCTTAAAAATTATGACATTTTTCAGTAAATTTTCCAACCTAGGGTTCCCTTAACATTTAATATGAAGCAAGACAAACATGTACTACAGAGTCATGAGATTACCATCCTCATGAGTAAGCACCCCTTTTATTAGAATTGGCAAACTCGTGATAGATCTTAACCACTGTATGTCCTGAAAAGTTTCAATGAGCTTAACCAAAGTAAGATCAATGTAGAGAAAATCACCTTAAGACCTTGATGAGTATCATGTTTCTATCTTAATACATTTTCTACATAAACCAAATCAACAGAATTTTGAATACAGCATGACAGTCTAGTGCTTTTGTTGTGCTTTCCCCATCAACCATACTGAGTTGTGTGACACCCCGAATGACCAAAATAACTGATAAAATATAATCCTATACATGAATAGTAGTTACCAAAGTTTTTAAAATGATACTTCCAAGCAAGGGAAATGTCCAACCCAAGAGTGACACCTTCAAAACAGTTAGCTGTGTGGCCAAATTACCATGTAGCGACTCATACATTATTACACAATACCTTCCAACAAACAGAAGGATCGAGCATCTCTGATGCAAAAGCTTCAAGTTTTGAACCATTATCCTGCAGTGCAGAGTGAGTGATCAAAGTTACTTATCTCTGCAAATATATATCTTATCTGGGTATTTACATACTTCTGCAACAAACACAAGAAGATAGGTGTTTGAAAAAGACATGCAACTGCAACAGGAAAAGAAGCCTGCATCTGCTGTCTGTATGGTTACAGACCGACGTGAAAAGGGATGTAGGCTTAACACAATATGTAGCTGCATAATGGTCCACTCTCTCTTACTAACTGACCAGCCCATCATAAACTGGAACCGAGAGCATAATTGCCACAAGCATATGCTAGTTGTGGGTTCTGGAGTTGCAAAAACTAAGCAAATAAAAGGAAAATAATCAAACACATGAATCTCCTATCAAACATAAAGACAATCGGTTGAATGAGCACCACTATGTCATCTTTATCTTTTCACTATTAGTATGAACCGAAGGCCCATTTGAATCTATATATATTCGTACATGTGGCAGTTGTTAGGGAAAATTGCTTTGACAAAAGGTCTGTCTAGTAATCCAACAACCAACATTCACAAAGATTAACCCAACGGTAAGGGTTTCTGCAATAACGAACTAATTGTGCTTCATTTATTTCTATTCTTCTTGGGAAGAGGGCTGTGCAGACTAGTTGTACACATGGTTTGCTTGGAGTCCACACCCCAAAATATGCAGTGAGAAACCAAATCAAAGTTTATATAAAGTAGTAGAATATTATGCACTGTCGGACTAGAAAGAGAAATAACACAAATTGTTTGCAATCATAGTTAAATGCATATGTGGGTAACGGCCATGCTCTACTCACAGAAACTACTTCAGTTGTTAAGAGACCTTCAAAATTCTTCAACTGAGGAGCAATCATTCTGCACAATCATTGCATCCCAATATCAAATGGAGAAACAACCCCAAAATGTAAAGGATATTGAAGGTATTAGTCTGTGAAATTGGTATAAAAGAGATGGAAATGAAATTTCACCTGTTCTTTATGTCTGCCTCCCTTCGACCAAGCCTAGGAGTATCAACAGTCAGAATCATAGCCTTGAACCCGTTCCTTTCAGCTCTTCGAACTAACGTAGCTGTTATATCCCGTCTTTTATATACCTACAATCATAGAGGGTACCAAATAATAAATCCAGATTCTACAACTGGCATCATGGTATAATTGTTATTAAATGGTGCTTCTAAGAAGAAGAAAAAAAAGATCCCACGAAGAAACTCAAGTTGACTAGAGCCGAGCAGAGTAATACATATATCTGAAAAAAGCGAACAGCATCGCAGCTCGAAGCAACCTCCTCCACAGTACAAGTAGATGAAAAGGACAACGCCTACAATAAGGGACAGCTCAATATTCAAGAATGGAAAGCAAAAAGTGAGCTCCAGATCAGATTACCAATACCATTATGGTGTTGCATGCAGCTGCTGCTCGGGCTGTTGCAATCTCTCCTGGTATTGACATAATTCAGAACGGAGAAACCACATAAACTAAGATGGTTTCAGTAACACGACACATCTAACTGAATCCAAACCTTCAGGATGAGCCAATTTATGCATTGCAGTTGGAGCAATCATGATTGGTGCCGATGTAGGGTAACCCAATATAGTAGTAGACATGTCTATTCTGCTCACATCTACAAGTATTCTTGGCCGAATACTAAGAAGTCCAAAAAAAGTTAATTAAAATGGGGTCCTTTTCTGCTAATAATAAGGATAACAGGTGTAATACTTAACGTGATTCTATGAAAGGCTTCCTTGTTTTCTCTTAGACTGTATTGGTCCTCAGCTCCCCCATTGTAGAAGTCAAAGTACATCTTTGGAAGGGCTTGCCTTGCCAGTTCCTGGAATTCATTGACATTGACCGGTTCTTCTGCCATTTCTCCTATAAATACAGCAAAAAGAACAATCCAGGCTAAACAAGCTGCAAAAATGTTCATGGAGCCCGTTCCAATTTTATTTTCTTTCATAAGATCTCTTTAAATACTTGTGTGTCTCTTTCAACACTAGATCATTAAATTATTCAAGATATAAACGAGTGATTTGGATGAATTTTTTATAGTTCTTCAACATGAATGTAGAATGTTTACTCCAGCTGGGAATATGTAAAAATTGTTAACTACAAAAGCAACGCTAGACAGACGCACAAAATTTACTGGAGATCCTTTGCTTCCATGTTAGTTTGAAGTGATCACATTTTTCCACTGATAAAAATGCAAAGTGATCACGCTTCTTACTGAAGATCCTCCGACAAACAAAAAGTGATGTAGACATTCGATTCATAAAAAGAAATTGCTTGCATGAAGATGACTAACGTTATTGCCAACCAGATGCCAGGACCAATGGTTATGGATGTGATTGTTGTGGGCTTATGACTATATGACCGAACTTCCTTAAAGTCTTAACCAGTTTGAGAAGTGACAATTTCCTCTTATTAACTTAGACTGCAAAAGGGACTGCCGTAGTGCCTGACAAGTGAAAAATCAAACAATCCCACCAAAAACTACACAAAAGGAAAGCCAACACACAATATGAAACAAGAAAAGATCTAATTAAGTTTTATCACAAAAGGGTTAGTACCAAACTAAAAAGCTTTCAAACTGACAATGAGAAGTCATCAGCTAACATGGGAAAAATTGACCCATTTCTATTGGATAGACCAAGATGCTTATAAATCAACAAAAACCAGAGGAATGAAGAAAAAGAAGAAAACTGCAAATACAAGAACAGCGGCTCTACGTATGATTATAGGTGCATCAAGTAAGTTGATCTTCCTCCTGAACAAGTGGAAAATTTCGACGGAATTTCTATTCCAAAATTTGACTAGATTACAAGTGAAAATAGCTATCATAAGCAGGAGGGTATACAAATATGTACCTGTACCTGAAAGAGTTGATTAAATGGAGTTAACCGAGCGCAGACCAGAGTACAAACACTGCAAAGATCAAGCTTTGCAAATGTAAGAGCTTGTTTGTGTGTGTGTGTGTGAGAGAGAGAGAAAGAGAGAGAGAGAGAGGGAGAGGGAGAGGGAGGGAGGGAGAGAGCGCGCGCAAGAATCTATGATGGATTTTTTTGTGAGGGCATGATCGTTAATCACGTAGAGATTGGAGATAGGCTTTAACGTTGTCGTTGTCGTGCTCATTGATTATCGCTTTGTCTTCTTGCATGTTTTTTATTGAGTTGCATTAGCAGCTTGGTCCTACTACCCCACACACTACCCAGGAAGTTTGGCACAAAATTATCAAAAAGTTTCCACCTAGAAGAAGTCTGTGTGATTACTAGTGGCAAATAAAAATGTGTACTTGTTTGGTTCTTATAACATATACTATTGGTATTGCTAGCTTTGTCGTATTTTGTTGGCGCAAAAGTTATCTTGCTTTGACTTTGGCTTTGACTTTGGCATATTTTGCTAGCGCAAAAACCACCGCAACTAAACTGAAATAATATGAATGAAGAAAGAAGACGTTAGCATTAGAAAGTACAAAGGCATTTGGGGCCGACCACAAAACTACTAGTAGAATACAAGTCACCAGCACAACATAAAGAGGGAAAACGAAGGGTTTTGCTTGGTGATTAAGGCTCCCTTTTTATTAGAGATATGCTTATGTTAGAGTCTTGGGTTGTGAATGGTCATTTTTCCTTTCTCTTCGTAATGATTGGCAACAAAAGAATAGCACAAGATGTCATCATGTCATTCGTATTGTTGATATGGCAATTAGAAGTGAGGGAGGACCAAAGCCTCTAAAAGTACGTGTAAAGGAGGAAATTTGGAGAAAATTAGAAGAATTTCAGGACTTTTTCACTTCATCTATAGCTTTATATGTCATTGCGGTCCCTTTCAGTTTATCTGTCTTCTTTTGATAGGAAACCTACCGAAACATTCCCACTTCTAGAAGATTGGGAACGAAAGAGGCTAAAAGCAAAAGAACGGCGGGATGGGGTCCTAGGGACACCACCTTCTCGCAACTTCCAGCATCTATTAATGGAGACAATTAGGAAGGTGCATTACCTCTTTGAGTTGGAAGAAATGCAAGGTTGTTTGCTTACTTATGGGTTAAGACAAGCAAGGGTCACCATTTTTGTGGTTGTGTTTGTGGGTGTGTGGGTGTGGGTGTTGTGGGGGGGGTTGTTGTGCTTTTGAAAAATAACAAATGGCACGAATGTCTGAGCAATCAGTTGAATTGGAAGACCAGGAAAAGCAACGCATCAGCTCCTTTGGTCGTCTTCACATTCAAAAAGAGGTAGAGAAATATATTTTAGATTTAGATATTTCGTCAATTACAAATATCATCCTTCCTTAAATCATGGTTGCATGATAACTTATTTTAATTCTATCCACGTAGAACTTTTTGAGGAGCAAGTTTTGGTACTTGTAAACCAATTTGAGGAGGTTATAGTGGCATTTGATAACAATTAAAACGGGCTAACAACTTGCCTCAACTCCTGTTCAAAACTTAATCAACAAGTTTAAAATTGGGAAGTGAATTCAAGAACTTAATTGTAACATCAAAATCAACAAGATTCAAACTTGCCTTTGGGTAAATTCAGAAAGATTAACACAATTGGGAAACTACAAAGAAGGTAAAATTGGTGACTAAAAGAGTGCAAGTACTCTTCCGACAAAAAATCAGCAAGATAGCTGAAACCAATTCACAACCTCCAAATCTAGTCCAACAATATTTGCTATTTATAATGCACCGCATCATATGCGAATCGTTCATCCTTCCTTTGACCATCATTCCGATGGTCCCTATAGTCATGCAGATACTTGCAGTGATCTCCATAATAACACCTTCCTTGAGCATAGAATTGGCAAAGCTGCCTTTGTTGGTGTCCATGCCTTTGGAAGAATGCATGCTCCTCATGGGAGTGCCTTTGAAATGAACCCAAAGGATTTGAATTCAGACTTTGATCAAGACCCTGCCTTTGGAATGGATTCCTCAGTGAATCAGAATTTATGCTTTGTTCAGGATGACGGTGATTTCGGAGTGGATTCATTGCACCTACATGGGGTCGAAACAAATTTGGATAGTTGTGTTCAGTACGTGTTGAACTGTTTATAATTGTCAAAGGCATTCTCAGTGGACTCCTTTGGAATGCACAGTGCGGAGGAATAAACTTCATGCTGTTTTCATAGTTTTGGCTTTGGAATGAACCCCTTGAAGGTATACTTGTTGAATGCTTCACTTGGTGATGACTTAATGCCAACGGCACATTTACATTTGGAAAGGAATTGGGTTGTCTATGCAATGTTCCAGATGGGACTGAAATATTCTCTTTGCAATTTCTGGAGTACAAACATTCCTTCTGTATCTCTTCCTCTTGATGGCGGCTCTGCAGGTTCTTCTGCTGTTCTTGAGGTTGGATTCCTAGATTTTCTGAACCAATAGCTTTTAACGACTGTGCTTTAGCTGGTTTCATTTTTTTGTTCCGCTCTGCCATACTTGACGTCCTGAGATATGGACAACTTCAGTGCTTAATACAACCAATTTGTTTCTTCCAAGCATGAGTAAGGTCTACGTGTGGGAAATCAAATGCAGTTACTACAATATTGGTATCGGAAAAGGTACCTACCTAGTGACCTTGAGTGTCTTCCTTGTTTCCTTCAGCTGTACACGTGCTTCCCTCTTGGACCGAGCAAGAGAACCTCTAGCATGCTTCTCTGATAACATTTTCTGCCTTTTGCCTTCATCTTCCCATCTCTGTATTGACGTTAAGGATTAAAGACCATAATTTGAATGATAAGCAGACAACGGTGAAGAGAAAACACAATTGTGATGTGACGAACCTGCCTCATTGTCTTTAACCGATAAAGATTTCTGCCCTTAATTAAGAGCGGATGAAGTGGAGGGAGTGGTTTCTCCCCTTTGCTCCATAATACTTCAATCTGATGCAAGCAGCCACAAAATCAACAATTAATGTACCCGTGCAATAGAATAACTATAAGCCCATGGATTATATGACCCGGTAATTTTCAAATAGGCCTTCAGCTATTTCTCTCACATCCTCTGCTTTGTTTAAATAAAATTCACCCAGATGAACTTGGTCAACTTTTCTTCAACTGGCATACAAAGCAGGCATTGAACAAATCGTAGTGCATTTTGCTAAATGATTATCACCATCAAAAATTTTAGGAGTATCATACAACACAGCATTTTGAAAATCCAAACAGTGCTTCCCAGCCAAATGCAGGTTGGCTACATGAAATCCTTTTTTGCAATTCCCTTAGTTGAGGTAGTCATTTCACTCTTGATCTGCCGTGAATTCGAAACAAGAACTTGCTTCGCAAGATTGAGATCGGATGATCTCATGTAACTGTCCCAAATAACAGCAACAGAAGCAGAAGACACGATCTGATCTATAGTTAGGGGGCAATACATACCAAAAGGTTCGAAAAAGGAACACACGTAAGAGTATATAACCAACCCATCCTTCTTTATAACCTATTCGCATTAGTGAAGCACCAAAAGGCCGAGACTAAGAGAACAGTCATCTTAATAAAATTGACGCGCTAGCTCATAGGAGAAGGGGAAGAACCTCCTTCTTCATTGTCTATTGCTTGGGCAATAGGAGCAGGAGACCCGGAACCTTATTGAGTTCAACAAACGAAATAGTTGAAATCATTTTAAGAAATTGTTTTGGACGAAGTGGAAGATCTGTGGAACAGCATATGAACCAGATCCTAGGTAATTGCAAGTTGCACCACGTATTATATAAGCATTACACTGCATGTCTGCATGCCAAAGTTAATGCTCCACATAATATGGAAGACTGGCAGTTTGGTGTGCCTATGCTTTGTTTGAACTACTCTCTGTTGGATGGTTTCTTAGCTTACAATAGAGCATGCAAACAGCAAGATGAAGAACACAGGAGCAGTTGACTCAGTGTATGTATCTAATCTAAGTTAGATGCACTAGTAGCTCACAGTGAATGTATGCTGTTGCTTTGCAGCACCATAGCTTTCTTTCACAATGCGGCCTGCAACAAGCCTTGTTCCACATGGAGGACCACTGGCACTTCGAGACGCAATGTTGAACCTGCAAAAAAAATAAGAAAAAGGAAAAAGAAAGGCAAAACCAGGTTAGGAAATACTGAATATAGCCATTTCAATCTCTGCTCATTACTAACTGTTTATGTGGTAATAGCCAAAGCATCCCAAGAATAGGGAACAACATTTAGAGATCGTCTAAACTTTCTTTTGTACATTTGGATACTCGAGAGAGCTGAAACAGAATTTTCTGTCTTGAACCAACAAATGGACACTAATGGCATTAGCACCATCAATATCCATCTCACACTATCTGACTTCATTAGCAATAAGATTTGTTAAAGTATTCATTTTCTCAAGAGCATATAGAATTGTCAACAATACTCACATTTCATAAACATTTTGTTCAAACATGACAACATCCCCCGTGCATGCATCACCTGCATATATATGCAATCACAGAAAAGGAGCATCAAAATACACGAAAACTGAGGTCCAAAAAGGGATGTGGCAAATACAAAATGAGTGAATTGACGACTTGTCTCACAAATGTAGAGCACAGTGCTTTCTCCAACCAGTGTGATGCGTTTTGGATGTGGTTAAAGTCAATAATCTCAGTGAGATTTAGTTGATAATATATAGGACTATACCCACTTCGCTAAATCACAGAGAGGCAGTGGAACAAATATTCTCCAATGGAAGTCTAGACTGCCTAACTGGTTCTACTGTATTTGACTTGGTCCACTAACGAATTAGCTATTTTTTCCCTTCACTGGGAAAAGTCATTTATGAAAGAAAAACTGAATAAAGAAACTTCTACGAATTACATTTCAAGCGGGAAAACAAAACTCAGCCAATGCATACCTTTGCAGTTCCATACAAAGCTAGATATCGGGTACTTCCTCTCTCCACCACCATCGATGATGCTGAAGTTTTTGCAGCAGAGTTGAGCAAAGTAAAGCAATTAGGAAATCGTTACATTGATTCAAACAAGGCATGTCTAAATATAATCAAGCAAAGCAACACGAAAAGGGACGCGAAAAAACAAACTACTACCCTAAATGCTCCTTAATGCGCCCAATGAGGATATCTTTATTCCCCGTTAACCTCAACCCATGTTTCCTCAAATATACCTTGCATTGGTCCACTTTCAGTTTCTCCACCTGCCCAACTGCCACCAATGAATCAAATTTCAATCAGGATTCAGAGCATACTCAGTCAAAACACCTTTAAACCCATCGAAAAGAGAGAATAACTAATTTTGGATAACCTTCTATGATCTTTCGGACTGCCTCAAAACTTTTTTGGTCCTCTTCATCAAGCTCTGGCACGACTACATCTGGCACTTCTTCATTTCCCTCTTCCGTTGCCTTAACAATACTGCGAAACAAAGATACCCATTTGATCAGCACTGAGGTTCATAGCGTAATTAAAATAGAACATCTCATGTGCATACACAAAAGAGACTCACCGAGACTTGGATTTCTTGTTGATGGAGAGCCTTGAAAAGCTATATCGAGCCTCGTCAACAGCATCAAAGGTTGGATCTTCCTCTGTATCATCAGTATCGCATTCTTCTGTGTCGGATTCTTCTTCTCCTCCGTTTTGACGAAATTTCTCTGCCCCTTGATTTTGCTCGGAAACCCCCATTACTTCGTCCATTCTTTTGATTGAAGACTCCTTTTTTGTCCAAATCCTCCAGAGTTTCTGCTGCTTCTTGATGTGGGTATTTGGTAAGAGATGCTAAGGTATTTGAATGAAGAAATGCAACCGTTGGAAATGGACGGAAACGAACCAAACTCCAAAGCAAGATTTGAAAAATGTGGATTATACTGGCCAGGCCGCTGTAATTTCTTGAAGAACCCCTTAAGCGGCCCAGCCCAAGCCCATGCTTTCAAGATTACTGTGGTACTAGTATTTTAATAAGTAAGTGTACAAACATAATTTATCTGCACAAATTCAAAGATAGATTTGTCTAAAATGAACTTTGCTATGGATACTAACTATGTGTACAAATAGTTAGGTGGCACATTCTCATAAGAAGAGAAAGAGAGAAAGAGAGAGTCTAAGAGAGAGTGAGAGATTGACACCTAATCCATTTGTACATGATTTGTACATATGATTAGTATTCATAGTATTTTTCGTCTTAGAATCGTCCAATGTAATGTGATGTCTTTCATTGTTTAGTAGAATTCACGTACACCAGACGATTCTTAACTCATTTATGTCCGGATATATACATATAATTTATGTGGGTAAACTTTCTTTATTTTGTGTAGACTTTTTTTTATTTTAATTGATTTTGTTGATGGTGATAATACTATGCCTTATCTCCTCTAAAAAAATGTCATGATTGAATTCTCCCACCAATAAACTCATCCTTGGAGCAACCAAAACAAAAATTGTAATCTTCATTATGATCTCTCACTAGCTTCGCGTGAATAAATTTTTGTATTGTGACTAATTAAATCGTGACAAAATCATATTATGCTAAAATATCAATATTTTTATGCGTTTCAAAAAGAAACTTTTTGGATCATAAAGGTGACTATTTAATTCATTTCGCTTTTGGAGGACACAACTCATCCATTCTTTAACTTCAACCGATTTGAGGTGAGTGGAGAAGCATGCTTCATCATTTTGAGGTGAAAATTCTCTCTTGTATCTCTCACAATTTGGAAGGAGGAGCTATGGGAAGCTTTGGGGCTTCCTAATTGCTAGCTCATAGGAGAGTTGTTTCCCCTTTTTTCCCCTTGTTAATCTCTGCATAATATTGAAAACATTTGACAGTTGACCATTTTCATGTTCCAATCCCTAACATGTGAGAATGGGGATAACAAAATAAAATTGTACAACAAATTACAAACCTTGCAAAGCCGTTTTAAACAGTGTCTGGCACAGTTTCTTGCAATGTTCATGGTGGATGTTCAACTGGTATTGGACACAGATTCAACGCAAATACTTGAGTTGTGAATGGATGATTATACCGTGACAAAATCTAACCTTGAGGGTTTGTTGAGCAAACTGTAAATGATGCCATAGCAAGTGTGAACATAATAGCACGAGCTCGAGGTCAAGCAGGTTGTAAATGTGATCAATCAGTCAATCTCTCTCTCTCTCTCTCTCTCTCTCTCTCTCTCTCTCTTAATCTTTCAGGCCATTGCCATCGCGGTGTCAAAGAACATTGAGCAGATATGGCACACCTATACAACAGAACATACCTATGTACATAATTTGTATCTAATCATACATACGTCAAAAGAGTGAAACAGATACCGAAAAGAGATTTGACATATATAGCTCAGTTCTCAAAAATACCAACAACTTCTCGTTCAAAGGTTCTGGCTACTAATCCGAGCTCATTTCTATCAAATTTTCAAATGGTCTGTCGCCCCGATCCATATAAGCTACTCATAAAGCCTGTACTTTCTAACTTGAACCATACCATAAACAACAAAAAACACAAGTGACCTTGAATTGAAAACTTCAAGAGGATCAGATTTAAGTTTCTGGCATGAAGTATTCTCGACAAGCAGATTGGGTCAACAGACAAATCAGGAGAAACTAAAACAGAGCTTGGAAACCTCGAGTGGATGGTGTACCAGTAGATCACCAAATTTTCTTCCGCACCCAAAAGAGGAGGATAACAACACCAATGACAATGGCAACGGGGGCCCACTTACGAATCAAAGCCTGCAACGGCAGATCATAAGAGCGAATTAGTAAGACGTGTTAATATAAACCTTTGTAATCAAGTTCATAAGCAGACTCAACCGCCGTACTGTAAACGTAGAAACAAACCGCGGGGGGGGGGGGGGGGGGGAGGAGTTTGTTTCTTGTGGCGGGAACAGCGTAGTCTAAAGTAGGCCCCCCATAACACTCAGTTCAACAGAGATATCAAAATATGGATGTTGTAAGTAAATGCTCGCAGTTTGAGAGCAAACACATGTAGCCTACTTCAATTGACTTCACTCAGACTGCATTAACTTTATGTTGAGGAGACGTTAGAACTTGCAGTCCCAACTGATTGGAATTAAGTACGAAATCATTGTGCGACTACATATCACATCAAGGAATGCTTGATGAACACCATGATATTAAGCGGGAATCAGCTGATCCTCACAAGGAATCATCCAAAAGGCTCATGTAACATCTAAATGGCACAAGGAAATATCCCAATGCGACGCCAGCTGACTGCAAGTGATGGGGCGGAAAGAGAGAGAAAAGAGGAGGGGGGATAGGGAATTGATGACGTTTCCAAGGAAGTTTGAAACACAAATTTATCCCTTTTCTCCAGAAAGCATGTCTACCATTCAATGATCTAGTTGAACTAACCTGTCGATTTAAATCTTTTGCCTTATCAGCATATATGCGGGACTCTGATGTCAAGCGGCTAGACATTTGACTGACCTCTGCAAAAAGTGAATTTCAAAGTTTAAACTAGACAGTCAACAAAAATCTGCAAGGTACATTCTAGGATAGATGATAAGTAATAAGTAACAATTTGAAGGTAAAAAAGGTAGTAACTATCAGAAGGGTATCGCTGTCAAGTCTATATTAACTTAATAAAATTCCAGGCTAAAAGGCCTACTATATGATTTCGGTGCTTAACCAACACCTTCTCTCTCTACCTCTTGAGTCTTGATCTCCGTAAATCTCCTATCCACATTACTTTCTTAGCTTCCCATACAAGAATTAAGAGAAGTCCCTCAGTGACAATGGTTCTCTTAGCCAAGGAGGAAGATGTCTCAAACAACGTTTCTATAATTCAGAACCTCTAAAGGGAAGGGAATTTTGGGTAATCATTAAACCAATTTTCTTAACAAAATTCTGTTGCTCTCTGTCTTCACGAGGAAACCAGCAGGCGACCAACAGAATATATGACAATATGAAAAAGATAACCCACAAAGTAGTTCAGACAAAATACCCTCATAATTCCTCAAACTTAGAAAGTAGAATTGTCTTCTTCTTTCTCTCCACTAGTTTCACTTTCCCACTTCCCCACACTGCAACCACCCTCCATCCCCTCCTGCTGCCTCCTCCACTCTCTCCCTTCCATGCCACAGACCCACTCTCACTTTCCTAACCATGCTGCCACTCTCTCGCCGAAAAATGCCTCTGGCTTTGCCTTCTGAACCCATTTCTTCCTGCATGCTCCCTCTCTTTTCCCTGTTCAGAAAATGAATCTCAATCTTGTCTCTCTGTTCACCAGCCACAGACCCACCAAGAGACATTCGGTGGTTCATGCTATCATGTGGAGGCATCAAATGATGAGCTCATGAAGCACACCTAAAAAAGTTTGGGCTATATCAAACCTAGCTTTGATGGACTTGTGCAAACGAGAAACTTTATCTACAAGGTATTAAAGCTGAAGAATGTGAAGGATGTAAGACGCACGGTTATGTCCAGAGCCTACAGAAATGGCTCACAAAGGCACCACTGATGGGGTAGGCAAGGAGAGGGGAGAGCGGATAGGCTATTGGGGATAGGGGATAGGGGCTGGCCACTGAGGTGGGAAAGTATGGACTATGGAGGCAGAGTGCAAGCTGCGAGAGATGAGAAAAGACGACAACATAAGTAGAAGAAGATGAGTGGGATGTTAAAGTCATCTTCATTTGGCCATTAACGTGGGATGTGGAGGAGCTATTACCGCACAGCTCCCCAACCTTGATTGGCACTTTGGGGTCAATGTGTGGTAGTTGAAACATCTTCCTAATTAGAATAGCGAATCTTTTTGACAAACCTATTAAAGAATTGGACGGCCTGGTATATTGCGATGCGTGATTTAATCAAAGTTACGATTTTACAGATTTGGAACGAAAAACTATCATCCCAATCAATCCAATTGGGATGCCGTGTACCAGAAATGTCTCCTGGAAGGACTAATGTGAAATTTAGAACTAGGGGTGTATTCAATATTCTCAAACAAAAGGGGAATTGATCTATGGTTGGTTTTACAGCCACCAAAATAAGCATGTGAATCGAAACTAACCCCTCAATTTTTCCTTAACATCTACATACATGGAGAAGAAAAACAGAATGCCAAAAAATGCATGTGAATCAAGACAGCAAATTAAGCCCATTGCTGAGAATTCGCCATTTATCTTTATAGATGCTTCTAACAAATTAGACAATAACATAAAGAAATTACAAACAAAAAGGAAGATTAACTTACGGTCCAACTTTTCACCAACACCCAGAACTTCCTGTACATTGCGAGTCATGATTTGGTGAACTTCATAGAGTTCATCATTCAGCTTTGATATATTCCGCTGAGTTCGTGTGTCCTGATACAGTTTCTTTGTCTTCTGTATGAATGTATCTTTGAAATGAAAGAGAACAAAAAACTCATTCATCAAATATAGGGAAACCAACACTGAAAGCACTTATTTTAAGAAGGAAAGAAAGATATACCAAATTTTATGAAAGCGTAAGGTCTAGCAGCAGTTTCAATTTGACTCCCATTGACGCGTTCAAACTCGTTTTTAAGGTCTTCCAGGTACTGAAATGCAAGTTTCTTCGGATACGCACGATCGCACATGGTCAAATAGCAAACACGTCCTTCAATAATATAACTAAGAGCTTGGGTTAAGAGAACCAAAGTCCATGGATGGTGCATCTTTCAAAGAGAAAAATAAGTGTACTACGAGAAACAGAAGATTAGAGTGAAGAAGGTTGTTAGGAAATATGTACAGTGAGGGAGTGAGGGTAGTAATGTCTTTAACCAGTATACTCACTTCCTAGATATATTAATGATAATTGTGTGTTAGGATTCAGTTAATTAACCCTAATCATTCTTTTCCTCATAACAAAGGATAAATTCCAAACCTTGAGTTGAAAAGCAATATGAAAGCCCAAGTTTTTGGTTTGCGATGTAGTTAAAGATTTTTTCATAGGTCATACATTACTCGCGTTCTCTATAAATTGAGAAACTTGACCATACAATTGCATTTTTACCTCTACACTTCATGAATGCATCTGCCCAAAAGTAAGTTATCATAAGCCAAAAAGTATCAAACAAACACTTACAAATTAACATATTCTCTGGCAAGTACATGGACTAATAAATTAAGAAACAGTAGTCTATCTAATGAGCTCTCCTGAGTAGTCAAGTTTGCAACTTTAATGTCTTCCATCAATTATCACCAAGGGAAACGGATATACTTCCCAACCCTCTCTACATCTCAAGAACATATTGATAGGGGCAAATATTTATCTCTGGAAGAGAAAGCTAAAAATAGTTGAAGCGGCAAGAGAAGATGGCAAACAGGCCAAGAACTCCAATACGACACGACATAGACATTACAGGTGAGAAAGCAAGGATCTTACTTGATTGGAGCCACAATGTCTATGCCTAATGACCATGAGTGCGAAACTAAAATTCCAAAGGAAATAAACTCATGCTTAGTGTGTAAGACATATATCATATCACAAGCAAATACTGCCACAAAACTATCTTTCCACAAAATATCGTTGTTGCTTGTTACTCAGTCTACAAAATGTTGCAGAAACTGAAAAAATTAGGATGCATGTCCATGAATAGAAGTCACAAGACATGCAAAAAGGCACCTCTCAGTACCATGTATACTCCGGGACTCGGGGTAAAGCTAGTAAACTAATATGCTTATGTAGTAACTGGTAATAGCTATATGCATGTAAAGTTCAGCTAATGACAAGGATACTGAAAAATGTATGGTCCCGTTTCAATTGACATTCTGGAAGGTTCATTCTGGCCTCTTGAAAGGTTCTTGAACAAAGCTTTGACTTGCTGTTTGTAAAATTCAGAATCTTGCAAATCACGGCCATCATCCAGACCCTCTGCCAGTGGAAGCCCATCAGTAACACGAGCAATCAATGTCAGCTTCACCATCTTTACTTCACAATCGCTCAGCTTTACAAGATGGACAGAACGAGTGTGTTAAAGAAAGACAATAACTTGCAAAATACGAGAGACGGGTGAAGCTTAAAATGAATCAATTAGGGAAATTCAAATCTCCAAACCGATTCAAATCCACAACAAATACCATACCCAGCAAATTAGCAAAAACAATAATAAACAGTTCGATTGCATCGGAGATCAGGTAAATTGGAACGAAATCAGAAACTCATAAAAAAGCGGAAATTACAACACTTGATCGTCGAATTATTCTAATACCTCATTCGTTTCAATATGGATGATCTGAGCGATGGGTGCAGCAATGGGCGAACGCTCGAAAGCTTTTCAATAGGGCTTTTGAGCAAAGTCCAGATATTGGGATGTGAGAGAGAGAGGGAGGGAGGAAGATTTTAATGCAGAGACTGGTAGACTACAGTAGGCGTTTTTCTTCCATTTTCTTTGTCCCACACGAAGGCGTTTTTCATTTCTTTTTCCATTTTTAGTACATTATCTCTCACTTTTAGGAAAATTAGAGGTGGTAGGTGTAAAACTAAAAATGATGTTGATACAATTATTTTTGAAAATCTCAAAAATTATGGAGAATTCTATATTCTACCGCTTTAACACCTCCTTTGACGAGATAAAAATAGGATTTCAGTACAGAAGGAAAAAACTTTTTTCAATAACGACAAAATCAAGATGGATCATTTGTGATTTGCCATGTAGAAAATGGAAAGTTATGGTCCAAATGAGGCTCTTAAGTTAAGAAGAGAAAGGGGCTCGACACAAAAGAAGATGATGAAAGTTAGAAGTTGACAATTTAAGTATTCATATACTAGAAGCTACGGGGGTCTTTCCTATTCAACTAGAATATGAATATCTTTTCTTTCCTTCTCATTAGGATTAAAAATGAGCTTGCTTTGCTTTCTACAAAACTCACTCGCAGTTAATTCAGATTGGTGTGTGGTAATTACCACAATATGAAAGCAACAAAAATTTTGTTCCAATTACAAGCAAAATTATTTCATTTTCTTTGAGAGTGAACGTCTCCTTGATGGCTTTAGGCTTCTTGACAAAGCACTTAGCTAGGAAAGTAAGATCAAGATCTAGCACTGACCTTTGATTAGCGAACTTCCCCCACCAAAATAGAGGATTTGGGATAAGAGTTTGAACGACCTTTGATTGAAAAAAAATTGGCATTTTGATCATTACATACCATTAGAAAAAGATCAAAGTCCACTCGTCTTATAAACAACTCAAGTTAGAACATGTTTGTTAAGTCGCTAAAGCAAGCTTAGAAGCTCAAATATTACCCTGCTCAACTTGTTTATAAGACCTAATGGATTTTATTTCTCTCGTGTCCATAAATACTTCTGCATAAGGTGTACTGAGATTCGCGACAAGAAACACATTACACTGTTCATGACCAAAGGGGAGATACCAGAGGAGGTTGCTATGATTGTGGTACCAGATGAGACTGCTATGATCGTTACTGTATTCGTATCAAAGAGATACATATTGCATTCAGCTGACACTCATATTCCCGAAATGAAATTTGGAAATCGAATAGATTAAGTTAACGATGAATATGATAAGTTATGGAAAGATATGCAATACAACCCTCTTTATTTTGTGTCAACCACGATCAACCTTGCTCTCTAGAGCTGATGCAGCTGACTCCACATGAACAAGCAAACAAGCATATACTTTTTTCTTCAAACGTTCAACAGTCTCATCTAACCCAACATTTTCCTCTAAGCTTATGATGGTTTTCAGTTTGTCCAGCCATTCATTTGCTTGCTTAAGTAGTGACAATGTGACAGCAATATGGTTGTCTGGCTCCATTCGCTGCCGCCCCCCACTCTCCCTTCCTTTCTTTTCCACGCGAAACCCTGCATCAAGTGCTCCCTCCAAGAACTTCAAGAACCAAGTTTGTGTCTCATTTGAGAGGTTCTCCTTTACTTCTTTGATTTCCATCAAACCATCTCCTTTTGCCCATTCAAGTTTATCCACTCTGCTTAACTCTACAGAGGGCTTCAACGTACTTTTTCCGTTTTCAAGGCATCTTTTTCTGCTACTTTTGTCTGTGTCCTTCACTTGGGGAGTTGAGTTGATAGGGAAAAAATGATGTGATTTATCCTTTGATGTGGGTGTGGCATTTGGTTGGTTGATGAGCTGGTGAAGGGCGAAGAACTTGGTGAGAGAGGGGTGGGGATTCTCTGGTGATGCAGATGAGCAGAGATCTGCAAACATACTGAAACCAGAAAGAGAAAAAAACAAGGCATGAAAACTGTGGAGGAATTTTGATATTTGTTCATTCTAAGTGAGAGAATCATTGTTTGGTATGTGTTACTGTTGTCACCATAGATCACAGAACAAATAGGGCTGGGAGGCCCAACCACCACACTACACGTATAGACGCAAACCCTCCTCATTACCACACATGCGAGGAGCAAAGCTCATTTTCCTTTCAGAGTAAAGCGGCGCATAGAAAAAGGCTGGCCTGCCAATAGTTAAAACATATGATGACAAACTTTTGTTAGGTTTATACCTGAGGCACTTGACAAGAATTGTAGCTGTAGATGCTTCTTTTTGAGCCTCTGCTGCTACCAAAGACGCCAAGTGTCTTCTTCTAAGAATTCCCTTGACCAATAGGAGATGGATACGGGTAAGAAGTTATATGTATACCTTTTTGAGCAAGTAACACTTGTCTATCTAATTTGAGTATTTGAGTAACTTATCACAACACCCAAAAAAAAGCATAAGCCATCGAGTGATCCATATGTTCAGTTTTTGAATAGCATGAGTGAGGGAGGAAAAATACCTTGGCAGGCTTCAAAAGGTTGGCCGGCAGAGAGGACCACGACATGATCTCAGGCAACTGAGTCTTCTCCCTAGTAGTGTTTGCCAGCCAATTCAAGTTCATGTTTTCTAGTTTACTTGCCACGATGTGCTTTGTCGCTGTGCGTTTAAAAGGCATCAAGGCCTCCTTGTCTGCAGTGTTTGGCCTTGGTGCAAGTGGTTCAGCAAGATTGCGAGATGGAGTGTTTGACCGTGCCTGTATTCCAAATTTTGCAAGGATTGTCAATCATTTGGATTTCTGCCACTAACTTTGTAAGTTACACCAATGTTTTTCTCTCTTTTCCTTAATCCTTCTAAAGGCATCATTGTTTTTGAAAGAGAAAGATCCCTGTAGGGTACTGGAAGGAAACAATTTGCCATCTGTGTTGTAACACAGGAAGACTACCTGTTTATCTAGTGATTTACACTATTAATATAGTAGGGATGCAGCAAGGTGTTTGTCAGTTTCTGCTTTTTTCGGTATCACAACTTGTCGCTGTGTTTGCTACAGTTTCAGCTTTAGCTTTTGAGCAAAAAACAACTTAACAAGCTTCAACTATTACCAGAATCTATTGTTTTGGCAAGTACCCCCATAAGTACAACTTTATGTCTTTTAAATGAAATGCATATACAACTGATGGATCCAAGAACATACCTGACCTTTAAGCTCTTGCAGTTTTCCTTTCACAAGTGCAGCCTTCTTACCTACTCCATTACCGTCACTCTCATCACTCCTCCCACCTGCGCTTGGATCAGCTCCATTCGCTTTTGCATTAGGTGTCAACACACCTTGCATATACCTAGATGCAACCGCAGCCTTCTCCTCCTTGATAACAAATTTCTTTTTCAAGTTTTCTTTGGATTCTGTCAACTCACTCAGTTTCGAACTAGTAATTCCCTCCTGATCAACTTGGATAGGGCCCTTAGAGGGCTCTAAGATCTGCATCAGATCCTTGGGACTACCCACAAATGAATGTCGTCCTGGAACCGGTCTCACTCCAACTAGGACAGGCACTGGCGTACCAGATTCCACCCTGTCGACGTAGAAGAACTGGCCTAGTTGTAGCTTGTTATTTAGGATGAACTCATTGTCTTCCTTTGATAACGAGACATATGTCGAATGAGATGAATCCGAAACTTTTATGAAAAACCCGTGATTAGGCCACAGCTCTGAACCGGATAAGGCTGGGACTATACTGATTACTTGTAGAAGGACAGATCGGTATTCACCACGTACTTTCACTTTAGAATTCATTCCTTGGAGGAGCTTTAGTAGAACTCCAGGGGTAAGAGAAGCCATTATTTCACTCTCTAGTTCTGAAATATAAACACTTTCAGTGGACTTTGCTCGCCTTGTTCAAATCTGAAAAGGTTAAACCAGATAAAAGAACAGAAGTTAAACAGTATGAGATCATTTGTTCTATGTCAAATTGATGTTTTTGGCTTTGCAGTTGTTTTATCAAATTCTCTCACCCTTTATTGTGCTATGTGGGTGGATGCCGCAGGAGTCTTGTGTTAAGTTAAACTGCTAGGAAATGGGCTCAATAATATTATCAAGCTATCTAACACCCTACCTCACGCGCAACCTCATCTTGCACTTAGAGATGCAAATATTCATATATATTGCAAAAGAATACAAAGGGGAGAAACACAATGAAACCGGGAACGAATGCAAATAGAGAGACTTGAACAGAGACCTATCTCAACCTGAATTCTGATATCATGTTAAGTCACAACTGTCCCCAAAGCTTACGCTATTAGGAAATGAGCCTAACAATGTATATCAAGCTATCTAAGAACAAGTCATTTTTGTGTAGCAAAGCATTTTAAAAAACCAGTAGGCATTGCGATATGTATGAGAGCATTAACAAGAACAAGAATAGGGGTTTACTCCCTCCTAAATTCTCAGCCTCCCAGGTGCTCTTATGGGTCACACTCCATACAAGGCTTTACTCTTGCTTAAATTGGAACGCCGCACCAGTGGATGGTTGGATTGTTCTCCATAGATTAGTCAAGGTGCGCGTAAGGTGGCCTGACACTCAAACAAGAACAAGATTTGACTCTTTCATAGGCCATAAATGTACACAAAATAGGGTGATAAATCCTCTACCACAATCACACTAAGCATTTCATAGAAACACCGAATAGGATAAACAATGGTCCTGTTGGTTTTTCTGCTCTGAAACCAACTTCAATTGTATTAAGCTCATGTCTAATAGTCCCTGATCGAAAGTAGTTTGTGATTATCTAGTTAACAATAACAGAAATTAATTTACCTTTCTTTTTTTTACTGAAAGAAGAATACGGTGAAAAATTCATTCAAAATCAATGGAAGAAAAAGGAACAGTAGGAATATAAATAGCATGAATGTTAGATTTGTACTCTTTCTTGCTCCCGATGCAGAGAGAGAGAGAGAGAGAGAGAGAGAGAGAGAGAGAGAGAGGAAAACGGAAGAAAGATTAAGCTTTGGGTATATGCTAAATTTTCTAGAATCATGGATCACTAGACCTTTTGTCTTCATAACCCATAAGGTGGAGCTGCAAATGTCTTTGTTACTGTGCCTGGACTTGACTTGCATGCATATTGGGATTTCACATATGCAGAAAAACATGAGAGAGAGAGAGAGAGAGAGAGAGAGAGAGAGAGAGAGAGAGAGAGAGATGGCTACCTGAGAGATGAGGAAGCACAAGGGCCAAGACAACAATGGCAGAGAGAGAAACCCAAAGAGGTGGAAGGTAGAGTGCCCTCCAAAAGGTATACCCTCCAAACGTGAATGAAAAATCGAACTTCTCTTGGCTTTGAAGCCAAGTGAGGATCATTATATTCCAAACTGGGCCTGCTTCTTTGATTTGAAATGACTTATCTAACCCCAAATGAAAATCATTTGTTGGGACCATCTTCACCGCATTCAATGGGCAAATGGGTCTTAGGAATGTCTCTATCCTACTTGTCCTCCTCTCCTTTCTATGAAAGAGGAAATGTAGACATTGGGAAGGTAAGGTCATTGCCATGTCCTAATCTTTTATTTTTTTTTAATTATGACATGAAGGGCATGACTTAATAACATATAATTTAATTAAGAATGTGTGCAATAATCTCATAAATAAATTTCTATTTAATATTATATCAAAGGAGATTTTAATATTCATAGCTAGTATGACACATCACGAGTCTTGTGGGTAGAAAGTGAAAATTGGCTCCACCAATGAGAGGACAATTAAGAAAGGTGGCTCTAATAAGACGGCCAAAATTGATTTTATCTCCAATAGTATGATGCAAGATGAATTAGAATGAAAAAAATAATGAAGACAATTAAAGTTTGTCGACACTAATTAGAAGTCGATACTTGTCGAAAATCTGCCAAATATGATAGTATTCTCCCTTCTTTGTTTATGTTGTCTGCCCTTTTCGAACAAGAAACTAATGAAACAACTTGGAAACTTCTCATCTTCAGCTTCCTCTTAATGTCAGACAGTGGCATGGCAAAGACTCTTCTTATCATATCAAAAAATGAAAGATAAAGAGTACGAGCAATGAATAAGAATTCACTTTCTGGAGCAGAAGATTTACCTTCCACACCTCTTGCAAAAGATCCACCTTTCACACCTCTTGGTAACATAGTCTACTTTAGTGTTTGGTTACTTGTGTTCAATTTGATATAAGCTCGTAAGTTGAATACAAATTTTCAAGTGGAGTAGATCGGTTGAGTCATCTCCATCGGAGATGGAATTGCACGTGTTTATAAATTAAAAGAGATTCGGTAAGTAGCAAAAAAATTCAAAATAATAAAGAGGTATGGATCTTCTTCTTTTTTCTTTCCTTCCTTTACAGTGGGAAACATGTACAGAAGAGCACACTTATAGTGGTAAGAATTGAATTCAGACACTATATCCGGTGAAAAATGCCTCGTCTCTGTGAGGACACAAACCCGAAGGGTCTAAGATCCGTGACCAATCAGTGAGTCTATCTCACCAGAAGCCTTCTATACTCTGCAACTGCATTGTCTTTAACAATGGCGATGAGATCGGCTTCTCTGATACTGAACATGTACCTAATGAATTACAAGCATGCTGTCTGTCTCTGCCAATCTCCCTCTATCTCCATATGCCACAAAACCATGGACTAGCTATTTTATGATGTCGTCTTCCAAAATATAGTTAAGAAGTCAAAACATGCATCAATCAAAGTGGGAAACTTTAGATTGGAGATTGATGAAGAATTCCTTAGTTCTTTCGCTGCCCAAATCCAAAACCTTAAGCCAAATCTCTAGCATCCAAAGCAGCATCCTCCCCCTTTTCTCTACCTTTCAGAATTCTGAAATCAATCACAGTAGTCCTATCAACAAGTCAGTCCAGTCAGAAAGGGGAGGACCTGCTGTCTAGACTGCATTGCGGGAGTTTGAAGAATGCCATACTCCCAGGAAAAGCTCGAACGACCCCAGGAGTTTCAATGTTTGAATTGAGGGATCATCACTTTCCATATCCCAAACTAGGAGAGAAGATACAGATTAAAGAAGGACAACGAGGCAAAAGCTAGTACCAAGGACACACACCCCTAACATAAGGGTCATTTTCAGGCACTGTTCTCGTAGACTAGTAAAATGGAAAAGAAAAACCACAACTAACAAATCAACAATCTGATAAATTGAGTTCACCTATCAGTTCACCAATATGATACAATAACAATAACATATCAAAAGAAGATGATGAACAAATATAATGTCCCGCATTAATATGTTACTCTTCTTGAAAGTGTAGGTATTTTCTTTGCTAACAAGAGTTCAACATCTCATATACATCACAGAAGTCCAGGGAAAATGAATATCAGAAAAGAATGCTTCAACTACCAAAATCACCAACATTCTGCCAATTGGCAAAGTTCCACATAATACAATATACAATATTACATTGTGACACGAGTAATAGAAACAACTGACTAAATCACGAGGAAGGCATCAAAAATCCAACAAGATATACATAGCGCCACCGTGCTTATGTAGATGGATGTACCTTTCAAAGACAAAGCTTATATATATGGTTGTATGGAGCCTACCTCAACCACTTGCTATTCATAGGAACAATCAGCATCTGTACCTTCTTCTCCGAAAAAGTTATCTAGGCTTTGAGTCATTTCCCTTGCTCCGAAATGACGACAAGGAGAAGAATGATCGTGGGGCTGTAAAATTCAGTCCCAAGCATAAGTACACCAATGTCAAAGGATACTAACTCATTCATCCACAAACGAGTTTCCACTCACAGCATTTAGGATGAAAACTAAAATAATGACAGATTCAAGCCAAATCAACCTTACTGAATTACTACAGATTAGTTGTGGTAATTGCTCTTACTACGCTTGAGACTTTTACTTTACAATTGTCAAAAACCAAAGCAGATACGATTGACTGACCAGAGTTACACAGTTAGATACAGGAAACAAGGACCCTTTTTGGACAATCCAGAAAATTCAAAACCTGCAGAAATAGTATTGCGGGACGGTAGAAAGTCACAACATCGAGAAAGCCATAACAATTGTGTGCGTGCACAAATCTGATTGTGTGGGCACAACTATGATCCACAATATCCCCTGATGCTTTTTTGAAAGAAGCAATCTAGAACCTCCACCTAGGATTTCGTTTCTCCAACTCCACCAGGTATACATGACCAGACAGTGTCTATTACGTACAGGAGCTGTTTCAATGTCCAAATTGTTTAGATAACCTAGCCTAATTCATTAATTCGATGGCGCAAACAAACTTAAAGGATTCCTACAAAATTTTGGAAATGACTTTAAATTGCCCCGTATAACATTGATTTTTAAATCAGAAATTAGGATCTTCTCTTTCCCAAGTGAAAATCCTTCAAAATCCCAGATCTTTTATCCAAACATACAAACTTTTAAGAGCGATACAAATAAAAGCAATTCTTGTCCCTTTCACCAAATTATTCTAAATTGCTGAGAAAGAAAATACAAGCAAAAAACTAGGCAGGGTTCATAATCTGTCACCTTTAACTGAACTTCCAGACAAATGATCATCCCTCAGTTTAAAGTTCGATGGAGGTGCTGGGATAGAACTGTACAATGCTTGAACTGCAAGAAGAAAGAAACATATCATTGCAAGCTAATCCAGTATACCGTGCCCACAATATAACAAAGAGAAGAGAATAAGAAAAAATGGAGAGAAACTAGGAAGTAGCGTGCCAATAATAAACCAAAACAAATTTTTACCCAGCTAAACCTAGCTGACCCTCGCCACCTTGTCTACCATGTATACAAAATTCTGCTAGGTTCTAGATTTACATGAAAGGTGCACTAGATGCGATAAAATTCTTTTTCAAGGAAAAAATTGCAGGGTAGAACAATGTTTGATAGGTTGAAAAGTAGAGGCAAAGTTAATAATATTCAAGGGCCCTTATTGCCGTCCAATACTATTCTAAACAATGTTATCGATACCGTACCGTACCGGCCGGTACGTACCGTTTTGGCAAAAAAACGGTACCAAGTACCTCTAGTACCGTACCGTTCTCAATACCGGCCGGTACCGACTGGATACCGGCCGGTACCGACTGGATACCGGCCGTACCGGCGAATACCGGCTGTATCGGCCGAATACCGGCCGGTACCGGATTTATTTTTTTTTTAATTTTTTTTAAGAATTGCGGAAAAAATTAATTTTTTTTGGCTTTCTCTCTATAATTTATATATATATTGATAGTTGCGATAAATCCGGTACGGTATCCGGTACATGACCGGTACCGGTACGTACCGTACCAGTAGGAAAACCGGTACCCAAACCGATCCGGTATTCAGAACATTGATTCTAAATCATGCCACTTATCCTTGTGATCATACACCATGAATGAAAATTACATCTACAATTTCCAATCTCAAAAGGGAGTTTAACCTCAGATTAGTTCCTACAACTTGAGGTCCCGAACTTGATCTACGAGAACCAAACATAATCGACAAACAGTTGCATTAACTACGGCATCGTTAATAGTGACTCGCACTGGATTCAAAAACATGTCAAGGAACATCCAAGCTTCCTCCAATTGGAATTAGAAAGTGTTAAGTTGCACCATTATAGAAAGCAAATAGGTCACCTTGTTCACTGTAAAATTCGCTTTCATTGAAGCTGTCATCAGAAGGATGGCCGTGAGAGAAGCCCATTCTCGATTTTCTCAGATCTTCTGATGATCGATTAGCAGGATCCCGTCCATCTTCAGTATCATCATCCCCTTCAGAAGTTGTAGCAGAAATCCAGTCAACCAAACTCTCAGTACCACGGCTTTTCCGTCCAAACTTTAATAACCGTTTAAATCCTTTTGTCACGTCCTTGCGTGGTTGTCCATGGGAAGAATTAGAAACAAGAACGGGTTTCTGAGCACTTCCCCATTTCTTCCTCATTCGAGCTACTGCATCTGCCTCAGCCTGATTAAGAGAGTGTGAATTCCAAGACGCGGGGCTCCCTATTGGTGAGTCAGCAGATGCCTCTATATCAGACGTCTCATGTGCATAAGAAAACGCATGTTGCATGCGTGAATTCCACGACACAGGGCTTTCTGCAGGCGAATCTTGCACAGAACCAACAGGTTGAAAGGTAGAACCCACAACAGCAGGCAACTCAGCCACAAAAGAAGGATCCACTTGAGAAAAAGATCTCAGAGCATCACCGCTTTCTGATCCATAAATAAACTTGTCAGATTCCTGGCTCAGTCTTGGTTTGGCATTATCCCTGTCAGCGTGATCTTCAGTAACCGTGACTTCAGACTCTTCCTCTACATTATCTTCTACAGCATCCACTGACTCTTCTGGCTCAATAGCCAACTGATCTGATTCTTCTTCACCATTCATAGTCTCAGATGCCGTTGAAAACTTCATCTTGGCTATAACAGCTCCAGCACCAGGACCTATACCATTGCCCTTTCTGAGGAAAGGCTTTGACTCCACATTCTTTGGCAATTTGTCATGGGAATTATGTACAGTTTGCTCTTTATCGAATTTTAATGGTGTCAAGACAATGCCCTCCGAGTCCAAAGAGGACTCAGCAGGACTTGGAGAGGTCTTCCTTGAAAACTGTGACCGTCGTGTCTTCTCTTCCTTTAGAAGCGGAATCTCTTCAGAAATGCTTTTGCTCCGGGCATAGTTTCTGGCTTGTGGGCGTGTTGTTGTTTTGCTAACTCCAGAAGAAGGCTTTGTGTTTTCTTTCCTCAAGTCAGAGAAGTTAGGGACTGACTGCGCCAGAGGATTCTCAGCTTGCATTTTTCGTCTCCCGGAATTTGAGTAAGAAGCTTTTACAGCTGACCTCTGAGCTGGAACTGCAGAAGTCCGAGGGGTGGAATACGGCAAATTTTTATTGAGTAAGAGCTTCTTGGTTTGGGAGCTTTTAGAAGCAATGTCCCCTAAAGATGTCTCACTTAAGGACCTTTCATGACCAAAAGATACCTGTTCTGCAAACTCAGACAAATCTTCTTCATCTTCACTCTGCAGAAGATCTATTGGGTGCTGTAAAAGGAAACATATGTCCATGGTCAGTTATGAACAGGAAAGACGAACTCAGAACTTCAGTCATAAAAATCATAACAAGTATTCAATCTACCAGTCACTGGTTTTTCATTCCTCGGACAATAAAAAAATGAAATGCGGAATACCTGCTCCCTTTTCACATTTGACCGACTGAATGACCGGAGTCTCTCTGCACGTCGACGAGCACTGTGTGCTGCTGAATCTTGTCTGTCAACAGACCCCGAAAAACTGGCCTTTATCTCTGCTCTACTTCGCTCAAACCTATCCTGCATGGCCTTCATCTTGGCTTCCTTTTCTGCCCTTCTAGATCCCCAGTCTTCCCTAAGCTTTGCATCTCTTCGCTGCATATATCTTTCATAGAATTTTCCTCTGGAGTCATCTGAAAGGCCAAGATCTGAGAAATTCTGCTTCAGAGAATCGCCATCAGTCTGATTATCTAACATCTTCATTGGTGGAGTAGCACTAAAGTTTGACATTTTGCTAGACTCTCTCAAACTCACTGTCACTGTTTTCTTGTCAGTCATTTGTTCTGGAGCAATCTCTGCTGGTGATTTTCTATATGTTAAGGTTGCTGCTTGTTCTTCCTGCATATCAGCAGGCTTGTTCTTCCGTGCAGAACTGGACTTATGCTCTGCAAAAAGCTTTTCAAGCTCATTTGCTTTCATTTTCAGCTCATCATTGAGTTCCTGGTTTCCTTTAGGCTGCCTTACCCTCTGAAATTGCTCCCCAGGAACAGTTGGAACCGTACTGAACTCCTCCTGATCTCCGGAAACTATTTTACCTGATAAGCCTGGCCTGTTATTTCTGTAATCAGAACTTTTTGCTTCCCTCCTAGCCTGTGACTTCTTAGTCCATTCAGGTGCGGCGACCTGTTCCTGGAAATTCATTCTTTGGACTCCAGTGTCTTCCCCTCTTGTCATGATATTGACAGGTTGCTTATCAGATGACCCCAAATCTTTGTTCCCCACTTCCGCAACTCCTACAAAGGATCTCCGCTGGGACTCAGAAGCTAATGAATCACCCTCAATCCCTTCGTACCGAGTAGCATAGGCTTCCCGTAATTTCACTCCAGAGACAGCCAACTGCCCAGAGTCCACAGCAGTCCTAGGAGGTTCCATACCATGAGAAACGCGCGGACCTCTTGATTCCATTCGTAAATGGGTAAGTGGAACAGCCCGGTCTTTCTCTCCATCGATATGTGTCTCAGAAGCAGCTTGCATTTTGATTCCGGGCTCATCACCAGCAAAATAACCCTTGGACCTCCCTTTGTCCGTCAAACCACTCTGCTCTTGTCTACCACCAGACAAAGATCTGGATTGGTTTTGAGATTTTGCCTGTTCCGCCAAACTGTCATCCTCAACCCTGTAAAAGTTGGATCTTGACTGGGTCTGGGTCTGGTTCTGGTTCTGGCTCTTACCACGCAAATGATCTTTCCCACCCTCACTCTCAACTGTTGCAAAAGTGGAGGTAAACTGACTGGACACAGAAGCACCTTCAGACAAGCAATAAGAAACTGGCGAAGGGATTCCAGAATCCAACCCTACATTTCTCTCAATAGCTGCCTCTTGACCAGAAGCAACTCCAACCCTACTTTGAGGATCAGTTTGATGCTTTGAACCGCTATCACTAACTCTGCCTAGAATGCTGTTAAGTTCAGGATTCTCAAAAGCTGGTACGTCATTCAATACCTTCTGCTCCTCTGGCTTGGTTTGAGAAACCAAGGAAGAAGAAGGCGTACACAGAGGGCTCTCGATGTCTTTCTTTTCACCACCCAAATCGATACTCATATCACTGGCGCCACTCCACCTCCTCAACACTGCCTTCTCGACTGCACTGGGAACAGACGACACGTCGGACGATAATCTCCTGAGTTCAACAGATTTCCCCACAACAGGCTTGCCACCACTTCCAGAATTCTCCTTCTGTTTGTTCTCAAAAAGGCTAATCCGATCCTGAACACTGAGCCGCCTTGTGAGCTTAGGGGTCTGAGAGGACTCAGTCTGATTCCCTCCATCATCTTTCTTCTCTTCCTCACCACCCTTGTGGATTTCCTTGTCCTGGATTTCCTTACCCTCGTCTCTGTCGACACTTGACTCGCTAATACGTCGTATGGGGACGGAGGCAGAGGGATTTGGTGGTTGCTGCCCAATGGAGGACTTTGATTGCTCAAGATGCTGTTGAGTTGCGTCAGATTGTCTGCCAATCAAGTGTTTATTTCCGTGGTGGTGACGCTGGAGTTGCTTGGGCACACTCTGCAGCTCTTCAGAAGGATCTTCATCAATGGACATGTCTGACCCCCATGAAGACCGGACAGCATCGTCCACTGCAGCCTTCCATGGATTGATCACGTCAGGCCGTCTATCACACAGTGACATGAACTTGCTGCACGCCTCGCTGCATCAAAATAATACATAAATAACCAATAGATTTGTGATGAGTACATGAATATCCATGTATTTACATTTTACTTTTCACCTAAAAAGGCCAAAATGGGTGACAAAATATAATTGGTCCAACCGCAAAATGGGAAAAAACCCAGCAAGTGCCATAACGGCCAATAATGTAGCAAACTCAAAAATTATTTATCAAAACGAAAAAAATCTGTTACAAACTCATAACTTCTTGTCTCTGTTTTCATCTCCTGATTATAAGATATCAGTAGAGAAAGAGTCAACTTAATCCAACCTTCTAATAGACTGTAAGAAAGAGCCTTTTAACATCATAAGATTGACCTGATTGCTTCTGTAATCAACTAATATGTTATTATAAATGAAGTAAGAAACGAGTGGTGAAAGATTCAATCCGAAGTTACCTACATGAAGCCCAATAAACTTGTGTACAAATATTTCAATGTATTCAAATGATTTTCATGTTATTTTACAGAACTGCTCAAATGCGACTCCAACTTTTCCTACAAGAGATGTCAAGACTCTTTAGTAAACCAATGAACCATGATAATGGGCTCATTGCAAATCACAACTTAGTGGAAATATAAGGTATCTCTAAATATCTGACCTACCGATAGCAAGTATGGAATGTAGAAAGCAATCAAGAAGTTATAAACCACAATACAGAAACAGATTTTAACTAAAAAAATGCACGATACTGTGAGTCTGTGACACTGGATTAGCAGAGTGACACAAGTCAAACAGGGTGAGAAAAGAACGAGATAATGAAGACAAAGTGATTACCATTATTTTCTTAGAAGAGCAAACTTAAAACTAAATCTGAAAATGGAAATACAAAAAATCAGGGGAACAGGAGGAGAAATCATGCTTTTGACAAGTGGAGGCAGAGGATATGAAGGTAAGAGAGAAGGATTTTCAGAGTTCTCACTTCAGGCGAACAGCACCAAACTGGTCTGCAAACAGTTTAAGTTCTGAGACTGTGTCAAGGTTAAAACCAGCAGCTGCTGCTCGAGCACAAGCTGTTGTTAAGTCCTGCCTTACAGCACCAAGCCGCACATCAATAGCTCTCAGAAGTTCCTTCCTGCGAGAGTGGATCAAAGTACGTATGAGATACATATAAACATGTATGTAGCGAGAGTCGAGAGACAGATAGAGAGAGTGCGGAATAGAATAGAATGGTCATTCAGCAGCTTAACTAGGACACACCAGGTGGCAAAGGCAAATTAGCCATGTGAAAGTGAAAGCACAATATATAACAAGTAATGACAATCACAGCATGGCTAAATCACTGGTTAGTATCTGGACTCTAGTTGTGAACGTCAATCATCCACTTTCATCGGAGGCATGGTCACTATCTGGTAAAGTCATTAACTCATATATCGGTAACTGGTCATGCCAGCTTTCTGCACCATGAAATTAGAAGGCTGGAAGCTCACAAAAATCCCTAGATCAATCCATTAGCACATTGAACTTCCACAAGCTATCATAATTGTGTAAAGAGCGTCCTCGTCTCATACTAAATTTCAAGTAACATCCTGAGCTTTATGAGAAAAAGACCGGACAAGAAGGAAGTTTATACTTTATACAAGCTACTTTGCCAGCGACAAGCACAATACAACAAATTAACCACCATATTCCATCCAAATATTCTGAAGCAATTAAGCAATATGGGGAAACACACACGTGCACACACAGAGAGGAGAGAGGTACTACTTTGTTGCATCAGCTGCTGCTGCCGCTCCATCCCCACCTAGATCAAAATTAAGATCCAAGGACAGCGTCAGAGAACGAGAATGATTTGCAACCCACTCAGAATCAAGGTTAATGTAGTTAAAGCCAATTTTGAAATCATCAGGGAGATTCAAAGACTTGATGACCAACTAGATTGAAAGGGATGAGATCGTCCGATATAACAGAACTAGTATTTGTACAACTCTCTGCACCAACATGACCGACATGGAGAAATGCTATAAGAAGTCATCGTTTCTTCTTTATCAGTTCAGGACATGTGGCTGTGGAAACCAACAGATCTCCATCCATAAAAAAGTATTCCATATCTTCTCAAATCAAACTTTTTTCCTATAGAATTCCATAAATTTGATGGGTTATTTTACGCTCTACGGGATTCTCCTTTTTCCTACTTTTCCTTCTATCCCTCAAGAACTGCATAAATTTTATTGGACTACAGTATCAGATAACTTCAAATACATCTAATCTAATCTAAACCCATTTACGAATCAGTATAAACTACTACCAAATTCCCTTCTATGTCAACGTAACCTAAAACTATACGCAAATCTACACCTTGGCTAACCAAATAAGTAATTACAGGCAGAGAAGTGGAAACAAAACTAAGTCAATGAGCATTGCATTCCATGTATTTGATTTTTCTTTTATCAGACGGCATGACTATTAGGTGTTATTTTTGTCATATACATCATAATTAAAGGTGCAGAAAAGAATCAATAGATCCAACTATCAAGCCATATGATAGGGAATGAAACATACTCGGTGTGCTTGATAGCTGATCTCCTGCTCCCTAAAATACAAAAACAAACAAAGTGAGAAGAAAAATAAAAAAAAAGAAATTATCCCGTAATAGTAGTCCAAAACAAAATTTAAAATTGCTTTTGGAGTTACCGCCTGTGAATACATTCTGCGAGCTGCTTCTAACTGAGACATCTCTGTATCAAACGTATTGACCAGTTCCAAAACCTCTGGTGTGCTAACAAAGCGTACAAACCTGAAGATAACAATTCCCAAATTTACTTCAAAGTTTACATTCACAACTAGATGAAAGTTCAGGCCTTCTAGTTGTCAATGTGCCTAACCTCTCAAGTGTCCCTTTTGTGAACCATGTATCAACGTTTTTACATTGCTTTACTTCAAGCCTAATCGACGGAACTGCCAACGCCACTTGTTCTTCTGCAGCCTTCAAATGAGTCACAAACGGCTTCACCAATCCTGATGCAAGCTTTTCAATGTTTCCACTGCTGGAAACAAACAATTCACACCTGCCCACAATAGAGTAGATACTAAGCATCAAACCCCGATGGCGAAAACTATCATCCAGAGTAAATAAAATCATCTAATGAATATCCCCACCTCGAGCGCTTCGGTGATAGCTGGAATATAGCATAATCAAGAGGGGTGCCAGATTTCATTTTTCTCCACCTATAGTGACACTCTCTGTTGTCTGACTTCTTTCATATGAAGGGGTAGACCTCTGGAACTTAATCTTCCAAATCAAATGATTCCTTGATTAATTCTACAATCAGAACTGCAAAACTACAATAAAATTAGTATCTCGACTTTTGTAAACTACACAGCTAAAATTCAGGCTTACAACCGAAAATCTTGACTGGTCCTTGTAGGAAAACGAAATGTGATTGTCAGTTATCATAACAGTAAGTAGATGCTCATGAACTGATAAACAGCATTCAGTAACATAATACAGATCACAATCGGTCAAAAAAAAATTGCCAACAAAATGCACCTAAATTTGGAGAGTACTCCAAATGCCAACAAAAAATGGCATGCCAGAGAAGGGTTCAAAAGAAAAATACCTCAGATCTGATCCCGTTAAAAAAAATGCCAATCAAGATAAATCTATATCTAGACAGAGAGAAAGAGAGAGACTGGACAAGTTTAAAGTTCGCTCAGTTTAAATACTTAATCTAACCAAGACCGAAGAATCTGCAAATCACTTGAATAATGTGAGACATCGATGCTGATGAACAACAACTCAACAAAAAATACGAAAAAAAACAGAAAAACCCTAGCAATTGAGTTAGAAAATCAAATAGAAATGCAGAGACGATCGTCGAAATTGAAACTGACCGTGGCAACACCAATGCGAAGATCTTCATTCTCCAAGCCGGATCTTCCGATTGCGGTTCTTACCCGGACCGACATTTCGATTCTTCTTCTGCGTAGAGAGAAGAGACAGAGCGAGCTTTTCAAATTGCTTTTAGGGGGGTTTTGGCTTTTTCTTTCTCGGTATTACGAAAACCCTACAGATTACAGTGGACTGACTCGTAGCTGTCGTCGATTGTTTCGCTTTACTCCTCCCTCAAATTGCTCGCTGCTCTCTCTCTCTCTCTCTCTAAACTCGGGATACAGGAAAGAGGAGAGGGATATGAAGAGGGTAGAGTGCTGTGCTTCAGACAATTTTAGTAGTTAATTGCAACAATCTTAACTAGAATGAAAGACCCATGTTTCAAATTTTAAAAATGGACACTTATAAAATTACATAAAAGAATAACCCCCCCTGCCTAAATTAATGCCATTGTCTTTTTTTAATCAATTTTTTATGAAGTTCACATTAATTGTTTTAAATTAAGTATCTTGTCTCGATAAAATGAATTTAAAATGTAAAAAAAAAAATGAACAAAAGTCCTAATAAGTTCAAGAAAAAAATTAAAATATATAATTTCTTATTGTATTTAATATTTTTAGCATCGTCTTACCTAGATTTTTTTGAAATTCGGTTCATATTTTTATATTTTTTCAATTATTCTCGTCGAGACGAATGAAGAACACAAAGAAAATTAATGACAAATCGTACAAAAAACTACGAAATATCAAATAATTATCGATATTCTTTGAAAAAAATTCAGTCCAAACTCAGGATATTCCAATCTCAATTCATACATGTTACCAAATTTTCTTAGCATTTTTAATCATTAATATTCTTCAATCATTTTACATCACTAATTAATGAACAATTATTCTTCCTTTGATGATTTCAGATTGGCTCAGTACATAGTGATCAGACTTTCAACGATCAGTTGTTTACTGCTCACTCTCTCAACCTTTAGCAACTCAGCATTTAATAGTTAAGCACATGGCCACTTGAATTTAGGCGTTCGGCATTAAGTTGTAAGGCAATAAATGACACTTAGTTGTCTGAGATTCAAGTCGTTCACGAAATTCGCTCGACAAGCTCTTGCAAATGAAGTCGAGAAGCGCTTCGAATCTCGAAAATAAAGCTCCTCTCAATAAGGAAATAAGGATCGGGATCGACATAAATCAAACCCCTTAAAATCTTCAATTCACGATATAAAATAGATCGTTGGATCAGAGCCAAAGTACATTCACGACTCATCTTCTACATACCTGCATGTACTATCTCTTGGTATCTAACTCGATCGTCAAATGAAACTTGGCTAGAAAATATCCTGATCTTAAAACTTGTGTGCATAAATTCCATCAAAAACTCGAGAGGTCACTGTCTAGTTTTCTATATCATTACCAACCCGTGACATGATTAAACAAACATCTGAAAAATAATTGAGGAGTGATGACATGGTAACAATCGCGTAATCGCAGCCCACGAGCAATATTTCATTTATTTATTTGGATTAATCATTTTAATATATAAAATTCACTTATTTAGCACTTTTAATTGGCAATTGAAAATCTCACTTGTCGTTCCATTTTATAATCAAGTCAAATTCTGAATGGTATAAATTCCTTTTCTCAAAATAACATATAAAATGGTGTAAAATTACGTGTTTAATAATTTGAAATTTTAAAATAAGAAAATAGACAACTTGAAGGGGTCAACTATCAAATTGAAAGAATTTTCGTTTCACAAATTATTGGAGTCATTTTATTAATTTATATTTTTCAGCTTGTCGTATTAGTACAGACGTAACTATCAAGAAAGGTTGCGTCGCGTGTCATTCTCAATTTTAAAAGATAAATAATTTATTTTAGAATAAAATCATACACGTGATATACTTATATTTTTCTACCCGTGCATATATCGGTCTATTGCCTTTGTGCTATTTGTTTTCTTCGTTAATGAATGATTAGATTTAAAACATTTGTAGTTGTTGAAGAATATTATGAATGATTAACCTAAGTACATGAGGAATTATGGACAAGAAATCTTAGAACAAGTGATCTTTTTTTGAATATTAATATGGTTAAGTCACATACTGTTGTTAGCTGTTATGCTTGTCCCTCTTCCGAGAATTCTTAAACATTGCGTTCAAAATTCTTTATTTCACGAAGTTCCATGTGCAAGAACTTATACTCTCACGGATCGAAGTGCCCTTGCTAATTTTGAAACATGCATTCATACCTCTTGATCCTATTACAGTAAGGCCAACGGACTAATCAAACAATGTGGTACCATACATGTTGTGCTATAAGGCAAGTTGTTCACCTTGTGGATGAAGGAGATATAGATTGCCACTCATATTCGAATTATGGTTCCATCCCTCTCCCTAGTAAATAGAAATGCCAAACTCAGTTTGTTCGTTTACCAATATATATTCTTACGATCAAGTTCTTCTCTATTTAATCACGAATGCTAAAAAATCTTTCACAGGTTGACACGACATTATGAGAAGAAATTCATGATGTGGTGAAAGTATAACTTGCTTAGAGTGCTGCCTCCCCTACCCTTTCATAGTTTCATTGGTGAGCTAGTTCGTAATTCCTGCGAGCGAACTCCCAAACGAGAAATCTCCCACCTCTTGAATGGCGGAGGCAAGGATATAACCGGTCTACAATAGCCCAATCGATCAAAGAGATTGCCTAGGAAGAAAGATAAAAGGAAAATTACATGAAAAGATACTTAATAGACTTAATATATATTTTAAAAAGTAACGTAATAAAATCGTACTATGACATTAAATATTATTGCCCTTTTAAATATGGGTCTAAAAAATTATGAACTTCATATTTTCTAAAATTGGCCAATAAATTCAAGCTATATAATTTACAAGACGAATTTATCATTGGATTCTGTTTAATTATGCCATAGGTATGGTCCAAAAATAGTGATGGAATTAGGATGCATCTTTTCTAGGTCATTGGCATGCTCTTGAGCTTTCACTTTCAAGGGGCTGTGTCTATGGATCATATGTACCCCTATTTTAAGTGGCCAATATCATCACTTTGTCAGGATAAAGTTGACAAATTTTCCCACTCTATTTTTCTTTAACATGTGCCATATCCCCATGCAAAAAAATATATGTGTATATATATGGTCCATTTGAACTGTGGTATTTATTAAAAAAAAATTCGTTCTTATTTGAATTTTTTTTGTAATTTTTTGTTTTTCATCAACTTTTTTTTATTTATTGGTTCATCTCGACAAGAGCTTTTAGAAAAGTTATCAATCATCGGCCAAATTTAAAAAATGTTCAGAAAAGACAAAAATAAATAAAAAACAGAGTTTTTTTTTACTTATTCGTCGTTTTTAGTGACTTTTTTTTAACTTTTGACATAATTTTATATTCTTTAGATTCCTTTCATCAATACGGACCAATAAACTACAAAACATTGAGATTTAAACAATAAATGCAAAAAAAAAAATGAATAAAGACAAAAATAAAAAATAAATAAAAACCATAGGCCAAAGGGGGCCATATATGACTTTGTTTTCTATTTTAGTGCAAATTACATTAATTTTTTTAAATAAAGGTAAATTGATAAAATTAAAAAGGTTTTTATATAACTTAATTTACTAAAAAAGAATTCTCTTTGTTTACACTGATAACTCGTGTGTACAGGTGTACTTTACGTGCCCTCGATCTATGGACCAATATAGTAGAACGCTAAATTAAAATCAAGATAAAATCTTGAGCAGGTCGAACTCAGAAAAATTAATTAAGAATATGTTCTAATATAGAAAGGGAGAACCATTTTTGGTACGAACAAAATGTAAAGCACAAAAGTAGTTTCTATTATTACCCAATTAAATATAAATTTACGATTATTATTGTTATAACATGAATTAATTATTAGGATAAATTAGTAAAATTACTCGACTTAACTATTCCACTCCGACATCCTACATATTCAATTATATATGTACGCACAAAAAAACTCTTATCATGAACAAAAGAAGACCTAAAGTCTCGTTCCTTGACCAACAGACATATTCTTAAAGATAAAATCTGTAAACACAGACTCTCGGATACAGATTCAGACACTAATATGCTGAAAATCTCTAGTACACTGCAGAGTTTAGAAACTAATGAAAACCCTACATGTATTAAACCGTCTAAACAAATATATTTTTAAATTTGTACACGATAATTATGTACATATACTTGGTCATTATTCAAATTTTCTCCTAATTTGTTCTTTATTATTATAAACAACCAATATGTCTTTATTTAAGTCCAATATCTAACAGTGATCTCCATCCACATGGTAGTAGATTGGCCAAGCGTTAATTTATAAACAACAACTGTGAATTGGGTTTAACTTTTTCCTTGTCGTTATCCCAAAAACCCTAATAGTAATTATGCAATAATCATTGCTATTTGATTGCATTTGCCCATGTAAAAAAATATTTCTTAATAGCAATTATGATATATCAAAAATTGAAGGCTTATGATTCACATGGTGGTGGGGACAATAATGTCAAGCCCAATTTATCACTAAGTTTACGTATACATTTCTCATACAAAGATTCAAATATACAAGCATTTGAAATTATTTAATGGGTTAATTACCTTTATATCCCTTCGACTTTAGTTTTAATTTCGATTTGGTCCTTATTGTTTCAATTTGAACACTAATATCCTCCACATTTGAAATTTGGTTCAATGTGACCCTGCCGTTTGTTTCCGTCCAAATCGGCTGACGGAAACTTGCCATGTGCCATTCACGTGGGCACGCCAAGGGGTATTCTGGACATTCTGCATGACCCACATGTTGGAGGGAAGGGATCTTACTTTTCCCGCCGAAACCACAGTACGCAGGAGTAAAAAAAATGGAGCTTCGTTTAGTATAAATTGAGGGAGGAAGAGGAGTTACACTGCAAACTTTGAACCATGACTTCTAGGGTCTGTGACTGTGGCCTTCCAGCTCGAACAAGGACTTCATGGACTGCTACAAATCCAGGCAGGAGGTTTATGAGCTGTAAAAACTATGGGGTGAGTGGCTATTTTTTTATTTTTGAAGTTTATATGTCTTCCCCATCTCCTCATTTTGTCTTTTTCGGCTGTGTAGGAAAGTGCTTCATGTGGATTATTTGCTTGGTTTGACCCTCCTATGTGTGAAAGATCAAGACAAGTGATTCCTGGATTGTTGAGGAAGATGACATCCCTGGAGATGAAGGTGGCAGTATACGAAGGGAGGGAAAAATTGTTTTTCGTGGCATTTGTCATCTGTTTGATTATGCTGATCTTGGCTGGCTTCATCATTTACTGGCTGATGAAGAAGCATATGTGATCAGAGCCATTTGAAATCTTGTATTTAGTTTGTTAGCATATGTAATGTATTTAGTTTGTTAGCTATTTTGTTAGCTATTTTAGTAATGTAATGTAATGTGTGTAATGAATCTATTCTGCCATTTTGGAGAAGAAAGTTTTATGTCATTTCAGACTTCGAAAATCAGTATATCCTTGGGAGTGATCTTCAGTAATCTTGGCATGCCATTTGTGGTCATAACCAGTAGCAGTAGACGAAATGGACTGATCATTCAGTAATCATTTCCATGGACTGATAAATCAGTAATCAAACCATTTGTATCAGGCCATTGTGTGATAAAGGGGCTGATACCAGGCCATTGTGTGAAATGGACTGATGTATCAGGCCATTGTACCAAACCATGGACTGTCATCTGTTTGATTAATCAGTAGACGGAATGGACTGATCATTCAGTAATCAAACCAGGCCGTTGTGTCATAACATTGCCAACCCTTAACGCACCAACTGAAGTATGAACTGATAGCAGTAAACAACATTGCCAACCCTTAACGCACCAACTGATAGCAGGTACTAATCTAACCACGCCATTGTGTGATGTACAAAAGTACCAACTGATAGCAGTAAACAACATTGGCAACTTAACGCATCAACTGATAGCTTGCATTACCAAACACTTAACACATCAAATTTAATGAAAAGACACTGAAAAGAAGAACTGATAGCTTCCATTACCAACACTTAAAGCATCGATACATAAAATGTACAAAAGCATAAAAAACATCCAGTTCTAACAGCAATGGAAACACAAAAAACATTGTCATTACATTCAACTTCTACTTGATCAAGTACAAACACAAAAATACGTTGTCATATCTCCAAAAAACAAACTATACTTGATCCTTTGTTATTACATTCAGCTCATACTTGATCCTTTTGTCACCACTTTGTGTCCTCTCCATATGAAACTGCTTGGGTCTGATCTGGTTTTTGAAGCAGGAACTTGGGTCTGATCTGGTTGTGGTTGTGGTTGTGGTTGGGTCTGATCTGGTTGTGGTTGTGGTTGTCGTGCATTGCCTCTTCCCCTTCCAACTTTACTCCTTCCCCCCCTGCCCACTGGGGCCGGTTGTGGTTGGGTCTGATCTGGTTGTGGTTGTCGTTGTCGTTGTCGTGCATTGCCTCTTCCCCTTCCAACTTTACTCCTTCCCCCCCTGCCCACTTGGGCCGGTTGTGGTTGGGTCTGATCTGTTGACTGTGAAACATTGCCTCTTCCCCCACCAACAGAACTGTGTGATGCATCTCTTCCCCCACCAACAGAACTGTGTGATGCATCTCTTCCCCCACCAACAGAGCTGTGTGATGCATTGCCTCTTCCCCTTGGCCTCCCTCTTGGGTTCGCAGTTGGTACTCTAAAGACTAAGCCTCCACTTGGTCTCCTCCTAATGGTTGGATTTGTGGCATTCTTACAACTCCTCATGTTATGCCCCCACTCTCCACAATTGCCACATCTTAAAGAACATTTCACCCTTTTCACTCTTTCTTGGTTTTCATCTAATGCCTCATCTTTTCCCTTCTTTCTTGACTTCTTTGGCCTTCCAGCTGATCTGCCATAATTTGGGGGCAGGACTTCCATAAATCCAGTCTTAGGCCACATTTTCCAGCCATTGATAGGATAGACTATACCCTTATATGTTCTTGCATAGGTCTCCTTCAAGTAACAGTCATCTACGTAATCCTCTATCCTCTTCCCAATGTACACGATTGCACTAATTGCATGAGGGCATGGTATGCCTCGTAAATTCCACTTCCTACAACTGCATGTTCTGTCCCCCAAATTTAGGCTGTACTGTGCTGGAGCAGAGCAGAAGACCTGAAAATGACCCTCCCCTGACCAAATGGGGTTACAACCTCGACTTTGTTCTTTATATTTCTCTAACTTCTTCCATATGTTTGGACATAACGAGTTTTCCCAATGCTGAATCTTTGATCTCCTACTCGCTAACCTCTTCATTAGGTAACATCTAATACTTTCAAGCAAACTTACTATTGGTTTATCCCTAGCATCTCTAATGTCAGAATTAAAACCCTCACACAGATTGTTGACTAGGATGTCACACTTGTTCAAGCCTGAGAAATGAGACCTTGACCATTGCATTGGCGGCTTAGAGGCTAACCAGTTATGAGCAGCCACATCAACTTTCTTCAGGTCTTCCATTGCACTCTCGAAGTCTGGCACTGTTGTAGCCCTAGCTGCCTCCCAAAGTAGGTTCCTCAGTTCCATCCCTTTGTGAAGATCTCTAAAATTGGTGTACAGATGTCTGGTACAAAATCTATGCTCTGCATTGGGCAGCAACGACTCCAGTGCAGGAACTAGGCCCTGCTCATGCAATGTTAGTGGTTAATTGAGGTGCACATACTTGTAAATATTAGTTGACGTATAAATGAAAGTTACAATATACATACCTTTTGCTTGTCTGTCATGAAAGTCCATGAATGAGAGTTCTCAATCTCAAGGTCCTCCATTACTAACTCAATGAACCATTGCCAGGAGTCTCTGGTTTCACTCTCCACCACAGCATATGCAAATGGGAATGACTGGTTGTTTGCATCTATCCCAACTGCCACTAACAGTTGTCCCCCGTGTGGCCCTTTCAAATGACATGCATCCATGCATATCAGTCTCCTACAGCCATTTTTCATTCCTTCCTTGAGTGCACCCAAGCATACGTATATCCTCTCAAACACTGGTTGTCCATCCTCATTGGCAGGGGGTATAGTTTTCATTATCATTGTTGTGTTTGGATTTGTTCTCCTAACCTCTGCACAATAGTCCCAAATCCTTCCATATTGTTCAACAAATGACCCCTCAATGAGCTCAAGTGCTTTCTTCCTTGCCCTGTAAGCTTGGCTCCTAGATATATTGACCACAAAGTCCTTCTTTGCTGTCTCTTGTATGTGTTCTAAAGGCATACGTGGATTCGACCTTATCTTGTCCATGTACTTCTTCGCAAGCCAGTCGGAGGTTGCACCTCTCACATGGAATGACCTACCACATGTGTGCTTGTTTCTTAGTGATTTGACTTGAAATGCTTCACTCCTTTGTGTCAATGATCCAAAAATATACCATTTACACAGATTATTGGCACATACAGCTTTCACTCTCGTAGTCTCATTTTTAAGAAATTTTATGTCCTTACCTTGTTGGACTGAGTACTCTCTCACTGCAGCCCTGAACTCCTTCGCATTACTGAATCGCAAACCGAGTTTAAATTCCACATTTCCCATGTCTGTTTCAGCTCTGAATTCTGGAAACCTACAATCAAATTCTTCATCAGAATTGGAATGTGCACTATTTAGTTCATCACATGAGTCAGTTCCAACCTCTTCACCATCGTCTAAATCTACTTCTGGTTCAACCTCAGACCTCCGTTCACTTCCTCCCCACTCAACTCCCACATCAACATTCGTTTCAAATATGAAGTCATCATCACTCTGTTCATACTCACTATCCAAATAAAAGGATCCATCAGAATCAGAACTGCTGCTATTCACATCTTCTACATCATGATGTTGTACATCCTCCTCCTCCACATCTTCTACATTATCATGTTCTACATCGTCCTCATCTACATCTTCTGCATTATCATGTTCTACATCGTCCTCCTCTACATCTTGTACCTCCACTTCTTCAGCCCATGCACCATGGAATGAACTACTCTGACTTTCTAAAAAGTCAACAGGCTCTATATATAAATCAACTACTCGACTAGCAGGGAGTTGTGCAATCATTTCCATCACATCTCTGTCACTTAATAACATTCTCAGTCCATTTCTAATTGTTTTTGTAGTCATAACATAATAGTAGTTAATCATCCCTCTATACCCTAACTTCTCAACAATGTCAGCTATCTCAAGCAGTGAGAACTTGTCAGGGTGACAATGATCTACATGAGCAGAAGTCCCACCTTCATACTTCATGAATGGTGTACTCACAAACTTGCCTCCATGGAATATTTGCATGCTGAAATACTCACTCCCATCTACACATGCACAAAACGACATAAAGGGACCACAATGTTACCCACTGAGAATAAACAATGCATTCATGATGTAAGGACAAAACAAAAAAGTATAAAAAAGTTAGTAGTGGTCCACCACTGTATAAAAAAGTTAGTAGTGGTCCACCACTGTTATTAACATCTGGAAATCCGAAATGTTAACGGTTACTCTCACCAGTATTCGCCATCACAGACGGTGGGTGGTACACAGCTAGGGCTTCGATAAGATCTTCAGTCTTCGTGCTCCACGATTACGGTAGGGATTTACTCGAAATCAGACGAACGAAGCCCTAATATTGGTGGGTCTGATTTGGGGAAAAACTGGAGCCCTAATATCAATTTTGACGAACGAAGGCATAATGCCCAGAATACCCCTTGGCGTGCCCACGTGAATGGCACATGGCAAGTTTCCGTCAGCCGATTTGGACGGAAACAAACGGCTGGGTCACATTGAACCAAATTTCAAATGTGGAGGATATTAGTGTTCAAATTGAAACAATAAGGACCAAATCGAAATTAAAACTAAAGTCGAAGGGATATAAAGGTAATTAACTCTTATTTAATAGACGTAGAGTTTATATTCATTTAGAAAATTTTAAATGCATCGAATGATTCTGGATATATTTTTATCTGAATATATGCACACGAGATATTGTCTTTCTAAACTTTTCTCTTTCAGTTAGTATAAGAATGAAGATGTGTTCGAAATAATTAAATACACGTGAAGTCTTTCAAACTTATACGAGCACTATATTCATCTGACGATTCTAGACATATCTGTGTCCAACATCCTCTCATTTACCAGCTGCACATTAACCTGACAATTGCTGGGTTGTAAGCAGGGGCCCACCAGCCATCAGGCCTCTGGTTGTTTCACACTACTTTGGTTTCATCTACCCACCTAGATCTGATAATCTGAGCCGCACGATGTGTGGACTTTTTTTTCAATTACCTTGCATTACAATTCAAGGGTGTGTCCTACCCACTAAAATGAATAGTCGGTGGTGGCACATGTATTGGATTTGACTTACGCTGTGAAGGTACATGAAGGTTGCTGGACTCATGCCACGCTGTCACATCATCATGAATGTGTTTAATTATATGGTTGAATTTTTATGATGATTTTAAAAAATTGTGATGATTCATGCTTCCATTTTATGGGGTTGTGCCTTTTGAAATCCCACAATCAAAATTTGGGATTATTATTTGTGCCCTTTCAAGACATTATTTAATAATATTATTTGTAGCATTTCTTCATAACTTTAACTTGAAAGCAAATAACTAAAACACCATTTTCGATGCATAAATCAGAAATCTATAAATTTTAAAAACAAAAAGAATACTTGAGTAAGAGAGTTACGAGAGTATTGTACATTTCTTAGATAGATTTAAGTGTGTGTATATATATGTTTGAGTCGTAGAGTCTCGTTGGTTTGTTTCTTTCTCATGGATATGGATAAGATACTAGTAATTTGGTTGTGGTGGAGTTTTGTCATAAATAAGGATGAGGCCGATTTTCAATCTAGGCGCTCAATCTCTCAATAGTACACTTGTACTAGGACTCTATGTCTCACTCATGGTTTTTCGTTGTGCTTATATGAGTTCAACACTGTAGCGATCGAATTGGGGCAATAACATTGCAAAATGAAACTCATCACACGGCTCTCAAACTCAACATGTAAAGGATCCCAGTAGACAAAGTCAAAACACTTGATATTTAGCCCAAAATTTGAGATGCTCCTCCTTGTCAATTAGACAGTAATGTTGCTCGTGATAGGCTTAGATTTAAACCGCTATAGTTTGATTCAAATAAGTAAAGTTCCTTCAGACAAGTTATCACAGGACGCTTGTCCAACACCCACCGAGCAAGTTAACCGTAACTCCAAGTCAAATTGATAAGCCTCTGACATTCATGTAGCTCATCTGAATTGATTGGGACATAAGGTAGGTTTTGTATAGTTCCTACTGGTGATTGATCAACTTCAACTTGGAAACTATGCCCCTAGTCTCATGCATTGGTACCTACTACCTAGATTATATGGTCATACCCATTCTCAAGTAGTGTTGTTTGTTTGTGATTTTCTATGTTCATAGACTTTGGTTGTATGTTGCTTGCTCTGAAATCTTGCAAGTTATGATGCTTCGAATGCACCTAAATATACCTTAATTTGTACTATCACGTCATCCGAATTTCATCCAGATATTGGATTATGTAAAGAATAAGTCTACGAACACATTAAGTTGTACATCAAATGGTACATCATGCTTAGGTGACATGTTAATTTAAGTATAAAATGTAAAATTCGGTCCCATGATTTTTTATATGTGTTCAAAATAGTAGATGTCACGTAAACATAATGTATAACTTGATGTACAACGTAATGTGTTAATAGCATTGCTCTTATGTAAAGTTGAAAAAAAGTAAGAATAAAGAACTCCCTTTAATTTTTCCACTTGTTTCAGAATTTTGACTATTTCACCATCAAATAATGAGATCTTTTTTGAATGAGTTGAATTTGTTCCCTCTCCAGTTTACTGTAAAGTTGTAATATCCAGACAAGATATCTTGTCACTAACTTTATTCCTTAAACAACATCTAAAGTATGGTTTATCCCATCAACCAAAAGATAATCTGAATTTTATGCCAACAATTCCAGTAGGTTCTCAATTCAAACTCTCCTTTATCTTTTACTATGTGGGTAAATCCTTGGTAGCCCATTTGTTTCAACTTCCAGTATCTAGATGGATGTTTGAGTTTATGTTTTAGGCCCAAGAGAATTGCTTGCTATGGATATAAATAAGCCCCACATCCCCGCTATTCCAACAAATGCTGGACTAGCATATATGACTGTTCTGCATATATTTGCTTTCCAAAAGATTGCAGTGTTGCCATACACCATGTTCTCGAAGGCCAACAAGAACGAAAAATTCAAAACATCAATGTTCATGAGAGAGCACACGGTTTTTGGTGTTCATTTTTACTTTTCAATTATGCGCAGTATTGTCAAAATCTAAAAAGGATTCATGTTCCCGTTCTGACAACCTTGACGGGATACCCATCTACCAGGTTAAAATACTTACCTATATCCAGATCGTCAGATATACGTGTAGTCAACACAACGGAGAACAAAGATAGTATCAGATCCAATCATGGCTCTTTTCGAGCAAAACCTTTCCTTTTAAACACATATGCCGAAGAAAGATCAGAAGCAGATAATTGCTCACACAAAGAGTCCTCCGATGATGAGGAGACTCTTATAGAGGAGTGATCACTAATACAAAATAAAATGGCAGCCAACAGCTTGGAAGTATGTATACGAAACTCGTACCGCAGACTCGACTTAATGGAAGGTTTGTTTCCAAATTGTGAAGAAGTGGTGCTGCATATATTGGTTGCAAAACTGATTATATAGGTCATGGGAGTGAACAACTTTTCAAGTCTCAACTCAAGAACTTGCATGAAAACCTCAAGTCAAATGAGGAATTTCTTGCTTATCACTTTCTTCTTGTTGTAAGGTGCAGTGCGGCAATGTGGACAGATGGTTCATAACACACGGCTGCAACATAAGCAGAGGAGGATAGAAGCCAATCACAAAGTTAATCAGATCCAAAGGAGAGAGCAGATGATGGTTCACGAACACGATTATGATATAAGCATAGAACCACAGAAGCCGATCACGAAAGTTAATCAGAACCAAAGGAGAGCAGAAACAAAGTTCATGACCCCAAACTACCCAGGAAACTTAGGCTCAAACAATCAAACTGCCTCGCTCCTTTCTCTTACAATCAAGACTTTCAGTACCTACACCTTCCCTTGGAAAAGCTATTTTCAGTTCCTTGATTGTAGAATCAAACTCCTTCGTATCCCAAGGGGATACTTAGGGGGATACTTAGCTTTTGCTTTTGACTATAGAATACACCTTCCACTTATAGAGAAAGCTTTGGTAGTTAAATGAAAGGAACTTATAGAGAAGCTTTAGTAGTTAAATGAAAGAAACTACTTAGCCTGGTCTCAGTCGGTAAGGATGTTCATATGGAGCAGAAGAAAGTGTAGGTATATTACTGGTTCTAAGGAGGAGCAGCCTGCAGAGTTTCCATTGTCACTAAGAAGAAAGCACAGCACCTGCTTTGAGTCAAGTTTGATGTACTTGTATAAAGAATCAGTAGCAACTTTATGGAACACAATACTATATACACTAGTAGTGCAAAATATAGTACAGTATTTATTACAGTAGAACTAATGGATGGCACGAGGGCCTTTCTAGAACTAATGGATGGCAAGAGGGCCTTTCTAGCTGCAATAATCATACTTGAGTTGAACATTAAATACAAGTCTTCGATCCTTTTGACATAAACTAGAACAAAGAAGGAAATGCGAAAATTGAACACTCAAATTTCCCAATACAAGTTCCTCTAATCAACTGATCAAGTAGGGTGTTTCTTCTTCCACCCATGAGCAGACACAATCTAAATGTAAACTAGTCTAAAATCTAACTACTGCTATCGCTATTGTTGATGATGTTGTTGTTATTGTTATTGTGATTGAGGTGATGGTTACTGTTATTCCCTGTCCTCCTGTGCTTCAGCTGGGAAAGCTCCAATTGAGTCTTCATGAAAAACTGCATTCTTTGAAGCTCAAGCTCCTTGGCAAACTTCATCCTTTGCTTCTCCATCTCCACCATCTGCTGCAGCTTCGAGCTCTCTGCCTGCTCGTAAGCCTCCCCAAATTTCAGAATCGCCCGAGTCAATTCCCTCACCGAATTCCCCCAATTCTTGTCTTTTTCTACCCCTCCTCCTCCTCCGCCTCCATCATCCTTACTCCCCTGATTCACCACCGGGCGCACAGCAGTTGAGTTCAAAATTCTTGGCCTTTTTGGCACGTATGTTTCTGGAGGGAAACTGTCGATCGAGTCCGGTGAAGGTGGCTCCGGTTCTGACCTAGACGAGTCAGACTCGTACGAAGCTTGTCTACGAAACTGAGCTTTCTGTTTCTGTTTCGGCTTCTGGTTTGGCTTCGCATGTGGCTTTTGATTGCTTTGAAATTGATGAACAGATCTAACCCCCACTGGTATTCCCACTGGCACTTTTTGGTTCGGAGTTGAGGCCGACGCAACCTTAGCCGCCGTTGGACCGATCAAGTGCTCAAGCCGTTCGAAAAACGGCCACTTGCTGGGCCCACCACCGGAGGCGATCTTCGATTTCTCCACCTTATACTTCTTCTTCACCGTATCGATCCGGTTCTTGCATTGAATGTCTGTTTTGGGGATCTTTGTGTAATCTTCTCGGCTACTGACGATATCAGCGACTTCTTTCCAATGTTTTTGCTTCAGATTCCCTCTGCTCAGTTCTAGATACCGTTCGCCCCAGGCGTCGATTAGCACCGACGTCGCTCCTTCGCTCCAGCAGTCCTCGCGACCACCGCCGCCACCTCCACCGCCGCTGTTTCCGGCTGCGGAGGACCTTGGCTGCTGGATCGGTAGGGCGAGGGTGAGGGTGTTCTGTGGCGGCGCGGTGGCAACCGTCACCGTAATCCTTCCGTTCGAGCGTGCGGAATCCGGAGATCCGGTTTCAGGCGACGGGTGTGACTGAATTTCATCATCGTCTTCCATGGTTTAGGGATGGTAAGTTCGCCGGTGATCGTAAAATCGCCGATCTGATTAACTTCTGAAGAGAGAGAAAAAGGAGGGGGGAGAGAGAGGCGTGAGGAGATAGGATTAGGGTTTCTTTCGGGGGTTGACCGGCGGAATATATTGACGGGGCCTCGTGACGACGTTTTTACAGTTTGTGTACAATTAAACTTGCCCGTTGACGGGAAAAACCGAGACGGCTTTGACGGCGTCGGTCACCGAAGGGTGGACACGTGGAAGGGAATGGGAAGACGGGTTGGCCCGAATACTTGAAAATCCGTCACCGGACTGATGCCTCTTGCCGGCTTGGTTTTTGGACTTTCTGTTTGTATCTGATAGACTATACCCACTGTTATGACAATAAACACCTCCAAGTTTTCGATAATTCCACAATTGATCCCTTTTTTTTGTATCATGTATGATCGGCCCTACAAATTACCAAATCTGGTGGCATAAAATTGGGGCAATGTGAGAAGATTAACTTTTTTTGGGGGCTCAAAATGTGAAAAGATTGGCTCTTACTTCCGAGTCAAAAGTGTCCCTACTGTGGCTATGTTACAAGATTGTGATGATAAATGAGGACAGCTAACTAATTTCTTGAATACAAAAATCGAAAAATAAAAATCAATGGACCGAACTCAAGAATAAGATCTATCAATACAAGCAAGCATAGCGAATCACATAGAATTAGTATCAAGTGAAAACAGTTTAGAAAGACTGTATTTTTTGAAGAAAAACAAAATAAGCTTTGCTCAATGTATCTATACTTTTATAAAGAGTTAAATCGCAAAATGAAGATATGATGAAATCCTCAATATTTCCTTTTTGAATGTCTGCATCCACAATCCGAAATAGTGATTTGAAATCCAGTTTCATCACATATAACCCTAGGAGGGGCACTGGGAATTGAAAAATCCCAAATCCATATACAAGCTTTTTAAGATAATGCGGAAAACTCTACTTGCAGTCTTACACAGAAAGCATATGCACTCTGACAGAATGAGTATTGCATCGGTCAATCGTTTCGGTGGCTAATCAGTCGGCACTTGTTTGGCCGTTAGTCCGCTCTTCTTATTGATTCACCTTCTTCGTTCTTGTGTTTAAGTGGCAAAACTCAATGAATATTCCTGGAAACTTATGCTGTCGCATTTGAATAACAAACTTTTGGTCTAACAACAGGAAATAAGAGAGAGCAACAAATGGCCTTTTAAGGAATTGTCAGCAAACAAGCTGCCCCTTCTATGCAGTTAAAACTTGCAATCTAAGAGAATACAAGGCTATATGAATTGATTCAATTAAACAATAGTAATATGAATACCGATATTACGCATGTGTGGGTATAGGGTCAATGACTGATCACTGAAATAAGATGCTACAAAAATGGGAGAGCCGCGTCCTCAACATTCTGAAAGCATTTCCTGAGAATTATCGATGATAGTATCTAATGTGGTTTTGGCTTGAATCCATCCACAGCAAAATTTCTTGTTGCAGAAGGAAGTGCCAAGCGGAGCCCATCAAGTTCTGGTTTGGCAATCACTTGACAACCTAGACGAGACCTGCGGATGATCATTACGAGATTTTACAAACTTGGGTAAGACGAGTAACAAATTAGAGGATGGTTTTTGTTTTTCGGAAGGTAAACACAAAAATAGAGCAACTTACGTTTCTGTTAGACCAAAAGCAAGGTCTAACATGTCGTACTCCTCATCAGTTGGATCGTCTAATTTATTGTAGTACTCCATATCCTAAAAGCCAATAGTATCAACAATAAACTTCACACCATCCACAACATATCCGTAGAAGATATTGTTTCATCAGCAGGACAAAAGCATTTTTTTTCCTGACAAGATATAACAAGGCTACGAAGGGGTAAAATTTGCACTCCCAAAGTGAGGATTGTGTATAATAATCCTTTGGGAGTGCAACATGTAAATTACCCAAAAACATCACCCCGTTCCTGCAAGGAAGTTTTTGTCTAAGGACGAAATTAGTGGGCATTACTCCTTCATAGCAATAAGATTCACTTGTTTAGTGCTTAATATGCAAAAACTGCATTAGCTAATAATTTTTGCCCTTCTATAACAAGATTTATTCATGAACATACCATCAAAATCACATGGCAAGTGGAACAGGCAAGCGATCCTTCACATGCTCCTGTAATCATTGAGAAAATAAGTTTAAACTGTGAACTATACAGCATGTGTATATCCCTCGAATTATGGACTCTAATTATGAAGAGTCGGAACTTAGAAGGTATATTGTTTGACTTGGCCGGTTGGACCCCTTTAAAGCAGTTGGATGAAGTTTGACATTTATAACCAGTGGACGTATAGAGAATTTTGTAAATCTTTTGATGTGCAAATGCAGAGTTCTACACCTCAAAAACTTACCTTCAAGGTCAATGTCATTTGCATGGGCAGCTTCCAACATGGACCACCCAACTGGAACCTTAATATGAGTCTCCTCTCCATCTTTGTCAACAAATGTCACTGATATTCTGCAGAAAGAAGTAAGGTCACGTAGAAACAATTTAGAAATTCCAGAATGTCAGATTCGATATTCTGCGTGGTTTTTTTCTTCAGTTCACCCTCTTTTAGCTGCTTTTTAGCTTCACTTTCTAATACTCCGATTGAAACTCATTTACCCATGCATTTCTCTTTTCTTATTGTAAAACTTGCACCCCCCCCCCCCCCCCAACAACAACAACACTCACACACAAGAATAAGAAGACTTCAAAGATCCTGTCATAAAACTGTGCAATTCTATGTAAAAGGGCAAGAACTTACTTTTCCTCCTCCTCATCTCCTCCCTCTTGAGCTTTATCAGCAGCAGTGCTAGAAAAATATTGGTGATTCTGGTTACGAATTGCATACGAAGCTTCAGATCGTCATTGGCAGTTAAGGACCACAACAACATCACAGGTCATCTAACAGTATTATTCAGTCATCGAGAAAAGAAGGGAACATAATACGATTCCGAGTTAAATAGAAGTAAGCATTTATGATATGCACTGAAAGAGCCCGTCAGCCGGGCAGAAGTATAAGAAATAAAGTCAAAACAACTGCTACACATCTGTTTTATCCACAAAACTATGCAACACACAACAGTTATTCCTCAGTCTGCTATTTTGGAAGCCTTATAGGCCCATTCCATTACCTCAACACTCTTCAGTATCCGAATCATCAAAAAGAGTGATCAAGTATGTTTAAGCTGATCATATGCAACCATTACTATTCTGATCAGTACATGGCTATTTGGCCATGTCACCAGCTGATTTTGCATGACAACTAGTGGACTTTGCAGGTTAAAATAAACTAGATTGGGAGACGCTTCAATGCATGTCTATACTTAACATAACAAAGTAACAGGTATCTAAAGTTTTGCCACACTCTGTTGGCTCCGGCTAAGAAGCCTACTATCTTGCAATTGGGAAAACAATCACTAACCAGATGCTGCCAAGGCCGATTGTGAAAAAGACGTGAATATGGTATTCTTGGAGTAGATGTTTGACCTGCCAAAGACAAAGACCAGAGAAAGGAAATAAGATTAAGATAAATCTTGTGAACCTACATTCAGTTTATGGGTAAAGAGTTCCATTCTAGATTGAATGGTATACATTCATAACGTAGCTAAAAAGAAAGGCAACATTAAGGGTAATATGCTGAAGGATTCTTGGAAAGCTACAAACATGTCAGAAGCTTCTCGAGTCCTGTCTGATTATTGAATAATCAAAAAACAAGAAGAGTATAAGATGGGGAAACAAAAGCAAGACACACTTTAGTCTTAGAGAGGGTAAAACGAAGACCGCAACACGAGGGAAGTCTTCTGTCTTCTTAAATGCTTCCCTCATGTGCAATGAAGACCAGGAATAAGGATGAATTTGCACCACAGCGCGAAGGGAAGGGGGAGGAAGAAGGCATACAAAGAACATAGATCGGTCTAGTTAGAAAATATGTGGTGGCTGATGATGAAATAGGAAATGTGTCCCGAGATTTACCTTGGATGGCTTTAAGAAGTAAGCTGTAATGATTCAATTGGCAAATAACATTAGCCAATCCCACAGAGATGTCCTTTGAAGACATTGTTTTTAGCACAATGATGATTACATAGCCAGTAGAAGATACTTTTACTCTTAAAGTTTTCTGTAATCTTGGACGGGTCTGCCACCAAGAGAGCAAAATTGAACACTAAACTATGTATTCCATATTGTAATCGCCAATCTCACAGAAAATCACAAAGTTAAACTGAAATTCGAAATCCGAGACAAAAAAAAGTTTGACACCGAGACCAGGAAGCAAAGCCAGGGGAAGACAAACCACACACAAAATTCGTGTACACAGAAGAATACATTTGAAAGCTTTCTAACTCGCCTAAGGAGACTAGACTTTCTTAGAAAGAAAAAGTCATAACCATCGCTACCCCCTACCCATTATATATATTATGGCAATAGCACTCTTCCCTCCTTGGAAGAGGTAAAGAGGAGTTCAAGACTTAGGCATCAGACGTTCCTTTTTATTCTAGAAAATTTCCTATAGCTACTCGGCTATTCAATGTTGGGCCTAAATTCCTAACAAAGCCAGCAAACGTCAGTAATTTTGTTATTTCTCGAGTAACATTAATCTAAGTGAATGAAGAAGTTCATATCATTACACATACCAATGCAGATTGAAATCAATTATCTGCAACCAAAAAGCAATGAGATTGGATGACAAACAAAATGCTTTATTTTATCTTTATTTGTCACTCCTTATCATCATTTCTTATGTTTTTAGTTATTGAAATAAGTGAAAAAATTCATCTTTCTTTTCTTTTCTTTTCTTTTCTTTTCTCACTCTTTCTCAGCATCAAAAGGGCTGTAAAACAAAATCCGCAACATACCTGTCGTTAAACCCTTTATCACATGGGCTCCAAGACGTGAAATTTTAGTGATGAACATTATCAGTGCTGAGAAAATCTGCGGGGGCACCAAAGCTGAGTAAAAACCTTGGAGGCCAATCAATGACCGACAAATTAACTAACTTCTGAGCTTCCGAAATTCCAACAAAAACCCTAGCTACTAGTACAATAAACCCTAACATAGGCATCCGAATGCTAGAGATTAAAACAGAACGTTCCGAAAAAAAGCATGAAACGGATGAATCTCACTGACAAATAAAAAAGAAGACGAATTTGCACGCAAATTCACTTAAAAAACGAACCTTTTGAGATCAAGGAATTTGTTTGCCGGAGCCGCCGTAAAAATGGAGCAAGAAATTTGGATACAAGGGACGACATGTGGAGGGAGAGGCAGACGGTGTCGTTTTAAGCACGACCTTTGCGAAAATGAATACTGCAATGGAGATGCGGGGGATCGAACCCCGTGCCTCTCGCATGCAAAGCGAGCGCTCTACCATTTGAGCTACATCCCCAAGTTGTTGGCATGATTGCACTACATCCCCAAGTTGTTGACTTGACTGCACTACATTTCTATAGATATACATGTATGATAGGAATAAAATGTACTTTTTTGAGTTTAATAATTTTTTAAATTGAATTCAAATCGAATCTCGAGTCGTTCTTGAAGAGAGCACAATATACTCAAAAGACTACTTGGGTTGTTTTTTCTCCAAACGAAATTCTATACCAACTTGTTGCGATCATGCAACGAAATCAAACTCAAGGAATCAATACATTAGTGATTTATAATAGAAGATGGATGTTCTTCAAGCCATTCTTAATTTCAAAGAGAAGTTTGGTACGTCTATTTCTACCAGTCATATTACCCAGTTCTTTAAAAGCGAAATACCCACAACATATCTCCATATTGGAAAGCCATAACTAGTTCTAGTTGTGAAAACTCGTCAATCCAGTTGGTTGCATCTCAACCTCCATCCAACATCGCATTCTTAGATTAGTTAGTCCAATATGTAGTGGGTGCGACAATCATTTCGTAGCAGAACTAGTTTATGTAAAAAATTTATCGACAAGTTGAACAATTTGTTATCCCGCATTCCGCCTTATTCTCTCAATTTCTACTAGAGAGACGACTACTTTAGTTTCGTTTCGTGGAGTCAGAACAGCCTATACTTGTTGCATTAGGCACACCAAAACTCAACCATTTCTCTCACAATCTCTTTGGTCTCACTACAGAGTTCTCCATTTTCATTTCTTAGACATCCTATTATGTAGAGAGTGTCAAGAAATAAATTAACACTTGGAGAAGGAGGTGTTGAGAAATATTTTGCTACAGTTCAAGATGCTGCTGTGATCTGATTGAGAAAATAAATTAAAAAGGTTGTTGCTTAATTTCATTAAACTGCCTCTATTCCTAGTTGGCACGATTAGGGGAGTAGCCCTGCTTGGTATTTTTCGTGTTTTTATTTTTTTATTTCAAAAACCCAATAACAAATGAATCATTTATCTGTAAATGCAAAAGCCTTTGATCGAAGATGGCAAGAATTTACTTTTCCTCCTCCTCATCCCCTCCCTCTCTTGAGCTTTATTAGCAGCAATGCTAGAAAAATATTGGTGATTCTGGTTCCAAATTGTATACGAAGCTTCAGTTCGTCGTCGACAGTTAGGGACCATAACAACATCACAGGTCGTCTAATAGTATTGTTTAGTCATTGAGAAAACAATTGAATATCATATAATCCCGAGTTAAATAAAAGTAAGGATTTGTGATATGTACTAGAAGAGCTCCTTAGTAGGACATAAATCTAAGAAATGAAGTCAAAACAACTACTATACATCTGTTTTATCCACAACACTATGCAACATAGAACAGTTATTCCTCTGTCTGCTATCTTGGAAGCCTTACAGGCCTATTCGCTTACCTCTCAATACTGTTCAGTATCTGAATCACCAAATAGACTGAAATCAAACTCAAGTATTTTACCATTGCTATTCTGATCAGTACATGGCTACTTGGCAATGTCACCAGCTGATTTTGCATGACAACTAGTGGACCTTGCAGGTTAAAATAAACTAGATTGGGAGAAGTCTCAATGCATATCTATACTTTACATAATACAAAGTAACAGGTATCTACAGTTTTGCCACACTGTTGGCTCCGGCAAAGAAGCCTACTATCTTGCAATTGGGAAAACCATCACTAACCAGATGCTGCCAAGGCCGATTGTGAAAAAGACATGAATATGGTATTCTTGGAGTAGATGTTTGACCTGCCACAGACAAAGACCCAAGAAAGGAAATAAGATTAAGATAAATCTTGTGAACCTACATTCAGTTTATGGGTGAAGAGTTCCATTCTAGATTGAATAGTATACATTCATAATGTAGGTAAAAAGAAAGGCGGCATTAAGGGTAATATATTGAAGGATTCTTGGAAAGCTACAAATATGTCGGAAGCTTCTTGAGTCCTGTCTGATTATTGAATAGCCAAAAAATAAGAACAGTATAAGGTGGGGAAACGAAAGCAAGCCTCACTTTAGTCTTAGAGAGGATAAAACAAAGACCACAACACAAGGGAAGTCTTCTGTCTTCTTAAATGCTTCCCTCATGTGCAATGAAGAGCAGGAACAAGGATGGATTTGAACTACAGCGGCGCGAAGGGGAGGGGGAGGGGGAGGGGGAGGGAGAAGGCATACAAAGAACATGGATCGGTCTAGTTAGAAAATATGTGGTGGCTGATGATGAAATAGGAAATGTGTCCCGAGATTTACTTTGGATGTCAAGGCTTTAAGAAGTACGTTATAATGATTCAATTGGCAAATGACGTTAGCCGGTACCACAAAGATGTCCTCTCTTTTTTATCCGCCGCAGAGATGTCCTTTGAAGACAATGATGATTACATATCCAGTAGAAGATACTTTTACTCTGAAGTTTTCTGTAATCTTGGATGGGGCTGCCACCAAAAGACCAAAATCGAAAACCTGCAATCCATACTCTAATCGTTAATCTCACAGAAAATCACAAAGTTAAACTGAAATTCAAAATCCGAGTAAAAAAATAGTTTGTCACCGAGACTAGTAAACAAAGCCAAAGGAAAACATACATTAGTCTTCACAAAAATCCGGTCTGTGTCTCTAAGTCTATGCATGTAGCATTACTCCTCACAAAAATTGTGCACAAAGAATAATACATTTGAAAGCTTTCTAACTCACCGGAAGGAGACTAAACCTTCCTTATAAAGAAAAAGTCCTAACCTTTGCTCTTTCTTACCTATTATATATAATATATATTATGGCGATGACCCTCTTCCCTCCTTGCAAAAGGTAAAGAGGAGTTCAAGACATTCCTTTTTATTCTAGAAAATTTAGTAGACCTACTCGATTATCCAATGTTAGGCCTAAGTTCCTAACAGAACCAGCAAATGGTTAGTAATTTCGTTATTTCTAGAACGACATTACTCAGGTGAATGAAGAAGTTCATATCATTAGACATATTAATGCAGATTCAGACCAATTATCTGCTAAAAATGAAATTCACAAAAAACCAATGAGATTTGACAATGAACAAAATGCTTTATTTCTCATCTTTTTAGTTGATCAAATAAGTGCTCTTTCTCAGCATCAAAGGGTTGTAATACAGAGTTGGCAACATACCTGTCCTTAAACCCTTGATCACATGGGCTCCAATACGTTGAAATTTTAGAGATGAACATAATCGGTGCTGACAAAACCTGTGGCAAATTAACTAACTTCTCAGCTTCCGAAATTCCAACAAAAACCCTAACAGTACAAAATCCCTAACAGAGGCATCCGAATGCTAGAGATTAAAAAAGAGCGTTCGGAAGAAAGAAGGCGAATTTGCATGTCAAATTCACTTGAAAAACGAACTTTTGAGATCAAAACCAGATACTATACTTTTTTGGGAAACTTTGTAGGAGGATTTTGTTTGCCGGAAAGGCCGTAAATATGGAGCAAGAAGTTTGGATACAAGGGACGACATGGGGAGGGAGCGGAAGACGGTGTCGTTTAGCACGACCTCCTGCGCAAAAGTAAAACCCGGTTGGAGATGCGGGGGATCGAACCCCGTGCCTCTCGCATGCAAAGCGAGCGCTCTACCATTTGAGCTACATCCCCGAGTTGTTGGCATGTTTGCACTGCATTTATATATTTGATATGATAAGACATATTACTAAAAAGTGCTTTTTTGAGTCTCAAAGTTGATAATTTTTTTAAATTGAATTCAAAACGAATCTCAAGTCGTTCAACTTATTTATTGGAGAGAGCAAGGTATACCCAAAAGACTACTTGGGTTGTTTTTTCCTCAAATGAAATCTTACACCAACTTGTTGCGGTTATACAGCACTGTCAAATCCAAAAAATCAAGACATCAGTGGTCTACAACAGAAGATGAGTGTTCTTCAAGCCATACTTGATTTCAAGGAAAAGTCAAGTACATCTATATCTACTAGCCATATTACCCAGTCCATTAAACACGAAATACTTGCAACACACCTTTCGATTGGAAAGCGATAATCAATTTCACTTGTGAAACTTGTCGATCCAATTGGTTTCAAAAGCAAGGGTAACATTCCCGCTTTCATCCAACATCGCGTTCTTAGATTAGCTAGTTCAATGTACAGTCGGTGCAATAATCATTTCACCACTAGAACTAGTTTATTTAGAACCTTTCTCGACAAGTTGAACAATTTATTATCCCGCATTACGCCTTGTTTTCTCAATGTATGTCGGAGAGTCGACTACTTCAGTTTCATTCCGTAGAGTCAAAACCACATGGTTATGAAATCAAATAGGTGTTGGATTACGCACACCAAACTCAGCCATTTCTCATTTCTTGGACATCCTATTATGTGGAGAGTGGCAAAAAAGAAATTGACACTTGGAAAAGCAAGTGATACTGCTAAGAGATATTTTGCTACAGTTCAAGATGTTGCTGCTGATCTGATTGAGAAAGTAAATTAAAAAGGCTGCTTCTTAATTTCATTAAACTGCCTCCATCCCTAGTTGGCAGGGTTAAGGGGAGCAGCCCTGGTTGGTATTTTTCCTGTTTTTGTTTTCCGATTTAAAAATCCCAACGGCAAATGAAACGTTTATCTGAAAATGCAAAAGCCCTTGAACGAAGAAGATCAGAAAACCTTATTTACTAAAATCGCCCTTTGAGAGATATGCAACGAGCAGAAGTCATGATAAAAAGTCCCCTGAATATGGTGTGCTACAAGGGCTGATCACCGGGGATGAAGTCAACTGGCTTCTGATCGAACATGAATAACTTGTTTCGTTGTTTTCATATCAGTAAGAGTGCAAATGAGAGAGAGTATAGCAGCACTCATTTGGCACCCCTTGCCTTGAGTAAATAACCACAATCTCTTTATCTAGGAGGTTTATGTGTTTCGAATCGTTCGATATTTAAGACTTTTCCCTTCTTGTTTCGTGATTACACGAGGATTCAGAAAATTCCATTATCCTTGGAAGAATAAACAGAATCCACAAAGTCGATTGATGCAAGCCAAAGATGTAGACAACAGGATCAAGAATTGGTCACCACTATATAGATCTTTAAAGAAATTCCTGCATTGCTTTAGTGGATTTTGTTGATTATCCAACTGCCATCAGTTATTGATCCTTCATTTCACATATCCATTGTGAATTCAGAGAGAGAGAGAGAGAGAGAGAGAGAGAAAGGAGAGAGAGAGTGACAGCATCCAGAATCAAATGGAGGCTTCAAACAAGTTCCATTGAAAGAGGATTCAGAACACACACACACACAATTTATATACAATTTACACACTGTCCCAAATACAAAACCTGGAAACAGAACAAAAGAGAATAAATTTGAACAAATTTTCCTAGAAAAAAAAAAAAGAAAAAGGTAAGAAACCCTTCAATCCCCATCAATATATACAGAAAACAGGGATCTTGGCTTTATCTTACTTCCTCTTTTTATGAACTCCAAGAACTATTTTGTTCATACGGCGATTTCTTTCTCCATCCAAAATCACCCTTTATTATATACACTAGTTCGTATATCTATGCACAAATGTGCATTAGACACTCCCCTAAAATCTTCTCTCTAGTATGAAAGTGTTGATTAAGTTGCCGATTCTTCATGCAAAATCGTCACTTCCTCTCTCTCAACGATCCAAAGCATTGATCACTATCCTGCAACCCATTTGCAGGCAAATATCAGTCAGAAAATCTCCCAACCCAAAAAAAAACAGAAAATAATTCAGAATTCTAGTTTAAACATGGATTCGGGAAAAAGATCTCTTTGATCGAGATCTCAAGATTGACTTTTTTTTCCCCAACATAATCCACAACGAAATTATCATAGGATGAAGGAAAAAAAACAAAATAAAAGAGAGAACCAGTCGTAAACGGTCGGACTTATTGGCTCCACGCTTTCCGATGGTGCCGCAGCTATCGATTTTCTCCTCGTTAACCTCTTGAAATCCCCCCAAGGTGTGGAAATCGCTGCATATCCAAAATGTACTTAGCAAAAGGGGAAAAAAAAACAGAAGAAGATTTACAACAGGGGAAAGTAACAAATATAGCTTACCGGAAAAGGGGGAAGTGGGGGTGGTGGAGCCGCCGGCGACGGGGGAAGAAGGGAGGGAACCGGAGTCGGCGGAGGAGTTGGATCGGAGAATCGTGATGGTCCTAGAGATGGGGGTGTGATGATCGTGGGGTGGGATGGTTACAGGCGGAGGAGATCGGACGGAGGAGAAGGAATCGTACTTGCGGAGTTTATCGGGTGCGGGGCCGGCGAGCGTCTCGTCCCAGAGCTTGTGGAGGAAACCCATGTCTGCTTCTTTTTCGTAACAACCGAGGTGTATTATAGGTCGACTGTTACGAAGAGATATGGGCGGCGAAAGGACGGTAGAAGATTCGGGTTTTATTCAGAAAACAAAAAAAACAGAGATTTTCTCTGCGAGGGTGTGGGGAGTGGTGAGGTTCTTATAAAGGAGAGAGAGGAGATCTCACACCAGTGATGGATCCTGGAAAATTGGAGGGCGAGAGAGAGAGAGAGAGAGAGAGAGAGAGAGAGAGGGGTTGATGGCTTGAAGCGAATGCATAGCTCCGGGTAATATGGCTTGGTTTGGAGCCATGGACTTAGAAAATGATGCTCTTATTGCATGGAATCAATTTTTTTTTTTTTTTTGGTTATTTTCGAGATTTGAGTCTCTCCCGCTCAATTTACGCACATTCAATTAATTTTTGAGTGATTATACTCATAGTCCGTTAGGGCACAACTCAATTAAAGGCAAAACAAAAATCAGTATATACATGACTTAATAAAAATTAATATCATTCGAGAAATTTTAGATTTGAAATCTTAAGATGTAACAAAATTTTAAATTTCCAACTTTAACTGCCGGATCAACGACTTGAAGTATAAATTTTTTGGTTGATTGCGAGGCCAAGTAGTGAGTAGAAATGCAAATTCTTAATTTCTTGATCAAACACTAAAAGAGACACACAAGAATTTGTTTTTTCAGAATTCCATGAACAAACATAAAAAAAAACTTGGGTGAATTACATTGATCTTCCTTGAGGTTTATAACAAATACAATGCCCCCCTTGAGTTATCTAACATTACTCTAACTTTCCTTATTTTTTAAATTATTATGCAGCTACCCCCTACTGTAAAAACCTGTCAAACGTCGTTAAATACGCTATTGAAACTTCAAGTTTAAAATTTTTTTTGACAAAATAAATTGTAACATAATTTTTATCTCGTTCAAGATATCCCATGTTAAATTTTTATAATTTTTCTAAAGTCAAAATTTCGACAAATTTAAAACTATGCTTAAATTTCGACTTTAGAAAATCTAAAAAAAATTATCTTTGAATGCAATAGAAATTATGTTATAGTTCATTTTGTCAAAAAAATCTTAAACTTGAAATTTTAATAGCGTAACTAGTAATGTTTGACCGATTTTAACAGTAAAAAAGGTAATTGCATAATAGTTTTTTAAAAAAAGTTCAGAATAATTCTAAAAACCTTAGGGAGGGCATTATATTTTTCGTAAACCTCAAGGGAGATCAATGTAATTCACCCGAAAAACTTCATAATTCATGATTTGATGCGATAAGAAAATATCAATTTCACAATCAAGTAGTGAGTTGTATATGCCTTTGAACAATGCCTATGAAAAAGTGGGAAGCCAAAGACCCTATACCGACCCTAGCTATTACCTCAATCCTTTAGGGGCGATGAAGACTATAATTATCATCTAGGTCCTGGACACACGACCGATCATTTACTTTGAGGAAGACAATTCGACAAGGAATTAGGATTTAGAGTTTAGCTAACAAATTTACTACCACCCAAAAAAATAGTGTACAATATATGATCAAAACAATGACTAACTTTTTTATGTGGGTTGTTAACATATGATTAAAAAAAAAAAAAAAACTACTATTCCAAATGTATGCACCCTGAATATCTTTGCGTGCTTAACAAATGATTTTTCATGTCTCGTATCACAGTATGTACTCAAGAAGTTACTCTTTGTTAAGATGCGACATTATCTCTTCGAAATACTTTTAACCTATTTGGCATTTTTAAGTGATCTCTAAAACGCATTAACACCCCCACATGGTATGGGCATGCAATTTTTAAAAATTGAGCCGAGGAGACGATGTATAAGCCAAAGCCGAGGAAATGAAAGAGAGCAAGAAAGGAAGCCCGTAGTCGTAGGAGCCAAAAATATCAGAGGGGATAAAGTCGATTTGGTCTTCGCGATCATTTGGAGGACAAAAGGTGGGGGCCCGATTACACCCACTTAAACACGTAATCGGATAATATTTGGCAAAAGCTCTTTATCTTTCCACCTACATTAGAGGTTGATTTATCAAATGTCCCACATGCACTCAAAGTGAAATAATTGATTGGGTCCTACTCTTAGGTGGAGCATGTGATTTAATTCGACGCACCTCGCAATTTCCTCAACAAGAGGGTATTGATTTTATTTCATGTATTATATGATTGCTGTCTGATCGTGCCGTAAGATATTTAGTTCAATTGTATAACAAGTGAAACCCTTGTTTTGCAACTGGTCTAGCTCTGTCAGCTCGGCTTCTAACAGTTCTTCCTCTTGCTAAGCGGTAATATTTTGAATACGAAAACATAGAAAAGAAGAAAAAATTAGGAATCAATTCAATATGAAGATCACATTAGAATAAAACAGTGTGATTTGATTTTTATTTTGTTTTTTATGCTTGGCAGTGTAACTGGAATTTTTAACAATCATCTCTGGGAGAATTTAAGTGCGAGGAGAGAAAACGATTAAGAAACTTGCTTTCTAAGGTCTCTAGCTCGAATTCCACCAGAATCAATCTCTAGGGATCATTGAAAGTTTGTCAACTCGTTAATTTTAAGACCTCGAAAACTAGTCAGTATTAGGTTATGAGAAATCACCTCGGCTATGAAAATTTTGCATTATTTGAAATAGAAATCACATGACAATCCATACTTATGACTTTGGAAATTGGCACACAAAGACTTTAGGGTATCAGTCTTAATTCTTAAGTCATAAAAGATGGAGAGTTTATCTGTAATAATTGTATATTATTGTGTTAGGTAACTTGTGAAAGGGACTACAAGGTTGGGCCACTACTAGCTCATTCAGAAAATCACTGTCATATCAATATAGATATTTTTGAGATTCATCCATATATGTCTCTCTCAAGCTATCGATGAAAAATCAAAGAATAAAAAGATTAGAATTAATATTCCCGATGCATCCATTATTGTATCAGATCGAACCATCGTAGACCCATAAATCTATCATCTGATTATACATGACTAATTAATATTTGGATAAATACTCTTTTCGGCATTCTCCCATTTCGAAGGATCACAAAAGTACCTCCGACGGTTCTGTTTAATGTAAAATAATATATTGAACTACATCAAAAAACCTTTGCATGAAATATTCAGCATTTGATGTTCGTACAACAATATCAACCATCCCTAATTGATTGTCTGCAGATTTCATTACGAAGTGTATCCATAGATTATTGTACCAATTTATCCTAGTACATAAACAGATATCTATTTATTGTTAGTAGATCGATAAGAGTGTTGTTTACATGACTTGTACTCAATGAATAATTACACACACATTTGTGTCTGAATCTAAATCCGAACATCTATATATAAGTTTGAGAAAAGAGAACCACATTTGGGTAAGATTTGCTTTTAGTTTGTTGGGTGTGTATTCTCAAAAGGGCTTGTTCTAACCCACAAAGTTGTATGCTTAATGATGCTTATAAAATAAATAGGCCATCTCTTGTGGGTCAAAGAAGAACCCAAATGACTAGGCTGAAATATCTTATGGGCCCGGCCCACAGTCTTAAAATTTATAAATAACTTTGCCCATTATATAGCATTGTCTAAAGAAAAATGTTTTGAACACAAACAACTGAAATATAAATATGTTCGGAACTATTATCGAGTGTATCAGACAACTCCAAACATATTTATATTCAGATCTCTATTAGTATATTTGTTTACTTAGAATTATTCTTGTCTAAATGAGCAATTCTATCGACACCCATCCAGATACTTATTCAAACTTATATGTGCTTGAAATCGTTTGATGCACGTAAAAGATGGCTCCGTTGGGTTTCTTAACATTAAGGATATATCAATGGCATATACTATTTGTGGCCCAGACTTCTATAAGTGGGAGCAATTTAAATAATAATGATGAAACACAAATTAGTGGGAGGATTCTTACACTTCCACAAAAGGAAAATATGCAATAATATAATGTCAACTTGCTTTCTAGCTATATACTAATAGCAGAAAAATAAAAATAATCAACTTGCTACCCACTAATGGTAAAACAAATACATCAACTTTCCTTCTAGATCTCCAAAAAAACAAAAAACATAAAAAACCCTCTTATTAGGGTCCCATTTCGCTTATCAACAGAAACTCCGAAAATATACCTAGATCGTCTATACAAACAAATTTTTTAGGTACTAAAATCCAAAATTGAGAAGAAAACAGTTTGAATGGTAAGCTCAGATCTCTAAACAATCGCTTAGTAAAAAATCAATAATAAAAAAAAATCAATGAGTAATTGTGGGACACTATAGAAGTGGGCACAATTGAAATAATGATGAAACCTAGAAGGAGGGGGGAGTGTGAAATGATGATTCCACTCCTTCACAAAAGACAAACCAATATTATTCTATTGTCAAGTTGGTATCTAAAATTAGCCAAAAAATCCATAAAATTGCTATCTACTAATAGCAAAACATGATCTTCAGCCTTTTCTTCAAGATCTCAACGCATCATTGGACCTTAGAAAATCATTTTTCTGTATCAACTTGCAACTTTATTTAACTTTTTTGAATCATTCAAGGCACCATCTCTCCACGAGCTTACTATATCATCCAGTACTTGTTAAATTTAAAATTTATTTTCTCTTGTATTTTAAATATAATATTTAAAGGATTATTTTATTATCACGGAGAGAAAATTATTTCATTTTTCTCCTTATTCGTATCTTAGCCTCTTCTATATCTCTATTTCATTTACATAAACATTATTATTAATTACATTACAAAAATATCATCACCTAATATAACTACCGTATTCTCATTCTTTAAAAAATAAAAATAAATTTACTAACACATCAAGTTATACATCATGCCTACATGACATATTATTATAAGACAAAATGTAAAAAAAAAAAAATCATAAACTTTAATATGTGTTGAAATTAAAAAATACAACATATGTATGATGTATAACTTAAAGTGTTACTATCATTGCTCAAAAAAAATCAAACAAACTATTTATATCTATTCACCCATATATGATAAATCTTCTAAGAGCAAGTGCAGCAATTCATAAGTAAATTTCCTACTCAACAATGCATTTATAAATTTAGCTAGTCATTTTTCTTTCAAAAGTGCAACAACACTGTCTATTTTAGCTATTATCTATTAAAATATGTATTATTCTACTTTTTTTACTTTTTTTTTCTTTTTTTATTCTTTGAAAAAAGAGAGAGAAGGTTTTTTAGGAGAGAGAAATTATTAAAAAATGCAATTAGAGCAAGTGCAACAAAGTGAACAAATCCATCCCCCTCCCTATTTTACTCAGTTCAACTCAAAAAACAGGCTGCAACAAACTCCCTAAACAGGTTAACAAAATGGGTTTCATGAATAGTGCCTCCCTAAATCAACCCCCATTTGGCTAGCTACTGTTCATGACCCTTTTAATTTTTTATTATTTCTCTCTCTCTCTCTCTCTCTCTCTCTCTCTCTCTCTCTCTCATTGGCAACAAAATGGGTTCTTTATTGTAAATATTTTAAAAAAGTAAAAAATAATATTTTAATAGTAGAGAGTGAATATAGGTAGTATTGTTGGAGTGTTGAAAATGACATGGGTGAATAAAGAACTGTTCACTAATATTTTTGACTAAAGATTTGTTCACCCTTGTTGCACTTGCTCTTACTGGTGGACAGTTCTTAGGCATATTTGGCTATGTACTGTAGCAAAAGTTAGTTTACCTCTCTTTTACCTATTTTGTTGGAGAACCAATTTTATGTATTGGCTAAGTATAATAGCTACAATTTCCTTTTTAACTAATCTAATGCACTTGCTCTAACTCCAAGGAATTAATCTCTCATATATCCGATCCATACAAAATTTTGATCTGATTTTAATTGAAATTCTTATAAATAAACTGTAAAATTGATTCCTCATAAATTAATTAATGCACACATAAATTGACCTAAACACACTTAAATTATCCAAAAACTTTACTATATATTTGATCTTACTGTATTCAATCATATCACTATTAAAATTTTAAAATAAACCAAATGAGAACCGAACAAAAAGTATTAAAAATCTAAAAATATTATTCTAACGAGTAATTAATTGATAAATCTAGAAGAATCCATGCAAGTTGCGTATCCTCATCATGTAGATGGCCCCCATGGAAGTTCCCAGAAAATAGTATCCGAGATGGCAAACAAATTGCCCTCTCAAGAACTCAAATAGTCAAGCAAAATATGCTTGCTTAATTTTCACCCAAAAGCAGCACAGTAACACACACAAACAAACAAAACCTGAACAAAAATGCATTCAAAAGGAGTATCATACAACAGTAGGAACGCGCGAAGGATAAACAACTGCTGCACTATTTTGAAAATAAGATAAAGACGTCAACGGGTGTTAAACGAAAGTTTCAAAAAGATACAAATATGACTGTTGAGCCTAAAGAAGAACTAACATGTGATGGATTCGACAGATTCCAATACTACCAAAAGAAAAAGGATCACAACACAACCTTCCTAGGAACAAACTACATGACCCCAGAAAGTTGAAAATGGCAAAAAAACATCCCTAACATATCATGAAATCTTGCAGCATAGTTCATGCATATTTCATCTACCTAAATTGCAAGAAGTCAATGAGCACGTAAGTTGGCCTCGAAACCATAAGCACAGATTAGCATCAACTGGTGAGCTAGATATTGCACCAGTGAGAAACAGTCAGGAGAAATCATGGCCATATGATCACCTTCTTTTCCGCCTATTTCGAGCTCCTCTTATGGGAATTCCTCCTCCTCCCGCAGTTTTCCTCTTTCTCCTCGGATTTTCCTGACGTTCCGCCTTTCTTGACCATGTCAATAAGAAAGAAAGCACATCAGACGACTTCAAACACAATCTAATAAATAGGCTATTGACTATCCAATTCCTAAATGTAGTTTCTGAAAATTCTAAATCTTATCGTAACAACACGAAATACTATATACGAAACATTTTCTTTTCCAAATTATCATTCTGAAAGAAGAAAAAAACTAAATAAATCAAACAAAAATAGTTGGTACATAGTTTTCCTCCTGCTGATGATCCAACATATCCTTTTTGGATTCATTATATTCCTTTAATACAACTCTTAGTCCACGATTTCTCAGATTCATGTTCATCAAAAGTTTATGAAGTTAGAATACTAGTAGACATCCAAAACCATGCGAGCGAGAGAGAGAGTGTCCTGACCCCAAAGCAGAATCCCTCAAAGTTCGCATCAAATCCAGAAGATTTTTCATTTGTGGACCTTCCTGAATACATTTCAGAGGAATTACGCTTGTTGGAAGCATTGGAGGTCTCGCCGTATGAAGCATATGAAGATGATGAGCAGGAAGAAGGGTTCACAGTCTGAGAGGTGGTGGAATCAAATGCTTCGATATCGCTCTGAAAAAGTTCCTCAAACATCTCCTGCAACTCCTCAAAACTCTCCTCCCCATTTTCCTGTCAATCAAATCAACCCATGACGTTACATTAATGGAGTTGCAGCCGAAAGGTAAAATCGAAGACAAAGGATGAAGGCTTTACATTACACTCGGTTTGGTTCATCATATCTACCATTTCGTTAAGAAAATCCCCCATACCCTGCAGCATCACATTGCATGCACATCATCAACTTTTAATATCAAAGATACTACATGTTTACCTATCAGCCTGATCAAATTCAATCCCACTTCATACACATTAAAAGTATTGAAAACAAATTGACGAACACCATAGCCGTTTACCTCCCCCATCTCCCGTCGGACCCTGTAAATTTAAAACTCATAAAAACAATATGAACACAAGCTTGACATGGATCCATGCATTCGTAAAAACTAGCCTCATTTTCAGGTGGGAACCCTGTGATCAATTAAAAGATGAAAAATCAATTAGTTGAAACCAGAAATGTTTGTTTTCCATATCTCCATAGAACTACACAACCACTTTGTTGACTCGCTTTCTGAGACAAGGACTATGTGATGCAAATACAGCCTCTATATCTGTGAAATTTTCACGCAACCCTGTTCTGATGCAAACCCAAACCATAAATGTGTTCGAGTTTCCTTGACTCATGAACCCATCTGGTTTATATGCATAAGTTTATTGTACCTTTAGAATTGAGAATCTCTCTTCTGATTACAAGCAAGATTTCTTGGGAAAAACTAAAAAATATTTTACGCGATTAAACGACAAAGAAACTACACCAAAATAAAGGACACGGGCATGTGCGATTAGAACCAGCAAATGGATATCAATTTTAAAACAAAAAAAAAAAACTCACAATTTCGTCATCATCACTGTTGTAGAATCCAACGTCATACAGAAGCCTCTGGGTGGTGTTGGAAAGAACTGAAAAGAAGAGACCAAACAAAACAGCATCATCTCGTGATTCATGAAAGATATGCTTATGAAACAGTGGAAGGGAAGGGAAGGGAAGGGAAGGGAAGGGAATGGTGGGAAATTACCGGAATAGGCCTGTTGAATGGCCTGAAATTTGTTCTTCGCCTCTTCCATGTACTTTGTATTTCCCGAAGCTGAACAACGATCTGGGTGCCATCTCTGTCACAAAAATTGAAACTTGAGACTTTCAAGACACGACTCACCCATGAAAAACTGTCGTGAAAATAGATCATTCCGCAAACTACTTCAAGTTTAATGCTCAAATTTTCCGGGAAAATGTGAGTGGGCCAAGAGAACCTTGATACAACAGAGGTAACTAATTTCTCTGTCATTCCCAACAGAGAGAGTTTTTCAAATGGTACAACAGGAACCCACAAACCCAGGAGATATTTCAACCAATAACTGATTTATCCAACCTATGAGAAAACTGCGAAAAAGAGGGTGGGTTGAATTCTGACCAGTGCAAGCTTCTTGTAAGCATTTCTGAGCTCAAGCGCAGTGCATTCCTTTGCCAACCCTAGAACTCCATAGAAATCATTACTCGGTTCTTCTCCGGTGGCCATTTGTCTTGTCGACGAATTACTCATAACCAATCACAACACACCAAAACTTCTCCACCAAATATATCTATATATGTATATATGCGTATAACTTATACAGGAAAGATAAAGACCACATCTTGATCGAGCAGAACACGGAAAGTCTGGGGGAGAGATCAATAGGAATGCTCCAGAAACAGGGTCATTTAAATACAGGGGCTTCCTCTTAAAGATGATGGCGCGTGTAATTCTTTATAATTGGTTATTGTTGTTTGTATTCAAACGAGCTAGTATTTAGATAAGGACATTATTTAGACAAACGGCTAAGATTCAATTGAGGTAGATATTTTGTGTCGCAGCTCCAGAAACTTCTGTTTTCAACTACTCTAGGTGCTTCTTTTCTTGCATTCCAACTGACAGCAAGAAGTATTAGCTATTATTATAACCACACCAACATACATATACACATACATATATACATATATATATTTATTTATTTATCATGGTCCGGTCACATGGTTTCTTATCAAAAACTCTCCAATGATCAAGTTAATAATCAAAATAAGAAGGTGTACGCAAGTTAATTGTCATTGGTCTTCTAACTCTTTTTTATGGGCCGGAGGATAGATAGATATCAGGCAAGTTTATGACTATCGATTACACTCTTTTTTCTAAATTGGGATAAATGGGTTATTAAATGAGGACTTTGTTTTTGAAATTCTGAGCATTCTGAAGAGTTATTTATAAGCTCTCATCGAACGAATGCTGTGAGTGTTCTCTCTAGCCGAACGGAATGACTTTCGAGAGATTAAATACTTATAGATAATGTTACGTTAAGCTAATTGGCTAAGTTAACCATTATTGAGTGACCTAAGTCCGACCGAACTAATCCGAACTATTTTTAATTATCATTCTTTTAAGGAGCTTAATAATTGCATGAATGACATTACACAAAGGCCTACTAGAAAGGACGGATCAATCATGATCCTTCAACCAACCAAATTTGCTAGACATTCAGTCCACCACCGCGCCTAGTTGCAGACATGCTAAAAAATCAATGGTTTTGCTTTTGTCCTTTCGCCAGTGCAAAGGTCATTTACCAGCCAAAAAGTACACATGTAGGTGTTGCCGTTAGTTTTAAATGGAAGAATATCTCAAACTCTCTATTGATGTATCAAATTATTAGCACAAATAATTTGAGTCTTCAAAGAAATTGATGCGTGATTTCGAAATATCCTTCTCTCTAAATAATATTTTTTATTCAAATAGTAGAATTTAAATAGATACACAGTAAATAGACCATACTAGCATTCTAAACAAGAAGACAATATTACAATTTATATTAAGACTCATACGTTTAATTTGACGGCTACAAAAAGACAATATTACGTTTATATTATAACTCATACATGTACATTTGACTATTATTTATTTCATGATAATAACTCATCTTAAAGAAAATAAAGAATAATAACCCTTACTAAAACCAAATAACCATTTCCTATTTCCTATTGAGTTTCCTATATTCACCTCAATTTACCTTATGCAATCGAAGTTTTGCCCCACCCAATGACTAATTTGTTGTGGCGTACTAGTAAGAGAAATGTTATAGTTCCAATCTTCTAATTTGAAATCAAGAATTAAAATTTATTTAGATTTAAAAATCTACACATTGAAATAAATGTAATACATTCATTTTAAATTATAAAAAAATTTCTTAAAAACTTTTATAAGACCATAGATCATTTTTAATGGACAAAGAACAAGTAGAAGAGGTCCAAAATTGTGGGACTCATCGTTCCAATTTTATTCGGATGTATCGTAAACGGATAGGATACGGACTAAGCGAGAGAAACAACTGCCACGAAGGGCTAGGTTGAAAATGAAAAACACCCCTCTACACCCTTTTCTCTCTCAATTTTGTCTGACGGGTGATAGAAGGAACTGAAACATGTGAGGGTCCCATCTAAATATCCAAAAATAGTGGGAGTCGGTTCTATGCATCTAAACATTGTTAATAATTAAATAATTTCATAAACAATCAGTCATATATCATATTAATGTTTACCAAAAGTTTACCACAGGAATCGGGAGTCTTCCGAGGGGTCCCACCTTGAGAAGCAGCACTCCAGCTTCGATCCAGAGCTTCACCTAAGCCACAAATATGTGACTGATTGACAACTGACAAAATTATAAGGATACAAACGTGCCGTGTTTAAGGAACGCATAATGTGATAAAAGTGATAAAAAGTCACCTTAAAAGCCATTGCATTCTTAAATAGAACACCACTTAATTTATTAGCTGTCAAATTTTTAAAAGAATACGATAAATATTGTAAAAAATAAATATAATAAAAGATAATATTTATTATAGAGTCTTAATAATCATAAATAGTTTGTTTTGAGAATTTTTAAAAAATAAAATAAAATATATGTGAATGAAATTTTTATAATTGATAATGTCAATTCCGTAACTAATAATAATATTTATGCAAATAAAATAAAATATAAAAAAATAAGATGTGAATAGAGAGCCAGATAAAATAATTTTATTCCATTTATAAAATAAGATTGTAATTATATCTACGGTCTAAGAAAATAAATAAACTCCGTATACAACAAAAAAATAAACAAATTCCGTATATGACCAACTCAGATGGTCATATACAGAAAATATTAATGATATTTTTATGATCACTAAAACAAGAACAATTTTTTCAATAGACCAAATAACTAAGCAATGACGTGAGATAAGAGAATATTGAGAGACGTGTATATTTAAAAAGTTGATTAGTAAGGGCAACTAATTTTTCTCAAAGCAATTCATTCTCCTTTATCTAGGAGTGTGGGAAGCCAAAAGTGGTGGGGTAAATATAATTTTCTAAAATCGTGAAGTGCCATTTCATATCAAAATCAATTGCACTAACAGTTTGTTAGTGCTATAACAAGGTGAAAGGAACATCTATAACACAGTTACTTACTTGTACAATTTTTTCAAAACCGATAGCAGCGTCTGCTAAAGTATTTGTAGCAGCTTCAGCACTCATTGATTTTGCACCTTCTAACATCTTTCGTTAAAAATTCTTGTCGTGTTTTTTCATTCACTTTTTTTTGTTACATTGCCTTTCCACGTTTGAGAATATCGAGCTAGATGAATCTTCAAAACCCCCACCACTGTCAAAATTTCCAAATACACAAAGCCAATTACGACATGTAAATAGGCAGATATCTTACGACATGTAAATAGGCAGATATCCCATGTTAATAAAGTCATTTGCTCGCTATTCAAAACCTTAACCTTGAACTTGCATGCTTTCTTGAACACGTTATTGATGACCTCCTCATATGAAGGAATTATACTCACTTTCTTTGTCTAGGATCTTTTCTCAAGTACAAAAGATATACACACTAACTCCCAAATTTTGTATCGCAGAACATGAGAAATTAAGCTACAATGAAAACATACTTGCAGTACAAGAAGGCACAACAAACTTAAAGAGTGCATTTCCTAGTAGTCTTGCACATCAAACACTTAGTTTCATACGTACAAGCAAAAATCACATGGCAGGTTAGCATGAAAGTCATGATAATGATAAAAGGTCCTGGTCTTGAAAGACATGCAACGTGACAAGCCAGAAGTGACATACAAAAAACAAAATGTTCGTAAATGACGCAATCCCTATGCCCATTGGGGGAAGGACATTTGATCAAGGAACGGCCTTATGCCACAGTTGATAGTCCACACTTGATGCTCATTCATATCATGTATGGATACAAAACTTCAAACGCTATAGTTATTAGCAAATCCCCATTCATGCGCCATAGCGCAGTGTATCAATAATATCAAGTCAATATTTTCTGTTGTGCCAAACAGCTTTTCAGAGAAAAACACTAACAGCTTGAGCTTGGACCTGTCCATAAAATACTTTGGTATTGTTCAGCCCCTAAACAGGACCAGTTACAGTTACACAGAGGATATGTGTATTGGAACATTATTGCTCGATGCAGAGAGGCTAGAGGGATGAGGAAGTTGCCTGTGCAACACGCCAGTCATCTTTCTCTAGCACAAAAATAAAAGCAGGGAATTATCTTCCTTCCAAGCGAGTTCGCCCAATTTTCTGTATGAATCTTCATAAAAGTTTGCTAAGTTCAGCATAATCTGACAAACTTGATAGCCGTTATTAGACCTCGATGGCAGCACTACCATTGTAGATGCAAAAGACACTTAATTGAGCCATTTTCACATAGTAAGGGTTTGAGAACTCAATGCATATATATAATATCTCCCATCCCCTTTGACTTATTAGTGCTATGTTGACAAATGCATCCAAAAATTCCAAATCATAAAGCAATCAAACTGCGGAGCAGACAAACACAAATTAGTGGAAAAAAAAATCAGCGAACAAAATGGGGGCGGAAACCTAGATGCGTATGTTCAAATAAATTATTCTGTCACCCCACAAATTAATGTTTGAAGTATGAAATCACACAGTATGTTATACTTAAAAAAGAAGATGCCACAACCAATATTTGTTCAGAAAAGAGCCAAAAAGCTAGTTTGTCAATCAGACGAATGAAGCAACACTAGATACGGTTATAACTCATTTGACTTCCATTCCACGAGGGAATACTATTGAATAGAAGAGCCAATCTTTCTTTGTGATTAAGGCAAGGAAAGACTAATCGAAAAGCGAAGAGAGAGGGATTGGCAATAGAACTATAGAAGTTAAGCCTGATCAGACAGCATGCGGCAGCACTTAAAGGGACATTCTCATTTTGATTCCTCGGCATCTTAACGTACATTGTGAAAGGAAAAAAGGTGAAAGGACACCTTCTTTTTCTGTCACAATTAGCAACCACTATCGTGAATTGTTGCCAACTCCGATCAGTTGCAACTTTTTCTGAAGAAACTCCTTCAACTGATTCAAGTGAACCGGTCAATGGAAAGGTTGTGTACTGGCTGCCCAGTAGAAGATAAAAATTAAAATTCGCAATGAAACATTTCATTTGAACTGATACGGCTCTCCCCGTCAAGAAATACAAACCTCTCTTTGCTGAAATGGAACAAAACCATAAGTCGTGGCAAAAATATAAAGAAAAAGTCTCTCAAAGCCATCCACATAGATACCATAAGCATGTGACTCCGAGTACCACACGCGACTCTTCATGCTTGATCCACAAGAATGAAGAGGATTATTTCACGTTAGAATGCATCTTACAAAAGCCTCTACTACTAATGTTTGATTTTCAATCCTTAGTCATACGCAGAGAGTGATTTCCACAGAAACGTCCTTACAAAGACGTTAAGAATAATCAAAATTCAGAATGTTGAAAATCAGAGTAGTCCCTACAAAAAAATGTTGGAGCTGAAGTATCGTGAATCATGTAGAATGTATTAATGTAAGCCGACCCTCTCCGGGTTGGTTAGTTTGGAAAGATTGCAGAACTCAAATGGCACTGATACCAAGTAGAATGTAAAACCAAAATCACTGTCTTGCACCAACATTTGACTGACGATTACCGTACGGCAGGCCACATTGCTCGGTGCAGTTGTTAAAGATGCATCAAATGGGTTTGGGCTTGAGAGCAGCAATTTTACAATAGATGATTGTGACTTCGTACAATTTATCCTATAAGCAGTACCTCTTGATTCATTTCCTAAGTCCGTGACATCATTTGGGTTTGAGAGGCGTGCGCGCACACACAGCAATTTTACGACGGATGATTTTGACTTCGTACCATTTATCCTATAAGCAGTCCCTCTTGATTCATTTACGATATCTGTGACCTCATTTGGGTTTCACACACACAGAGACAGCAATTTTACAACAGATGATTGTGACTTCTACATTTATCCTATAAGCAGTACTTCTCGATTCATTTCCGACATCAGTGACATCATTTGGGTCTGAGGAACACACACACACACACACACATAGAGCAATTTTGCGACAGATGATTGTGACTTCGTACCATTTATCCTATAAGCAGTACCTCATGATTCATTTCCAACAGCTGTGACATCATTTGGGTTTGACGAACACACACACACAGCGCAATTTTACAACAGATGATTGTGACTTCGTACCATTTATCCTATAAGCAGCACCTCTTGATTCATTTCCGACACCTGTGACATCATTCGGGTTTGAGGAACACACACACACGCGTACACACACAGAGAGCTTCTGAGAGCTAAGAACATTTGGGTATAGGGCATACCTTCAAACGACCTCCGCCAAATTGAGGCTACACGCGATTTGGATTGAAACAGAAACTAGAAGATCACCGATCGCAACTTCAAATTATAGAAAATAATCAAATTAAAGTAACAAACGCGATTTATATTGAAACATAAACTAGAAGATCAACGATCGCAACTTAAAATCAGAGAAAATAATCAAATTAATGTAACAAATTCATAGGTATAATTACCGCTGAGAGAAGTCGAATCGAGGACGACATTGCTCCTCCTCCTCCTTCGCGCTCTCTCTCTCTCTCTCTCTCTCTCTCTATCTCTCCATCACTGAAATTGGGGACTTCCGAAAAGCGGGAACTAATTTGGAGAAACTGTTGAGGAGGGAAAATTTATAACCAAATGTCGAACCGAGAGAATATGCTGTACGACGCCGTTGGATTGGGAGAGTTTCCGAAGTATAACTCATTTGGTCTAAATTAAAAAGAAAAGTTAATTAAAAATAGACAAAAAAATTTAATTGTTTTGGTTTTTCTTAATAGTTTTTAAGTTTAGTTTGTATTCTTTTACCCTTTTGATTATTTTTGTTTATACGAATTGATAATTTTGAAAGAAGCAACATATTTAGTCATAAAAAATAAGATCTCTCATGAAAAGATATTCACCGAGAAATTAAATTTGAAAGTAGAGATGTAAACTACTGATATGCTGCGTTCAAATTTATATGACAAAATAAAGAATGACTTTTTAATTTTAAATCTTTTAAATATTTATACTTTTCTTATTGAGGACTGATGATTGTTCTTTTAGACGAAGAAGCATTGAATACTAAACGAATGAAGAGAAAGTATTCGTCGAAAAATCTCTTCAATCGTGAAAAAGTCATCTCGAAGTGAAAAAAAAAAGAACACGTACTCAGAACCTCTCAAATCGTGAAAAAATATGTATTTATCTTAATTCATTAATTATGACGGTTCATCAAAACCTCTTTTCTCCTCCCTTGAAGGGGTTTGGACTCCACAAAAGGGGAGAGAATTTACTAAACATATCAACTGTTGGTGAGAATTTCAAACCCACCATACAAGAGGACGAAAGGAAGATGAATACGCTCGAAATCTCCATCCATAAGGGGAGCCATAGTTTAAAGGAAAATGAGAAAAAGGCCCTATTTGGGCTGTGATTTTTATGTGTTTATTTATTGAAATTTTTTTCGTTCTTATTTGAAATTTTTTTGCAATTTTTTGTTTTTCATCAATTTTTTTTGATTTATTGGTTCATCTCGACAAGAGCTTTCAGAAAAGTTATCAATTATCGGCTACATTTGAAAAAAGTTCAGAAAAGACAAAAATAAATAAAAAAACAGAGTTTTTTGTACTTATTCGTCGTCTTTAGTGACTTTTTTTTACTATTTCGACACAATTTTATACTCATTAGATTCCTTTCATTAAGACGGACCAATAAACTACAAAACATTGAGATTTAAATAACAAATGCAACAAATAAATAAATAAAGACAAAAATTATGAATAAATAAAAACCAGAGGCCAAATAGGGCCAAAGTCAAAGGACTGTGAAAAAGGAATAGGATTGCTTGGCGAACAGTAAGCATATTTGCATTATTTTAACGCATAAAATATTCTTAAAAATTATCCAATTGTCCAATAGTGTTTTGTGTGTAAAAAATGATACATAATTAGGAGTGTAACCGGTCAGGTTTGATAAAATTTATGGAACCAGACCGGTTGTCCGGTTTGAAAATTTTATAAACCGAAACCGGACTAATTTTACTAGTCCGGTTTCAATCGGTTTGAGCCGATTTCGGTCCAGTTTCGGTCTGGTTTGAACTTTTTGATTTTTTGGACAATATTTCGGACCAATCACAAAAAAAAAAAAAAATTAACAATTTGGATTAAAATTTCCAACAATAAAAATGCATTGAACATTACTCTGAAAGATTTAACAATTTCAAATAACTCTTATTGTTTATACCTGGACTATTAGTTTTCTATTTTCATTCACTCTCTGTAAATAGTAATTTTTCATTTATAAAACACGGTAATAGACCTAAATTCTAATAGATTAAATAACTAATGAAATAATAGGTTACAAGTTATAACACATAAATATAAAAATATAACATATTTTTATTTAATTCTCATCTAGTCCGGTCCGATTTGAACTGATTTTGTATTCCTCCAATCGAAACTGGACCGAAAAACCAATTTCTCTAAACTCCCAAATTAAAACCGGATCGGAGTAAATTTTTTAATCTTTAAACTGTCAATCCGGTCCGATTTTTCGATCCGATCCGATTTCCCAATTTTATTTTTACCCCTTTGCATAATAGGTATTATTGTGCACCACAAGTCCATGAAAAAAGTGCAAAGCCCTGACAAATATCTCGGTGTCAGAGATCCCCTTCACCCGTGGGGTATCCAGCACAAACTCCGAAATCCAAGTTTAACTTTTCTTGACAAATTTCTTCCCCTCTTTTTAAACGACACAAAAGATGAGGGAATCAAATGACAGCTTTTCCCAACCAACAGTCAGACAAGTGGAAAGGGTATATCTCCTGGAATCAGTATATACACGACTTTCTTGACGCGTATAAACTGATCTGAACACTTGAAATAATCAAAAGAAAAGTAGAAAGAGGAAATCTGCCTAATTTCTACCAGAAAATCGAAGAAAGATGGTCCTAAGATCTTGCTGTCATTCAAAGTTTGCTTTTTCAAACCTTCAATTATGTTGTTGTCAATGTATGTTCAAATATCACCCACCAATATCAACCAACCCTAAGATTTGTTTGCTCCAACAACTTATTTTTCAGAGGCCTTCCAAGACCTCTCTACCTACCAAATGAAAAACCAGGTATTGAGTCACTTCAAGCAACATTACTTTAGCATCCAAATGCATTCCCATAAATTTCAAGAACAAGGGGGGGAAAAAGGAGACAAAAATGCGAATGAACGCCACATTAAATCAAAGAAAAAATAACCTCGGAACGAGGGTGCACCCGATTAGGGCAGAGAAACCATTACATGAGCATAAGTTTTCATAACATAACTCATCCATACAGAAATAAGGTCAAGATCCATATTTTTCAAAGTCTCAAAATTACAATAAAACTAATTACCCATGTACTCCTCATATAACCAAAAGCCAACTGATAACACCTTCATCTAAGGCTTAAGGATGGATTTATTTCTTCTCACCACCACTGCCAACAACAAAACACACCTGGAAAAAAGACGGAAAAAAAGGGAAATGATGAATCTAGGTCTCATTTCATAGAGAAAATTAACAGAGAGATGCATCACGACTATATACATGTCGAACAAGGAAAATTACTGACAAGTAGCATTTATTTTACAGAATACCAGCCTGGATAAAGGTTGTTCAGTACACTCCAGCCACCACATCATCAAAGGTCCACAGATCCATCGAGTTCCCACCATCCTGAGTTCCATCCCCATTGAGAAATGCATCCACCGAAGCCACTGAAGCATCCCAGTTCCCCTCAAGATACGGCATCTGAAAGAATTTCATTTCAGACTCAAAAGCAGAAAGCTCCTCGGACAAATTCCTTGCATTATTTTCCTCAACAGGTCCAACATCCACTGAGTCGGTCTTCAGTTTCTTCGCAGGGTTAGCATCTTCCACAAATTGGGATTCATTACCTTCTATGGTACCTGGAAGAAGAGATGATGATATTTCCGGTGTCTTTGCATTATAGTCTCCCCACCCGAAGTCAGAACAGTCGAATGAGTTGCTTCCTTGATCCGAATTAAAATAAAGGTCGGTACTATCTGATGGGATAACCGATTTGGTCTTAAAATCTCCAGAGATAGGGTAGGCATCTGCAAACCCATATTGCTTAGTCTGTGGTTTCTCTTCCACAAAACTCGTGGGGTAGTAGTCAGGCTCCAGGTTGTTGATGAAACTGGAATTTTGATTCACATTAGGCTGAACAGAGTTTGAGTTTTCCTTGACAACTGATTTCTGACTACTTGCCTTCATTGTGCGTCGTGTGACAATTGGAGGAGATTCATCAGGGAAATTCACCTTGGCTTTCTTGCCACGAATCCTACGTGCCTCTGCATCGTAGGCTCTTGCAGCTTCTTCTGCAGTGTTGAAAGTTCCAAGCCAAACCCGGACCCCCTTTCTTGGGTCGCGGATCTCAGCAGCCCATTTACCCCATGGGCGCTGCCGAATTCCTCTGTACTGGTTCTTCTTCTTTCTCTTGCCAGATTTTTCAGCCTGTCCATTGGATTCCACAGATTTCGTCGATCTAGAGCCTTCAATAAAAGAAATATGGATGTTTCAAACTTATGATTCAAACAACAAAAGCCACCGCATACTATATCTGCAGTGATCACTAATGACGATAAGAAATTTGAAGAGAGGAACAGAGGGTTTATTTTCTTTCCCTTCATATTTTGTTGTGTTCTAAAGCAACAATTAAGCTTTTCTTACGCAGCTTCCACTGTTGTCTTTTAAAAGAAAAATGAATAAAAGCAACCAAGCTCCAAAATGACAGGCCTACCTTTTTTAATCTTAAGACTAATATGGCACGATAAACTACCTAATCTTGGACAAAATATCCCAAATTTCCTTACTTTCAACTAGGAAAGCTTGGGCTATAATAAACCCTAAACCTGCTCCTGCTCCACCTAGAATTTTCCATCACAAGGGTGGTGAAAAGGGAAGACCACCATAGAGTCTACGCACTAACTTTTTTCTTTTCATTTCAAAGAAACACAACAATCTGCTTAAAAGACAATTAAATAAGTAAGATTTTACCTTTTGAAAAAAAATGAGAATTCAATTTATATAACTGATCCGTACAAACAATATATGAATCCCCGAAAAACAGCCCACCTTAAAACATAGTTTGTTCTTTCCAAAACAGTTTGAATTGTTCAATATGACAATTCGTTTTAAAGTTTCAGTAATCTTAAAATAAGGTTTTGAAAAGCAATATCTTCTCAAGTTCTTCCAAGAGACAGGATAAACTTCCTCAAGCATCAGGTAAACCCAAGATGTATCTGTCTCAGGGATATTTCCTACTACAAAATATCCATCGGACAAGGCAAGAACAAATTAAAACAACTAATTTACATAGCAGGCATATGAAAATTTTTATTTTCCTTATAAACTCACAGAAACAAAATCTCTGTAAAATTATGCCACAAATTTCTTTTCTTGGACACAAACGAAAGCAAAGTACACAAATGGTTCAAATCAATTCTATTAACGTCCTAGACAAACTACAGTTTCCAGAGCAATCAAAATAAACAGCAAAGCCATTGAGGATTCAACAGAAATCAGTGAAAGAATTATATAAAAAAAAAAAAACTCGTCTTTCAACTAAATCTTGTTTACAACAACAAAATTCGCAAAAGAACTGACAAGAACCCTAATACCAAAAAGGAAAAAACACACAAAGTATGCTACTTTTCTCGCAAAATATTAAGTTCGCATAACCAAACTTATCTACGGTATCATTGTCAACCGACAACACAGAAAATCAAGCCAAAGTTAATTTTTTTTCCTAATTGTAAGCTCCACGCTTGTGATAACAGTTCAATCGCTAATTCTATTCCAAGGATTAAAAGCTTGGACAGTTACTATCTGCTCAGAATTTGGTGAACAGGTCGGTTGCTTTGAGGTCTCATGGCCATCAGAAAAAACTTCTAAATGGCAATCAGAGAACCATTCAACACGAATTAGCAAACACAACACCATAAAGCTAAATATCACCAGCATCCCTTAAAAAAACTAACAAAAAAATCAAACTTGAACGGAAAATGAAATCAATAAAAAAGAGAAAGAAGATCGGAAATGTTTGTTACCATGAGAAAGCCCAGACTTGGAAGCAGAGAAAGCGAAGGGCTTGACGTCTTCATTTTCGTCCTCATCGTCAGAATGGTCCTTGAAATCCTGAAAATCGGCCTCGAAGTCATCGCCATTGTTGTCGATCTCAGATCGCAAGGGCTTTGAGAAGTAGTTGCCATGGTTTTTCTTCGCATCTGAGGGCCAAAGTAAATCAGAAGTCAGCCGGCGACTGCGCGCCGGCGAAATGATGTCGGAGATGATTGCACCGCCACACATCTTCTTTCTTTACCGAGCAAATTTTTTCTATCGCAGATCCTGTTTCGAGCTTTGAAAATCTGAAGAGCAAATTTTTCCTGGAAGAGAAAATTTTTCAGGGGAATTTTCCTGGTTAAGATGTTTTGAAAGGAGAGCAAAAGATCAGTTTTTTAGCTTTGAGCAATAAGACGGCAAAGAAATAGGCAGGAACGAGGAGGTGTTCATGTGTAATGTACCGGAATAGCCTTAACCCATGTGCTTAATTACGGTAATTAGATCCTTATTACGGGAATGACCTTGCTTTTAACCCAAATTGCATTCCAGCCCTCACAAATCTTCTATTATCAATCATAATTACCTTTGTAGTGGCCGAACGCACGAGGCGATGGGCTTACAGTATTTTTACACTCTCAGCTCAGTTCATTTTAGTGATGGGCCAAACCGATAAACCATTCAGGGCTTGGCCTTCTTTGGCTATCTTGGACCAACCTTATAAACTCATTCATTTGTCGCCCCGAAGACTTTACGAGTCAGCACGATAGGCCATAGGCCCATTTATGGGTGCATGGAGCGCGTGGGCCAAGCAAGAGCGATGCGGTCAACACATACGAAAAGCATTGGTTATCAATTATTTCCTAAGGATGCGCGCTCGATCGCTTCTTAATGAGTTGTGCCTAGCATAGGTCAAGCTGGACATGACGCCCAACATGGGCGGTTATCAGTGAGGTCGGGGGACAAACACTTAACCGTAGATGATGGAATGGTTGTCGTGATGCCCGGATATGGTGCACACGGTGTCTGCACCAGATTTGGACGGGCATTATTGGGCGTCGTGATGCATGCGCCATGACGAACCCCTATAAAAAGGTACAATAACACTCCATTTCGAGTACGCACAAACTCATTTTCCAAATTTTCAGTTGGTTCCCTTCCTATTTTTGGAAACTTACTTAAGCATCGAAACGTCTCTCATTTATCCACGGCGAGTCGACACTAACGAGTTCCTTCTGTTGCAGCTTAGGCAAATGACTCAATCAATTGAAATAAAATTCATTTCTACAAAGTAATTCACATTAATTGTGAAATATAATTGCAGTTCAGAGAAATTACATCTTACCTAATGGCGAATTTGGATACAATTTGACATTTCAAAGGTAGTTGTTATTATTGATGCTATTAATTTTAGTCTTAGGAATATATTCAAAACCAAAACAAAAGTCTTTTTTTGTAATAACACCACCCAAATAACCTATGACTATTCAATTGCGCACTTGTAAAAATATTGACATCCGAACACAAATTTAGAAATAAATGTCTTTGAAAAGTGTCCGATGTCCGCAAATTCGATATAAATAATATGAAATTCAGATGCATTATTCGACTCTACACACATTTATAAGTAATTGAGGAGTTTGAAATCCGATTTAGACTTCTCGAAAATACCTCGTGAATCCTTTAGTTGTATCTGCAAAACACTCAACACTAAGTTAGTGCCAACTGGGGTTGCATCTCTAGCAGGCACTCCGACAATCAAGTTATTCGAAATGTGGGGAGTACGTCTCACGTGTCATCACCGAGCGTGGAGTCTTCAGTAGCATGGTCGGAAATCAAGACATTCGCATGGCTGCTTAGTCGAAAGACAATGCCGAGCCTCATATAGGACACCTCAGCTTGTATACCAAGAGCAAATTCGTATAACTCTTTGGGCCTAACCCGATTTGGACCCAGAACAAATGGATCGAAGATAATCGTGGGCCAAAAATCTACTATTACGTATTCCGATCTACAATAATTATTTATTCGCACACATCCATATCTAAAATTTATATGTCTCTTGGTAGGAAAGAGAAAAACTCCTATTTTTCTTTTCACAAACGTCCTTTCTATGCGTTTCCTAATACTGCCAATGCACATGGACAAATCAAGAGGCATCCCTTACTCTCCGTCTCGTGACGGCTGATGAGATCTTGGCTAGACAGAGTGTTTACCAAATATAAGGTAGACATCTAAGGTCCGTTTGGAAAAAGATTTATTCAGGTCGGCAATAAAGTATTGGACCAAAAAAACTTGTTGATATTAGTAACATAGAGAAATCTGAGATTAGCCAGAGCAGACTCGTGGAGGATGTACTATAGTTTTTTTTACTACATATATAATATGAGTAAAATGATATAATCTTGTTCGTTTGTCTTCGAAGTTACATCTTTTTAACTTTATCACGAGAAGTGTTATCAAAATGCAAGTTGATCAAAACAACATAGTTTCGAAGGCAAAACGAATAAAATTATGTCGTTTTGTCCGTACTACACGTGCACTATAAGAAACTGCACTATAGCTCCTCTAAATCTAGCTAGAGGCATGCTAAACTTATTTCGCCTCTAACCTCTAAAGCCCAAAGTAAACCACCAAATAAAGATGCTACGTATGTTTAGGTTTTATATCTTGAAGTCTCGCGAGATCTTTGGAATTTAATTTTCGATATGACCAATCATCAAGAAACGCGTGGAGAAAGAAACATAGCGTGATATTCACTCTGATATACATAAGAAACTATACTATATGGACAAGGTAATCTGTAATCTCCATCGCTATACATAATCCTAATTTTTTCAAAAACTCCTACTTCCTCTGTCCTAATTTGTTTGTTTATTCTTGAAATTTCAACTTATTTAGGAAATACATCATTACTCTTAAAAGTTTTTATTTTTCAAGAATACCCTTAATTTTTTAATATTAAATGAGAGTTCACGTTTTTCAAAGTGTGATTTTTAAAAAAGAGAAGGGCATTAAGGAAATTTTAACAAGTCAACTTCAAAATTAGACAAACAATTTGGGACATCTAAAAGTTAAAAAGTGGATAAACAAACCAGATGAAGGAAGTATTATTTTGAGAAACTAACGTGGGTGTCGGGAGGTCCTTGTTAACACCAAATCAAGTGTTGACAATTGCTTCTTCAGCACACTGTAATAATAATGATGGAACAGTATCAAAGCTGATACATAAGTAAATCAGAGTATTGGAGGACGATTTTTGACTATATAAATACACAATGGCTGATATTTAAAAACTTGCTATATCTTATTTTCTCCAATAATGCAGTAATTCACAATTTTCTCTATAATCACATTTTGTATCATTCAGGAACAATATTGATCACCCAAGATCAAAACCACTTAAAGATTTCAGAACACTTCAAACTCACTACAAGAGGAAGCATGGAATCAAGCCATTTATGTGTAGGAAATGTGGGAAGGCATTTGCAGTTAGGGGGGATTGGAGAACCCATGAGAAGAATTGTGGCAAGCTTTGGTATTGCATTTGTGGGTCTGATTTTAAGCACAAGAGGTCTCTGAAAGATCATATTAGGGCCTTTGGGCATGGCCATGCAGCTTATGGGATTGAAGGGTTTGAGGAAGAGGATGAACCTGCATCAGAAGTTGAACAAGATGATGATGAATCAATGCATGGATAAAAGAAGATATCAAATGGGTATATGATAGTGAATTCCCTTTACTTCAAGAGCTCATATGATTAAAAAAAAAAAACTCATACTCCTCGCGAGAATACTCAGAAAATGAACCAGAAAAAAAGTGTACGGTTCAGATTCAAATTTAGTGTGACATGAGCCATACGCACCGAGAAGATTTCGGTGCATGTGGGTTCATTGAAATTCTAATTATGTACCTATGGTTTTCTAAGTAGGAATAGCTTAAGCATGAATATACTTGTTAGAGCCACTTTTTTATTTCCTTTTCTTGTGGTCTTTCCTTGGCAATGTAGTAAATTAACCACAAAGAAGTTAATCTAAACAAGTGTTTCAGTAATTTTTACAGTATTTTTACACTCTCAGCCCAGTTCATTTTAGTGATGGGCCAAACCGATAAACCATTCAAGGCTCAGCCTTCTTTGGCTGTCTTGGACCAACTTTATAAACTCATTCATTTGTCGGCCTGAAGACATTACGAGGCAGCATGGTAGGCCATAGGCCCATTTATGGGTGCATGGCTTGTGGGCCAAGTCAGAGCGATGCGGTCAACACATATGAAAAGCATTGGTTATCAGTTATTTCAAGCATTGGTTATCAGTTATTTCCTAAGGATGCACGCTCGATCGCTTCGCAGTGAGTCGTGCCTAGCATAGGTCGAGCTGGACATGACGCCCAACATGGGCGGTTATCAGTGAGGTTGTGGGGACAAACACTTAACCATAGATGATGGAAATGGAATGGTTGTCGTGATGTCCAGATATGGTGCACACGGTGTCTGCACCAGATTTGGACGGGCATTATCGAGCGTCATGATGCATGCGCCATGACGAACCCCTATAAAAGGTACAATAACACTCCATTTCGAGTACGCACAAACTCACTTTCCAAATTTTCAGTTGGTTCCCTTCCTATTTTTGGAAACTTACTTAAGCAGCGAAAACGTCTCTCATTTATCTACAGTGAGTCGGCACTTACGAGTTCCTTCTGTTGCAGCTTAGGCAAATGACTCAATCGATTAAAATAAAATTCATTCCAAATTCAAGACTCCACAAATACTACGAAAGTAAATTTTACTCAAAAAGCAAACTATTAATTTTAAAAAGATTACCTATTCAATACTTTTACAGGTCATTATTTTGAGTGATTACTTGTTCATAACATAACATTCCTCATACCAATATTTCTCATTTTCGTAAGACTACGTTTTAATTATGCACTACAAAGTAATTCACATTAATTGTAAAATATAGTTTGCAGTTCAGAGAAATTACATCTTACCTAATGGCGAATTTGGATACAATTTGATATTTCAAAGGCAGTCGTTATTATTGATGCTATTAATTTTAGTCATAGGAATATATTCAAAACCAAAACAAAAGTCTTTTTTTGTAATAACACCACCCAAATAAACCTATGACTATTCAATTGAGCGCACTTGTAAAAATATTGACGTCCGAACACAAATTTAGAAATTAAATATATTTGGAAAGTGTTCGATGTTCGCAAATTCCATGTAAATAATATGAAATTCAGATGCATTATTTGACTCCAAACACATTTATAAGTAAGTTGTGGAGTTTGAAATCTGATTTAGACTTCTCGAAAATACCTCGTGAACCCTTTAGACGTATCTGAAACACTCAACACTAAGTTAGTGCCGACTGAGATTGGATCTCTGGCAGACACTCCGACAATCAAATTATCCAAAATGTGAGGAGTACGTCTCCACGTGGCATCACCAAGCGTGGAGCCTTCAGTAGCATGGCCGAAAATCAAGACATTCACATGGTTGCTTAGCTAAAAGACAATGCCGAGGCTCATATAGGACACCTCAGCCTGTATACCGAGAGCAAATTCGTATAACTCTTTGGGCCTAACACGATTTCAACCCAGAACAAATGGACCGAAGATAATCGGGGCCAAAAATCCACTATTGCGTATTCCGATCTACTACAGTAATTATTTATTCGAACACATCAGTACCTAAAGTTTATATGTCTCTTGGTAGGAAAGGGGAAAACTCCTGTTTCAAGAGGCATCCCTTACTCTTTGGCTCGTGACGGCTGATGAGATTTTGACTAGACAGATTGTTTACCAAATATAAAGGAGACATCTAAGGTCCGTTTGGAAAAAGGTTTATTCAGGTCGGCAATAAAGTATTGAACCAAAAAAACATGTTGATATCAGTAACAGAGAGAAATTTGAGATCAGCTAGAGCAGACTCAGGGAGGATATACTATGGTTTTTTTACTACATATATAATACGAGTAAAATGATAAGTCTTGTTTGTTTGTCTTCGAAGTTATATCATTTTAACTTTATCAAGAGAAGTTTTATCAAAATGCACGTGGATCAAAACGACGTAGTTTCGAGGGCAAACGAATAAAATTATGCCGTTTTGTCCGTACTACACATGCACTATAAGAAATTACACTATAGCTCCTCTAAATCCAGCTAGAGGCATGCTAAACTGATTTCGTTGTAAACCACCAAATAAAGATGCCACGTATGTTTAGGTTTTATATCTTGAAGCCTTGCGAGATCTTTGGAATTTGATTTTCGATATGACCAATCATCAAGAGACGCGTGGAGAAAGAAACATAGCGTGATATTCACTCTGATATACATAAGAAAATATACTATATGGACAAGGTAATCTGTAATCTCCATCGCTATACATAATCCTAATTTTCTCAAAAACAACTACTTCCTCTGTCCTAATTTATTTGTCCATTATTGAAATTTCAACTTATTAGGAAACACAATCATTACTCTTAAAAATTTTTACTTTCCAAGAATACCCTTAATTTTTTTAACATTAAATGAGAGTTCATGTTTTTCAAAGTGTGTTTTTTTTTTAAATGAAGGGCATTAAGGAATTTTGACAAGGGAACATCTAAAAGTCAAAAAGTGGGCAAACAATTCGAGACGGAGGGAGTATTATTTTGAGAAACCAACGTGGGTGTCGGAAGGTCCTTGTTAACACCAAATCAAGTGTTGACAATTGCTTCAATTCTTTCTACACTTGTCTTCAAGATAAACGTGCTTGGAATTAAATCGAATCAGATTTATACGCTATCATTACCTAATAACACTCACAAAGTCAAATGGGAGTCACCTAATTTGAATGGACGCGTTGGGTGCGGGTAAAAATTCGGAAGCATTTTTCTTCTCGAATCTTCAACACAAGGTAGCACTACTTTCCTACCTACCAATATTCTTCTTATATATATATATATATATATATATATATATATATATATATATATATATAGTATAAATATAAAAATCACACGTTATCTTATTCCATATTTAATTAGCCAAATCATTACAATAGACCCCATAATAATGAAGTTCATGAACTCTGATAGACCTAGAATTCTCTAGTCTAATCCTTTGAATTTAAGAGAGGGTTTGAATTAACTATTGTTTAAATAATTACCCTTCTTGGTCATGGCTATGAATTTCTTTACAAACTTTTTATTAATATATTTTAAATAAAAATTCAATTTGACAAAAAAAAAAAAAATCAAACAAATGTAAAAAGAGATAATTACATTTGGAGACCCTGGACGGTTGTCTAAAATGGGCCTTATCTATTATTTTACAGTATATTTTACCTAAACTGAATTTATAGGAGAATACGCAAAAATGAATATAAAAGTGAAAAGGGTTTTCGTACTTTTGTAAAAAGGGAGATTTTTTTGTTCAAGTATTCATACATGTTTATGTTGAAGGTGTTAAGAGTTCAAATCTTACAAGTCACAAGTCACATTGTGCATGTTCTCATTGTTACTTTGCATGTTTGTAGGCAATGAAATGTTTCATTTTGCATGCGACATGTCATGTTGCGTATGCTCTCAATGTATGAGCATTTTGTCTTGCCTCATCTTTCACGTTCACATGCCAATGCACGTTGACATGTCATGCTCAGCCTTTTTCTTTCACCATGCATGGCATGCTAATGCCGTGCACGTTCCTTGACCGTTTGTAGTCAACAACAATAGGCTTTATTTAGCCGGTCAGTGGCGGAACTATGTTGGTGGGGGGAGGGGGCACCTGCCACCCCCAGTTTGAAACCACCTCCAATAATATTTATATATACATGGGAAAGAAATTCCAATATTTATGCATAGGAAAGGACATTGATATTTGCTGCTTGTTAGTCACAAGAAGCAGCAGGAAAAAATGGAATTGCTAGTATGAGGTCACGTTCTTTCCCCCCCTCTCTCTCTCCAATGTTCAGACGCCCTTAAATTAAATTCATCGTGATCACATATTTGGAGTCATTATAATTTGATTAAGTACTTGTAGACATCTGAATAAATTGATTTTTATAAAAATAAATGATGTAAAAAATACGATTCAAAAATAAAGAGTTTAGATCGTAAAAAAAGAATATCTCAATAAATTACCATAAGAGTGTTAAACTAATCTCAATTATATGACACTCTTAATAATTTTACACACACTGTACAATAATATAACTGGACTTGTCTTAAATAGCGCCACCCCCAGATATAAATTCTGGGCCAGCCCTTGTAGTCGGTGACATGCCACTTCATGTACGCCCTCAACGTGTAAGCTTTTATCTTTTTTGCTAAGCATGTAAGCTTTTATCTTACTATCTACCTTCGCATGTCATGACACACCTTGCATTTGAAATAATTAAACATGTGTCCAGGCCCGAGTCTAAAAGCGATGTTAGACTTGGGGACCTAAATCACGACATAGTACGAGGATAAAAAGACAATCTCATTAAAATAAAGGGAGCTTGAAAATCATGATACAGAAAGGGCAAAAATGGAATTTCCGGTTGATATAGGGGATTGGTCCACGATGCCGTATGGTGGGTACAAGGCGACTACTGAAACGTCGGTAGTAAACAAAGAGACGTAACGCTTGGGAGAATAGTGTGAAAAACGAGGGTAAAAACTAGTAAAAAGTAACTGATACCCACAAAAAAGAAAAGGGTAAAAAAGGAATGTGCATGCACCTGAATTTGCCGACTTTACGGAATGAAGGGGAGGGGGGAGAGAGAGAGTAGGAAACACTACAAAACAAACCCCCCTGCTTAAAAAAAGGAGGAGAGAGAGGAGAGAGAGAATAAAAATAATTAATTATTAATAGAAAAATATTGCAGTCATTTGCTGGTGAGGTCCCAATTAAAGGGATGGACCAATGAACCTTTTTTATCAAATTATATTGCATTCCAGAAACCTGCAGTTGTATTACTACAAAACCCAGTGCTCGATTACTTCCATGGCATTTATTTGTTTTAATAAATGCTTATTCTGTGAATCGTCAATTGCGGGGTGTTGAATTATAGATTGTCGTCCCGAGAGTTTGTCTCGAACTGACTAGTTGTTTATTTTCTAGACAAAACAAATTACGGAACAAGTTGTAATAGCTTCTGTTAGTTTTGGCATATTTTTGTTATAGAAATTGAATATTCCATTTCTTACTTGTATTGAGAACAGAAAATTACTACAAAATCCATTGCTCGATTGAGTCGAAACGTGCAAGATCGGTACTTCCATGACAACGATCTTTGTGTTAAATGTTTCTTTTGTGATCGTGAATTGTGGGGTGCTGAATTGTCTAAAGAGTCTATCTCTGCTTGTTTATTTTGTAGAAAACATCCGAATGAAACAAATTACGGGACAAGGTGTATTAGCTTTTGTAATTTCTTTTAGTTTTGGTTTATTTTTGTTTGAAGAAGTCCATGAACACAATCTTTACGCACAAATTCGGACAAAGACATATCTGAAAACTGTCCGATATACATATGGTTCACATCGTTTGGGAAGACCCCATGTGCTTCATACAGTTCTGAACATATATGTATTCGAATATGTACAAAAATGGAGACAAATATATTTCAATCCTGAATTAGTATTGATAACAGGAATTACTATAAAATGCACCTTTTCTTTTTAGATGTTTCAATTTGGTCCCTGGTGATTTAACTTACATAACAAACAATAGACAACGATATTAAACTCTCATAATATCTTCGTGAAACTTAATTTCTCTTTCGATAATCATAATATAAGTGTCTATATCAGCTTGTCCATATTTTAATTAATTTTTAGAAGATTAATCTCACTCTTCACTCACAAAGAGCTCGATTAAATCTGATAGCATATGAGAAATGTTGACTTTGAGATCTTACCAGAAAGCACGCCTATGAGTCCCGAGCATTGACTATCAAAATAACCTATTTCGATTTTTTAATATGCTAATTACTTACTACAAATTGAAAACTTAAAAAGGGTTATGTACGTAAGTTAATTTCTCGTAATAGTGCTAATTGTTCAACGCGAATTTAATAAAAAAAAGTTATAAGAAAACCAAAAATACCATGATAATAAATACATATTTGTTTACAGTCAAAGCATGATTTATTACTTAACATCTTGGATAAAATTATTCGGCTTGTTATATTCAAGATTTGTTTACTTTTTTTGACCTCCAATATGACATCCAAGATACTATTTTATTTGCCTAAAGACAAATAAAATTATACCACCCTTCGTTTGTTCATATTTTATCTCCTGTATATTTCTTTTCTATTTAAGAAAATATTAATTATTAATTACGAGAATGTCATTCATCTATTTATATCTATTATATATTTCTTTTGCTAAATCTCTCACTAACTATATCTATCATATATCTTTTAAAATTTAAAATTTTAACCGTTAATACAGAGGCCGTAATACCGAATAATTTAAATCAAAGAAGGTTATGTGCATTGTGGATAATGCCCTAGGGCTGTCAAAGCCAAGTGGACAACTGGCTACGAGAATAAATATCAAAACCTAGTACAAGTACCTAGTAAACCCCTTATTTGGCCTACATACTTAAATTAAGAATTACTTAAAACTAAAGGCGAACAACTAGCATTACAAGCAAATAGATGGCTCCCACCCGTTTGGGCCGTTGCGAGTCGAAAAGCGGACTAGTAGTTTGAGTCGCGAAAGGACCGCTTGCTTAACTGAATTTAATTATATTATTAAGGAGTCCGATGCTTTTTCTATAATTTTTCCTAGCGTAGCTAGGCTATATAACCTGGACTTAAACCAGAGACTTCATCTGTGAAGTAAATCATCGCACCTATGGGCCAACCAATTGAAAGAGAGCCAATAAATTCCTTTTCAGGAACGATTCATCCTTTCCGAACGCAATATACAACTATCCGTTGTATGATACAGGTCTCATGGCCAGTCATGACCCGAAAGGTAAGTAATAGAGAGAAGCAAGTGAAATATCATATCTCTCAGTGTTATCATCTATTATGCGGCTGCAAAAAAGTCAAGAGATCACATCTCTGTTTCCCCCACATCTCCTTCCTAGCATTAGATATCCTAGTTATCCACAATACGAAGTTGACCAAGTGAGCACTTCTCATTCACTCCTAAGAGTGCTTTCTCAAGATCGCCAAGAGTCCATCAATCTCATTTGAAGAGATAGATTAATGAATTTTCACTCGAATCTCATACTGAAGGTTCCTTTCGCTCATTCGTGAGTCCTAACAGGGATATGTGCATTGTGGATAATGCCTTAGGGCTGTCAAAGCCGAGTGGACAACTGGCTACAAGAATAAATAAATTTTGATTAACATTTTTAATTTCAGTACGTAGACCAAATTAGGGGTTTACTAGGTACTCGTACTAGGTTTTGATATTTATAATCTTGCCAAAAAGTACTTTTTATTCAGTATATTGCAAGCAACTTGTCCACTTGTCCACCTAGTTGAAAAAAATAAAGATATTTATATGTAATCATGTTTAGTACTGTCTGATGAGTCATATCAGCCCATCTCTATCCTTAAATTGCTCTTTGTTTCTGGATATTTCCTTAATCTTTTGTCTCTTACAAAATAAGTCTATACAAAAAAAAAAATAATTACGGTGGTAAACTTTCGATTCAATCTAATAGTTCACTTATTCGTTAATGAGAAATAATTTTCGGATGGGCTCATCATGAATCTACTCGAAACCTCCTTCATTTATTTGAAGGAAGCACAAATCGCTAGTAAGTATTTTACGGAACGCTGAATATTACTTCACTAGGGTTTTTGTTTCATAAATTCCTAACGGAATACTTTGGCCTATACTCATTTGCATTAGTTCATCGAAAGTTTTTTACACATGAATTATCGAATAATCCATCTTTCTATGAAGGTAAATGAGATAATTGAGCATCTCACCTTGTTCAGGAATATGGTGCTCTATTTGTCGGTCTGCTTAGCGACATGGTCGTCTTCTTTGGAATCAATGAGGAGGACATAACAATCCCCCATGTCGACAATTTCTTTCTTTACAACCGGGTTATTTCTTTCATTTCCTATTGCATATATTTGGAAAATTTAAAAAAAAAAATCATAAGATAAATCTTTCATCAAAATCTATGCCAATTATTTTTTGCGTTTCCCTTCGTATAAGCTATAAGTCACAAAGAATGTATTTGGAGAATATTTGGGTGAATTTTGATCATATCCATCATAATCACGAGAATTGCAAAGGGTGAGATTGGATCTTCAAGAATCAAGCGAGGCGTCCATATCGAAAATGACAACGAAGAGTCATGTCAAATTTTTTCTACAAAGTAATTAAATAAATATTTATCTCCATATCATTGAACTTTCTAAACTACCTAAAGAAATATTAGAAGCACTACCTAGGAAAATACAATATCAGATTGATCATGATTTGGTTTGATTTATGTGATCTCATTTAAAAAAAAAAAAAAGCATGATAAAATCAATCCCGAATCATCGACACGTGTGGCCAATAGTATTAGTCATATAATAACCCACATCCATGCTAGAATCTTTTACGTGAATATTTGATTATCTGGGCCGATCCTTTTAGGGTATAAATTTCACAGTTAACTCTTCTTAAGACTCGAGAAGTGTAACTTTTATTCTCTGAAATCCGAGCTAACAACTTAGATTCGATTCCCGCTACCCGTTCGAGATCTTCTCTTAATTAAGTATTCTATATCTAGGTCTAATGGGATACTGACAGAAGCCCTAGATCCTTGGACCTCGGCCTCTATGTGATGTAGTTAAGCTCAAGCCTAATTCTCAATTGTACTATAGAATAGCCCATTATCATCTATTCTGCTCTTTGGATAGTAATTGGGCCTCCCAATACCCTTGTCACCTCCCTACTCCAAACTCTATAAGTCAAAACCAAAAATCAAATTGAATCGGTAAATCAAATCGAGTCAATAATTTAGTTCATTTTTTCAGTCAGATCGGTCCCACAGTTTTAATTGTTTCAATGCGGACAAAATAATTTTAGTAAACCCTGTTGATCACAACAGGACGTGTTACGAGTCAAAATAATAATATTTTAAGTATAAAGTATTGCTCAAAAAATTCGACAATATTTAAACAATCAAAAAAAATATCATTTTGGTGTACAACCGGTCCTCGTGTCTCTGACTATTCCAGTTTACCTGCGGTCTTATTTAACAGGCTGGCATCTGATGGGTGGATATTTAATGAAGGCATTTGAGTTTGGGCCCATATCCGAATTAAACAGAGGTCCTACCTACTTACCTTCTGGTTTTATTAAATGGGTCATCAATGTCCAACCCGACAATAGGTATAGCCTGGGAGGGTGGGACCACAAGAATCAGTCCACCACGTTCAAACTAATGATTACAGAAACACACTCTTCCGTGTACAAATTTGAATATCTGAACATCGGAATCGTTAAATGCAAGTAAAACCGGCCATATTGTTTCAAAGGCTCTCATGTGTATTTAACAGTTTCGAATACATTCGTGCTTGAATCTTTACACGAAAGATGTGTTTCTATACTTATTCTTAGAACAATCGTATCTATGTTTGAAGGAAAAATATTTCAATAACCAAAGATAATGGTAGAGATGGATAAAAAAATATGCGGGATGGATCGACACTGTCTTGCGGGCAACTTGCTCACATGTCCGGTGTTCCGTCAATCCTAAATGATCACGCTATATGAAATTTGGACTGCTTTCTTTTTTATTTTTGTGACGCAATTTGATCATGCTATCGTTTTTTTTTCTTCAGTCAGTTGAATTTTATAAATTAATCAGATTTTAAAAAAAAATCGTAAGTAAGAAACGATCGTTGACAATATACTATTATATATCTTGTATGAACCACCACATGTTGATATAGAGATTTTATTATACATAGCCCACAACATGATCTGTTTCGTGCCAAAACATTACTTTTTCGACTGTCCAAATGGGATGGATCGACACTAGTCTACGGGCAACTTGCTCGATCTTGTGTTGGTTTGGTGCTTCTTGAATCGCTTCATTTGACGCGCAATATATTCTACTGTGTGCAACAAAATGTGCCTCGTGTACGTGAATTTTCCACGTAAAACTTTGTTGATACCCTTTTAACCGTCAAAAACATTTTAATCATATTCAAACTAGGTTTATTAATTAAGAAACATGATTCGAAATACTAAAATAAACAATCATCATGATTTAAGAAAACAGCAATAAAAAGTTTGCAAAAGCAGTTTTGACTTGAAAAGCCTTTAATTCCAGCTACGTTGGCTGTCGCCGAACATGGTTCAATTGCTTTGCTGAGCTGTTGACGTTGAAAGATACTCACGAGAGCAATAATACGGACACAACTTGTTAATATAGATCAAAATTTAGATATATTCGAAGTCATTTGATATACGTAAATTACATATAATACAAAAAAAGACTCGAAAGCTGGACGATTACCCCAATGCCCCTATCTCTGAGTAAGATACTCTCAGGCCAGGCAGCTGCGGGAGCTGAAGGATGAAACTTAAGACAAGACATTCTCCTCTTGTGTCATTTTATCTAGTACAATACAAGAAAGCGTCATCTTTTTTTCATCTCTATAGCTTTCTCGATTTTTTATTGAACGCATGATATAGCTAGAACCTTTCAAATTTGGTTCGAGCCTATGCCCAAAGCCACTTCCTATTCGAATAACGTTGAAATGCCCGTAAAGGTCAGATAAGAGAATGCTCTCCACAACCATTTAAGAAAATGCTCAACAAAAGAAGGGAGATGTGACGGGGTGAGAAAAACACTTGAGGAATTGGGATTTATTTTTTATTAAAAATGAAGAAGGCCGAGGATGGCCTAATGTGCGTATTATCTAAAGGCAACATGCTTTTTCGATTGTTGTGGTATGATTTACAGGCCCTCTCTCTTGTTTCGCCCGCTGATCCATTGGAATAGCAGTCTTTGCTCTTTGTCTCTTCTTTATAATAAATAGTTCTGGCTCAAAACATAGAATCTACATGCATTAAATAACTCCAAATATATTTGTGTTTAAATCTGTGTTCAAAAATCTATATCAATAACATTTTCTAATTACTCACACCCCTACACCCCCATTCTCAAATGCAGGCAAACAGTCCTACCAAATCTTATCCCATTGGGCTTTTATGGCACCACCAAAATCTAATGGTCCACGTAAATACTTGATGACAGAGTTGGGTGCATGCATGAATCTGTCTGCAACAGTCAATTCAGGAATACAAATTATTTATTGACATTCAGATATAAATGTGACTAAAATATTCAAATGCACGTGAGATGATCTATAATCTTGTGAGCTTCACGTGCATTCGATAATTCCGAACACACGTGTGACCCAATATGCACGAATAATTTATATTCTTAGACTTTTTTGTTTTAGAATTACTAGGAATTTATTCTTCCACCTCAAATCCAAAACCTTTGGGGGGCACCACTTTCCAAACATCTTGAGACAAAATGGAAACCTAATCATTTGTCTCTTGTTTTGATTCCTCCACTTCAAAATATTAATCATCATGGAAAAGCGTTGACAAGATAATTGACCCATGAAGGCCCCCTTTGGTTGCTCGTTGTTTCAAAAAAAGAAGAAAAAAAAGCTTCTTTCGTGGTGTTAAAGTTGCATGCTTGCTAAATAATTCCATTTAATTTACATTTGACTTCTGATTATTATTTGATTATGATGTCCAAAATAAAACTTAATTCAGTTAACGCCGTTTGGACTGAATTATTTATAGTGTGGTTTGACCAAATTTAATAATTATTTTTATTATTTTAGATGAATAATGACCAAAATGCCCTTGAAATGGGAATTAACTAACACCTGGCATTTTCAAAGGCAGTATGGATGTTTTGGTCTTTCAATCTTGTCTAGCGTATAAGATAAATTAGCACGAGAACCCACAAATCAGAGCTTGTGGAATAAAAGAGTAGCTCAAATGGGCATGTAAAATGGCCAAAAAAATAATCTAGAAATCACATAATTACCATAGGCCAAATTGGCCTAAGTGTGGATCTTAGCCAATGTCGTAGCCTGATCGAACTGGTTTCTTTATTTTTCTTCGTGGTCCATATAAGTAATAACATGTTACCGTCGTTCGATTAATACAAACACGAGAGTACTCTGTTTCTTCAGTCAAACTCTAGATAAGAAGAGATAAAAGACTGAGCGCAAACTGACAATGTAATGCCAAGTGGCTGATTCGAGTGACCATGTGTTGAGCGACGAGAGATTGAGCATTGAGAAGTTGAGCGACTGAACGCTAAGAGGTTAAACACTTAGTGACTGAGCATTGAATCGCGCATCGAGAAACTAAATGTTGAACTAATTTGAGTTCATCAAATCTTACGTCAATATTTTTAATGACATTTTTAAACAAAATTAACATATTTTTAATTTTATTAATGTGATATTTAAATACTATTGTAGTACTATGTTATTTATATATTTATGATGAATAAGTAAATAAATAAGGAAGAGAACTAAGTGGGTCCTTAAATATTCATATAGTTGGCCAGCATGATGATGTTTGTTGTCCAATTGATCAGATAAAAATAAAGTGTGTAATGGAGGACATAGTCTGAAATATTTTGTAGGGCCAAAATATATGTATTTAATATCGTTTGCTCCCGTTCATGTGCCAAACCGAACAACATCATATCCCGCTCGTTGAACAGTCTAAGTGAATAAGTAAGAATCCTTATCAATATCCTTCAAAAAAAAAAGAATCCTTATCAATCCATCTCGGATTGATACAGATCCAAGTTCTCACTGCAAAAATAGAGCACGTTTATCAAAATCGACCATAACAAACAAATTTGCTAGCAACAATGACTTACGCCCTGAAATCCATCCCGAATCCACGTGGAAAGTGAGGGACCCACCACCCCTGACAACCCATTTCACTGTCCTTTCCTCTCTCTCTTCCTCCCTCTCTCTCTCTCTCTCTCTCCACGTACAATTCACACACTCTCTCTCTCTTCACACAAGAGATATCTCTCTCTCTTCTAATTTCAATGGTATTATTTGTCTATTAAGTCTCTAGCTAAAATTATTCGACGTTTAATATATTATATATATATATATACGAACATAGAATCTTAAATGGCATTTATATATTTTTAACGGTTCTATTTGACTTGCAGTTTTAAGTTAATTTTCTGCTTGTTACTACATTAAAAAAAATGAAAAACTTATATTGCTTGGCTTAAGATGTTTTAAACTAACTATTCAATGAATTTTATTTAGAAAAATCTGTATTACTTCTCTATTTAAGTCTATAGCCAAAATTATCCGGTATGAACAATATTGTTATTTTTTGGTCATTTTTTTCTCAATTTTTATTAGGGTCGTGTTTAATTTTTTGAATTAATCTTCTGTATTGATGAAAAAAATTTATAAACTAAAAAAATATAGAGCAGAAGCCTCAAAAAAATTACTATAGACAATAGAAATTTAAAAAAAAGGTTTTTTTTGTTTTTTTTACCAATTTTGGTGTTTTAACGTCGTTCTATTTGAATTTTTATTTTTTTATTTTCAGTCCTCCACTGATTCCTCTTATCGAGAGGAGAGGAATGAGGAAACACAAAAAACTTATTTTTTAATTTCTATTGTCTGTAGTAATTTTTTTAAGACTTCTGCTCCATATTTTTTTACTTCTGCTCAAAAAGACATAAATGCCATTTAATTAGAAACATAAAATAAAAATTAACAAAAATATCTTTTTAATGGCGTTTATATCTTTTTGACGGTTTGACTCGCAATTTTAAGTTGATTTTCTGCTTGTTACTACATTAAAAAAAATGAAAATTTTATCTCGTTTCACTTAAGATATTTTAAACTAACTATTCAATGAATTTTATTTAAGAAAATTTGTATTATTTCTCTATTTAATTCTATAGCCAAAATTATCTGGTATGAACAATATTGTTACTTTTTTGTTATTTTTTATTAGGGTTGCGTTTAATTTTTTGAATTAATCTTCTGTATTGATGGAAATAATCTATAAAGTAAAAAAATATGGAGCAGAAGCCTTAAAAAAATTACTACAGACAATAGAAATTAAAAAATAAGTTTTTTGTGTTTCCTCATTCCTCTCCTCTCGATAAGAGGAATCAGTGGAGGACTGAAAATAAAAAAATAAAAATTCAAATAGAACGACGTAAAACACCAAAATTGGTAAAAAAAACAAAAAAACCTTTTTTTTAAATTTCTATTGTCTATAGTAATTTTTTTGAGGCTTCTGCTCTATATTTTTTTAGTTTATAAATTTTTTTCATCAATACAGAAGATTAATTCAAAAAATTAAACGCGACCCTAATAAAAATTGAGAAAAAAAATGACCAAAAAATAATAATATTGTTCATACCGGATAATTTTGGCTATAGACTCAAATAGAGAAATAATACAGATTTTTCTAAATAAAATTCATTGACTAGTTAGTTTAAAACATCTTAAGCCAAGCGATATAAGTTTTTCATTTTTTTTAATGTAGTAACAAGCAGAAAATTAACTTAAAACTGCGAGTCAAATAGAACCGTTAAAAATATATAAATGTCATTTAAGATTCTATGTTCGTATATATATATATATATATATAATATATTAAACGTCGAATAATTTTAGCTTGAGACTTGAATAGACAAATAATACCATTGAAATTAGAAGAGAGAGATATCTCGTGTGAAGAGAGAGAGAGTGTGTGAATTGTACGTGGAGAGAGAGAGAGAGAGAGAGAGGGAGGAAGAGAGAGAGGAAAGGACAGTGAAATGGGTTGTCAGGGGTGGTGGGTCCCTCACTTTCCACGTGGATTCGGGATGAATTTCAGGGTGTGAGTCATTGTTGCTAGCAAATTTGCATAACAAATTCCCTACAAAGAGTCATCAAACCAAGCAAGAAAGACATGTCGGTCAGCACCCATCACTTAAAACTCTTTGGCTATTGAAAAATCAAATAATAGAGACGTACGAGCACCTAAAACTCAACTTTTTTGCTATTGAAAGATCAAACAATAGAGACGAACGAACAAGCTTTGGAAAAAGAACAGAGGGAGATTAGTTAATAGGAACATCTTATAGAAAAGAAAAAGTTAAGTCTGAACATAAAAATACATAAAGATTTCAAAAAAAATATTGTTCTGTGTTTGTTGTTATGTTTATATGTTATATTTATATGTATATGCATTGAGATACTCTGACTCCAAGAGACATGAGATCCCCAACACAACTACTTCCAAATTTGCAGTTCTCACATGCACCTGCCCACACTGTCTATTTATTAAACAAATGAAGAATCAATTTGGAACACTTGAACATGAGAGAGAATAATAATCTTTTGAATCCAACAAAGTTTGAGAGGAGCAAAAGGATTTGGCCCCAAAAATTAAACTAAGAAATTTTTTCCGCGTTTAAAATTCATGATTATGATTCATTCGTATTTGTGATCTCACTAATCTAAGTAAATTATGACCATTAATTTTGAATCCACAGAAAGTTTCTTGATTCAATTTTTGGTTCAACACTCCTTTTCATCTTCAAAAATGCTAAAGACACACTATTTTTACACATCGCTTTCACACATCACTCAAAACTATGTAGTTTTGTGTTGAAAAAAAACCATATTTGTTTTTGACCCATATCGCTGAAAATATATTTGGATCTTGCTTAACATAAAACGACGTAGTTTTAAGTGATGTGTAAAAATAGTGTGTTAAAATGATGTGTATGTAGCACTCTTGTTTCATCTTCTCTCAATTTTTAAACTTACGCAACAAATGTGTGTTCTCTGTCACTTCCCGAGTGCAACTTTGTTCACCCTCTTTTAATATTATCTTCGCTCTCATGATATGGTATAGACCCCGTCTCTACAAAACACTTTTTGATAAGGATGTAACCATCTCAACTAATGAGAGAAGGGTAATGTCCACACTAGAATGAACAAAATCCATTTCTCACTTCCCCACTCTACTTTCTAAAACAGAAAACAGTATACAACGCACTCAAACTACATATATATGCTCGGATCAACAAGTGAAGTCCCTGTATGACCGACCGCTTAATGATAAAGGAGGTAGCGGCACCAAGACTGTCAAGAGGTTTGCTTAGAAGCAACCACACTTGAAAGAGTGCGGCTTTTCTACGGTACAATATATGAGGATAAGATTTCGCTCGTTAAGTCGTAGGATCCTAGTCGTCTTCCTCCCATGGAGACGGGGTCCTGCATTTTGCTCATATTGTCTCCTATGGAGATGGATTGATATGGAGGGTTTCTACTTCTCACCTATTTCATTTCTGCTTGAACAGTTCAACGAGCGTTGTAATGATCCAAGGATCTCCTGACTGAACACTACTCAACTTGTGGGGTGTCCCATACCCTGTGGACAATTGCAACAGTCACCATTATGGTCCCCTACCTCACGAAGATGTACACCATGATTTTTCTGTCTATCAATAACGGCATGCATTGAACGATAAATGTGCAGAAGTAGGCCATTATTTCAGTAATAATGAACTGAAAAGACTTTCAACGAGTGCACTATTGAAGAGGCTTTCGTGAACATAATAACTCAGTGGTCGAACACTATTGTGTTGGAGATTACATGAGAGAATAGTCCTTTGAAGTGTTATCATTTGAATACAAGAAAGTCTTGAGAGGAGAAAAAAGAGTTTGGTATATACTATTATTCAACACTCCTTTGACATCTTCTCTCAAACACAACATTTTCTGCAGACATTCTTCATCTCTCAACTTACAACAACACAAACCCTGCTTTCTGAAATAGAAAACACTATATTAACACACTCACACTACCTATATATATATATCTCTAGAAAGAGGACGAGTCTTGATCACCAGCTAAGGCCCTTAACTGACCGCCAACTGATAAAGGAGGTAGGGACACGGAGACCGTCATGAAGTTTGACTAGAAGCTGCTACCACCCTTGAACGAGTACGTAATAACTCATGATCGACCACTCTTGTGCCGAAGATTGAAAGGTAAAACAAAACAAAAACCCAAAAGACCTAAAGTGCAAAATTAGAGTGGTGCTTGCATTGTGATGACTAAGGGACTAGTAACAACATGTTTCCCATCAGACCAAATTATGGAACCACTCTTAGTGCAAGAGCTACCAGGGGATAGCTTCACAGCCGCAGCCTCCACCCTCACCAGGAAGTTCAGCCTCTGCCCCACCCTCCTAAACACCATCTTCTCCGGCTCCACCGTCACCAATGTCCCACTCGGCGGCTTCACAGTCACCCGGTACACCGAATTCGAATCCCCCACGTTCGTCGCCGTTCTTATGAAATGGGTAGACATCTTCTTCTTCCCGTATTGCTGAAACACAGCAGTTAAAGACGGGTAATTCAAGTTCCCGACATGCCCCGCCTTTTTCGCCTTGCTGCAATCCACAGCATTCTTCCTGGTGATCACTTGGATGTTTTTGGTCGTGTAATTCGAATTACAGAGGAAATCTATGTAATCGTAGGAATTCATGTCGTAGACTAAGCCAGGATCCATGGCTGTCTCTGGGTGGACATGACCTGCTCCAAAATCCATCACCGTCGATGAATTTCCGGTCGATTCGTCTCCGATTGTTCCTCCCTGATTGTCCAACGTGTATGCAGTTGTCATCAAAGCCGACCTGATTGCTGCTGGGCTCCACTCCGGATGAGCAGCCTTTAGCAATGCGGCCAGTCCAGAAACATGGGGACAAGCCATTGAAGTACCAGAGAGGATATTGAATTCGGTTTGACGTTTATCGGATACGAGACCCGACGGCCCGACTTTATCCGGCCAAGCGGCGAGTATGTTCAACCCAGGTGCGATAATGTCGGGCTTCAGGATTTCGGGTGTTTCCGGGTTGGGACCCCGGGCCGAAAACGAGGCCACAACAGGGGCGGGGCGGATATGGAGACGGGTGCCTTTGAAATCTATGGTGGCAGTTGGTGGCGACTTGGATTTTGAAGCTGAGGTTATGTATTTCCTTATCTCGTCGCCGGCAGAAGCACCGACGGAGGTTGCTGGAATTACGTGGCAGTCGGCGACTAACCCCTCGCCGTCGAACACTCCGTTGGCCAGAATCATTCCGATTCCGCCGGCTTTTTGAACAACTTCGCCTTTAGCTGCTCTGGAGTTGATTCCTCTGTCGCAGACTACGATTTTGTTTTTCACGAAATTTGGATCTAACGAACCTTCAAGGCAAAGTGATGAAGAGTAACCGTCACCACCTTCATTCCCGGCGTAAATTAGAGGGTAGAGACGGCCACGGGCTAGACCTGGCCCACCGTAGACACTCACTCCGGGGACAGTTTTCCCGTTTCCGAGTTTAACGTCGGCGGGGAAGTCTCTATCGATTGTTCCGGCTCCAACGGTGGTGACCCAGGGAGCGACATTGGTGACTGTGAGGCCGCCGGGTCCTCCGTTCCCCGCGGAGGCGGAGACGAAGACTCCTGCATCGGAAGCTCCGAACGCCCCAATCGCAATGGCGTCGAGGTAGTACGGGACGACGACGCCACCGACGCTGAGGGAAATAACGTCGACCCCGTCGGCAACGGCGGCGTCAAAAGCGGCGAGGATGTCGGAGTCGTAGCACCCAGCGACCCAGCAGACCTTGTAGGCGGCGAGCCGAGCTTTAGGAGCCATCCCCGCCGCCACGCCGCGAGCATAACCCAGCGTAGACGCCGGAAACACGTATCTCCCGGCGGCAATAGATGCCGTGTGCGTCCCATGCCCGTCAGAGTCCCTAGGGGAACGATACTCCGTCGTTTCGTTCATTTTTCCGTTAGTAGCTTCATATCCGTCAAAGAAATACCTGGCACCTATCAACTTCCGATTACAAGATTCCGCCGGGAAATCCTTACCGGCAACACACTCTCCCTTCCACTTGGCCGGAACAGGACCAAGGTCTCGATCGTTAAAGCTCTGTCTTTCAGGCCAGATCCCCGTATCTATAACTCCAATAACAAAATCCGACCCGAAATCCGACTCCTTCAGAAGTCCGGCGGTGTCCGTCTTCTTTAACCCTAAAAACTCCGGCGATCTGGTGGTCTGAAGTTTCCGGATTTGTTCCGGAATGACGGCAAGTATACCCGATAAAGTTTCGAGCTTTTTAGCTTCTAAAGGTGAGAGCTTTGCAGAGAATCCATGAAATACATTCTCGTAAGTGTGAATTACACGACTGGTTATTTCTGCAGAGTCCGTGGTGGCGGTGGGGGAGAGGGATCTGAGTGAGGTTTCGTACCAGTTCTTGTGAGTTGGGAAAATGGAGGGTTTTGCGTCGTGGTGGACACGGACTATAAATGTCTTCCCAGAAGCAGAGTTCAGAAGTACAATCAGAAGTAGCGTGAAGAAAGAGAGATGAAGAGGAAAGATGGTCGCCATTGGAGCGGCTTGCTTCGAGCTTGCTCTCCTACTATGTGTATATATGGAATTTCGAAAAAAAGGAAACAGAGAGAGAATAGAGGGGAAGGTGGGGTACTGGGCTTAGTTTGTGTGTGTGGCTGATGGAGTGTAGTGGGTACAGTTGGAATGAGTGATGAGTGAGAGAGTAAGAGAGAGAGAGGGGACGTGTAAGTTGGGGCCAGAGGGATTTTGTGCAATAACCAACATGTATGCAATTGAGAAGATTGGATTGGACAACTAAACGGTGCGAGAAATATAGTCAAAACCGTATTATTTTAGTGATCAAAATAACTCAACGGATTCACAGTTTTTCGGCAATACTAGAGTAGTATTTTTCTGACTTAAACCACGTTATGTAATTTTAGCGCGCATCACATTAAAAGAGGATCTATAAAGGAAGACGGGGTGTCACGACACCGCATAATCAATAAAAATTCTAGGAAAAAATATATTTTTATTTAATAGTAAGATAAGACTTACTGCGTAGTACTGTAACATTCTAATCTGTATTTTTATCTTTCAATGCAAGAGTAGAAAGTTGGTCAACACAAGACTTTGTTCGATTACATGCCATAGCACAATAATATTATATTTTTGTACTGATTTCTCGCTTATTTTTTTTGTTAAAAAAACTTACTTTTGGTAATACTATTGTCTGTACTTTGGTCTTAATCTTTTTAAATTATTCTTAAAAAGCAAACAAATCTCTTTGTTATTTGGTCGGTGACAATGATCTACGTGACGGACATAAAAAGGAAATGAAAGTATATTAATTTAATCACCAAGAAATTGCTTTGTTACACTGTACACTGGAGTTGGTGGGCATTAAAAGACCCAAAAATAAAATACCACACAGAAGTTGTCTGAGCACTAAGGGCGTGTTTGATTCCCAAACGAGGAAGGAGATTAAAGTGTGAAGAAATATAGTGCTCAATTTTTCTCTCTAACTAGTTATAGCTAATCGGATTATCTCTCTCCTTATTTAACGGTCAACATGAATTCCAAAATAAGAAAGGAAAGAACATGAGAATTAGCGCCACTGCTACTATGAGTGTTTTTGTCAGGAAGAGCCAACAAAAGGGCAATCCTCTCTATCTAATTCGGTCTCCATTTATCATCACACATCGTTATGGAGAAAGTTTTTACTACTTGTAGCGCAAATTAAGAAGGAGCTCCTCGAATGTTGTGGCTGTCGAGGTGGGGGATGAAGCATCCCTTAGTTTTGTTTGGGAATGTTCCTTTTCAATTTTATAGGGCCGCTAAATTCTTAAAAAGAGGTTCTTGGGGAAACATGGTAGAAATGAGTAAGGGTTGTTCTCATCTGATAGAGGCAGAATTAGGAGCCACTAGAACTATTTACGTCGAGTGTGTAGATTTAAATAGGAGAGAAGACAGCTCAAATGTCAATGAATAAAGACAAAGAGTCTCCTACCCTTCAAAATAAAATTTTCTTCTAAGATTCACTGTTCGATCTTGCCACATGCTCTGCTCCCAAAATGCAAAGAGACTTCGGAGAGCAAATTCAGATTTGTTGAGAGTTTGTCTTCATAAAAAACTATAGGTAATAATTCTAATCAAAATAGTATATCTAATATCATAATTCATACAATCTCATGTATTACATTATTCATGTGTCGCAGAATTATCTCTAACTCACACTCTATTTCTATTTCTCTCGAGATAACTGTACTCATCAAACTGTACGTGGAGTCATTGCTGAGAAAGTTTGCATTAGTGAATTAAGATGTGATTAAAAAGGAGAAACCGAAAGGGTACTTTATTTTTGGGGTGTGTTCCAATTTGAGAAACAGGGACCCACTTCAATTTGCATGGATGGATGGATGAGATCAAGGTTATGGCCCACTCGGAGGTTTGACGTGTGGGACCCAATCAGATGGTGCTTCTGCGCATGGCTAGGAGGACAGTTGTCGATCATCTTGTATCATAATTGTCATTTCAGAAGCAACAATGGTGGTGGGTCATGGAAGCGGGTTCCGTAGTGAGATGACTCATTATATGAGTGTATTATAAGCATAGTGAGGTTATTCAGTTGTTCAATTGGAAAACGGATAGTTTAGATTCAAACAAATTATTCTTACGAATATATATTTATTTGTGCAAATAAATACTAAATTGAATCTGAATCATTCGTTACCGAGATAAACGACAGAATAACCTCATTACATTCATGTAGTGAGGCACCTCACTCCGAATCCGTGGGTCATCCTCTCTATCCTATCGAGAAAACACTTTATGATGCAACCATCATATTTCATATCTCAACCAAACTTCATAATGTAGTCAAATAAATTCTTTACATCGAGAAGTTGTACTACAACCCGCACTATATAATCGTATAATGTTGTTTTGTTTATACTACAATCATGTAGTATAGTATGGATTGCACTATAATCGCCCGAGTCCTAAAAAACTTGGCCGAAAGGGTCACTTCATCTAGTAATGGTAAGCCACACTTTTTTAGCATGATACGGGACTTGGATTTGATCACTATGACCCCTTTTCGGAGAGTATACAATGGATTACTTCAGGACTGTAGCGTCTAGTAATTGAACACTGACTCAAGATATTTTCTCTACCCTTCTTAGAAGGTCACGTTACGTCCAATATCTTCCAGGTGCTTCAGTGTCTAAGGGTTTTAAGATAAACTTTTAACATGTGAACTTTTAAACATAAAATAAGATAAAGTTTAAAAACTTTGGACAATTCGGATCGTAACAAACAATTCAATCTTTCGTGTATAAAGCAAAAGCCCCCACTTCAAAAAATGAGATACAAATGACATATTTCTAATCTTGTAAGTTTGAATTTGAAAAAATGGACTGTCCTGATTAATCCTCCCAAAATGAAGGTAAAATGAAGCAACAAGTAACCTTTTTTTCAGTACATGTGTGGTTGAAAGGTAAAAGGCAAAGAATAGGCCAAAAAACTGAGGCATTGAATCATAAAGTCATGGGGACATGAGGACCCCATGAATTTACCAGTAAAAGAAAGTTGAAGTTTAAAAATTGGGTAAAAGAAGGGGACTTGGGACCTGATATGAAGTGTGCATGAAAAGACATGCGGTGCGTTGAAATTGTTCGAACAGTTAGGTAGCATTCGAAAAATATTTTCCAACAGTTTTTTATATATCAAAACAATATTTGTTTGACTCACCGTGCGTCTTGTTGTGTTAAAATGTTCGAAAAGATGTGTTTATTTAGAGAGTGAATAAGATTTTAACGGTGTTGTGAAAATGTATGATAATGTAAAATTAAATGTATAAAAATAAATACGTCTACATATTAGGGGTGGAAACAAAACTAAAAAATCCGAACCGAAAGAAAAAATTGAGGTTCGATCGGTTTCGATTTTTCTGTTCTAATTTTTTCAGTCCATCGGTTTAGTTTCGGTTTTACCATTTGTTTAATTAAATTTACCGAACCAAACAAATTATGTTTTTTTAATGTCATACGTTTATGATTCATATAATTCAACGGTTAGAATATTTATTTAACCTCTGTTAACTAATTAATCTCATTTAATTTTATGTAAATTTTTAACAAAGGCCTATTCGAAGAATCTAAGAAATCAAAAAACAAAGGCCTATTCGAAGAATCTAAGAAATCAAAAAACATATGAGACCGACCTAGCCTGAACCAACTTTGGTTCTTATTGAAATTCTATCAAGACCAATTGACGTGATTTTTTACCTGAATCGATTAATTTTAAAGTTCCGTACTAGAAAATCGACCAAAACCAAACTAATTGTACCCTAAATACAGGCTATACAATACAGTAATATCAATGTCTCATCACACTTCACTCTCCCTCTCTTTTTACCTGCATCTCTCTCTCTCTCTCTCTCTCTAATCTCTCCACTTTATTGACTTTGCCAGCTTTTTATAAAAGTTTTTGTTCCTCTCTCCCCAATTTCATTTGTCTTTTTCTCTCCTCTCCACAGTTGTGAGCCAATTGATTTCCAGTTAAAAACACCTTAATTAGCAAACCCAATACAAGAAATTTTTTACCCTTCATTAATTAATTGTAAAAATTCAGAAATTTTCTTACGCAAACATGCCCTTTACTGTGCACTTGTTAGCGATCAAAATTTTAGAATAAATATAATAGATATAGTAAGATGATATTGTGAATGAGATATATATTATAAATGCGTGAATAGTTGTAAATAATTTATTTGAGTACATTTTTAGAAAAGAAAATACGGTATGTATAAGTAGATAGATAATATTTGTATAATCAATCATGGTATTTTCGTAATTAATAATAATATTTTTATCAATAAAATAATTTTATCTCTCTTTAGGGGGATAAAATAGACCTCGGCATGATATAAGAAGTACAAGAAAGTAAATAAATGCCAAATATCATAAATGTAAATAGCGATACCTGACGTGATATAAGGGTAGTATTTAAAAAATTTAAGAGTAAAATAGTAACAAAATTTCAGAATTCAAAATTAGAATCTTAAAAGTACCTCCAGACCTACTTTTGAGATTGTGGTTTTAAATGATTGTTTCGAGAATTTCCGAAATCAAAATCAAAATCTTAGAATTAGAATTCCAAAATTACCATCCCAAACACCTTAAAATCTCAGAATGAAAATCTCAAAACCTCAAAAGCACATTTAAAATTACTCTCAAACACCCACTTTGTATATTATATCATATTTATAACCCTAAAAAACACAGTTAGAGAGCTTACTAGAGATGGTCAAGGAAGGAGGTGGGGTTGGAAATACTACTAAAAGATTCAATTATTGGGAGTCTCATTATGACTTAAGTAAAGATAGATCAATAGAGGGCATGGCCCTCCCTCTCTCTCTCTCTTTCTCTCTCCTGGTGTAGTTTTAAATTAAAATTTCAAATTTGGGTTACCCTTCCTCTTTTAAAAATTATATTAAATTTTAAATCAATATAATTCTTATCTCTTGATACTTAGCTTTTCAAAGTGTTCATATTGCTTTAGAACACCTTTGTGGGGAAAAAGTTTGGGCATGGAGAAGGTTCTTGAATCTATTATGTTTGTGATTGATATATATTGGGTCCACTTCTAGTATTATCTCAATAATTATGGGTCTATTTTATTATTATTATTATTATTATTATTAACTTTCGCTAAACCCTATGTTGTTGAAAAAGATGGCAAAGACTAAATGAAAAACAGAGATCACCACTATTATTACTACTACTAAGTACGCGGTGTCATTACTTTTCTTAAAAAACAACTCTACATACGCATTTTTTGCGTATAAATTTAGATACAAATTTATTTAAAATTGTATAATATATATGAGATTCCTATGTATGAAAAGATTTTGAATACATCTATGCACGAGAGATTATGTTCTTAGACTGATTCTTTTCTAAATATAGCTTAGTCAAAACTCGAAATCAAGTCGCGCGCTTGTTGTTCTCAAGTTCCGAGAGGTTGCTCGAGCAAATTTAAGACGGTTTATTGATTTGCAAAAAATGAGAGAAAATAACTCTAGATCTGTCTAATATATGCGAAAAAATTCACTAGTGTGCGATAGGTATACTTAGGATGAGCTTGGTGACCAAATGAGCCTACGTAGCTTATAGCTACTTTATGAGGTCCGGTATTCCTATTCTATTCCTAGAGGGGGTTTTCTTGAGGTGTCGAGATCAAGTTGGTTTGATTCGAGGAGCAATATATACTAGAATCAAATTTGGGAAAAAAATGACCAAAAGGTATGCTTATAGCTTTGTCTTGTCTAGGATAATTTTTTTTAAAAATTCCCATTTGACTACTTGGGTATAGGGGCAAAAGACTAATCAAATTGTCTATTAGCTGGTTCCCTCGAGTTTTCCTGAGGATAGTTGGAGCCCGCGTGGGAGTTCTATCGGATAAAGCCAATAATTAGAAGCAACAGGGGCGCAAAGCCCTCGGCCTATTCTCAAACTTTAATTAGGTAGGACGACACGACTACTCTGCTGAGCTCCAAGTGGGCCATTTTTGGTAAGCAAAACTGGTGATATAGGATGAACTGGAAGCCAGGTTACGATGCCCAATTGCACGCTAACCTAGAACCCACAAAGGGTATTTGTCGATTGAGACAACAGGACGGTAGTCATGGAAGTTGAAATCCACTTAGGAGTGTCTAACAACTCACCTGGCTAATCAACTAGCCCTGTAAACAAATCCAAAACTTGCTTGTCGACAAATCAAGAAATTCTACACAATAATATCTCACCTTTTAACTTGAAACTCCACACAGACTAGTGACAAGTAAATACTTTTCTTTTCACAATTGAAGGTGTTCGGATAAACTTATGCTCACCTCGATTAACCTTTGAGGAACCAATTACACTGTCCAGTACTAACCAAAAATCCAATTAAATTCAGAGCAAAGCTCGTTCAGAGTTATAAAACCGCGAGTGCAACCAAAAGAGGAAATGGGAACATCATGTGAGAAACAAAGATTTGTTTGTGCTACTACTTAATTTAAGAATATAAAAAATATAAAAGCTCCCTAAGACAGGACAACGATGAAGATCCAATGATTCATACTACTGTATGAAGATGTTGAAGCCCCTCCTTTTTCACAAGCAATATTTTCAGAAAGTACAGAAATTTTACCTGCAAAAAACCTGCATCAGAACAAAAAGAAGAAGAAGAAGATGGAACCTGCATCAGTTCTTTCTTTTGCCCAAAAAATTAAAATGAAACAAAAGGAAAACTGACACGCCCGCGTAACATGCCTTACTTCCTTGTTGAACTCAAATGAAAGAGTACATGCTTTCTTTCTCTTTAAGGTCCTTTCGTTCTAAACTTATTTGTCTTTATTGTCTCCTACGTGACTCCCGAGTCCAGAACCAGTGGGGTTGTTTCGAGAAATTATTTCTTTCTCGTCCACTCACGAGGTGCAAAGTATTCGAGACAAAGATATCGATTGAGTTGAAATTTTCAAAGGCATGTTTTAAAAAACAAAATAAAACATTTTTATGATTACAAAAAGTGGGATGATCACAAATATTTCCCTTACTGAGAAAAAGCAAAAAACAAACAGTTGAAAGGAAGTAATACGCACCCGTGCTACAAAGGGGGCGTTGGGATGTTTTTTTATTGACGGGTTTTCTACCTCTTCCGAATACATGCTTGGAAGGAAATCCTAAAGAAAGAGTAGAATGATCGAAATAGGTTTTTTCTCTTCTCTTTTGAGGCATATATTGTCGTAGTTTGGAACTCTCTATTCATGTCTAAACCTGGGATCTTTATTGGCTTTCTTATCCCTCACTTAAAGGCATTCGCCTCGTAACTAAATATACGGATATTATGTATATAACTGTTGAATTGTAAAGAAAGTAAGAAAGTTGTGAAATTTTTTCGACATGTAAGATATCCGTTAACTCGGCGACATAGTGACAACGTAGAAACAATTGAGCTGAACCGAGATATAAGCTGGCAAATGCTGAAGCCCAACCAAACCTATAGGCCTTAACCTAGGGCCGAGTACCGGGTCGAGTTAGCAATGTGTTCAGAATGGAGATCCAAACTGACTGAACTTTTGAAAGATCCTTGACGAGATCTTGAAAATATATAGCAAGAATTGTGAGGAGATTTCTAGAGAATCTTGGAAGGATCTCATAGGGGATCCAGAGATAATTTGGAAATAATCTTGGAGAGATTTATGTATTCTAAAAATGTACGTTATAACTAAAGTATGTTGAGCTCTGGCTTAAGCAAACCTTTAAACTTAACGAGTTGCTTATTTTACAAGCTAATAAATTCTGACAGATTGAGAGAAAGACCGGATCAAATTGACGAATCTAACAATCCGGTAATATTCATCCATATCATAAGTATTTCACAACTATATCTAGTGGAAAGATTGCACCCATCCATGCATGCATAATTAGTTCAAGAAAAACAAAGAAACAGAGAAACCATATACCAACCTGTTTTCATATAGAACCTGATGCAGTATAGACTCCAATCTAGTCTAATACAATAATCATCAGACCACCATCATCAGACCTTCCTCCGCCGCCGCCTCCTCTGCCCCTTTTCAGCTGCCGCCGCCTCGACGAGCGATGCTCCTCCAACATCATTTCCAACTGTAACTCAAACTTATAGATCTCACAGCTTTTTCCCATATGCCAACCCACCCTGCAGTTCACACAATACAGCTTCCAGCAATTAGGACAAGCCCTAATCTTAAATCCTCTCCCATCATCCACAAACCACTTCCCACACTGCTCGAACGGGCACCGGACATAAACCGGACGAGCCAACACCGATGACTCAGTAATCCAATCACTCCATCGCTCCAACACTTGTTCCGGTATAAACCCGCGGCAGGAATTCGGTCCGAACAACGTTTCACACTTCGAAACAGGGCAATTTACGTTGGAAAGATCTTCATTGATTTTCTCCCTGATGTAAATCGCGAAACAATCTGGGCAATAATAGTGACCGCAGTCCCTGCTTCTGAGTAATTCTCCGGTCAGAAAACAGCCACTGCAGATTACGCAAATTGCAGACGAAGTTTGGCCGCGATGGTAGGTTTGAAATGGAGCGGGTTCGGGCATGAAACTCAACGAAGAAGAAGGACAATCGACACCTTTCTTCTTCAAATCTTGAAGTGGGTTTGGAAAAGATTTGATCTTTGTTGCAGACATGACTATTTTTTGTAATTGCAAGTATCGCAAATCAGTTCCGGCCGATAAAATCGAGGGAAGGAGGCGGTGATCATAATCTTGATTTAAAACTGATGATGTCTTTCTCTCTTCCCCCCCATGTTCTTGTTCCTCCATTGCTCCTTCGTTCACAGGTTTGGCCTCTTGAGTTTCTTCTGGGTATTGAGTGTTACGGAATGTTTGCTCGCCGTCCCACCAAAATACAGGCACTTTCTTCTTGTTCTCCATTGGGAACATTGCCATCGGTAGGGGAGAGAGAGAGAGAGAGAGTTAATTGACCTTGTGAGTTTCCTTATAGAAACAGAGTATCTCTATCTCTCAGAAACAAGATTCTTTGATTCGATTAGGTTTCTTTTGTAGGTCCAATTTTTTCGTTACTTGGAATCCAAGGATAAGGCCAAGGAATTTCAAGTGGTTTAGTTACCTATTTTTTCGGTTGCTTGTAATCCAAGGTAAAGGCTCTGGAATTTCAATTTTCAAGTGGTTTAGTTGTCTTTCAGTTTTAGAAGACCATTAAGACTGGGATACTCTGAACATATCCACTCCGAATTTAAACAGTCTTTTTTTGCTGAACATATCCACTCCGAATTTAAACAATCTTTTTTTGCTGTTTATTTGATAAACCACTCACTGCTCTCCTCGTCTCGATTATTTAAAGTTCTACCATTTCATTGAGCCCTATCATACTTTTTGTGATATTATTTGTGATGAAAATCGTATCAATTGGATTGAAGTTAAGATATATACCTAAAAAACATCACTATCACTGCAGCTACCGAGCATCTATACTAGTTTGTGGCGTTAAATACATGTTATCGACAATTTGACTTGAATGTCAAAATGCCACTAAAAATATTGGACCCAATTTTATGTTGTCCACGAGCACACTACATCTTATCGTCCAATCCCCATCTTCTATCCTGATAATTAATTGTTTCGACAAAAATTATTTAACAAGTTTGAACTTTAAAAATACTTTATAACAGTTGAAATTACAAGTATTGCTCTCTCTCTCTCTCTGTTGGGATTCCACCCCGTGTGGGCCTTGGGCTTAGGCTGCTCAGTCTTTAGGACTTAGTCTTGATAAGCACCTATTTAGTAGGATTGTTGGGATTCCACCTATTGAGTAGGGTTGTTGGGATTCCATCTATTTAGTAGGGTTGTTAGCATTCTTTGTATCAGACATCGGCTATATATTGAGCCATGTCTCTCATTGAATTATTGGGAGAGAAAAAGGTAGAGAGTTGAGAGAGATACACGAGTGACTGGTGAGTTTCATCTATTGTGAGAGTATGAGTGTGAGTGTATAAACACAACAGTCGGATAATTCTCCGGATAATAGTGAAACCCCCCTCCCCGTGGACGTAGGTCTGATTGGCTGAACCACGTATATCTCTGTGTTTGATCTTTCTCTTGATTTACTGCTTCTGTTGCGTGTGGTGCGTTGTTGGAATCCTAACAACTGGTATCAGAGCGAGGTTAAAGCACCGGAGAGCGCAGAGCAGTCAGATAATCACTCGGAGGCCTCTGGAGCATTGTTCGGAGTTCTGGTCGGATCGTCGCCGGAGGAAACTGATCGGATCAAGGTTTTGAGGACACGGTCGTGTAGGGTTTGTTGAGACGATCACAACGGTGGTCGGATCGTCACCGGAGAAGGTTCCACGCGCCTCCACGCGCCGGTCAAACATTGGCGCGTGAGATCGAAAAGCGGGACCCGAGAGAAGTTTTTCGACCGGTTCAGAGGGTTACTGACCTGTTCACGACCGGTTCGGACCGGTTCCCGACTCTGTTCGACGTCTCGGATCCAATCCCGGGCTCGGTTTGCGGAGATTTGGTACGGATATTGACGGTACGCTTTATTTTACTGCTTTAAATCGTTCTGGGGAGTATCAGATCGATTGTGGGAGTTTCTGGGGGTGAGTTATTTCAGATTTTATTGTTTGCTGAAATGTCTGAGATAAATATGAATGCCATGTTAGTATTGACGGCGACCAATTATGCGATTTGGAAGCCTAGAATGGAGGATATGCTAATTTTGAAAGAGCTTTATGAGCCCTTGGAACACGTAGGAGTCAAACCGACGGAGGTGAAAACCGAGGATTGGAAGAGTTTGAATAGGAAAGCAGTTGCGTTGATCCGCCAGTGTGTTGGACAGGAGGTTATTCATCATGTAGCACAGGAGACTGATGCCTATGCTTTGTGGACGACATTGGAGGGGATGTATCAGTCGAAAACATCCCGGAATAAGGCGCTACTGATGAGGAGACTTGTGAATTTGAAGCTCCGGGTTGGGGATTCGGTTGCCGGACATTCCAGTGAGTTCCAGAATATGGTTAATCAGCTGTCCAATGTTGGGTTGAAGTTCGATGATGAGTTGCAGGCTTTGTTGTTGCTCAGTTCTCTACCGGATAATTGGGAGACACTGGTGGTTTCCCTGAGTAACTCTGCGCCGGAAGGAAAGTTGACGATGGCTATGGTTAAGGATGCTATTTTCAACGAGGAGGCGAGGAGGAGAGCGATGGGGACTGAACAGGCTGACGATGCACATGCACTGATTTCGGATGATAACAGGGGCAGAGGCCATGGAAAGGGAAACGGAAGGAAGGGAGGCAGAAACCGTTCCAAGTCGGGGGGGGGGGGGGGGGGCATAGTTTCACTTGCTATCATTGCCAAGAAGAGGGGCACATAAAGAGAAATTGTCCAAGGTTTAAGGCAGGGAAAGAGAGAATTCCACCAAAGGAGGCAGCGTTGGCTTTTCAGGAGTCTGATAATGATGAGTTGGCACTGGCAGTGTTTGATGCTACGGATGCAGGGATATCAGATTGGGTACTGGATTCGGGGTGCTCATATCATATCTGCAGGAATAGATCACAGTTTTGGGAGTACGAGGCATGCGATGGAGGTCTTGTCCGGATGGCTAACGATTCTGCGAATAAAGTTGTTGGCAAGGGGACAGTGATGTTTCGAGTGGGAAGACTGTGAAGGTAGCAGGAGTGAGGCACGTGCCAGGGGTAAAGAAGAACTTGATATCTCTCGGGATGCTTGATGAGAGAGGATGTAGTTTTTCTGCTGATTCTGGAGTACTTCGGGTTTCTTTTGGAAAGCGGGATATATTGCTGGGTAAGAAATTTGGTGGGCTGTACAGGCTTGCGGGATCTGTCGTGACAGGAGCAAGCGGTATAGGGAGATTATTTGGGCAGGAGAAGCGCCATTTGCTGACATGTACACGTAGAGAACAAGGTTGCTCAGGAGTTGTGCGGGATTCAGGCCTGAAGGAGAAGCAATGGGTGCGGGTTGTCCATGAGAAAGCTCAGAGGAAAGAGACGGATATTTTGGGGGCCCCGACGAAGCCAAAAGGAGTTTCTTTCGCTCTTGATATGCTTGATGGTAGTGGTCTCTCCGGATTTGTCGACACGGGGGGAGGGACACTATCACCAAGGACGCCGAGCCAGTGAGTCTCGACCGCACCCCATTTGAGGGGGTGCGGGCACCCTAGTTGAGGGGGTGCGAGCGCTTCTGTTTGGTAAGCGCATAGATGGGCGCTTCTGTTGGAGAGCGCGGGCGCTTCTGTTGGTGAGCGCATACACTTCGGGTTTGAGGTGTGCGAGTGGAGGTATTTTTTTTTGATAGAATGCGGTACTCGGGATTTTCTGATTGGCTGCAGAGTCTGGTTTTGCAAGGATACACTCTTTCGGGATTTGTGTACTCTGTTTGGTGGTGCATGGATGCTCGACTGGTTAGTGACACAGGCGCTTGCCGGAGTTAGCTGATTGGAGGAGGCAAAATGGGGGTGTTGCAGACGACTTTGCCCACTCGGTGTGGAGGGGGTGATTGTTGGGATTCCACCCCGTGTGGGCCTTGGGCTTAGGCTGCTCAGTCTTTAGGACTTAGTCTTGATAAGCACCTATTTAGTAGGATTGTTGGGATTCCACCTATTGAGTAGGGTTGTTGGGATTCCACCTATTTAGTAGGGTTGTTAGCATTCTTTGTATCAGACATCGGCTATATATTGAGCCATGTCTCTCATTGAATTATTGGGAGAGAAAAAGGTAGAGTTGAGAGAGATACACGAGTGACTGGTGAGTTTCATCTATTGTGAGAGTATGAGTGTGAGTGTGTAAACACAACAGTCGGATAATTCTCCGGATAATAGTGAAACCCCCCTCCCCGTGGACGTAGGTCTGATTGGCCGAACCACGTATATCTCTGTGTTTGATCTTTCTCTTGATTTACTGCTTCTGTTGCGTGTGGTGCGTTGTTGGAATCCTAACACTCTCTAGTCCACCTATGAAAGACGTAAAAGTCAATTCCTTTTTTATTTTATTCGTTCTGTGACTTCTGTCAAATGTAGGTCAACGATAATATTGGATCTGACTTTATGCAATCCACGCACGAACTGTATCGTCATCCAATTTCGATCTTTCAATCTCAATAATTAATTGTTTCGAAAAGAATTTTTCAGCAAATTTAAACGTTGAAAATACTTTTACATGATCGAAATTTGGCTCCACGTGCATCAAAAGTCCAAACACATCTATGTAAAAACCTGATTTCCATCTGTCATTCCCCATAGGGATTGATCAAAATCTTATTTGCTTAATAAAACACCAGAAACGGCAATTATCTGAGCTAATAATAGAGGCAAGAACACTTTCTAGTATGATTTTACCATGACAAACTCATAGATTCAACTCAATCTTTTACATCGATGTATCGTACTCTCTCAAATAGGTCATCATAAGAAAAGCCCGCTAAATCTTATCGAAGTGAATTGCTTCAATTTCTAAACGGTATAATATAACTGAACAAAAAAATAGAATGAGAAAGAACTACTAACAATGATCTTATACTGCTACAACAGCTACAAAACATAAGGTTGGAGAAACGGATTTCAAATTACAATACATAAACCATCTCCATAAGATGGAATTCCTACACCCATTCACCAACCCCCCCTAATAATAAATTAGTGGCTTCCATCTCTCCATTTTCTCTTCACTCATTATCGACGTATCCCCGTGTCCCCCTTTGACAACTCAATAATACCTGCAGAGCTCCTCCTCGAACGAATTGGCCAATTTCTCTTCTAAACGGGGACAAGAGAGAGAGAGAGAACAAATTCTAGAACAGGACACTGGAATCGAAGTCCATCCCAGGTGTGGAACGGGAACGTTTAAGAATATCCATTAGTTGTTTTCTGCAGTTTCTTCTTGAAGTTTGATATGCTGCATTGTGGACAAATGTACTCTAGTCCATCTGTTTTTGCATAATCCTGCAATGCCAAAATTGACAACCCAGTGTTTTAACTCATATATAAGTCACAAATCAGCTACAATTGTAACTTGAAGAGAGACCACAGACTGCAACCAAGAGGAGATTAGGGAAATTTGATACCATACCTTAAAGGCGCCAAGGCCTTGCCTTCTGTCGCAACCAAAATGGGCCCACTCACCGCATATACCACAGTTTACCCAATCACCTGCTGCACTACTGTTGAAAGATTGAAAACCCGATATCAGCAAACGATCACAAAAGCACGGTATACACGAATAAAAACGATCACATTTACCACTTATGTATGCCTGTGGAAATTAACCATTTAACATGGAAGTTACGAACCTGTGGCATAACAAGCAGCACTCTCCGTCTACATCATCATGAGCCAATTCGTACTCCAGAAGGTAAGTTTCGTAATGTCTTTTAAGCGTATTCCCAACACCCTAATCCAGCAAGAGAGCAAAAGTTAGGGTTCTCGTATCAAGTACCTCAAAGAATGACAATTTGATATGTACTGGCAGTTTACAATAAGGAGGTCTGAACTAGCAGAACTCAGGATGCCTAAGTCCAAACAAATATCAACTTGGTAGCTTTTAAAATTCAATAGAAGCATCACCCTCTCTTTCTCCTGAATCAGTAACTTTAAAGGAACAGATATACTAACTTCTACATAAAATATGAGTGAAAATCAGACCATTTAGATTCATCTCCCAGGTTGCGATCTTTGCCATATACTATTACTCACAAATGATGCAATGTTGCCCATGAGAGTCCAGAGATCAACAAGAAATAGAGAAAAGATGAAGTTTCAGGACATACAGTCATCCTATTGGTCACCGTGTGATTGCGCATCTTTGAAAAAACCTGTCCTTTCCAATTGATGCCATTGCCAACATGAAAGCCACCTCTTGAAACTACCTAGAAAATGTGAGACTTTTTAGTTTACAATACCCTCTAACGTCATTACAACTTTGAAGCTTGCAAATTAACAGTTAAAGAAAAAAACAATTCCTTCTACAAGAGTTTCTTGCAGGCAACCTTTGACATACACAGTCAATAGCCCACCTGTAAGCCAAAAAAAGAGAGAGCTCTCACCTCTCTATACAAGTTGAAGAGGTCCAGGCGTTTTGCATTAAGTATGGCATCAGGGAATTCTGCAAGCCCACCTTGAGGAATGAGACGGGTATGTCCCCTGAGGATCAGAAACTGCATTACGTCCTTGAGAAACTCCTCCTGAAAGAAAACAATATGAGAAACCAACGTGATAAAATCAAATATACAATGATGGGACACAAGCCTCCACCCCCTCCTTAAGTTTTCCTGTAGCAAGGCAAAATAAAACAGAAGGAAAACAAAAAAGTACCTCAGAGCAAACATGAATTGGGCTTCGGTCACAACCATGTTTCTTCAGTGGCAGGGGATTCAACGAAATAATCTGTTTGGCCTGAACTGAATTAGAATTTGATTTCCGATGGGTAACAGGATTTGATCCACCCAGACTGTGTTTTGATGGAGCAACTGACAAATTAGCCTTAACTAGGCCTCTATCATGACCATCCACCTCAACTGTTGCAGAAAACGGAAGCATTTTCTGGTGATGAATATGAGGAATTGGCCTCATGGCAGCAACTTTTAATTGTCGCCTAACAGGAACCAAGGGCATTCTAGCCCCATTTGTCAATCCTTGGTCTTCCCTTTTGACACTTCCAGAAACCAAACCATTATGAGGACCTTGACTTGTTTCTAGGGACAATTCAGACCGCTTTCTACTAGGAGCAGGTGGTCTCAACCAGCTAGGAGGTGTGCTAAAATAAGAATTGTTGAGATTTGGATCTTTGCCTTGCTTAGTACAGAAGAAAAGAAGCCGTTCTGCATCATCTTTCTCAAATGAAGCAACAGCTAATCCCTGAATGCTGGCAATGCCTAGTGCAACTAAACTACGATATGAAACATCTGGTGCCAGCTGCCTCAAAACCTACAAACAAAAGCCACAAGCAGCATGAGTATTTACACCAAGAAATGAAGTGAATCATCTTCATACACTCGGGAAGTCAGAGATCAAAACAAGTGGCTTGTCTTTGTTCAAGATATAAGCCTCATCATCTACTCTAACAAATTCTACCACCCATTCAAAAATACTATGGAACTGATAGAGATGCAAGGAATGAACATCAAGTTTGGATATCTATATTGTCACCATTTCCTAACAGCTTAAGCCGTGGGGACAATTGGTAATTTAACGTGAGAGCTCAGGTAGGGAGAAGTCATGATCAGTTCTTTCTGTCAGTATTTTTGTCCCGTTCGTACCCTGCTTCTCACCTTCGTATTCTGTTTCGCTCTATCTGTGAATATTTACCTCTCCATGTGCAAGTCAGGGTTGAACGCGAGCGAAGGTGCCGAATAGGTTGATATACATTGCGTAGCCTCTTTTCTAACAGCTTAACTTTTGGGCAATTGAGAACTTGACGTATTTGAAAGAAGAAAAATAAAGAAAGAAAGACTGCATATGAAAGTCAAACTCTCATAAATGGATTCCTCAAAAGACGGGGAATAAATTTTGGCCTCCATCACTGACTTGTATTTAACCTGATGGAGAAACTCATTATAAATGACCTAAATAACCAAACAACCACAAGAAAATGTTTCGTATGAGACAGGTGAACAATCACAGGAATACAAAAAATAACCTGTGAAGCCCATGCAGGGACCTTCATGCAAACTTCAAATACTGATGCTCCACAAGCCACCGAAGCAGATCTTCTGGGTTCAGACAAAGGCTGTCTGTTTTCTTCGCAGTTTGGCAGTGCATGAACAAGCTGGCTTTTTTCAATAACCTCACTCTTTATGTGATTCTCCAAGAGCTACAAACAAGTGTTGTGAAAGCTCAGTTTTCAATCTCTTACCAGAACAAAAAAGGTACACAGTAATGACATTTTCAGAATTACCTGATCGTCAAAGCACGTTTGTGCACTACCTGACACCAAAAGAGAAATGTGGGCAGAACTACATGTTGAGAAATCACAACGCATAGTCACAACACCGCGGGAAAATGTCCCTGCCTGAAGAGGAGGTGGTAGGGCACTGCACCAATTGCAATGGCATTACTCAACAACATTTCAACATTTTTCCAAGGGCATACACACTACTATTCTTCATTAAGATACTCATTAGGTGCATTGACCTCAAAAGGCCAGCAGAGAACAACCAACAAATATGCACACGATAAGTGGGAATGAAACTTCATGTAGTTTCTAGGTCGGAATTCCATCTCCAAGCGGAAAAGAAAGCCTAATCGCCAACTGCGGAAAAAAGGGCCGACGGAAAGATCAAGTTCTTCTTTAGACCATCCCTTTCGAGGGACCCTGCTTGTGTCAACCAGCCAAGCAGATATGATTCTCTCTCTTCCTTTCCTATTATCACTGACCGTGGAGGAGGAGCTCGGCGTCAAGGGCGCCTCGCCGGAAAAACGGCTTTTTCTGATGAAGCTTCTCAGGAAGCTGCATCAGCAACAAAATTTGCCCAATTCCGGTCAGAACGCGAAAGCCATTTTGATCGATAAATTGGGCAAATGGTCCAATGGACGGGAGAGCTAATCGCTCAAATCCAGATGGATCGCTGTTCGATAGTTATTGTAGCCGGGATAAGCAGGCACGAACTTCCGTATAGCGCCCTAGTTTTTTAGTACAAGTAGCTAAGGGGGCTGGGAGGTACGACTTGCGTCAAACTTGTGAAAGAATACTTGCTGCGCACCTGCTGAACAAGGCTCCTTTCAAGTCAAACGGAGATTCCCAGTTCTGGAGGGTGGTTACTCACATTCATGGGAAGTTAGAATTGTAAAAGAGAAGTTAATGTTACACGAAAAAGATGAAATTATAGCTCAATATCTAAATAATCACGTACAAAAATGTACTCTAGCATGTAGTCATATACACCTATAATATGACATGGACACACACATATATCAAAGGTTCTAAAGCTCAGACATACCTAACTCGGTTATGAAGTTTACTTCCCCGCATCTGAAACAACAGAATGAAGATAAGGAAGAAAATAAGTACCCATGATATTAAAGGAATATTGATGCAGAACAAAAAACTACCAACAAAATTAGGATGGAACATGCTCTGCTCTCCTCATCCGTATTACTAGAGTGACTTATTATTCTCTTTTGTTTGCTTAATTGAAGAAATAATTGGAAAATAAAACAGCAAGTACAACTCACTTCAATACTCAAGAGTGCATTGAGGCCATCTTCCAAAGAACCCAATAAGCCATCATCCTGAAAACAAATTGGTCTATCAGCAAACTATTTTGGACAAATGAAACTTGCATGTGGCTTGATACAAGGATCTGCAAATAAAAATTGGTAAATAATAGTCAATCACTGCTTACCAAGGAACGTGCCACTCCACAAACAAGAAACTTCATGCTCACGTCGTCGTCATATATATTTATAGCAGCCGCATCGGGAGAGCTTTCTTCATCCTCCCCGGCACCTGCCTCAGGTGTAATGACATTGATCTTTGGAGGTTCCCCAAGAAGGCGTGGACCCAGATTGTCGTTGCTTTTCTGGCTGTTAGCTGGAAGAACAAGGTTGTTGCTTACGCAGTAAAGCCTAAATGAAGCATGAGCAAGCTGGAAAGCATCCCATGTATGGCTAGATGAACTGCAGTTCGAAGAAGAGAATAGCATCAGATAAGATGTAAACATTTATAATTCCAATAAACAGCCAGACAAAGGAAATACAAACAAATAGCTTATTAGTATGACACGCATTTAGTGAACCAGAGTCAACCGCCTGAATGTCGGCAGGAAATTTTTACTTCATAAATTTTTGAATATTTGTAATAGTTACCAGAAAGTTAATGCAGTCCGCAGAGCCGAAACAGAATACGTAAGGGAAAAACTGACAAATTAAGGAAGAATTCAAGTTTAGAAATGGTGTTTGGTTGCAAGCCAAACTCAATTGACAATGATTTGGAGTATAAATAAGTTTTCAATCTGCGAGAAGTACTATTTTATGATTACTCTTTCCACATGTTAACACGATTAGCTTTCTATATGATTTACAAACTTTTCTTAGTTCATGGTGTTTTGGAAATTTCAGAATATCCAGGCCATGGACTGTGGGGAGTGACATATGGATCAAGTTATGTACTGGGGTTTTACACGACTCTTATTTGGTTTACATACGTTCAATACATAAAGTTTTGACCTATGCAGTTCTCTGTTCTGATGTAATAGTTAATATCAAGTTTTCCCAACCAAAATTTTGTGGGAAGATACATTTCCATGTAAAGGTGATGAAAATAAAGGCCTCCAAACCCCCCAAAAAGAGAGGTGCATCACTTGCTTTTTAAATTGTCAAGCAACTGGCTGCATTCACAGTTTTTTTGCTCATCCAACTGGCCATACAAAATAAAGGCCTTCACAGTTTTTTTGCTCATCCAACATACTATGCAACTGGCTGCATTCATGCAACCCAACAAGGAGAACGCAAAAAGGTGGAGTTCACCAAAAGTTCAAACTTGTTATCAGTTGATCACAGACCATTTTAAAAATTCAACCCAACATCTCGATAATCCGGTTGTACATTTCATATTTTCACCAATGTTTGGTTTCAAGAAAAAACAAGGGACTGACCAAGATATTCTGAAGGTGGAGTTGATTATAAACAGAACGGCACTATACCTTTGTACCACTGAAAATAACCGATAATGCGGTTGTACATTTCATATTTTCACAGATGTTTGGTTTCAAAAAAAAAAACAAGGGACTGACCAAGATATTCTGAAGGTGGAGTTGATTATATACAGAATGGCACAATACCTCTGTACCACTGAAAATAACGCATGCCGAAAATGGCAAGCTGCATAACAAGAGAATGCATTCTTCCAATATATGACGTAAGAAATTCCCTGCAATGTGAGAAATACAGATTAGACCATGTTTGATACAGAATAAATACCATGAGAACAATACATTACCCAATCTTATGGTTCTTGTGCATCTCTAACTTCTAGAAACTTTATTCAAACTTGACAATTAGTCAGAATTTCTCACCTTTGAATGAAGAGCCTGGGCCAGCTTTTCTCCATTTGGGAGCTCCAAATAAACCTTCATAAGCATTTGAAAAAGAATCAAGCTCAACCACCAAAACTACTTGTGTCAGATTATAAACAACAGATGATTGTACAAACTACAAAAAAGTTTAGCACAAGGCAAGACCTTTTACAGCAGTAACGAAAAATGTAGTAGACAAGGTTCCAAGTGGCACCACCTTACCCAAGGAAAAAACAGGGGAGGAAAGAGGGAAACAAAAACCAGTGAAAGAAGATTCCAAATGATATCCCCAACTTCCTACTCCAATTCATGCATGCCTGCATTTAATTTTTTCCACCACATCTCAAAATAATATTTTCCACAATATAAGGGCAACTGATCGGATCATTTTGTTATCCGAAGTGTCCAACACTGAAGTGTTATTGGCACATTTGTTATCATACATAAATACTATAGTCCTGAAAAACTAACTGTGTTGGTAACCCTAAACAGTTTGGAGCTTCCATGACCCGAGTCAGGTTTATTTATTGGCTAACAAGGTGTCAGACTTTTTCATTGTACAACTAACACAAGCAACTCACATTTTCGCATCACCTTCTCCTTGCACAAGGCAATTACAAGTCATATGCTCAGATAAAATTGAAAGTAATAATCTTGATTCTTATCAGTCAAAACCAGAACCGATCTTTTTCTGGACCCGTTTATGCGCCCCCCCACCTCTTCCTTTTGTGGAGAGGTCATTTCCCATAACTCGAACTTGCCACACTGTTGGGAGCATTTACAACTTTCTATGATTTTGACCATTACTGGAATCAATTGCAAACTACCACTTCCACAAAATGCTCAAGACCCTTGATAACTCCTTCCGCATCCCAATGTGAGGGGAAAAAACTTTAAAAACCAATCTCTCTATAGGTTCCATACTCCTATGTTGAAACCTTCCTCCACAAACTGTGAAGGGGAGAAAAAAAAAACATGAACAAATTAGAAGTGATAAGTCACATACAGTGGTGGGCAAAACGGTACCAAACAGCCCAGCTACAGCTTCGGCAGTGGACAAGTGAACACCCGCCCACACCAGAGATCCAACTTCATCATGTGGTAGCCGTTCTCCTTGCAAGTACACAAAATTTGGCTGAAATGAATCCACAACTTTACGGAACTCTTGTATACTTGGATTGTTAAGAGTTTGAACCTATATTCAATGAATTGAACAAAAAGAGATAAGAAACTAAGAAGGCATTGGGGTCAAAATTATCTTCTAACTTTGGAACAAAGTGATGTCAAAGAGAACACACAGATCATAGAAAAGGGCAGCCGTTTAGAGTCACTTCGCACCTCTAAACGCCCTGAAGAAACAATTTCAGGAAAGGGAAATCTCTGACTGTTGGCTGCATCTTGCTTTTGCTTCTCTTCAAAAGTTCTCCCGCATGAGACTGCAAGGACACCACAAGTGTTCTTTGAAGCTCCCTGAACGTTAAACATCATTTGTCTGAGTCACCAAGAGTAGTGTAGGAGATCACTCCTTTCACCACCACCAATCCAGTTCTTCCCTGAAAACTCAGCACCCAAAAACCATCAAAAACTCCATAGCAGCATCACATCCAAAGGAACACAACTCTGATCAAGCCAACCTCATTAAAAGCCAACCATCTTCACCAAAACACAACCTTTCTCAGAAGCCTGATTCAGAAGAACTTCCACAAAGACCATTCAACCAGAAAACCTATCCTCCGACCAAGAGATTCCAGCACAGCCAAACCCTAAACGCCCAAGACAAAACCAACTAATGAAGCCTAAAATAAAAACCCAGACCACATATCTCCCGACAATTTCAGGGATCACAAAGGGTGAAACAAAACTGAATGCCCTAATCGATGAATTCCCCCAAATAGAGAAGGGAAAACTGGGTAAATCAAAACTCTAGATGAACTCAGCAACAAGATGATTAGAAACAGAAAAAAAATCAGAAACCCGGACGACGAAATTGAGGAACTCGAACTACCCAGATGAAGAAATCAAGAAAGATCGACGACCTTCGGCAGTCCGCAGCTTCAATCTCGTAAATAGGCACCGAATATACGCGTAAAGTAAAAGGATGAAGCCCTAGGCTCTTAAAAATCACCCACCCAACAAATTTTTTTAGGAAATTTCAAAATAAAAATCGTGCCTAATAAGAATCTCTCTCCACCGCTAAATCAACAAAACAAAGAAAATAAATATTCTTACTTGTTAAATAGGGTGTCAGCTTTGGTGCAGTGACAAACACATTACCCACACCACATCCAAACCATCGAAAGGTCAAACACAAACAAAACATCAAAACGAGGAGAGTAGAGAAGAGAGGGGGGGTAATTAAAATCCTCTTTTGACTGAACTGTTTAGATAGAGAAACAAAAACAAATTGAAAACAAAATACAATAAAGAAACCTAAAATCAAAATAAAAACAGAGATAAAAATCTCACGCGTATGTACAAAAAGGTACTGGATACGTATTGATTAAAGAAATGATAACGAGAAGTGTGACTATTAAATTGAACCAATAATAGGAAAGCTTTGAAATCAATGTTAGAATAGACCTTTTTGGAGAGTTTGCTTGGATGGGTACCCACGAGATTCGGGAATTGTGATTGTTGTCATCTGTTTTCCAAAAGAAAGAAATTTCATTTTTTTCCCTCTTTAATTTGCTTTTGTGTTTGACAGATATACACCCATTTGGGTTGGCATGTGATGATTTAACCCTTTTATTTTTTTGTTTCCCTTTTCTTCGTTTTCTGGAAGGATCATTCTGTTCATGGCGCTTCTTCGAGGAATCGAAGCTCCACCTTCTTCCCATGTTTCCATCCTCATCTCTCTCGACTCTCTCCCTCTCTCTCTCTCCGAGCTCAACTCCAGCATCAGCATGCACATGCTCTGGTGAAAAATTCTTGCGGAAACAAGGAATTCAAACACTGGGAATTAAAATTACCCGATAATTTTTTCCAACCAAACTACGCCGACTTCGTACGATAATTTCTATAATTTCAGAAGCGTCCTTCATGATTACAGATATTACAATAGATTTTCCCAATTCGTTATAAAATATCACAAGGCCCCCCATTTGGCATTGTCGTTGGTAAGACTGCAAATGAACTGAGCCAAGCCAAATTTTAGCATGTTTAGGTTTGTTTGTTAAGATTTTAACAAATACGAAATCAAACTCAAGCTCAAACCCAGTAAAAATTTAATGAGCCGAGTCCAAACCGAACTGACTTGAGTTTAAGTTAAGCTCGAGTTGGTTTAGGAACTTTAACGAGTCAAAATAGTATACATTAACACTCGACATAAGGTTTTGGGATGCAAATAAAATCTTTATTAGGAGGAGGAGGCCTTAACTTGAATACGTCAATTGAGATGAGGTTTTGGAATAAAATTTTGGACGTCTTCTATCTCAATTCGTCTTTTGTGTTACACTTAAAGTGAGAAATAAAATCTATAGTTTATATGTAAAAGTGTATATTTCAAAGGTCTCCTAAAAAATAATAGTTATATTTTTATTCAGGTTCATGAGCATAATCGAGACCAATAATATCAACATTAATTTTCTTTTCATTTATTAAACAAACTTAAAATTTAGGTTTAAATTCGACTCGTTTAAGATGCGAATCAAATTAAAACAAACCCTTTAATCAAGCATTGAATAGTTCACAAACGAATCAATTCATTTGCAACCCTAATTGTAATTAGCAAGTGTAACTAATACTTTGATATGGTTTTACTCCTCCACATGTTGATCTTAAGAAGAATAAATACTCTCATAGTGATTTTTTTTGTTTACCCTCAAACGTCCTTTTCAAAAACTAGTAAAAGCTAAAATTTTCCTTGTCTATATGTCCTTTCCCAATTTGTTCCTCCACATGTTGATCTTAATACTTACTTGCTTGCCTTGTGGAATCCTGAGTTATATAATGTTACCAACACTTCGAATCTAGAATATCATTATTTCTCATCATCATGATATTATCATTATTTTTATAACGATATGTTTCCGTTTTGTATAATATTATCCACTTTCATCGTGAAAAAGTCTAGGAACACAGATCTTAAATGCACATCCGAACACAGATTATGAAGGACTCCACATGCATTAATTCGATGATTCCAGACACATCTGTGTCTAGATGTGCAACTAAGATTTGTGTCCTTAGACTTGTTTTTTTATCGTTCAAACCCCATAAACTTCCTAACAGGTCACCCATCTTTGTATGCGCGAGAACGCTTAACTATAAAATTGTATTAGGTTTTGACATCCTCGCAGTTTTAAAATGTCTTGTTCAAGGTAAGATCGTGAGTTATTATATGTAACACTGAACTTACATCCACCAAGCAATGTGAGATCCTCGACCATCCATCTGGACGGCTATCGAGACTCTACCTTCCGGACGTCCTATCTCACAACTAACACCACAACCTGATTGAGATGTCATAATTTTCTCACTTTATAAGCTCAACTATATACCCTAGTGGCCATAGTCAAAGGCTTTTTTGTGTGTAATATTTCGAAGATTCATGAAAAAAGAATAAAAAATCCGGTGATAACTCTTGAGTAGGAAGAACTAGTGAAGGTTCAAATGAGGATTTGATTCTTTGATTCTTTAGTTGATATGTATGGGAGTAGGCAAAATCGAAGATAAAAAGAACTTGGTACCAAAATAAAGAAAACAATATCCACATCACTATCACTATCCCCTTGCATATGAGATCCAGCACATATTGCCTGAAGTACTTGAAAAAAATAATGAAGGAAAAATGGTTTACAGTTGGATCGAATGTGACACCTCAATGATGTTGCAGTGTTAGTTGTGAGATCGAGTGTTTGGAAGAGAGAGTTTCTGTAGAAATTCGAATGGGTCAAAGGTCCTACATCGCTTGGTAGATGTAAGTACAGTGCTATATATTATAAATAGTGACTCTATCTTGTACAAAACCTTTTAAAATCGCGAGGGCGTCAAAAGTCCGATGGAACTTTATAGTTAACCGTATTCGTCTTGCATCAATGCATGGATGAGACACCTACTAGGATGAGAATTCTATGGATTTTAGACGGTCAAAGCGGACAATATTATACAAGACATGAGTGTTTCGTACCTATTGAGAAGTGTGATACCTCAGCCAGGCTGTGGTGCCAGCTGCAAGGTCGGCATCCAGGAGATGGTTTCTCAGTGGATGTCTGGATGGGTGGTCAAAGATCTCACATCGCTTGGTGAATATAAGTTCGGTGATATTTATAATAAACTATAAACCTATTTTGTACAAGGTATTTTGTAATAACCCAGATTTATATAACAATAAAAACTAATTTTATTTATTTAATTTACGTTGGGATTATGTAAATTGCGTTTAATTTAAATGGTCAAGGTTACTTGAGAGTTAGACGGTTGAGATTGAGTTAAGCTTAGTGGTGAGAACCATGGGATAATTTCTCTTTCTATCTTTTCATATTCTGAATGTATGAAACCTTGGATTTTGGAAGGACCAGTTTTTTTTTTTGGAGGGTTTTAAGGTAGAATTCATGAACACCCATTAGTGGGGTTATATACCTCTAGAATTATAAAAACAAGTTATCCATTTTTTTTTTATTTTTACACATACATTGTGGTTGTGAGAAACCATATAAAGCTTTGAGAAGAAATTTTTGAGTTGGAAGATCATTGTTTGAAATTTTGGCTTTGGGTTCTTCATGTGTTGGGTGAATTGGGTTTCCATCGATCTCCATTGTTCTCTTCGATTTCTTCTGCAATTGAGGTAGATCTGCTTACCTCCAACCCTTAGAAATTTAATTTTCGTTTCAGGCTACGGCCTCTACTGTAACATTACCCTGACGTGGTTACTCTTGGGATTTCGTATCATTGTTAAACTTTAATTGTTGATCATGAAATGTGTGGTTCGCCATTATTTGCCGGTAATAGAATCTGTGTAGTAGAAATATTGATGATATCATGACCTACTGTCCAAATCTCCATTGATATGAAAAATTAATCTATTTTAGGACTACTGGGGAATGTCATGCGGAAAAATAAACGTACTGTCCATTTATAATTTGGTTTGCAAATGTGAATCTTTGTAGAATTAGTGGAGGTGTCATGTCATATTAAATATGTTGCTCATTTCTCAAATGTTTAGCAAATGTGACTTATTTTTAGGAAAAAAGTTAGGAAACTTGCTAGAAAAACAGGTAACGATGCTAGTGAAAGATAATTCAAGGGCCGTCTTGCCATGTATATATGATTTCCAGGTTCAAATCTCGAGGTGAATTGGTAATTAGATTTCTCTTTCACTCTTTGTTGACGGGTTAGATTTCCAAGTTGTTCTTGGTTAGATTCCCAAGACGGTTTCCTAGATCTGTTCTTTGTTCCGGGTTAGATTCCCGAGGTGATTGGTGGTTCGATTCTTTTTCGCTTTTGTTCCGAGTTAGATTCCCGAGATAGTTGATGGTTCGATTCCCTTCTATTTTGTATTCCGGGTTCGATTCCCAAGATAGGTTAGATTCTCCTTGACCGTCGTGTCGTGTTGTACGTGGGTTTAATTCCCACCGGGCGTCGTCCCAATGAAAAGAACAAAGAATGAACTTAAAATATCTCAGTTATCCTTTACAGTTTTCAATATATCAGCATTGCTTTCTTAATTCTGTTGATTATGCTTAATTTCATGAATTATACTATTATGTCATATATCCTGCTGTATGTGAATTTATCTCTGTGTTCGGTTTTCGGGTAAACTTTTTCTACTGAGTGTCAAAACTCATTGGTGCAACTTCTCCGCCTTGACATGAAATGCCAAATATAGGTGAGCAGGTGGAGGTTTCAATAGAGCAGATAGAACCGGAGGCCAGCAACAGATGAGACTATCACTTGGCTACCGTACCCATAGAATGTCTTATTTCACTGTTACTCTAGATTTACGATGTAAACCTGTAAGGGTATTTTAGTCTTTTCATTTTCAAACTTGGTATTTACTTAATTTTCAATTGCAATAAATAAGTCATCTTTTTAACAATCGTTTAACGAATAAAATAATATTAAAAAGATTTAGTTAACGCTATCAACTTTCGGGGCGTTACCCATTTCAAAGATACGATGTTGTCAAAATCAAATGGAACTTTACAGTTAAACATGCTTATTCTGGAAAAATTCAAGGATGGGTGATGTACTGGAAAGTGTATGAAGTTTGGACAGTAAAAAGCAAATAATATTATACAAAGTGAGAGCAGATCGTTACAAGAAGTCCATGGGGTTTGGAGTCTTTGGACACAATTTTGCACAAGGCCAAAGTAGGTCGTTGCGGCAAGTCTATAAAACCAACTCTTGTACACATATCCGGACATAAATATGTCCTTTCGATACACATAATTTTTTTTTTTGATTATTTTGTAAACTCGGGTGTATCAAATAATTATGAACACATGTATATATGAAAATCTCTGTGTCAAGAAAATTCCAAACTTGTTGAACATCTGGCAACTTCAGACCCACCATCACCCATCACAGTGGTCTCCACATTCTTAGGGAAAATTCTTAAGAGCACATAATCACAATTCACATAATTCCAGCAAAATATCTGAAACGGGAAGTCAAATTATTGCTGTCCATTCTAGCTTTTAACCTATATTCATGGATAGATATGTTTGTAGGGTATGGAAAAAAATGGGACAAGTCTTCACAACAGAGAATTTTATCCCTCTTCGAATAGCCCGTCTCACTTTATTATTAATCGTCGCACAATTACATGACAAGTCGCATTAGTAATGATAAAAAAAAAAAAAAAGAACATTGTTCCACATACAGATATTTCTATAGCTATTTGACATATATACACTCGAGATAGTACACATGAAATACACTCTGATTAGACAACCCAAATATTTTAACTTCTCGACAAAACTCGTGAAATTATCTAAAATGAACGGCTATGTGTCTACATCTGGATCCCAACTACTCGCTCGCTCGCTAACTCACTTTTGCCTTGCTGTATATTATTTATCTAAATATCTTTATCTCAGATCTAGATTTTTTTTCTAATTATTTCATATACAAAAAAGATATTAATCTTATGTAAACACTACTATTGCTCTGTCCTTAGGACTAGGCAAAGGCTTATGCCGCTGCCGGAGTTGTTCTAACAGAGCTCTAGTCCCACTCCGATCACTATTCCGGCGACATTGCCGGAAACTTCCTACCATTTTCTTGGTAGATTCTTCCATTTCCTTAATCTCATCCAAATAAATTTGCCTGTTTCTGCACTCCACACTGCAATATCCTTGATCCCCTCTGCCAAAAAACAGAAACAAATCAGTACCAAATCATAAAAATATTGATTTTCCACAGTACCCAAAAACGAAAACCTTCCATTTCCACACACACACACACATATGTATGTATGTATGTATGTATTTATGTATGTATATTGTTTCAAATAAATTAGCTTACTTGTACATGAAGACATCTTTGTCAAGGCTTAATTCCTTGTTGCAGAGAGAACAGGACTTGAGAAAGGAATTAGATTCATAGGGATGAGGGTGGATTCGATTCGGAGAGAAAGTGGGTTTGATCTTTAGCTTTAAAGTGGGTTTTTTAACAACAAGAAAGTTGGATTTGCCTTGTGAAATCTCTAATATTAGAATCCGCAACCCAACATGATCCACTACTGAAGACCTCTGTTGTTGTGGGTTGAAATTGTTGATGAATCTATTCTTGCTCTTGTGAAGAACATCTTCACCCATCTTGAAGAGAGAGAGAGAGAGGTGATGAGGAGTGTGAAGGTAATGAGTGATGGGTATTTAATGGCTATTTTTTGAAACAGTTACACATGGGTTTGAAAAAGACCATGTTTACCATATGTTTACTTTTTGAGCATTGCTACACACGCGCGCACACACATATATATATTATATTGATAGAACGGTGTCCACGCATTATGTGTATGGAGAATAAGAACACTCGATAATATTAAAAACTCAACCGCTATGATAGAGGAAATAAAAAGAATTAACAATTTTAAAACTGCTTAAATTTTTTTCCCCGATATGCTATTTTAAGACTTTAATTGTACACAATTATCTCTATAGTTATGTGAAGCACTAGGTTTAAGATTGATTAGATTGTAGAAAATATCCTTGTGGGTCATGAATTTTTTTGACAAAAATAAAATTGTTAGTCAGCTTCGAAAAATAATTCACACCAAAAGAGTTATTCTATTTTATAATACTGTAGATATAGAAATTCAAAAAGCATAGAAACACATCATTTTGTGTATATATTCGAACACAGATGTATTTAGAATCGTTCAATGCACGTAAAACTCATATTATTTTGAAGGACTTTACTTGCATATAACAATTTCGAATATATTTGTGTCTAAATCTGTAAACAAAGGGTATGTTTCTAAACTTTTCCTAGAAATTTGGATAAAGAGTTGGACACAATTGTGTCTAGAATTGTTGAATAGGCGTAAAATTGTATTACTTTGCGAGCATCGAATGGTTCTAAATATATTTGTATTTGAATTTATCCGTTAAAATTTATATAAACATACTTTCTCCTGCTTTTGTTTTTATGTTAAACGTGATTTACTGTGATTTATTTCATAAAAAACTTTACCGCGTTTTAGTTTATAATATTACGCCCATTTGGGAATTGGGGCCCAAAAGCATTAAAGCTTGGAAAAAGATTGTGTACCTACGGTACCATTACGTGGTATTTTACATTAATTTTTAATCAATTTATGATTAATGTCCCGTTTGTTAAGGGGCAAATAGATGGTCTAGAGTAATGCTAGGAACACAGATTTATTCGGATACAAATATGTTTGTGCTTGAAATCGTTAAATTTGAGAATTCCACGTGCATCTAACAATTTCAAATACATCTATTTCTGGATGTTTATGTTCCTAAATTTTTTGTGGTCTAATAATATAGGTATGGATATGGATATTGAAGTTTGACATAGTCGTGATTTGTTTACTTTCTTTCTTCTCGAATATCATATCCGAGAGACTACTATATTTTTTTACAAAAGTTTAAATTATTTCATCCATTTTTTCTATGAATTTTATCTCCTTCTATTTCTCCTTATATTTATGTAAATGTCAATATTCATTGCAAGAATACAATTCACTTATTCACATGTCATATTGCATTTTAAAATAAATTATTTTTGCAACTATTTAGCTCTTTATAATAAATGATCTCTTCTATCATATTCTCTACTACTAGATCTCACACATTTCTTATAAAATTTGAACTAATATAGGAACACAATCATTCGTCTATATCTGGACACATATTTGACCGAAACTGTTGGATGTACGTGAAGCTCACATGATTATGGAGGACTTTACGTGTATCGAATAATTTTAAATATATTTGTGTTTGAATTTGTACACGAATAATTGATTACAGACAAACATACAATAGATATGTAGATAAAAATGAATTTAAAACACTGCGTGACGATGCCGAATAACACTGAATAATAACTCTGAAACTTGGGACCCGTTTGGGGTTTGGACAAAACGTGGAACTTATGCGGTGGAGGGATTTTAAAAATGGTAGGTTTGTTTCCATTTTTACCAAAACTAAAGTTGGGTTCACATAAAGTTTGATACACATATTATTGCACACAATTTAGCACGTGACATAATTCAAAGGCATCCAACATATTGCTGACTGTGTAGTTTTTCATGTGGCTGATCGTTTGATTCGTCGCTTAATTTGCATTAGTGTAACGATTAGCTCTCGCCTTGTATAATATTGTCCGTTTTTGTCGTCCAAACCACATGGATTTCCCAGTAGGTCAACCATCCCAGGATTGCTCCAGGGCGAGCACGCTTAACTATGAAGTTCCATTTAGTGTCGACGCCATCACGGCTTTAAAAGGTTTTGTACAAGGAAGGTTCATAATCTTATAAATACCACGAAACTTACATCCACCAAGCGATGTGGGACCCTGACCACTCATCCAGACGTCCCACTGAGACTCCATCTTCAGGACGCCGGCCTCACAGCTGGCACCACGGTCTAGCTGGGGTGTCACAATCTCCTCCACCTAGGAACACACGTCCTCGTGTGGGGCCGAGATTTTTCACATTTTCGGTTAGTGCAGGCTGTGATACCATTTGTAACGACTCGCTCCCGCCTTATACAATATTGTCCGCTTTTATCGCCTAAACTACATGGACTTCCTAGTAGGTCACCCAACCCAAGATTGCTCCAGGGCAAGCACTCTTAACTGTGAAGTTCCATTTGGTGTTGGCGCTATCACGACTTTAAAAGGCCTTGTATAAGGAAGGTTCATAATCTTATAAATATCACCGAACTTACATCCACCAAGCGATGTAGGACCCTGACCACCCATCCGTATGTCCCACTGAGACTCCATCTCCTGGACGCCGGCCTCACAGGTGGCACTACGGCCTAGCTGGGGGTGTCACAATTAGCGAGTTTTACATCACTTATATTGGGGCATTGGTCATAGCCGAAATTCGTCGAAAGGATAAAAAATAAAGAAGAGAAAGAAGAAAGGGAAGTTTTGTCTTTCTTTCAATCCTCATTTCTTTATTTATAAATCTTTAGTAATTTTTACTTTACAAGACAGTTTTCAAGATTGAGTTCGGCATGTAGATTTCTAACATAGTATCAGAGTTACGTCTGTTACGCACTCATTACACATTCAGATCTTCTCGTCTAAACCCTCCTCCATAGTCACATATGTGATCCACGTTTCGCGCGAGAGAAGGTGTTAGCGAGTCCCATATCGCATATGTCGGACCTCATTCTTGTGCCTGTAAGCCTTGGATAACCTTATAAGTCGGTTTTCAAGGTCGAGTTAGGTCCATGAATTTTTAACAATTTCAAAGTCTCGTTGAGATCTCTTTTGAAGTGCAAAAGCAAGAATTTATTAGTATCATCAGGCTGATGTTAGCTGAAAAATACTTATATACTTGAGTTAGTTTGTAAAGGAGAATTATTCAACTGAAAACACTTTTTGTAGAGGAATAAGGTGCATACCGTACTTTTAACCCTTCAATTATTTTATTTAGTTGGACCAAACTAGCATGTGCAGAGCACGTTTCCGAAGACGTTAGAAATAAACCGTCGCTACCATTGACGTCATGCATGACGCACTGAATGCTAAGTCCGACGCCTCATCTTAGGACTGAATCACTTGGAGGACATATAGAATACGAGTGTCAGGGGCGGACCTAAAGAGGGGGGGCGGGGTGTCACGTGACACCCCCGACCCCCGTGCTCCACTAATTTTTTTTTAGGTTTTAACAGTAAATTAAAGTTTACCACGTAAAACTGTGACATGTACATATCTTTTTTGCTGTGCCAAACTCTCTCAAATTTAGTTAATTAAATTTTGAAACATATATTTTTTAATTTTGAAATATAAATTTTATTCTTAATTGTTCATTTATTTTGATGGTGACACCCTCAAATTCGAATCCTGGGTCCGCTACTGACGAGTGTAGCCATGTTAGCCGAGTCATTCGCATCGAGATTCGTATTGACTTGGACCATACGACACATACTTACAAAGCAAATTGATTGTGCAAGTCCGTCTAGACAACTATAATTTTCTCTTTGACTAACAAGTCATTTCTCATAACAAATTATAGCCCCGAAAGGCCAAAACCAATTCTTTTTTTACTCTTATTGAACTAAAATTGATGCGAAATTTATCTCAAATGAAAAATTCGTTGGTTTCAAAAAATTTTCTTAAAAAATATCTCCCCCAAAATTAATTCAATAGATTAGATTGATTTGATTCAGTCTCTTAAACACTTTTTGTAGAGATAAAATATGTACTATAATTTTAACTCATGAGTTACAATATATAGTTCAACATGACTTGAGAATTTCAAGCTAGTATATGTAGAGCACGCTTTTGATGAAGTCAGAAACTATCATCGCTACTATTGACGTCCTTTATGAAGCACCATACGTCAAATTAGACATCACCTATTAGGAGCGAGTCACCTAAAGAACGTGCGAAAGACGAGTGTAGTCACGTTGACCAAATTATCCGAACTGAGTACAGCTTTAACCTGACTCACTGAACACTTGTCCATGAAACGAGTTGGTTTCGCAAGCCCGTCGGAACAGCGATGACGACTTACTTCTCATAACAAATTATAGCCCCGAAACCAAATCTTTTTTTATGCTTATTGGACTAAATTTGATGCGAATTTTATCTCAAATCAGATAACCATTATTTCCAAATCCCAAAGGGCAAAGGCATTGAATTTTATGTTGGATGACTATATCTTGCTGATGTATAGCATGCATTGTAAGCAGCAGAATAAAACTTTGTTTTCTCCCAAAAGTATCGAAACAAATTTGGAATTATTCCATTTTGCCAAATGGACGCAAGTGTGCTCTCTAGAATAATTACCCAAATAATTAATTATTTTCATGGCCAAATGATGTTGTATTCTCTCTCTCTCTCTCTCTCTCTCTCTCACACACACACACACTCTCTTGTTTTTTCTACCTTTTTTTTTTAAAATTTTCTCTCACTTTTGTCTTCCTAACCAAAGGAACCTTTTTTAGTATTAATATAATTTGTTTGGCCCTTTTTCCTAGATTTTTATGAAATTTACGTCTATTTTTTTGGATTAATCCTTCATTTTGAAGAAAAAAATTTGAAAAATAAAAGCTTATGACCGAAAACTCTAAAAAGTTTGCTAAAGATAGACAAAAAAATTAAAAATGATAATTTTTCAATGTCTTTGGTGTGTTTATAAGCATCGTCTTTTACAAATAAACCCCGTTAAACATCAAATACTATTAATTATATTTAATAAAAGATATTTTGGGCCAAACTCAATCAGTCTATTACATTAGAACACATACATGAATTGCAAAGAATCCTCTTTCTTGTGTGTCACTGTGAGTTATGCCCACTAACAATACTAATTTTTTGAGATACCACTTTAAGAAAAGAAACTTAAAAAGAAAGTTTTCGTGGTCGAAAATAAAGAATACGGGAATTTATTATTTACAGCGCACAGTATGATATGTTGTGCACAAAAACGGTATCGTTTTGGTCATCAAAATATTGCCTTGAATGTTGGACAGTACTGGAGCAATGTGTTGGTGGCTAAAACAGTGTCGTTTTGATGCAAAACACATTGTGTCGCGTACAACAAGATTTCTGAGTCTGAAAATAGAAGGGATCTAGTGAGTTCGAACTATGACTTCAAAATCCACCCCCTTTTTGCCTATAAGTAGACAATCCATAAGTAGTCTTCATGCATAAAAAACCCTAAACATTCTCCCTGCTCCTCTCCCATCTCCACATAATGGCAAAGGTTCCAGCTAATGGCTTTCTCCTTCTCAGGTTAGCATCCATCTCTTTTCAAATGCGTACATATGTTAGAACAATCTACCCTTATGATACATAAAAAAGTGTTTATTTTCTTTGAGTCATTCATTTTGTTGGTCATGTGATACAAATTAGCAAGAAATGTATATGAAAAATGTGGCCGAGTTATGAGGTTATGTATCTAAAACAACTAACTCCTATCCAGATGTGTTTTAACTATGAGAGAACGTGTTCAACATCTATTAGGTGAGCCAACTACCCCTTTAACGGTCCGTATAGAGTATAGCCAGGTGAGAATACATCGGTTTTTGGTTGTGCCACAAAAATTAGCAAGAAATGCATACAAAAAATGTTGCTAGGTTGTGAGGCTATCACTCTAAAACAAGTCAACCATATCAAGATGTGTTTAACTAGAAGAATGTGCATGCTAGGTTGTTGTACGAAAATTGTGAAAGAATAAGATTTTCAGACACGGGGACCTGCTGTATGTTACATGTCAAAATGATGCTTTTTTGGCAGGTTAAAACTGTTCAAACACTATCTAACTGTTTAGGTAGTTTTTGGGCGCCAAAATAATGTTGTATTGACGCGCAGCACACCACGTTGTGCACAGCAATATCCCCGGTTCTAAGATTTTTTCTATGCAGGAAGCGAGCATACGGTGTTGGCGCAGAGAATGTGAGAGTGCAGGTGACAGCGGCGTTAGAGACGACAAAAAATATTAATGTCGTGGATTCTTCAAGCAAGGAATTGGATGTGGAGGAAAAAAAACAAGTGTTTTGGATGAGAGATCCAAAGACTGGTAACTGGATTCCAGAGACTCATTTCAATAAGGTTGATGTTGCACAGCTCAGGGACAAGTTTCTCCCAAAACAAACCTAATTAAAACACCCCATACTATATATACCTCTTCTCGAATGCTTATCCGATGTAATTAATCTAAGAGATATAACTTATGCTCTTTCTTTTTTCGTATTTTGTAATCGAGCAAGACACTTGCTCGTCTATGATGAACTATGGGTTTGTTTCTTTTTAACTAAGCTATGTTGGAATGGATGAGTCATATATATGACATGGGGAAAAAAATTTTAAGTGTTGCGTGCTTTACCATACTATATCATATTATCATCACTTGCATATTTTCTCGTGCTTATGGGCAATTTCAATCGGGACAGTTCTTTACCTCCCGGAGGACGTGAACTCTCGATGAGCATGGCTGCAAGCATTGGGTTCCATTTTGGAGTCATTGGTGTCCGTTAAAACCTTCACGTAGGGAGGTAACAATGACTTTAGGACGATTACACTGCGCCTCTAAATCTCGCGAGCCAATTTTTTTATTTACTTCCAATTTTATACTCTTCTGTTATTCTAAATTCCTAACAACTTTTGTGTAAAGATAGTAGTTTCTTATTTTTATTGACCATCACTTCTACCAAAATACTTTTTTTTGGCTAAAAAGCCTCTATTTTTTGAAACATTTCTATCCTTTGCGTGGAGACATTTCAAAGGAACAGTCAATTGAAGCCTTTTCAAGGTTGGCAGAATTCTGAGTTGTAGGAATCTGAAATCTAGTGTTTTTTTGACCAAATATTGGTGAAAGTTTTGAAGTTTGAAAGAACCATGGAACCAATGTTTCTATCCTTTGTGAATCATATTCCTCCCGTACTAACCCATTTGGGATACTTCACAAAAAAGACTAGACCGATTTCGTGCACCAAAATGCCTAGTACAACTGTTACGTGCACTACAATCTGGACAACCTCCAACTGACACTTCCCTTGACGTTATGCTACGCACCGAGTGCCAGGGGTTATAATCCATACGGCTGTGCTGAGCAAGCGTCGGCTACAAAGAGTCTTGCAAAGCGGTTCTACCGAGGTCATGTCGACGACTCTATATTATAGGCGCGACCCACAACGAGCAGGTCTTTGTGGAATCTTCGGTCTGGCCCATCGCAGGAGTGAATTAGGCCGAGGCTCCATGATTACAAGAGGAGATGATTAAACATTCGGTCTGGTGGTTGCCGAATCCAACCCAAAGCCATAACTACGAAATGACCAATCCAACCACAACCACACAACAGGGTATGCTGCAATAGGACATAACAAAGTAGCCATCAAGATTAACTACCAACTGCAAACACAATGCAACAACAATTGCCCACTCAAACATGTACAAAATTCCCAAAATTTAGCCCAAGTTGCATTTGGATCGGGACATCAATGGAACAATTCACCAATTTGAAAGGAAAAAAAGAAAACCTAGTCTGCTTAGTGTAGTAAGTAATAATGTCAACCCAAGTCCAATTCAAACCATGCCTATAAGTACAGCTGAATGAGCTCATCACTGACAACTGATGGTGTCAATACTCCCAAATCTGTAAAGAGTAGGGTAAGATATTGAGGGGGTGTATAATCCCGGGCCGATGTTTCCACTTCGACCTTGGATGGAATAGGCACCCCGAAATCAATAGGACGCAGGGCAGGCGCCATGTCTTTTTGGTCTAGTGGATAGAGGCGAGCAAACTGCAAAGACAAGATAATTCAATGAATGAGTAGTTCAGTGAAAATAAGATCAAAATTTCACTTTACCATATTCCTGTCTACGGTTTTCTTGTCCCAAAAGATTTCCTTGAACGCAAAAGATTTAACTTCATAATTCAAGCATATTGTATGGTTTCTTTATGAATTAGAAAGTTCTTTTATTTATTTCTTGACATACCTTGTAGCTTTCAGCGGCCACATAAACTGGTTTGTTCATGCTATGAGCCACCAAAGCAATTTGATATGTCCCCATCATGTTAATTATACCTCCACTTTCAACCACTCCGTCTGCTCCAACGAATACCATGTCAACTTCATCCATACTATATGCCACAGCAGAATCTATTAAGAGCTTCACGGGAACGTCAAGCTTGGCCAGCTCATTTGACAGCCTTAACCCTGATCGGTCTGGCCTTCCCTCTGCACTTTTAAACATGTAATCATCAACTAGAGACCAAGAATGAAGAAGCCGGAAAAAAAAAAAAAAAAAGGTTTTTTTTATCATCAGTTGAACTAAACTGCATGTGTGAATACGTGGGCGGAAGTCAGCTTTGGATAGTACCCCATGCCTGAATAGTTTTAAAGGAAGCCTGCTGATAAAAGGGTCAGATCCACCACAAATGAGCTAGTTACATGAACACGTTTAACATATGCCAGTGCTACCAGTGTCTGATGGCTACATAGTTAAACAAATGTCATACACCAACGTCGAGCACATACCACTACATTTTACTAATTGTATGGTTGAGATTTTAAGGGTGTGGCTGTGTAGTTATGGAGAAAAAGGTTTAGTCATTTTGCCATTGTTGTGAAGTGCTTTGAACGAGTGCCATTATCTTAGCTTCATGTGTACAGAAATGTTTGCCGTTAGTAAACAAACTGCCCAATTAACACGAGATCAGTCATGGATATAGGGCAGTTTTCACTTTTCAGTATCCAACAAACAGTTTGCTCATCCTTTCAACAACCTATAAATGCTAATACAAGAGGATGTAATACAAGATAACACCACAATGTGAATTGGCCATCTAAACAAAATAGCTATCTATACATGAAACACAAGGAATAATTCCACTCTTAACTAGACACACTGTAAACTACTATGAATTATGATAATTTTCAGTAAAGGAGACCTCTAGGGAATTGCGATCCAAAGAGGGTCCAGAAACAAACCTGTACAGAGAACTCGAAAGAGTTTCCTATTCTGTGCTGCTGTCTTGAGAACTTCCCAAACTACTCTGGAGAAACCATGCACCAAAATGGTACAGCCATCAAAAATAAAATCTTGGCTAAGCATAGCAATGATTTTGCGCGCCTGCAAATCAGAACTTCATTAGCAGAACCTAGGGTAATTTGCATGGAGCAGAAATCCAAGACATCTGTAGGAGAAGATCACTCCTAAATTGACAACGAGAATGCATACCTTGTGCGATATCTCCCCAAATTTCTCAGCACGTTCAATGAGGCGAGACTTAGCTGACTTAAAGTCCTCATACTCTAAAGCAGAAGTTCTTGTTACGTAGCGCATGAAAAGATCACATCCCGCCGTCAAAGAGATGGAGGTGGTGTCCCATGACTGAATAAACAAACAGAGATTTATTAGAAACATTAGCTTGCTTCCAAAGTTTTTAAACTAGACTATGGAGGGCAAGTTGATACTAGTTACCTCGCCCATATTAAACACCCAATCATAAAGAGCAATACTGTTTTGTTGGGGGTAAGAGAATAAAAAATTGCATTAATTTATCTTGGATGATAATACTGCTCATGTATGCTATGAACGGATTCGCACTTCTCCTACAATAGTTTCCGGTGCAAAATGAAATTCATAGGATATATATGAGTAATTCAAAGGATAAATATGAAGATTTTCTAAAATTCTCTAGCTACAGAAGTTATCAAGTTTCATCACCGGATCAAATTAAAACAAAATCTACCACTGGAATAGCAGACCTTGTTCCCACTGGACATTCATTGACCTTATTACGTACTTCTGCATTGCAAAATGCGTGGGTAGAGGGTGGTCGCACATACCTGGTTTACCCTGGCCCCACAAAAGAGGGGTCGGGAGGTCCTCATCATAGAAAAAGTACTCCTTAGTTGCAATGAACAAACATGGATGGTTATTTGATGTTCATTGGACAGTTATCGCTAGCACTAATTTTCAACATCTTCACAAGTTTGATAACTCTCAATTCAAAGAATCCATAATCCTTATTGGCACAGGCTATACGAATTTTCTCTACATTCTGCTCTAGCGATGTATGTACCTTTAGGTAGGTCATAGAGCATTAGGTTTATTCGCCAATTCACCCGATGTTCTTTGTGCTCGTGCTGATACTCATGATCAAATCATTCCTCCTTCCACTTTCATTGGTCTTATGGTCCATTTTGTCGACATATGGGCTTCAAGTCTGAGTTTGGGTTGACAACAATCCCTATTCTACGTCTTATTGGTACCTCAAATGTCCATAGTACCCACTACAAAAATAAAACAACAGGCATGGGGAGGAAAGTGTTCAACTACCCAGCATTCAGACAACCACTCAGATCATAATCTTCACAAACTATGTTCTTCACAACTTCCCAGTACATTAACATCGGGCTCTGGCTATGTAGTCTCCAATCATAAATACTACTATAAATAAAATATATTACTGAGCGCAAAGTTCCAGAGCAGGCTTGGAATTCGCATCTTGTTCCTTAAAACATACTTGAGTTATTAAAACAACTCCGCATCCTTTCAACCAAACAAAAAACAGGAGTCCTGATGAAAAAGCCTTATCTAACCTATCTGACACACATTTTGAGTCTGGTTTTTACAAGAGGACATAAAATTAGGTTTTCTAGATCTCTCTCGTCTCTTCCAGACTATGTTGTAAGTCATTTTGAGATCAAAACTGGACCTGAGAGACTATACTTCTCGTAACAGTAGGTGTGCCTTCCATAGGGGAGAGCTGTTCACAAGAAGTGGTTATGAGCTGTTTCTTGTTTTGTTTTGCAAGTGGTAATTCCTTCAGTTGCACTAGTGGATTGAATAACCTTTTTTAAGTGCCAACAAAGTGAACGGGTTGTTGGTTAACAAAAACACGAGTTTCAATAGGTAAGCAGGGTAAGAATTTAGTTACTTAGTCATACCCATATTTGCCAGTCCTATAGAGCACCCTCATCCATTCCTACCAGAGCTGCAGCAACACTAGTGTTGAGCCACAGTGAAATCACAAAGTGATTTGGTGTTACTACCTGAACTCTCAAACGTTGAATCTTGAATAGAGGCATATTAGAAGTTTTGATGGTGCTTTCTAGACGATACCAACCAAGGGAATTTGCTAGATATCTACCTCTTTGATCAAAAGACCAAGAACAGCTGCATTCTAGTGAATCGAAATACATTGCAGGAGCCGATTTCCATTTAAACACAAAAATCGCTATCGTAAAACAAGTCAACCAATAAATTCTAGCTAAGAAAGCTTGATTCTCATGGTAGGGATAAAAGCTATACACGTATGAGCAACAATTTTGAAAAAAATCACAACTTCGCAATAGTAAGCGTACTTTGAGTGAGTCAGATGCCTTCTTAAGCTCAATCTCAAGCTCCATCATGGTGGTAGCCTCACTCGACCGAATCACCGAAGCCAAAGCCCTAATCGCGGCCACCGCCTCAGCGAGATCGGGTTGCTTCCTCCAGTTATTAAACTCATCAATCACGCTAAACGGCTTGCTAACATCGCCTTCCTTGACCGATGAATTTTCTACCGGAAGGTCGTCGGGGTGGCGGCCGACGGCGGCCTGAGCCTGGGCGAGCCAGTCGCTGGTGACGACGCCGTGGTGGGCCGCCCTCGTCTGGTAATAGGCGGAAATATTAGGGTTAGGGTTTTGCAGGGTTTCTGCCATTGAAAACTGAGTGGTGGTTGGAGAGAGTAGACGGCTCTCGGGCCTTGCGGCGGCGGCGGCGGCGGCGTCTCGTTCCTGCTGTTGTTTGTCGAGAATGAAGGAAGCTGATCTATGCCACCACATTTATTCTGGCCGTTTGTGGGTAATAAAATTTTGAAGCTTTTCGTGCTAGAGAATCGTAATTGCCCGAAAGTGAAATCCCCGGCGAATCTCCGACGTTTTCCGGCGCCACCACCTCTCCCAAAGTCTCTTTTTTTTGGCACAGTAATTTGTTACGTGCCCCAATGTGCTATGCGATGTGATTATATTGCCTGCATGAGTATCCACGTCAGTCTCTCTATTTTTTTCTCTAAATTAAAGAAAAAATTTCACTTTTCTATTTTAAAGAGTCATATTTTATAATATCTCCTGCATAATACTCTCTATTTTATCCATATTTTATTAAAATATTCATTTTTTCCATTTTATATTTACTTCAAATGTTATAAGAGAGGAGAAAAATAAAAAAAAATATTAAGAGTGAATAGTAACGCCCTAAAACTAAAGAGTCACTATTCATTTTGGAGAATACGAAGAAAGGATAGAGCAGCTGGTGTGGGGATTGTTTAACTAATTTACTCCTCAAATTAGAGAATAAGAGGGTTTGGGGAGGTTGATGTGGATGCTCTAACTCACTAATGTCGACTCTAGTCTTGTGAGAGTGACAACGAGAAGGATCGGCATAGACTTGATATTTAAAGTTAAGTTTGCCCTGACTTTATTATTTAATTTTTATTTTTTAATTTTTTTTTATTTTTTTATTTTTCGTTAATTTTTTTGTGTATTATTGATTCATCTCGACGAGAGTTTTTAAAAAATTATAAATCATGGATCAAATTTGAAAAAAATTTAAGAAAACAAAAATAAGGTTCTTTTTTTGCTTATTCGTTGTCTTTAGTATTTTTTTAACTTTTTAACATAATTTATACTTTTTACGGATTAATAATTCAAAAAAAATGAGGCCAAAATAATAAATGTGAAAACAAATTGAACAAGACAAAACTTGATTAGGCCAAATTGAGCCTTACACTGTATTTGATATCCGAGTTCACTTGATGTCTGTCAAAAATAGAAATATTTATATCCTAAAGGTATTTAATAAATAATCGTTATTAATCGAACCGAATATATATTCATTTTTTTTTTAAATCCATCCCGTTGCCTCTCGCTCCAACCAAGTTAGATTCGTATTAGATTTTGAAAAAAATAAATTTTTATTTATATTGTGGCAAAAGCAAAACCAAGTTTTCAATTTGGTTATCATATATTATATATTTCATAAGTATTGCATAATTGGTACAATTATAATTACATAGTTATACTATATTTTATAAATATAATAATATAAATAGATAGGGTAATTTTGTAATTTTAAAAAAGGATGGGTCAAGTGGGGTTTGGGATGAAATCAAAATGGATCTACAGTAAAGCAAAGTCTTTGGAGGTATGGCGGCTTGTGTTGTGACGTCATTTTGAATTTCTGACCAATTTCGACACTAGTTAAATGGGATAAATTATTAAGATCTTGAATTAACTAGTCATCAATATAGTGCTCCAATTCACTCTCCATATGAGTTGGGAGCTGGGGCAGCTCGCGTACAATTTTATCATGTTTACAAGCAAATATTTCTCGGTTGCTACCATATACGTATACGAAGAAAAATTCAATTACAATTAAAAAAAAAAACAAGTTCGATTTGATTATCCATTGGACAAGGGTAAAATGTCATTAATACAATCTTAAAATTGTATATGAAGCCAATATAGATAGTAACATGATGAATCAGACTTAAACTTTTTTATTCTTGATTCTCCAACTTGTTATTTGTTTTTATTTTTGTATCTTAAAACTTCACCCTTTGTCTATGATTTTTTTTGAAAATTTGTCTTTAAATCCTATCTAATCCCGAAAATGATATCGAAAGCTCAAATTTAAACAAAACGAATCAAATCAAATCGAATTAAATTTTCGTCCTCGTTACGATAATATCTCGCCTAAAGCCGTGAACGAATAGAAAACCATTAAAGTAATAGTAAAAATGATGACTTTTTCGTTAAAGAAAAAGACACCACTATATCACTTGGTTTACTTTTTGGTTGATAAAACATAAAAAATTCATGCTAATGTAGTGCCATAAGATTAGCCTTGATCCATGCTAAGTGGGCTTACGTTAGCATTCTTTAAGGAAAACTATATCGCGATCACTTAAATAACATGTCGACTCAATCACTTGACGGAGGAATTTCACCAACCCATGAAAGATTTGGACTCTTAAAAGCCTTTAGCCCACTCCATGTCGACATTAGACCTTCAATGACTTGGCCCAAGTAGACACGAGGCCCATTTCGGTTCCCCTAAAGACTCTCTCTCTCTCTCTCTCTCTCTCCACTCTCCCTTTTTGACCCCCACAGTATAAAATGTGAAACCCCCTTGGACTGGAAAATTTCCAAAACGAAACCAAACCCTAGAAAAAACGTGGGAGACCAGATCTAGCCTCTCTCTATTTTCTACTAGCTGCAACCTCAGTCACCCCCAGAGAGGTACGACTGCTGCACGTGGAGAAGATAAACAACTGTTGGATCCCCTTTTGTTTTCATTTTCAGTTGATTTGGTGAAAGTTTTGTATAATATTATACGTTTGCATCTATATGTATCCTAGGTATTACAGCAGCTGGCCGAGCTGGCTGGCTAAAATCTCTGCCAGGCAGTAAGTTTACACAGCTGCAAAATCAAATCTTTAGGGGCACAAAAACCAGCTCTTGATTGCATTAGTCTCAGCAGTGCAGGATTGATAGTGCTCTAAATAACTCTCCCAAGTTAGGGTGAACCCATTTCACTTTGATTCGGAATAAGCGTCTCGCATTTACTCTAATAAAGGAAGGATGTTAACACATACATTTTCTTTCATATCGCTAGGCACTCGTCTGCAGACCAGTGTGAAGTTTTAGCTGGGCTTCTTCGCTTTGCCAAAAGAATTTATTTTTGGGTGAAGGAAGTGCCACAGGCCTAAGTCCATGGTCATATCATGTATATGTGTATATATACACACTTGGATTTTCTATCTTCTTGGTGAAGCAATCTGGGTGGTTTGCAATGGCATATGTCCAGGATCTCTTGTTGAAAAATAGCTTGTTTATCTTAGCATTGAAGGAACTATTCTCCTTGTTGCACTTTCATGAAAATAGTACATAGAAGATCGAAAGAGGTCTAGCTAATTAATTGGTTGCGAACGAAGTCCAGTTGTGCAAAGAGGAATCTTTTCCTTCCCCTTCATTCTCCTGATCCCGTGTAAGGAATAAAAAATTGATTCCTATTAATTGGTCATCATTTCTGCCGGCTATTGATTTTTCCTCCTTTTTACAAGCTTTGTTAGTAAAATACGATTTTCATTGGCCACCCAACTCCGTCCATTCATCTCCATAGCCTTTTTCTTTTGGTACATGACATAGGCGTCTGGGATTTTAAATGAATGTAAGCTTTGACTGGAGGATAGGATGAAGTGGCTGGATTGGACATTCCAAATTGGTATCATCACACAGGAATCTTGGTGGATTGGACATTGGATTAACTATCCTAATAAGAAGTCTATCTCAAACAAGAATGTTGGTGGTAGAATAGTTGACAAACCCACATGATTGAACTCGCTAGTGGTAGTAATTTCGTATGTTTTGAGATGCACAAACAATTTGTTCTGCTCACGCCTTGAAGGGGCCAAAAAAATATATGATTGATTAATATAAACGAAGAAAAATCATTTTCCAGTGAGCTAAGTTCAACCTTCCCACCCCTGTACATTCATTACCCCTACATATATACTATACCAAAAGCAATGAAATCATTTTTTTACACTTTCGTTCGGGACGAGGTTGTCGCTCGGCCCTAAGACGGATCAAAGATGAGTAACACAATCGAACAAAATGTGAGAAAACATTATTTGAACAACCATTTAGCTTTGAGAGAAGGAAAAAATGAACAGAGGAATAAATAATGAAAATATAAATTTTGTTTTCCTAGTATATTTCCGCAAAAACACAAGCTAAACAAAAACAGAACTAAAACATTTTGGGTTTATTTACAAAAATTGATATGATAATGTTGAAAATGTGATGGTCATTTTCATGTGTCTATTGTTGTTCCAAGAGTGGTTTTCAGTCAAGAATTCTCCGATGATCAAGTTAGTAATTGGTATAGGAAGGTTATACACAAGAGAATATGTGGAGTGTGTGAAAACTTATCGTGTCATTGACCTTGTAGTATTTTTTATAGCGTGGATGATGAATGGACTCTAGACATTCTTATGGTTAACAATCACGTTTATCTTTTCTTGTTGAGAGGAGTGGGTTATTTATTGTGAGCTCCATTTGCGGGATTTCGAGCATTCTAAGGTGCCATTTGCGAGATTTTGCTGAGCGGGTCACGTGATTGATTCTCTTTGACCGAGTAGCAACGTGACATCTGGAAGACTAATTGTCTGCTAATAATATTGTGCTGGACATTTGCAAATTGATCGAGGGGTGAACGAAGGTACAAAGTAACCAAATGAAGAGAAATTGAGTTGTTGAGCCGAGCAAATCCGACCTTTTCAATACCGATTTTGTACACAGTTTTATTTTTATTGAGAGTAATGCTACAAAAATATATTTTCGGACACATTTAGACATAGATGTGTGTGAAATTGTTGGATATGTTCAGATGTGTTCGAATACATTTGTGTTTTTATCCTTTTTCTTTTATTAAAGATTTTCCATTTTGTCTGAGCGTTGACTGTCGACGCTTCCATTCAGATGGGCCTTTTTCACTGTGTCACGGAAAAGAAGAAAAACGAGCAAAAAAGTCAAAAATCGAAGAGAGAAATGATAATAATAAATCAGTTTTTTACGCAATTAACGTAGTGAGATTGTAATAATCCTGGCGGTGTATTCCCGATATCGTTATGTGGAGAATATACAATTTGGAAAATGGAGAGAGAGGGAAAGAGAGAGATAGAGAGAGAGAGAGAGTCACAGGCACCCGTTGATAGATACGTACAGCTATACACGTATGTGTTGTGTATATATGGATCTTAGGTGATCGAATCGGTTTGAATTCAGAATTATTATAGAAAACTGGCATGATTGATCGATTAATTGATTCAAATAAAGAAAACCGCTTTGTCCACCTAACCTCCACCCGAATTAGCGTTGGATGCATCACCGATTCCCGTCTGTCTTCGTGGCGTAAGTCCCGCTATTCGTTTTGTCTTCACTCGGAGATCTGGTTATGATATTAATTGAATTTCTCAAGGTATATCTAGACTGCTTCAGTTATTGCTGTATTTTTAATTAATACCTACTGTTGTTTTTGCTAATTTTTTAATTTTGGTTCTTGATGGGGTAAATTGTTTTTTTTCTCCTTTGGTTGATTTATAGGTAGGAAAGCGACATGGGGTGTCTTGAATGGGGATCCATCGAGTCCGCGTTGGGAGTTATTTGACGACAAATGGATTTTGTCGAGGATACGCGGTCCTCTCATTTTCTGTGGAGTTTATATTAGGTTTGGTACTGTTTTGAGGGTTCGTACTTTGCTGTGCGACTTGAAATTCGAGATTTTTAGGGTTGTGTTTGCTGTTCCGTTTTGAATTTTTGCGGAAGTAGGGTTTCAGTGGGTGAATTTGACGACTAGGGTTTCATAGAATTTTGATTTCAACGGATTAGGAGATTTTGGTTGCATTTTGGTTTGGCAATTTGAAGTTAATTTGTTGGATTTAGGAAAAGATTCTCCAGTGCAACTACTTTGATAGTCATGGGCAATGAGTTTTGATTGATTATATACAGGTAGTATTGGTGTTGGGCTCTGGTGTCCTCCAGAATTACACATACAATTACTCAAATCTCTGAATTTAGGATATCTTTCTCTACTCTTTCCATCCTCCTTGGCTTTGGAATTTGAAAGAAGTATAGCCAAATGAGAAGTTAACAATGACTTGGGCAAGAGGATTGTTGGCAAATGGATTCCCCAGACAAGTCGTTCCCTGATCTTTTAGGCTCCCTGAAATCATGGATCCCTTGGCGGTCTGAGCCAGCTAACGTGTCAAGGGACTTTTGGATGCCCGATCAGAGCTGTAGGTGGTGCTATGACTGTGACTCCCAGTTCACTTTGATTAACCGCAGACACCATTGTCGGCATTGTGGACGAGTTTTCTGTGCCAAGTGTACTGCAAACTGGGTTCCTGCACCATCAAGTGATCCAGGTGCTTCCAGTGAAGAGTGGGAGAGGATTAGGGTCTGTAATTTCTGTTTCAAGCAATGGGAGCAGGGCCTAGCCACTGCTGATAATGGGATCCAGGTTGCCAGCCTGGATCTCAGTACTTCACCATCAACGACTAGTCTTGTTAGCACCAAATCCAGCGGCACCATTGACAGTAGCTGCGTTACACTTGCATCAATGCAACACTCGGTTGAGTCTTACCCACAAAATCACCCTTCTATTCTCAGCCCTCGTCAATCAGCAACAATGGAGACAAATATAGATAGGGAAGGTGAAGTAGCAACAAAAAGGAGCAACAGTCATGTGGGCTTCCAGAATCAATCTCCTAACCAATTTGAGTTTTGCTTGAACAGGTTCTTTTTCATTTCTCTTGAGTTGCTCTTTGAATATTGTCAAAACAAAAAATCATACATCTCTAACAACTTCTGGTGACTGGTCTGGGGAATTGGCGTACATAAAAGTAGAAGGTATTACTTGAACTATGACTTGGTGGTAGAAATGCTATGACAACTTGTGGTGACTAGTCTGGGGAATTGGCGTACATAAAAGTAGAAGTATTACTTGGGCTATGATTTGGTAGTAGAAATGCTGTGATGCATGGTTATCAAATGAAGCCACCTCATTTGTATTGCTTGATAGCAGTCTAGCACATTGTATTGCATTGTTTACCAGCTATGATGCATGTCGTGGATGGTAATAGGTTGGGCTTGATGAAACTTTGTCTGTTTCCCTACTGAGATGATTTTGAAGCGTAGACAAGAAATTGCATCTAGCATGAGTAAAAGAGTGCATTTATGCTGAATTAAAGGAAGAAGACATATTCTGTTGCATTTGTACGTACATGAAAGAATTACTTGTCTTGCTAATAGAAGAACTCGTACGTGACTCTCCAGTATACCCAGACCTGAAAAATAAAGAACTCTATTGCAAATTTCTCTTGGTCTTTGTTATTTAAATGCTGCTTATCTGTACTAGGAGATTAAATGTTTTTTGAATGTTGTTGTTTAAATGTTCTCGTGGTCTTTGTTGTTTAATGTTGCTTATCTTTGATATTTAGCTGCTCTTGGGTTCACATTGCTTTGACAAAGTTCGTACGATGGTTTTTCATCACTTCCATGAGCAATATGTAGCAAACTGAGCATGGAATGCATACTTAGGAATTTGGGAATTGGTTCTGTATTTATGCATCACATCCTCTGTGTCGTTCGATTGTAGAAAACTCTTACAAATGGGAGGATAAAAGTTGACGCACTGGTTCTTCCTCCCCAAAACCCCAACCACCCCCCCCCCCCCCCCCAAAAAAAAAAAAAAAAAAAAAAAAAAAAAATAAATAAATAAATAAAGGAGTCCCACATACGTTTGCTCCTTATTTCTGATGTTTTCATTGTTTATAATGTAGAAAACTGTGAATTTGCCTGCAGGAGTGACGACGACGATGATGAATTTGGAGTTCTCAGGTTAGATGCCAAATCAACGCATTTTCCTCAGACTAATGGTTACTATCCTCAAGTTGACTTTGACGAGATTGACAATGGTTATGGTTCACATAAAGTGCATCCTGATGGAGAAAATATGGACACTAAAAGTGTAAGCAGCTCTTCATTACACAATAGCTTTGATTCAGGGGGTTCAGAAGGAATCCAAGGGCATGCCACAAAAGTAGATGAACATGATATAGGCGATGAAGTTGAAGCGCCTTCCTCTTTATACGCCCCAGCAGATGTTGATGCTGAACCCGTTGATTTTGAGAACAACGGAGTTCTGTGGCTTCCACCTGAACCCGAAGATGAAGAAGATGATAGGGAAGCTCTTCTGTTTGAGGATGATGATGAAGGGGGCGCTACTGGTGAGTGGGGATACCTGCGCTCTTCAAGTAGTTTTGGAAGTGGGGATCATCGAAATAGGGACAGGTCAAATGAGGAGCATAAGAAGGCCATGAAAAATGTGGTTGACGGGCACTTTAGGGCTTTGGTATCTCAGCTATTGCAGGTTGAGAATCTTCCATTGGGTGAGGAAGATGACAGAGAAAGTTGGTTAGAGATAATCACCTCTCTGTCATGGGAGGCTGCTACATTATTAAAGCCAGATATGAGCAGAAGTGGGGGAATGGATCCGGGAGGTTATGTGAAGGTGAAATGCCTTGCTTCTGGTCGTCGCTCTGAGAGGTAAAGTGATATAATGATTTCACTGTTCTTCTGATAATTGTGCTAAATCTGTAGTTTGTACAAATTGGTCAGACTCAGATCACCTATCATGACTCAGTTGTCATGGGCTATAGACAGATCTCGATCTCTCAACTTTGGATGGTACTATACAATGTCTTGACCAATTTCCCTTTGCTTTGCTATTACTTAGGGGAAGTGTCATCTGCATTACTTGGTCCAATACATTCTCGGCTTTCTTCCAGATCTCTGGATGTAACTTCAAGCATAGGAAATAGAAAATAATATGCCAGGACAAGAAATTATGATTCAATCCTGAATATGATATCTATATCCATATAACAACACAGAGCGGACTTTTCAAAATGCTCAAGAGATACAAATGGGAAAAACTTCTACAGCCGTCCAGTCACCTTTTTTTGATTAGGGTTGTAGCCGTGTGGTAGAAAAGATTCAAAAAAAGGAAACATAATCACCTTTTTCTCTACCTAATACCCCCCTCTCTCCTTACTGCTCTCTCCTCCCTTGTTTTTTTGGTAATATTCTTTGCACGTTTTCTAATGAGAAAGGAAAACCTCTCCACAGGTTTCAAATGTCTCTCTTCACTTTTCTGCAATACCCATTTACATGTTACTACCCATATCAAAATTTACAGTGTTCTCTTACTCTCCTTTCCTTTCGCAGGTAACCTTACACATTTCAACTCTGTCACGATAATTTAGAGGATAATAATTGGTTTTTCGATTGTTATTTTATGAATCTTTGTGCGTCTTTAGATTTGTAGTGGAAAACAGTATGTAAGGTGATTGATTTAAATTAAAGAGATAATTTTCATGAAGCTCCGTTAGGCACGGGCATTTGCTGGTCAACTATTAAGCAAAAAGGTGCAATGGCCGTAGCTTAATAAGTAGTATCTTCTTTGTTTTGGTGTTACCAATATACTAAATGTCCTCTATGTCTCCGAGGCGTGACATCTTGAAATTCTCAGTGGCTTTAATGTGAACTTATTGTTTAATTTGTAGATTTCAGTGTAGTAAAATCAATTCTGAGCTTGTATAATGAATTCAAAGGCCATTTAGGTTGTTGGTCACATGCTTGTCCAATACTGACAAATTATAGACTGGTATAAGATTTCATTACGTGAGAGCGAACAATTTTATAGATTGGCAAAGAGTGGACGTTTTAGTTGGACCACATTTATGGAAGCTACGACACAATGAAAATAATTGCAATTCATGAAGATATGAACATTAATTCTCATCAATGGGTCCATTGGATTTCTAAATGGAGAAATACCCTTATCGGTGGAAAAGTTTTTTCCTTAAGTTTGTACTTTTGGTGACTTTTGTGGGATCATATAGTCTTGCATGTTCTGTAGAAAAGGATTTATTGGAAAAGAACAGCCGGTGGAAGATATTGGAACTTCAAATATTAAAGTTACGCTTTATTAGTATTTTCTGTTTGAGAATTTGGTGGAAATTAGCAGAGGGCTAGAAGAAAAGAGCCGTGTCCTAAACCGTGTATGGTTGGTGAGTGTACAAAAAATACAGGTTAGAAAGGCCTTCATCCCAAAAGTGGAAAGGAAATTAGTGCTCTTTCCATATGCAATTACTAGGTACGGAGGTAAAATGCTTGTTCTGCCAAGTTTGTAAACATGGGGTTGTGTTGGAGAGCAGCCCTTTGTCCATATTATGCCAAAAGCCTAGGTCTGTACTGCCGACAGCCTTCAATCTCCATTGCAGTCATGAATTAGCGTCTTATTGAATTATGGTCATTTTTTCCCCTACCTGTATTGTCATGGTTTCAGTAAGATGAACCTTCATTTCATTCCATATTCTTTTGTGGTTCATAGTTATTCAGTATTGACCGTATCTCTGTACTAAAAATCTACCTCTTGTTTGTTTCCTGTAGCATGGTGGTCAAAGGAGTTGTTTGTAAGAAAAATGTGGCTCATCGGCGGATGACATCAAAAATAGAGAAAGCCCGCTTGTTGATCCTTGGAGGTGCTCTTGAGTACCAACGGGTTTCTAACCTCTTGTCAAGTTTCGATACATTGTTGCAGCAGGTTGTCATCATATTCTGGTTTGCTATATCTACCTTTGGTCATATTCTTGGAATTTGATCTGAATTACTTAACAGCTTTTCATGTGCTAGTTTGTGAGTTAAATGTTTTTATTTTCCTGTGTGTTTGTTAATTCTTATGGGTTCCACATCCTCATCTAGGAAATGGATCATCTAAGGATGGCTGTTGCTAAGATTGATGCACATCAACCTGATGTCCTTTTGGTGGAGAAATCAGTTTCTCGATTCGCGCAGGAGTACCTTCTTGGAAAAGACATATCACTTGTTCTCAATATCAAGAGACCGCTCTTGGAGCGTATAGCCCGCTGCACTGGTGCTCAGATTGTCCCTTCAATTGATCATCTCTCTTCACAGAAGTTGGGATATTGTGACATGTTCCACGTGGAGAGATTTCTAGAAGAGCATGGTACTGCTGGGCAGGGAGGGAAAAAGTTAGTGAAGACATTGATGTATTTTGAAGGTTGCCCAAAGCCACTGGGATGTACTGTAAGTATAAGAAAACCAATAAGAGGAACAAGAAATTTTATACTGGACTCATCTTTGATGTCTAATTCAGTAGAATTTACGAGCAGCATGTATGCTGTGCAAAATCACCTGGATGAAGCCTTAATTCCTGTGCTTCCTTCCTCTAAAATAGTTTCTCCATCATTTTTTTGTGTTTAGTTGGATCCATTAGATCATGGTAGCGTCTGTCCATTTTGAGAGAGGTACCTTTTAATGCAATCGGGTAGACCCACAACAGGAAACTCATTTGGGTCCTCTATTTACTCTCTGTGTCAGATATTACTCAGAGGTGCCAATGGGGATGAGTTGAAGAAAGTGAAGCATGTGGTGCAGTATGGAATTTTTGCAGCTTATCATTTGGCTCTGGAAACATCTTTTCTTGCAGATGAAGGAGCTTCGCTTCCAGAACTGCCATTGAACTCCCCAATAACTGTGGCACTTCCAGATAAACCATCAGGTATTGACAGGTCTATATCAACTATACCTGGTTTCACTGTCCCTGCCAATGAAAAAACTGAAGGACCTCAACCTTTTGGGGAGACACAAAGGTTCAACAGCATTCCCGCTTCGTATCTGGTCTCCCCCATTCCCAGTGGTTCCATTTGCAAAATGGACAGGGCGCTATTACCTATTTTACCCTCTCAAAGCACAAAACCCACTTCAAGCTTCGTCAACTCCGCTTTTTCCCTGTCGTCGGTTTCTTCTTCAGGGCAAGGCATTGCAGAGTCTTGGCCTGGTGAGTCCTCTCCTTGTCATGTAGCTCAGGAGAGAAGTACAGTGGTTTCTAAACTGTCTACACAGGCAAGAACTTCTGCAGCCAACAGTGGTCGAGATGTCATAGGTGATGTACTAATTTCTAGTGGTTTTCGGCCTCCCGAAGCAGGGCGACAAGGTGTTCCTACTGAACATACTCAAAATGATTACAGTGAAGCCAGTGTAAATGAGTTAGGTGGTTCAGAGGTATCATCCTTGCAACAAGAAGTAAACCATCATGTGGAACAAGGTGGTTCTAAAGAAGAGTTTCCTCCATCACCTTCTGACCACCAAAGCATTTTGGTTTCCTTATCATCGCGATGTGTTTGGAAGGGGACTGTCTGCGAAAGATCACACCTTTTTCGAATCAAATACTACGGGAACTTTGATAAACCTCTGGGGCGCTTCTTACGAGACCATCTGTTCGATCATGTAAGCCCTAAACTCCTCCCCCCCCCAAAAAAAAAAAAAAAAATTCTTTCTTCCCTCTTGTCTCGTGTACACACGTTCTCAGGTTCACCTGTATCATTTAGTAGAAAGTACATGAACATGTTATGATTTATGGAATTCTAATTTTTTCGCCAGAGTTACCGATGTCGATCATGTGATATGCCATCAGAAGCACATGTCCATTGTTATACTCATCGACAAGGTACCCTTACAATTTCTGTGAAGAAGTTGCCAGAGTTTTTCTTACCAGGTGAAAGGGACGGAAAGATCTGGATGTGGCACAGGTGTCTGAGGTGTCCAAGGACTAATGGTTTCCCACCGGCAACGCGAAGAATTGTGATGTCTGATGCTGCTTGGGGATTGTCTTTTGGGAAGTTTTTGGAGCTCAGTTTTTCAAATCATGCAGCTGCTAGCAGAGTGGCGAGTTGTGGCCATTCACTACACAGAGATTGTCTTCGGTTCTATGGGTATCCTATTTGCTCTTTGATCAATGGTTTAATGCATTCAGAAAAATGTTTTTGGTTGAATTGGACCAAAGCCATTTGCTTTAGTGGACCTCATCAGCTGATATCAGCCATTATTTTTTTCATCTCTTTTTGGATGGTCATGGAGTTATTTTGTATAATGCAAGAAAATTCTTACCAAATTGATTTCAACTTTGTGACCATCCCATGCAGCAGATTTACAGTGCAGCTGTTATCTTGGGTGGGAATTATAAACTGCACACACACCCTCTCTCTTTTTCGTTCATTGTTGTCATTGATAATAGTATGTTCTTTTTTGTAGCTTTATGAAAGAAAGTCTCTCTCTCTCTCACATACACACATTTAAACTCTCACTTTCACTACTTGTGCAGCTTTGGGAAAATGGTTGCTTGCTTTCGCTATGCATCAATTGATGTTCATTCAGTCTACCTTCCACCTCCCAAACTTGATTTCAATTACGAGAAGCAGGATTGGATAGAAAAGGAAACGAATGAGGTGTTGATGATTGGGATTTCATTTTCTGAATATGTCACTTCAGATCACTCTGCATATCTTCGAATCTAATCATCAAAATTAAACAGGTAGTTGATCGAGCAGAGCTGTTATTTGCTGAAGTACTCAATGCTCTCAGTCAGATGGGTGAGACATCTGGGCCTGGACCACATATCAATGGCACGAAATTATCTGAATCAAGACACCAGATTGCAGAACTGGAAGTCATGCTGCAAAAGGAGAAAACAGAATTTGAGGTGAGGTCTTCTTTGTCTCCTTAATTATTATTTTTGTCTGTTTTGAGTTATTCATAGTGTGTGTCTCGGAAGCTGTGTTTTTTAAGTCCAGTTACGTAGTTTATTATGTTGTATCTTATGCTTAATTGGCTAATCAAATTATCTTGGTAGTTGAGTTGTCATATGTTGGAAATTTCTATCATTTGCTGTTGAATGCGTCACTTGTTAAATAGACCTTGCTCTACGTTGTTATTTTGTCAGCATAATACTTTTCAAAATCACACTACCTCGTATAGATTTCATGTATTCGCTGGACATTATTGTGATATCAGCAAAATTTCCAAGGGTAAAAGGAAAAATTATTAGTTCTGTTCAAACTTGATTATTTGCTGCTTTCATTACACGGGCTCTGATGGATTTATTGACCTTGTTATAGGAGTCACTCCAGAAAATTGTGAATAGGGAGATAAAAAAGGGTCAACCTGCTGTTGATATTTTTGAGATTAATCGACTACGAAGGCAGTTACTCTTTCAATCTTATATGTGGGACCACCGCCTGATATATGCGGCCAGTTTAATTAACAACAGCCTTTGGGATGATTTGAGTGGCTCTAGTTCAGAAAATGTGGTGAACTCCATTTCTGTGTACGGCAACCCTGGTGACATGAATATGCCTATCAAGCCAGGTAAAGGCCTAAGTAGTTCTGATTCGGTAGCTGTGGCTGTGAAGCTTAATGAATGTCATGATAACGGTGAACGAATCAAAAGCCATGCTAGCCAGCCTGAGTTAACTCATGCAAGACTTGATACACAAATAGATTTAGAACGTGGAAATGTAAAGCAAACTAATCTTTCTGCTGGTATGACGATCTGTGTTGCACCTGACCCTCTGGAATCCCAAACAGTTGTTCGTAGGACCCTATCTGATGGGCAGTACCCTATTGTTACAAGTCTGTCGGACACCCTTGATGCAGCGTGGACTGGTGAGAATCATCCGGGAGTAGGGATACCAAAAGTGGACTCTTCTCCAATTACTGAATCAGCTGTTACAGATTCAAGTGAAGCATCAGTGGCTGAAAAGTTAGAATCTGAAGACCATAGAGTTGACCAGGGTGGGCCCAAGGTATCAAATTCGCCTCCAGTTTTGCCCACCAAAGGCTCTGATAACACGGAAGATTATGTCAGCTGGTTGGGAATGCCCTTTATAAACTTCTATCGGTCATTGAACAAGAACTTTTTAGGGATTGCACAGAAGTTTGATGCACTTGGTGAATATAATCCTGTTTATGTTTCGTCATTTCGGGATTTGGAACTACAAGGCGGGGCTAGGTTGCTTTTACCTGTCGGTGTGAATGACACTGTGATTCCAGTTTATGATGATGAGCCAACAAGCATCATATCTTACGCACTGGTGTCACAAAAATACCTTGATCAACTATCTGATGAGTGTGAAAAGCCAAAAGACAATGTGGAATCCACAGTTTCATTGCTTTCTCTTGATTCGGCGAATTTTCAATCACTTCACTCTTTTGATGAAATGACCATGGAGTCTTATAGAAGTCTGGGATCTACGGACGACAGCTTCTTATCCATGTCTGGATCACGCAGCGCCTTGGCTTTGGATCCTGTCTCATACACAAAGGCTTTGCATGTTAGAGTTCCCTTTGACGATGATGGGCCCCATGGTAAGGTGAAATATACCGTGACTTGTTACTTTGCAAAGAGGTTTGAAGCCTTGAGGAGGATATGTTGCTCATCTGAGATGGATTTCGTAAGGTCTCTTAGTCGTTGCAAGAAGTGGGGAGCTCAAGGTGGGAAGAGCAATGTCTTCTTTGCAAAAACATTGGATGAACGTTTCATCATCAAGCAGGTTACAAAGACGGAGCTGGAATCGTTCACGAAGTTTGCGCCTGGATATTTCAAATATCTATCTGAATCAATTGGCACCGGAAGTCCGACATGCCTGGCAAAGATTCTTGGTATCTATCAGGTACTTTCGGAGGGCCTGAAATTCCAGTTGCACCACGCTTGGCTTCAATTATGCTAGTTGAAAAATGTGATAATACTTTACTGTGAAAACCAACTATTATTATGAAATTTTGATGAAATCTATAGTTAAAGCAACCTACAGCTTTATATAACAATACTAACAAGCCCTTTTGAATTCTTATCTTGCAGCTTAATAGATGAGATCAAACATATAGTTGACCCTTTTCCTCATAAGTGAAGCTTATAGTGGACCTTTAATTCCTTCTTAAAGTGCAAATCAAGTTTATGACAACTTTTTTTTCTTTTTTTCTTCTTTTTGACAAGTAGCTTACTTTAACTTCTTAAGCTTCATCGTTCATTGGTTTTCTTTTTTTCTTCTTTTTGACAAGTAGCTTACTTTAACTTCTTAAGCTTCATCGTTCATTGGCTTTTAGGTTACATCAAAGCATCTGAAGGGAGGGAAGGAGTCCAAAATGGATGTTCTGGTTATGGAGAATCTTCTCTTTCGAAGGAATCTTACTCGGCTTTATGATCTCAAAGGATCTTCCCGATCTCGATATAATCCAGATTCCAGTGGAAGTAATAAAGTTCTACTGGATCAGAACTTGATTGAAGCAATGCCAACTTCTCCAATATTTGTTGGGAACAAGGCGAAACGGTTGTTGGAAAGAGCTGTTTGGAATGATACTTCTTTTCTCGCAGTAAGTTTTCAAACTCTCCAACATTTTCATGAATCAAGTTGTAGCTTGGGACCTAAATGTTTTTGATAGCGAATCATGGACCCTCACTTATAAAAGGCTTCCTCGGCAAAATCATCTTTGGTTGAGTGATGGTTTCTAACCTGGAATGGGTTTACTCAGACTCCTACAAAACCTGCATTCTAGTGATTTATTGAGACATTGTCAAATGAAAACAAGGAAACTTTACACCTTACTTCCACTGGTCCAACTAAGATAGGAAGATTCTTGCAACGAATTGATTATGCAATTTGGCATAATCAATTCTCGTGCCCTACATGTTCCAATATCAAGTTGTTGCCCCTTGGGCTGTCCCGAGATACAAAAACATTTTCTTTGTAACTCATTTTACTAATGAATGTTTCATGTTTATGCAGTCAATTGATGTAATGGATTATTCATTACTGGTTGGGGTAGATAAAGAGAAGCATGAGCTAGTTCTTGGGATCATTGATTTCATGAGACAGTATACATGGGATAAGCACCTTGAAACCTGGGTAAAGGCTTCGGGCATCCTCGGTGGGCCAAAGAATGCGTCCCCTACCGTGATTTCCCCCAAGCAATACAAGAAAAGGTTCCGAAAAGCCATGACTACTTATTTTCTAATGGTCCCAGATCAGTGGTCTCCTTCAACTATCATTCCAAGTAAGTCCCAGACTGATCTTTGTGAAGACAACACTCAAGGCGGGACATCGGTTGAGTGATACTGTAAATCAATGTAACTGTAAATTCGCAAATGTAAGGGGTGGGATTATTCGTACTCCTGCCTTCCAGCTTGTCTTTTCATACATCTTTCTTTTTTTTATCCTTGTCAAAATTCGTTTGAATAGAAGTTCCATTTTGTAATTTTTTTTTTTTGGGTTAAAAGTGAGAATTCGTTATTAATTGTTCAGAACACGCAGAACAAGGCCATTGAAGCCATTAAAATTTCCCAGGGGGTATAATATTAGATAACCTCCCCAAGGAATTTTGTGTACATTATCTTCCTTGTATTTAGCATTATGTATGTAATGAATTACAATTGTGCAAATACAGATTTTGATATCTCTTGCGGGGTTGTGGTATTTGGGCATAACCTCGCCTTTCGGTTGAGTTCATGTGAACTCTTTTAGCTTGATGCTGGATATATTCAGTAGAGTAGTTCTACATATACAGACGTAACTGCACAGGTTCATCGGACACGTCTGCACATAAGCCTATGTTCAAAGACTTTCTCTATTCAGTTTTCATTTAACGGTGACATAAGGCCAGCCGTTTACTTTATACTACACATCTGGAATTGTGCATTGGAAATATGTTCTCACATATGGTTAATTTGATTATCTTGTTTCAAAGAGTCCCAGTGTTATCCTTGTTTAATCATTCTTGGTGAGTGGTATGTGAATTGCTTAAACAGCAAAGCAAAATGAAAGAAAACGTGTCATGATGAAGCTGCATTTACATCTCATTAGATTTGAAACAGATTTATCTTCCTTCTGTGACAAAAATGGCTCTGTTTATTCTTATTTCGGTTTCCAAATGATTTAAGTTCACTTCTTTTTCTCCCTGGCAACCGTTAGATACTTGTATTTCTGAAGATTTCTATGAACAATTATGTCGTTTGTTAAAGCTACAATATTATTGCATTACAGTATGCTCGAATCCGTACAGAAATATTTGCCGACCAAATCGAGATATGGATAAAATAATAAAAGGATTACAATACAATAGGTGAAATGCTTGTGTATGCTTATTTTGTACATTGCAACATTGAAGAAAAAACTCTCTGAGCTTTTACATTTTAGTGCACTTAGGCTTAAATGCCTCCGAGAAAATGATAGTGAAAGCAAGTACGGTCCGGTAGTCAAAAGACTTAGCATTGGGCTCTATGGTAGAATTTGTCGGGGGACTGGAGAGGCGGTGGTTTACCCAATTAGAAGATATTAGCAGAATGTGTTGAACCCATTAAAGTTGAAGTCTTTCCCACCAGCATCATCACCCTTAAGGTCACCTCCTTTAGCAATCTGAAGCCAACTTTTCTGAAGAAGATCAATGATATCTGCATCTCTGTACTCATCAAGAGACCCATTGGGAAATAACAAGTTATGTTGTGTATTCATCTTGAATCTGTATATGTATATATACATATGTATAGACACACACATACACACACATAGAGTTTGGTATATTACCTTGGATGATAACTTAATGTTGGACGAGGGCCCTCATCGTACCCTTCACATGTTATCTCTCCACTGTCATCTCTGTAGCAAACTATACCTCTGGAATGATCCTCAAATATCTATCATGAAAGATCTATGCTTTAGACATAATTTCAATTTTCAGAGGGAGAGAGAGAGAGAGGTATTGAAACAAACCTTGTTCCTTGAGGAAGATAAGATCTGAGGTGGGGGCGTTTTCTTGAGTGGAATTTGACTGTATGTGACCATGAATACCTTAGTAACATGCTTCTTGATTGGCATGAAATTCTCGAAGATGAGGGGAGATGAAGGAGAGAATCTTAGAGCCATTGATGGGGAAGAAGAAAGGAGGAACAATGTAGGTTTTCCACTTCTCTGGTTTTAGGTGGGCTATGGCTATGGCTAGATCAGGAATATGGAATAATGAGTGCTTGCTTAATAATACAGACATATTAGTAGATTTTTTTAATGGGTAATGTCTTGTCATGGTGCATTATTTAGGCTAATCTTATGGTTAGGTGGGCCATCTAGCTTATCTTCTAACTATTCACGATGGTGAAGAACCTCGAATTGTGTATAATGCATAGCAGAGCATGTTGCGTGTCTAAACGGTTGAATAGTATTTAAATAGTTAAAACGATACCCAAGAATTTTTGTGTGTGTCATACAGGATGTTCTGCGCGTCAAAATAACATTGTTTTAACCATTAAAATATTGTTTACAATATTTGAACAGCTAAATCGGTACTGTTTTAATAGTGTATTGTGTATTAAATATTCCTAATGAGGTAGGATGATGTGATTATTTTAACCTTTTTGATATTGTGTTTGGTGGGTCCATTCCATTGCAAGCTGTTTAAGGCTTTCAAGCCTCAAATTTCTCCTTTGCTTGTCTCTTCAGCTCACGCAAAGCCACAAGCATATTATTTTTTACTTGTTTCTAAAGTTCACACAAATTGCTGACTTTATCATTCGGATAAGTTAAAAAATGCAATTGCAGTACAGGACCTAATCTGCTATTTGTTGATCAACAACAATATTAATATCTCTCACATAGACCTAATCGGTCCTAATTTTATTTGGTTCTCCATTATTAGACAGTGAGATTGGCTCCTTAAAAATTAATCGAAATGTGCGTAAGCTGACTCGAAGAAGTTTTGGAGATGGGTCTCAGCACATTCACTAAAAGGAACCGATTCAATCTACCAAATGTGGAAACTGATATGTTTTGTCTTTTTCTCAAAGGTACCACTAGGAAAATTGGCAGGAAATGGTCTCCTTGGAATGTCATCACATGCAATTGAAATTTTGAGAGGCCAAATCTATTACTCTGTTGGAATCTATTTGACAGAAGAAAACTCATAGTAATAGTCACTTCGTACCCATAATAAATTAAAATTTTTTTTTGGCCAAACATAGCTCTGTCTAGTAACATAGATGGAGTGGGAGAAGACTGCCCCTTCAAAGAAGACAATATAAGCAGTAATAATAGGTTGTTCACATGAGAGTTGTACCCAGCGAAAGAAAAGTTTTAATAATTCAAGACCTAACCTTATAGGATGGTGTACCAACAAAACCAAACCCTAATTCAAAGACAATGAAGCATGAATGCTAAAAAATGATTCTTTTATCTGAATCGAGGTTTAATTGTAATCCGTTTGATAAAGACGCTTACCGTAGCTATTAATTTTGGACTTGTTTTATGAGACATAATTTCGAGGGTTAAAAGTTCATAGATTACGCAATTCATGGTTAATAGGATTATAAGCTTAATATTGTAAATTTCGAGTGTCTTAACATTCTTGGTTGAAATAGGAAGTCGGAGTGTGCAAGAGCTGTCATTGTCTACTATACATGTTCATCTGCAATCAATAATATTGGTTGAAATACATCTTTCATTTCATATTTTTCTTGGTGTTACAAGGCCACCATCAAAAGGGAAAAGGGAAGATATCTCTGACTTGGGTTCAACGAATATGGGTGATTATTCCTTACGAGGTATCACATATAGAAAAGTGAGGGGTATACCTAGTTCCCATTTGATTGATATGAGAATTCTAAACCTATGCTAGCAGGCTAGGAAACACTAGCATTTACTTAATAGGACAATTGCTGCTAAATGAAACTAGAGTCGTTCCTCACTTATGGACTCGTTCCATGAGAAGAGGGAAATAATTAATTTAGAGGAATTCTTCAAGGGAGCATATACATGTAAATTTTGCAAGACCACAGTAAGAACAGTTTGGTAGCATGCTAGCAAGAAGACAGAGAAGAGTACTGCATACCTGTTATGCGACAGGATATAGGGTTATGTGAAGTGTCTGTAATATATATATATATATATATATATATATATATATATACATATAGATGCACATTGAAAGAGGTGATCGAAGCCAGCAAGAAGCTTCACCAATGGATTTAATTAAGCTAAATAATATCTTTGGTCTATATTGCTCTTTCCCAGAAAACATATAGTATGTATCAAGACAAGAGCCCCCCCAATTTTGAAGCCTAAGGTTTAGCTCAAATGGCGAAACAAACGTTTTTCAAGAACCAATGTTTGGAGCCTTTCTACTATTATACATGTATGTGTTGAATTTGTCACCAAGTTCTTGACTCAAATATATGCATCTAAAAGAGGGTTACTTTGGCTTGTAGTTACTTTTGGATTATTAGATTATTAGTAGAATAATAATTCATCTTATTTGGGTTAAACTATTTATTAAGTTTCCTATCAACTCCATCACCCATTGAATAAGACTCTTATGTGTTGAGTCTTGCATTGTTTTCGTGTTAAAATTATAAAAATATCTAATTATGTCGTTTCTTGGATTTTGGATTCTTAAGATAAAATCATCATTTTCATTTTACCATTTGTATTTTTATGACTAAATTTACATCATTGATTTAGTGCAAATAAACTAAACTTATTTTAGTCTTACAAAGTCTTTTGTGGGAGAATAGTTTTGGTACATGGTCAAGTAGCATCATATTTTTTTTTTGGGGGGTGCAAATAAGTAGCATCATAGTTGCTTCTTATTTAACACATTTTTTCCACCTCCCAAAGCTAGCTCCCTCTTCTTTTCATGAAGTACTGTTTCGTCCATTTTCTCATCCACAAGGACTATTCTATTGCAGTTAAATTTATGATGTGGGGGGGAGCACTGAGCTTGTTCCACAATGCAGTAAAATTTGCTAGAACTGGATTTCTGACCAAGGGTTCCTGCTAATCGATGCCCTTTTTTCCCAATTTCAGCAACACTGCGACACTGTTCAACTGCCAACCCAGTCCTTTCCTCAACAGTGAAGAGAGTTTTGTGTCTCAAAACTGAAAATTATTCAAACTACAACAGATGCCTGCAGTGGTTCATGCTAATCCTAGCTCCAAACAACAACTATGGATCTCACAACCCCCAAGTACTTTGAAGCTCCATCCTTTTTAGCATCTCACATGGTAATTCATGGTGTTCACTGTTTAGTTTCTTTGTCTTGTTCTCATATCCTCTAATTTGCTGTTGTTTTCGGGTGTTCTGTGATTTAACAGCCATTGGAGGGAAACTCTAGTTTCTACCAGAAAAACATGGAGAACCCATTTGCAGATACCTGCCCTGACCCACTTTGCAAGCTCAATCTGAAAGAGACCTCTGAGTTTGTGAAGTCATTTCCAATGGCAAACCACATTACAAAAACCAGAACTTGTCTTGATGTCTCAGATCAGAGGAGGAGAGAGGACGGAGTGAATTCAGTCCCTAAGAGGAGCAATGTAGAAGCTCCTCCCACACCTGGCAGGCCCATTTTCAGCTTTAGTGCTGGAAATCGTTCAAGAAAAGGGTTCCCTTCCAAATGGGATGACGCAGACAAATGGCTTAATAATAATAGCAGCAGCTCTTGCCATGACTCCCCTGCTCATTTTCATGGCTCAAACTTAAAGACTTCGGGATCTTCAAATTTTCCCAAACAATTTGATGGGTTTAGGCCACAAACTGAGCTCTTTGCAGAGAAATCAAGGGTGACAGAGGAAAAGGTGTCAAAGGCAGTCTCAAACATTCACAGGTCTGTACATTTGGAGCATCATATATCTGCCAAAGATTTGAATGGGGATGTACTTCTTAAAGGTATGAAACTTTTCTTCAAATTTTGATCCTTTTGGCCTTACTTCCCCCAACTTTCCGTTTCCTGTCTGCCGCTCTCACTAATATACTGTTTCCCTTCTCTTTTTCTCTTCCAAAAGCCTTCATGTGAGCTTTTGGCATTTGAGTTTCCAGATTTTCTTTTTCTCTTCCAAAAACCTTCACGTGAGCTTTTCTTTTGAATGAATTTGTCAGTTGGGACAATCTTGAAGATAAAATATTTGGATTTTGTTGCGCCAGATGAAGGGAGTGTTTTGAAGTTCTTAGATGTTATTTTTTCTGTGTGGAATTATTGCTGGTTCTATCAGTACAGGAAAATACCCTTTATACGTACAAGATATTAGCATTTTGGCCAAAACCCAAATGCCATGGCTCATTGGAAGCCTAGAAGTCATGTGTTTCTGAATACCCAAAATAAAAACAGCTGTGGTTAATCTTTGAGGGAAACCCATTTGGATTCTGTTACTGCAGATAAGTTCACAAATGAGGTAGAAGCAGAACCCATTTTCCCCAAATACAAATTCTTTGAGTCAACTAAAGAAGGGTTTCTGTTTGGAAAATCGGATGAAAATTCTATGAAAGCTGCAGCGACGGAGATGGTTCATGAGGTTAAACAGAGAGATGTCGGCACAGAGATGACTCCGCTTGGCAGTTCAACAACTTCAAGATGCCACACGCCTTTCAAGAGCACGTCGCCTGCTCGGCATAATACCCCAGAGAATAGGTCCGGCCCGTTGGCCTTACTGAACTACCACAGCGACATCAGCGCCATTGATATTACCAAGTTGCAAGATAGCCATTTAGCTAAGCTACATAACGGGGCGCAATTCGATTCCATTGTTTCTACTTGGAGCTCAAGGGAAGAGGAGGAAGAGGACATATCAAAGAGCCTCAGGCATTTTGAGATTGGCAATAATGAGTGCAGGAGAAGTGTTTCTGAGTACTCCAGAGCTTGCTCATGGGAAGATGAGGAAAAGAACAAGAGGTGCCTCAGGTAAAAATGGGTGTGGGGTTGCTGCAATTAATCTCTCGTTTAATTACCATTTCGTTCGGTACAACTTATGATTAGAATTACAGGTACCAGAGAGAAGAAGCAAAAATCCAAGCTTGGGTGAACCTCCAAAGTGCTAAAGCAGAAGCTCAGTCAAGAAAGCTTGAGGTACTTTTTTGGACCCATTTTTTTGCTTTCTGGCTTCCATTAGTTTAGTTGCATATTGATTAGCCCCCAAAATGCAAAATTTCTGTTTGTGTATAGGATTAGTCTTTACCTTGTGACAAGAACACATGCGTAGCGATTGTGAGGCATAGTTGTTTTCTCCCCCATGTGTGAAAGGGTTTAACGAGGGCTGCTCTTTGATGCTCAAATCTAGAAGATTGAAGAGCACACATATTTGACATTTTCAGTTTTTAGTAAACCCTCCAAGATATCACACTTGGGATTTCTTAAATGTATTTGTTTGTTCATATATATATATATATAGCATAGGCTGTGGTGTGGCAAAAGGAAGAGAAGAGAGGATAGGAAATACAGTGAGTGAGAGAGGGAGTTAAGGTTTGGGTTATCTTCCTCCTCTGAGAGTTTTTTTGTAACTTGTTTGTGTGATACATAAATTTTTTTTCTCTTACGTATTGTCTATTGTGTGTGTGAGATTTCCCGATTCCTAACAAGTTAGGTATTTAACAAAAACCAGAAAATATAGAAAGAAGATAACATAGTTTTCTAACTGCATTAGCCTCCAAATGTTACCATTGGCATATTTGTCTCTTTCAGTTTTACACTATGAACTGGCTGAAATAAATGGGACTGTAAAGCATAGTTCCGAAGGCTTTGTCCATAGCATTGCTTGTTCATCTCTCGAGCCACCCGCCGCTCAACAAAGCTCTTGTCCTTTCGATTTTCTAATGTGGTTCAACCTCTATTTGAGTGTCTTCCTCCACCCAATGTATATTAAACTATGTAACTACTATTATATGCTTTCTGTAGGACGAAAAAGGAAAGAGAAGTCATCCCTTAGCAAATTTTTTATGCCTTGATGCAAGACAAATATTGTCATTAACCCCATGTGAGAGCATGTTGCCTTGGCAAAGTTCTAGGAAATTGTGGGGATCACTCGTGCTTCAAATTTTGAATGTATAATTCCCATTGGATAATGCACCGGTAACTCAATATAAAAATTGCACTGGTAACTCAATATAAAAATGGGACTCAATAGATTAATGGGACTGTTTTGTTTTTACTCCATTTTTTTACTTCCACACACAATCTGTATTCATGTGTTCTTGTTGTTGCTTGCGCAATCTTCGAAACATGGATGCGTTAAGCCAAAAAGGGAGTTAAAAACAGGGACACAAGGACGACAGACATGACATGTAATGCCATTCCTCATACAAAACATTAACAATAACCTCAACAGCTCTTTTTCTCAAAAATAAGAAAAAAACCTTTACTTATATGGACGTATTCATATCTTTACTACCAGCACATGCATGGGTTTATTTCTTAAGGCAGTTGGAATTTCGTTAGCTACTTGCTTTCTACAGGAAATTCTTATTTATTACTGCTCGGGAACAAGCTTCTTCCACTTTAAGTGGGACCAGCTTTACTTGAGGAAATCCCTAGTTATTTGCAGTGTGTGATGGAATGTTTTTTCAGGTGAAAATTGAAAGGATGAGATCAGATTTGGAAGAGAAGTTGATGAAGAGGATGGGTGTTGTTCATAGAAGAGCTGAGGAATTGAGAGCAGCAGCGCAGCTGCAACACTCTGAGCAAATTCTAAGGGCTACGAAACAAGCACAGAAGATAGTGAACCGACAAAATTCGCATTTCCCTGGCCATAGTTCTTGTGGTTGTTTTCCTTGTAATAATCATATTCTGTAAACAGTAGAAGAAAAGCTTCAAAATTCAACTGAAAGGCCTTGAACCCATTTTGGATGCTTTGCTGTTGAGCTGATTGTATAATACAGGAAGAAGTTAAGAGAAAATATTCTGCTGCGTTCTGAGTACTTCTCATTTCTCCAAGAGGGATGTCTCTCATCTTGGAATCCAATGAAAGGAATCCAACACGGGGGACCCTATTTGTGCACAGCGCAAATAAGGTGTGAGTCAAAATACTGTGCACAACAAGATACTCGATATCCGTGTCCAAAGAATCCAACCAGTAAAAGATGAGAAGGGTTTGTTTGTTGACTAAAAGCATTAAATGAACTGAGGTTGAATATGAAATAGATTTAGATGCTAGTACTTGTCAGTATGTGTAAAAACATGGTGCTGAAATCGATGAATGGGGGGCTGGTTATTTTTTCAGAGTTTCACTTTTGATAGTTTCTGCTGACCAGACCTGCGAAGATCTGCAACCTCTATACCTAGAGTAGAGTTAAAGCTATGCTTGAGACTAGAACAGAGAATCTTGCACTGAGTTAGAACGTACTCTACCTTGAAGTAGACTCAAAGCTATGCTCGAAACTGGAATTACAAGGGCAACACTTCATCATGGGTAATGGTTGGTCCTGAATATCCAGATATCCCTTTCTGAATTACTTGCACTATATTCTTTTTAGTTTGAACAGCAAGAGGAGCAACCAGTTAGCGTTGTTTGGTCGCAAGTATTCGGAGGACACTCCGATGGTTAAATTAGTTCTTGGAAAATATGGTTTTAATGGAAAAGCACTTAGTAATGTGAAATGACATTAGAAATAACCATCTCATATAGCAAGACGCCATAAATAACCGTCTCATGCACGACGACTTCAAAAATAACCGTTTCTACCTTTGGCGTCATGCATGACGCACCGAGTGTCAAGTACCGAGTGTCAAGTACTAATACATGTGGTCGTGCCGACTGCCGAGCTACCTTGCACCTACGTGGAGTTATAAAAGTTGGGTTATACTGTGGTCTCATGTCAATCACACTCTGTTCAACTCGACCTACACGCTGACTGTGTGTTCATAGATGGACTAATTGCTGGACATACGTATCGGTAACAAAAACGGTACAATAATGGGTACAGGTATCAATAATGGATACGAGTATCGAGAAAAGAATTGCACAGGGTTGTATGGGGTAGCTTGGACCTGCCTTTCTTTACAGTAGTGATGGACTTTGCAATGTATGCATGAGCTCTATTTTCCGCATTAAAGCTGCAATACAACATGCCGGATCATAGTAAAAAGATATTGTGTGATGTATTTCTTGCTTTATCCACAGTAAGATTGACTGCCTCTGACCCATGCATACACCAAATGTCCAATGTCCACACACATATGTGTGTGTATATATGTATAAATATGTACAGTTCACTTCTGTTTCATTGGTTTTCTGAAAACTGTATAATTCCCATTTCATTAGTACTATGAAGATCTTTTCTATATCTGATGCATGGGAGTAGTGACAAGTGGAGTTGATTATCTATCCCATTAACCCCTAAAACTCTCCAATATGACCATATGTTTTAGAGTTATTTCCACACACTTGACTCCTCAAAATGAATAAAATTGCCTTAGATATCTTAATAAATTTTGAATGTTTTCCCTTAGCGACTTATTGCTGAGATTTCGATTGGGACAAGGCTAACTAAAAGATTTCATGGGGCCGATTTGTTATTTATTAAGGAGTGATGGTTTTCTGATTCCATTACTTCTAGTTTATTATAAGTTTGATATTTGGCATTTATGGCACATTCACAAATATTCCACACATTAGGTGGCATTCCTCGCTAATGTGTTACCGTAAAGGAAAAATCTGTGTACACAGATTATCCGGTGAATGTGTCTGGAACTGTTGGATGTACATGGGGCTCTTGAATTATTAAGGGTTTCATGTGCATCCAATGATTTCGGACACATCTGAATTCGGATGTGTCCAGATAACCTGTGTTCTTACCATTACGATAAATGTCTCCTGATGTGTCCAGATAATCTATGTTTTGAGCATTACTCTACCGTAAAACATATTACACGAGTTACTCATTATCTCTCAATAACTCAACAAATATATGTATCAGTGTCTCATCTGGAAAAAAAATTGGTATGTGTTCTCAAGCCCAACAAAGGTTGATAAGTTTTTCCAAAGAGACTTTGAGAAAAGCCCATGAATGGTAGAACACTTCTTTGTTATTGGGCTCAAGGCCCCAACATGGCCTGTCCCACATTGAACGACCCGACTCGCCGTTTCTACTGAGTCGTCATTTCACTCTTCCTCCTCCTCCTCCGTAGTTGTCTTGCCTCTCAAGAGAAGGGTTTGTAGTTAACTGCTAAAAGACTGTAAGGAATCGTTGCAAGTTCCTTCATTTCGTCCTGGGTAGTAATCATTTTCGCTGTCGCTGATATATCTTGGGTAATTGACCGAATCGAAGATGTTTCTCACAAGGTGAGCCCTTTTTGCTACGAATCTAGGGTGGGTCTGGTTCTTTTTCATACACTCGATGCGTGTTTGGTATGTTTTATCGTGTTTATTTCGATGGGGTAAAATTATTTTTGTGGGAAATGTGGTTGAAGGACCGAGTACGATAGAGGTGTCAATACCTTCTCTCCGGAAGGTCGATTGTTTCAGGTTGAATATGCCATTGAGGCCATCAAGGTAACCTCCTCCTCCTCCTCCTCTCTCTCTCTCTCTCTCTCTCATACACACACACACGTACGTATATTCAGCTGTATATGTCTGTGTAATACGTTAATAAGTTGCATCTTAGTAAGGATACTTGGATTTATAACTGTGAATTACTACAGCTGGGATCCACCGCAATTGGGTTGAAGACCAAGGAAGGAGTTGTGCTGGCTGTTGAGAAGCGCATCACTTCACCACTTCTGGTCTGTCTGCTTTTCTTGAGTATACTCCCATCTATTTTACTCTGTTGTCTTTTAACATGTTTTTTGTCATATATGTTGAATTGAAATGTTGGTTTGCCTTTGGTTTTTGTAGTTGAAGTGATCGAAGTAAGCCAAGTGTGCATGTTATTGGTAGAATGTTATCTTTCAGAATAGAGGGAAATGAAGCATTATTGATTATTTATCAAATCATCGTCACCTACGGAGAGTGATGACTAGCACAGCCTACTAAATAGTAGCTGTGTATAAGAGCGAACATAATTAGAGATACTTTGGTGCATGTGGCGTGCAAAATCCAAGGAATGAACTTTCTATGACTTTGTGCCAGTTAATGCATTTTGTCCTTATTTGTTTGGTTAACTAAGAAATTACCTCTAGGTAAGTCAACAATAGGGAAAAGTTAGTATGGGACTGGAAATATGTCAAGTATCTTCAGATCGAGATCTCTTGCAAAATGATCTGCACTTTATGAATATCTTGTACTTGTTCTTAATAGTTGGCTAGTTGCCAATGGTTACGTGGCCTATATTTAGTTAGTTCATATCAACTGGTGTTTTTGAATCTGGGCTTTCCTTCTTTGTTAAGTAGAGTGTTTGGATAGTAAATCCAAGCTATTTGAACTTCATATGGTATTTCCTTTTGTGCAGGAGCCCAGCAGTGTGGAGAAAATAATGGAAATCGATGATCATATTGGATGTGCAATGAGTGGATTGATTGCTGATGCTCGTACACTTGTTGAACATGCAAGAGTGGAAACTCAAGTAATATCAGCATTGACATTAGGTTTCCCCTTTTTCAGTGGTGTGGAATTAATTCACGAGTTGATCTTTACTTTCTTCCTAACAGAATCATAGGTTTTCATATGGTGAGCCTATGACTGTTGAATCTACTACACAAGCTCTGTGTGATTTGGCACTGCGATTTGGTGAAGGGGATGAAGAATCTATGGTTAGTGCCCGTCTTTCTGAGTTTCATTTTTTATTGATCTGGAAGCACTATTGGTTATCGAGAAACACTCCTGCATCATGTTGTTTCTACTTTTCCTTTTACTTCCATTAGTTGTGCAGAAATTGTTTGTTGCAAGTAGTGCCTTTTGTGAGGAGTCATTAAAACTGAGCTGCATTTCAGACTCACTTGAATATTTCACTTGTTATCTTGAGAGTACAGTGTAGTGAATTGAGAGGGAAATCTTCTATCTTTGTCATTAAGATGATACATAGATGAAGATTCTGGCTCATTATTTATCATGAACGCTCAAAAAAAAAAAAGAATTGAAGGGAAATCTTCTATTTTTTCCGTAGTTGCTGCAATTTTTGAAGGGGAAGAGGTTTACTTGGATGCTATTACGTGGTTATGTTTTGGTTTTGGTAGTTCTTCCTTTTTTCCTTTGTTTCTTTTGTTGAGTCATCTAAGGGTGTTGTGCATATTAAGATCCTTAAGAATGTGGTTTTAAGAATGAGACACCTTCCTCATCCCCCTCCCAAACACCGGGATAGATGGATAACTTATACGGGGTATTATATATGCCCCCTCATAAGGCCCCTAACAAACAAGCCGTTAAAGGATATAAGCTTGTGGAATTGTGAAGGCTATGAAGTACTTCCTATTTGCCTTGCTTGAACCCTTGGGTAAATGGGTATTATGCAGTCATCTATTATGACTTAATTCCATTTGGTAGGAGTAATATGCACTGATTTATTCATGTGTTTTTTGTTAGAATTTCATGTATTTTAGTGGACTTTTTATTGGTCATTGATTAGAGCATTAGCATTGTGTCAATGGACTTTTCAATTCCCTTATGTGTTAAATCATATATATATTTTTTTGCTCAGCATGTGTTAAATCATATATGTTTCATATTATGTGTTTTCTAATGGGTTATATATTCCTTTTGTTGCAGTCTCGACCATTTGGAGTATCTCTTCTCATTGCTGGCCATGATGAGAATGGACCTAGCTTGTAAGTGTGAATTGAGTTTTGGGATATGCTGTCTTAAATATTTTGTTTTCAAGGTAACAGAGTAAAGCACTCGTACGTGCTCACCAACCAGTAGTTTTGTCTGGTTGCAAAAGTAAAAGTCAGGCGACAGTTGGTAAATCTCAATGTCGTTTGGTCTCTCATGGGCTAGGCGCAAAGTAAGTGTTGGGCCCGAGTGCTTTAAAGGGGCACACTCTGCAACTATTATGAAGTTGACTGAACATAATATAGTAAAAAGGAGAATTTAACTACGGAGAAGTGATGCTATAATCAACATTTTAAATATACAGTATTCACATTGAACTTGCAATCATGATTTAGATTTGTCAAACCTGCCACGGTGTTAAAAATATAAAGTTCCAATTGTCCATCATTGCATCAGTTTTGCCCTACATTTTGCAGTTGGACCTGTAGCTTTTGCATCATGTGCTGCGGCTAGGTTCTTTACCTGGACAACTTTCTTGGGCCCATGAATTTTTCTCTACGTATGACTGATTCCAAAAAATATCAGGTTTGCTTGGTACATGGATACGGCTACCAAAGAACCAAATCTAGCCAATTTAGTGGGTTGGTCTCATAAATACATCAAGCAAGCATCCAGTTGACCCAAATTTAGTCTCTTTATATAATTTTCAAATATTAGGTTGTGTTGATGCTGAGCTTGGTAAACCTCAGTTGTCTTCAGAATGCGATCTTAAATGGCTCCTTGCTTTACGGGAAATCACCAAGCAGCATATAATTGCGCTGGTGTTGGTCAAGCGCGAGTTAACTTGCATTGTCTTGCAGCCCTGAGGAGACTTCCATCCTGCATTATGGAGTTTCTGTTGCTTTCCAAAGCTTCTCATTAGTTGCTTTAACATTTAAAATCCAAACTGCGACGGAAGTGGTCCTTATTCCTTTCCTTGATTTCTCATTAGTCATTACTTTGTTATTCACAGATACTACACGGATCCATCAGGCACATTCTGGCAATGCAATGCAAAAGCTATTGGATCAGGTTCTGAAGGTGCTGACAGCTCTTTGCAGGAGCAGTATAATAAGGTAGATTTTGAGCCATTTTTTTCCCTTTTCGAAGGCTTGTGACTTCGGTTTTGCCTTATTGTACAATCTCTGCCAGGGAATGAGGTTAAACTGAAGTTCATTGAATTACTGCACCAGTGCTATTAATGTTTTGAGCAATTTTTTTTTTGTTCTCTGAGAGTTATCATCTGTCATTAAGCTAGTGTTGGAGAATCTGGCTAGAGGCTAACAGAATCTGGCCGGGATTATAAATCTCACCAAAACTTGTGTTCTCATGTTGTTCAGTAATACCGCTCGGCTTCCAACTTTCTTCAGTTCAATTGGGGTTAAAAAATTTGTGCCGTCTTCTTTGAGTAGCTGATTATATGTTCAACATGTTTTCAGGACCTTACACTTAAAGAAGCAGAGACAATAGCTCTTTCAATCCTGAAACAAGTTATGGAAGAGAAGGTAAGCTACTCTATTGTTATTTAAGGTTTCTGTGCAATAATTTTTGTTCCATTTTCTTTATCGTTCCCAATGCCCGTATTGCATGATCTTCAATTGTACTCTTAATCTAGCTGTGTTACATGATCCCAGGTGACACCCAATAACGTCGACATTGCAAAGGTTGCTCCGAATTACCATCTGTACACCCCGTCTGAGGTTGAGGCTGTCATAAGCCGCTTATGAGAGCAAAATCCCATCACTACCTTCCATTCATTGGTTGGCCTTTGAGATGACACTGCTGAGATTATGATTTGTTTTCTTCAGATTAATGATTTTAAGCAGGGAACTGTTTTTGTTTTGTTACGCAAACTATGTACTCTGATGAATGTAAAACTTTTTACATGATAATGAATTGCACGCTTGTGATGGATCTTTTAAGATATCCTGTGCCATGCTAAAGCCCTATGGCTTGATGCGTATATTACGGGGTTTGCAAATAGGCATTGGAAACATACTTTTTCTTGCAATTGTGTAGACCCTCCATCTAGTTGTCTATCTAGAGCAACCGGTCTACATCTTTCCCATAGCCTTGAGGCTGTCTCTCGATCTCCTATGTGTGAAATCGAAGGGAATAGTTCCTATATAAATTTCCCATGGTCTAATTCCACATTTTTTGGCATGGCGTTAAGTGAAGATTGGGGAAAGTGGAGCGAAATTTCCTTCGGGGGTTGCTTACTTGATTGGATTATTGAAGGCAGTCAACGTGTCAACTGAAGCATACTTCTTAATAGTAGAATACTTGGTGTAATTGGAACGGGTTTTTAGGTTTACTTTTTCTTTCATGGAAAGAAAGTCGTGAGAAATACACTTTGCATGCTTCTTGGTTCTGCATAGATTCATGAGTTAGTTGGCTCGATGTGGGGTGAGGCTCAGCCTCCGAACCATACGTGAGACAAATTTTTGCTCATGCACCCCGGGCCGAAGACAGGGTAAGAATACTGTCAAACAAAAACTAAGAGATGGGGAGATCCAGCAGCTTGAATTGAAAGAATACTCTCAACCAAAAACAAAGAGAATGAAAACAAATACATTTTGGCTGTTGTAAAAAAAACAGTGGGGATATTGCCAAACCAGTAATGCAATTGATCAGGTGCATAGTACAACTCCATAATGCACTGGGGTCTTGCTAAAAATATATTCTTCGCTTTCGAAGGCGTGCATTTACCTAATTAGGCATTCACATCTTTTTCAAAAATCCCAGCTTACATTCAGTCTTCCGAGTAAATATCCACCAAACTAAAACAGAAAGGATCTGTGAAATATGGAAAATCCAAAGCAATTGGGTGTAAATTTATTTGGTTGTAACCATGATGATGTCCCCTTGTTTGCAGCTGAGAAAATTATTCACTACATGAAAACTCACAAGTTGACGACTAACAGAAAATTGTCCTCCCTGTATGTCAAAATGGAAAAACAGGATTCATCATTTTTCCACTTTAAAAACAAGAAACATCCTTGAACACGAGTTCGAATGCATAATATCTGTAGTCCTTCTCAAAATACGATTTCAAGAATGCGAATCGATGATCGTTCAGTCACGAAATTCATCCATGAACCCTTTATGGAAGTCTGTCAGACGGGAGACTATGGCCGGAATCTTTTCCTCTTGAGGCAGTATCGTGCACCTAAAATGCCACGTTCCAGGAACCTTGCGAGAAAGAAAGCACCACGTCACAAACAACGAGGATTACTAACAAGGACAGAGAAGAAACAATCAAAATACACCAGATACGAAGATTAGTCATGGAACTATTATTCGTGACTTCATGCGCTTAAAGGTAACCAGTAGACATTCAAAAATCAAGAGAGCTATTTCTTGCAAAAAGAAGGGGAAAAATGCAATCTTCTGCCATTCTATGAGAATGTTATTGAGAGTAATATAGTAACGTATTGATTGGCTAAGAATCATATACCATATCCCATCAAACAAAGCACTTTTCCGAGAAGTGCCAGACATATAGTACTTAATGGCAGTCTAATATGAACACCAGAATTGACTGCTAACTCTGATAACACACTCACCTGTCCAAAGCCCGATCCTGGGACAACAACAATTCCAGTGGCGTTAAGAAGGCGGCGGCAATAGAATGCATCTGGAGCTGTTTTTGCTGCTTCTGCTGCCTTAATTGCTTTCTGGGGCAGGTGAATACTGGGAAAGAGATACATTGCCCCTTCTGCTTTGTTGCATGTTACACCCTCTAAACTATTGAATGCATCTTCTAAGGTCTGTTTTATCCCCAAAAAAGTGCCAGAAATGATTTGGATATTAAGGAGGCATAGTATATCATATTATTGAGGTAAAAGATCAATATACATTAACGAACACCCAAGTTGTATTAGAAGTATGCTCCTATTTCTTGCACATGAGAGATTTATAAATGTTCCCGTAGAAGCTACAAAAAAATCCATTTACTACATCTCAAAATTCAATTTATTAGTTTGCTAAAATCTTTCACCATTTTGACAAATGCCTTAGTTTGAACTCAAAGAATGAGATTGTTGATTTCAACCTACCTTTGCACGCCTAGCTAAAGATGAAAGGATACCATCTTTCTCCGCAGAATAGGACTCATATGACTCATCACCGACCTGCACACTAGCCGTATGAACTCAATCAGACAATAATGGCAGACATGTAAAGGGGTAGAAATACTGGTACTGCTCATACCAAAAGAATGTAGTCATGCTTTATTGATAACTTTGTATCAGCTCAATATCAGAAACAAAGGGATAAGAGTTCTGAATTAGAACCAGTCCCCTCTTATTATGTTCTCAAGTGCATGGCGCTCTATTCCGTAACACTAATCTAAAGAGAGAAAACTTGACCTTGGGAGGGCTCATTACGAGGCTTGCAAGAATTTGACCAGAGATATTCGAACAAAGATTCACAGATGCTATTTTGTAAATTTGTTCCCTTATCTCAGGACTAAAACCAGTGACCTCCATGTAACCTCCTCTCTTGCCACACTCCCCGTGATACCCTGAAGCCACCAAGAAAATTGTCCATCAACTCATAACTCTTAACATTCCATCGATAGCATACCAAATTGATAATGAATTAACATACCTTTAGAGACTGATTGAAAAGATACCAATGGGATGTCGTTATTGCCGTACCCCAAAGTACGGGATATTTTTTTGAAAGAGTGAAACTTTTTGTCAGGAACATATATATTTTCCTGGTACACCTGTAGAAATTCATGACACACATTTAAGATGAGCCAAAGTAAGCTACTCAAATCTCCAAGAAACTGAAAACTACTCACTTCATCTGCCAGAAGAACAAGACCTTCTTCCTTGCAAAATTCTACAATTTCACACTGGTTGTCCTCAGCAAGAACCTGTAGGCATAAGTTTCCAGATCATGAAACAAATTAACAAGGTGCTATATCATAACAAAAGAATTACACCAATCCAAGTAACCTTGCATAATGAAATGGAAGTTTAGTCCAATTATTCCACAGCAGAAGCAGAGGAAAAGGACTGTTGATGCTTTTTTTATTCTAAGCAGTATCAGGTTTGGGGGTTTTCTAAAAGATTGTAAATTCCCGAATCAAGGAAAGATTCTAGTGAGAGAAGTGGCGGAATTTATATATGGCCTCACGAGAGTCTCTGAATGCTTAGGCATTGAATCAATATTTGATTGGATGGATAATTGAGTTTTTTATAGAAAAAGTGAAAAAAGAAATTCTTTTCAACCCTAGTCAAGAAAAGAACATAATATACTTCCGCCCGACTCTTTCATAGAGACAATTGGGAGACGGTACGAATTAGATCAAATGGAAAATAGAGGTATGGAATAGATAGTGTGGCTCTTTCTTTAATTTCATAATAGCTCTTTCTTTAATTTCATCATCCGTAACCAAACTATTGCTTACCTGCCCTGTAGGGTTGCCTGGATTTATCACAACCAAGGACCTAACAGTGATGCCTTTGGACTTGGCTGCTTCCAATTGCTTCTTTAGCTCAGGAATCTCCAATCCCCACCCTGTCGCTTCATTGAGATAGTAAGGAACCTGCAAAAGCGAGTTTAGAATGGATAGTCAAATACTCTCACAGGAGATGAAGACCGACAAGAAGACATCTTCAATCATTGAATTTCCAGATCATCACAGATCAACACGGCCACGTCAAGGTTTTAAACTTTATTTCAGTTCGACGATGTTCAAAAACAGCCAAAATTTCAAAATTGAGTACACCTGACCAATCTCTTAGACTTTCAGTCTGTATTTGTTTTTAAATTGCACAAACATACAAGAGTGCCACCATGGAGGGCAATTGAAGCAGAGTACAGAGGGTACTGGGGAATAGGACAAAGAATCCCATCTTTCTCCGATCTAGTCAGTAACTGCATCATCATGTGGACCTGAAATGAGAGAAAGTGAAAATCTGTTACCCATGCTTGATATTCAAGTGCCGCAGTTTCTGAATTCTATTCAGTGTCTGTAGTTAGAAAGGAGTGAATCAAAGTTCACCGCTGGACTTGCACCATCTGTCAAGAAAATATCATTAGGATCAGCTGGAAAACCGTCTCGCGCTTCAATACCAGCAGCAATTGTGTCACGTAATCCCTTAACTCCCTGCCAAATTGTACATATGCACATTACATACCACATATCTACAGGATTATTGTCCTAAACCTTTCCACTTTCCCACCAGAGGACAACTACCTGGCTGTGACTATATGCACCAGTTGCTCTTCCAGGAATTTGATCCAGGATCTGCCAAGCTCGCTCAATTGCATCCGCACTAGCGAAAGTCAGAAAAGGAATAAGAAATTATTGATAATCAACAGGTTATAATAACCAGTTCATCACACAAACAAAAAATGAAATTCACAAGCTGGAGATGATATAAATAGGAGATAATTTGCTCTTTGTTCTTGAATGACTCAAAATTTGCCTTTTTTTTTTCTTTCTTTGACATTTTCAATAACAAGCCTTTGGTATACAAGCCTCACCAAATACTTGGCTCCATAAGTGCAGGTTTTATGCAAAATATTGCTGCAAGTAATTATATCACTTCTAATTCACGCCTATTTCAAAAATTTGAACCGTAGAATTTTGCCACGTAAACTGCAATGATACTTGTGCAAGAAAGATCACATGCAGACGTGGTAAATGACATTGCATATCTAACTTCCCTAAATTCAACACATGAAATGGGACTTTGAAAAATGGAAGGTAAGACCAAGAGGGACAGATGGAGTAATATTCAGGCACGTACAATACAGTTTATTATGATAATCCCCCACCAGGCCAATCACCCATCCCTCAACACAGGGATGCACAACCTGGCAAGGTTAGGACATGTCCAGGAGCCCAGGGGTTGGTGCTCAGTCATGGGCCACCGAGGCAACATGTTGGATTACCAGGAAAAGTTGCTAGCTTATCCTTTGAGGTGGCTCCACTCTGACTAGTCCTAGACATGAGTGAGAGGCCTTCGCAAAAAGATCAATCTAGCATGTGATACCATACAACAACTGCTCAGAGAGACTAGCACAACTGAGCTGGCCTGGCCCCCATGGTCAAGCTCTCCTACAAAAGGTCTTCTCCTTCATACGTAGAAGACACATCCACAAGACGAGAAAGCTCATTCACATGTCAAGGTCCCTCGTTAGAGTCGATACATCAAGGACTCCCACTCACTACCACTAAGTGTGTCCTCGAGTTTGTTCAGATGTGGGATGGTTCTGGTAGAACAGCCAAAGAGAGAGGTTCTCTCGATCAGATATGGGATGATGCATGTTTATGGATTAGTTGAGATTTAAGCTGAGATATGGCACAATTTTCCAGCAGTGTGAAATAAAATGACTAGTGTAGAAAGCACGTAACCAAGTATAAAGATTCCCTACCTAAATAAACCCTGTGTTTCGCTTTTGTCCAAAATGGCTGGATGGTCACACAGTGCGAGAACCTAAGGATAGCAATGATTAAGTATCGCTTGAGCCGAAAAATATATATTACTTGTACTATAAACTTCAAGCTAACAAACCTCTCGGAAAAAAGTAATTGGTTGCTGACTGAGAGATTGAGGATTTCCAATATTGCAGTAAAGTATCTGTCATAATAAGAGGAAAATAAGCAGAGGCAGAAAACCCATTAGTAAATTGTGCTCTGAAGACATGTGGTTTTTCCATGAGGTAGCATTAAATGAAGAAGAAGCTTTTTTACAGAATGATGTCCATATTTTACACAATCTACATAGAAACATTTCCCAAAGAAATAAATAAAAAATCCGACTACATAATCTCTGTATCAGTCGAATTGTGGTTGATAGAACTGCTTGGTTCGTCAATGGTAAATTATGTGTCACAAATATAGATTACTTAGATAAGAAGAGGTCATTGATCATTCACAAAGCATTATGGTAACTAAGTTGTTAAAGGACCAAGTGAAGAAAACTAAGAACACCCATCCCGTTTTGTATATATACGGTTGTTGGATATAGAATCCTTGTAGTTGGCTGACCCAACATCCAGCTGATAGAGGGAAGATCTTTGAAACAACAGTCTGGGAGAGGAAGAGAAAGCTTTGAGTTTTCTTATCTTACTATAGCTCTTGGGGTACCACAAAAGAGGGATTAGTAATATTGGTGCACTGATAAACCACAAACACCTCCCTCGTTGGGCTCCATGCACTTAGACAAATCAATAGTGACAGGAAACCGGACACTCATTACAAAGCTCCAATAAATAAATCGCATTCCCCCTTCCCAGACCCCGTAGTGACGCATGGGCTACCTTACCATCATATTGAGAAAAAAAAAATAAAACATGTACCTCGTCAAAAGGATGAGAACCTGGGTTTTCTTGTAATTCTTGCTGCAATTGCTGTTGCATAGAGACAACAGAAACTACAATCAGAGAGAGAAACGGAATGCACCAGTCACAAGTATCAAAGCCAGCATATACATCCAGTACCCGTGCAGTCATTCCCAACCAAATTTCCAGTTGACAAGTTTACTCACCTTCATTTTCGTTTTTAAGGAGTCAGTCTCCATCACTTCATGTGAGAAAATGTCTATTGAATCTAACCACAATGGAATCTCAATCCTTAGAAGACAATTTTACACATCTAGAAAAAGATCATAGATCAAGTGCATGGGCTTGAATCGGACTCAATTTACGGATTATCCGGGGACAACATGATAGACCTTCACCACTCCTTCAAGCATTATTGTTTTTCTACTGTTCTTGTACAACCTTACTCCCTTCTCCTTGAAGAAAACCATATTCCTATTTTTAAAGCACATTTCATTGCATAGCAAGTGTAGAACATAGGGATGTATGTATCTCTCTCAAATGTTTACTTTTACTTTTAATATCTTACCGACAGGCGACAGGCATATAATAAATGTGGACGTTACCTGGGCCAAGGTGACGATCTCACCACGGACAGCATACTCACATTTCAAAACCTGCCAGGAAAGAACATTTATCAGTTAAAAAGAGCGGCAGCATGTTTTCAGAAGAAAAACTTCAAGTGAAAATGCAAAGTTCAGCAAGGAACCCGATTCCCAATATTAATGAATTCGTAACTAACCTGCCCCTACTTGACTATACTAATATGTAAGAAAACGATACTTAATTATGATGCCACTATCCTACTGGACTTAACTACCCACGTATAAAAATTTAAAATAAAAAACTTTCATGTACCCATCATACCATTATTTTATGGATTTGCATCCTCTATATTACATGAATAGAATGGAGAGGTCCATTTTATTAAAATAATTTTTTGCGCCTCATAAAATAAGTGGATGGTCTAAGGGCTTTCGGATAAGTAAGAGTAAAACTGAGTATATGGTTTGCAAGTTTAGTGATACCCGAAGTGCGTACGAAGAAAAAGTGATGATTCAAGATCAGGAGATACCAAAGAGTGACCGTTTTAAGTATTTAGGCTCTATTATTAGTCAAGATGGAGAGATTACGGATGATGTGACCCATAGGATCCAAGTGGGGTGGCTCAAGTGGAGAAGTGCTACTGGTGTACTGTGCGACAAGAGGGTACCCACAAAGTTGAAGGGAAAATTCTATAGAACTGCTATAAGACCAGCGATGCTTTACGGGACAGAATGCTGGCCTATGAAGAAACAACAGGTGACCAAGATGAGTGTAGCGGAAATGAGAATGTTGAGGTGGATGTGTGGTAAGACTAGACGAGATAGGATTAGAAACGAAACAGTCCGCGAGATGGTAGGCGTAGCACCTATAGATGAGAAGTTGAGGGAAAATAGGCTTAGGTGGTTTGGACATGTCTATCGTAGACCTACGGAGGCAATAGTTAAGAGAGCGGATAGGATAGCTTTGCATAGCAATGCTCCGGGGAGGGGAAGACCCAAATTGACATTAGATGCGGTAGTGCGCAAGGATTTAAGTCTACTAGGGCTAAGTGAGGAAACAGCACTTGACAGAACTCTTTGGAGGAAAAGGATTCATGTAGCCGACCCCAATTGATTTGGGACACAAGGCTCAGTTTGGTTTGGTTTGGTTTGGTATAAAATAAGTGGATGAATGGTTTGGATTGACCACGTATGTTTGACTTGAAAATGAGAGAAAATATAGACCAATAGAGAGGAAATCTATTAAGTATACCATCAAACTCGAAGAATTCTAAAAGATGGTTTCATTTAAATTAGTTTTTGTAGACTGTTGACTTTATAGGAGTAGATAAAATATCATTCTTTGAAGCGAATGAAAGCGATTCCATGCACGCACGTCAAACTCGAAGAATTCTAAAAGACGGTTTCATTTAAATTAGTTTTTGTAGACTGTTGACTTTATAAATGCAGATAAAATATCAGTTTTTGAAGCAAATGAAAGGCAATTCCATTTACGCAACTTGAAAATGAGAGAAAATATAGACTAATAGAGAGGAAATCTATTAAGTATACCATCAAACTCGAAAAATTCTTAAAAGATGGTTTCGTTTAAATTATTATTTTTATACTATTGACTTTATAAGTGTAGATAAAATATTTTTTGAAGTGAATGAAAGGTGATTCCCCCTCCCCCGGCTTCTCACTGGACTGAAACCTATTTCTACTGCATAGATAAAGTTTATCATTGGATGAACTCGTAGTGTCGGTGAGAGCGTACCCTTTATTTCTACTCTTTCTCTCTTTTAAGAACAACTAAGAATCTAAATATAAATTGCTAACACATAATTCAATAAGTTGTTGGAATTAATTTAACATTTGAAGAGTTGTTCAGATTCAATGTGTATACGCATTTAGTTATGTCTATGTATTCCTAGGTGAATGTACCTTGTAAGGTTCATGTGTCTAAGTCTTGGTAAGCGTAAGTCGCTTGGAGAGTCAAGAGTTTGTGTGCGATGGATCAATGTATGTGTTTAATGTGTGGAGTCTAGTAGATTCTAAGTCCTCTATAAATAGAGGTTATTGATCATTGTATGAAGTAAGAAAGAAGAGTAGGAGAAGAAAGAAAGTAAGAAAAGTGAGCTTGTATGGCCTTTGGGTCGTATAACTCCTCAATGTCTTTATTTTAGTGATCCTCCACACTATATGTTTATGATTTGTTAGTCATTGAGTAACTACCATATTCCGCTGTGTAATCTCTTGACATAGTTTTCTAAAAATTTCCAACATGGTATCAGAGCATAGTACGATTCTTGGATGGATGAGCGTATTGATCAGAAGTAGATGGTCATGTTTTTTCTCCCCATTAGTACAAAGTTGGTGATCTGATGATTCGTTGAGTGGAGGAGCTATGAGCTGTTGAAACGAAGCTCATGTTCAAAAAAAAATTATGGTGGATTTTTTATGATGCTCTCACCCTGTATGCGTCTCCAGAGACAAATATGTGTGTGACCCATTGAGAGGATTGCTTGCTAGGAGAGAAGGATTTCCGTAAGGGTTTGGAAATCAAAGACATCTTCATTCAAGAGCACAATTTCTCTTGAGTGTGTGAAGCCCAATGAGTGAATGGGAAACACATAATGTGTGTTTTGGCAACAATTGAAGTTTGTGACAATTTGTTTTTGTCTTTCAAGGTGATAATGTCAAGTTTGCATCAAATTGAAGTGATGATTTCATTCAAGGTTGTTCTCAGTGAGATCCTTTAAAAATTGAAGTATCCACTAGCAGTTTACTCAACTAACAAGTACACGGACCAAATCATACTCCAATTTTCATCACGAGTGTTGAAATTTATGAAGATCAAGAGAATAAGAAGATATATGAGAGAAAGGAGTGAACAAAAAAGCATGTTGAACATGCTGTTGCTTTAGAGGTGATCATGTATCTTAAGAATCGGTATGGGATCATTTTCCAAACCAAACCAAACCAAACCAAACTGAGTCTTGTGTCCCAAATCAATTGGGGTCGGCTACATGAATCCTTTTCCTCCAAAGAGTTCTGTCAAGTGCTGTTTCCTCACTTAGCCCTAGTAGACTTAAATCCTTGCGCACTACCGCATCTAATGTCAATTTGGGTCTTCCCCTCCCCGGAGCATTGCTATGCAAAGCTATCCTATCCGCTCTCTTAACTATTGCCTCCGTAGGTCTACGATAGACATGTCCAAACCACCTAAGCCTATTTTCCCTCAACTTCTCGTCTATAGGTGCTACGCCTACCATCTCGCGGACTGTTTCGTTTCTAATCCTATCTCGTCTAGTCTTACCACACATCCACCTCAACATTCTCATTTCCGCTACACTCATCTTGGTTACCTGTTGTTTCTTCATAGGCCAGCATTCTGTCCCGTAAAGCATCGCTGGTCTTATAGCAGTTCTATAGAATTTTTCCTTCAACTTTGTGGGTACCCTCTTGTCGCACAGTACACCAGTAGCACTTCTCCACTTGAGCCACCCCACTTGGATCCTATGGATCACATCATCCGTAATCTCTCCATCTTGACTAATAATAGAGCCTAAATACTTAAAACGGTCACTCTTTGGTATCTCCTGATCTTGAATCATCACTTTTTCTTCGTACGCACTTCGGGTATCACTAAACTTGCAAACCATATACTCAGTTTTACTCCTACTTATCCGAAAGCCCTTAGACTCTAGTGCATCCCGCCAAATTTCTAATTTAGTATTAACACCGCTAGCAGTATCATCGACAAGGACAATATCATCTGCAAACAACATACACCATGGAATATCCTCTTGAATCTGACTAGTCAATTCATCCATAACTAAAGCGAAAAGGTAAGGGCTCAAGGCTGACCCTTGGTGCAATCCTACTGTGATGGGAAATTCACTCGTCTCCCCTGCTGGTGATCTAATGGCAGTGACAGCACTTTCATACATGTCTCGAACAACATCGATATACCCTTTGGTTACTCCCTTTCTCTCCAGAACCCACCATATAATGTCTCTGGGCACCCTATCATAAGCCTTTTCTAGGTCTATGAAAACCATATGAAGATCCTTCTTCATTGACCTGTGTTTCTCTACCACTCTTCTTAGTAGGTAAATAGCTTCCATGGTCGATCTCCCAGGCATGAACCCAAATTGTTTCTCCGACACCATAGTCACCATCCTCAAACGATGCTCCATAACTCTTTCCCACAGCTTCATCGTATGACTCATCAACTTAATACCTCTATAGTTGTTGCAATTTTGAATGTCCCCTTTGTTCTTGTAGATAGGTACTAAGGTACTCCTCCTCCATTCGTCTGGCATCCTCCTAAATAAAATAATTTTGTTGAACAACTTTGTCAACCAAGTCACCCCCAAATCACCTAGGCTTTTCCACACTTCAATAGGAATACCATCTGGTCCTAAGGCCCTACCCGGTTTCATCTTCTTCAAAGCCTTGGCCACTTCGGACTTTTGTATCCTCCGATAAAACTCGTATTCCATTCTCTCGCTAGGAACGTCAACTTCCTCCTCACCAAAACCTTCTTCATGTTTCTCGTTTAACAACTTCTCGAAATACGTCTTCCACCTATCCTTGATATCCTCATCTTTCACCAACACTACTGAATCGCTACCTTTTATACACTTAACTTGAGAGAAGTCTCTAGCTTTCCTTTCTCTCAGCTTGGCGAGTTTATAGATATTCCTCTCCCCATCATTTTCCAATATGTAAATTTACAAGAGCTGAAATTTGTAGAGGAGAAGTATCAAGAATTGAGGTATACATGAGAAACTTCTCATTGAAGCTGAAATGTTGGAGAAGAAGCTTGAAGATTGTCTTGACCCGGGCGAAGAATCTTGTGGTCGGAGCATGGTTTGAGAAATTCCAAATTAAGGGAGTGTTGGAATTAGTTTAGAATTTGAAGAGTTGTTCAGATTCAACGTCTATACACATTTAGTTATGTCTATCTATTCCTAGGTGAACGTACCTTAGAAGGTTCATGTGTCTAAGGGTGTGTTCGATTGAGTGTTTCTGAAACTATTTTTGGAAAAAAAAACACTGAGATGTTGTTTGGTGTAAGTGTTTCAAAAAAAATTTGGGAGTTAAATTTTTTTGGCGTTTTAAATGTGCTCTCTCTCTCTCTTCTTTTATAGAGAAATGAATGTTATTTGGGAAAAAAGTAAAAATGTTTGTGAAAAAATTTTAGAAAACAAGTTTCCAAAAATTTTCTGGGAAATTCCCAGCCGAACATAGCCTAAGTCTTGGTAATTGTAAGTCGCTTGGAGAGTAAAGAGTTTGTGTGTGGAGGATCAATGTGTTTAATGTGTGGAGTCTAGTAGATTCTGAGTCCTCTATAAATAGAGGTTATTGGTCATTGTATGAAGTAAGAAAGAAGAGTAAGAGAAGAAAGAAAGTAAGAAAAGTGAGCTCTGTGCGGCCTTCGGGTCGTATAACTCCTCAATGTCTTTATTTTAGTGATCCTCCACATTATATGTTTATGATTTGTTTTGTCGTTAAGTGACTATCATATTCCGCTGTGTAATCTCTTGACATAGTTTTCTAGAAATTTCCAACATAAGTTTGGCTCAGGAGTGCACCCTTCTACATTCCAAACAACCAAAGGAAGAGTACGTCTAGCAATACTGATTTGATTAAGAAGGTGGTGGAGAAAATAGCTGTGTGTCAGTCAAAACCCATATCAATCTACGATGAAAAGACAGAAAATAGTGCAAAGGCAACAAGAAGTTGAGGGGAAGCTACATGCCCAATAGCTGGAAGTTCTCCAAAAGTACGAAAATTTCACTAAGCAAAACACCACCACAGAAACAGAAGGCTATTAAACAAGACGTCATCTCCCTCTAACAAATTAATAATATTTATGAAGCAAAAACAGAAAGAGAAAGCTTTATTCTGAGACTAACAAAATTTAAAGTATCAGAGGTGGAAAAAACTAGATGAAACCAAGCATCAAATGTGTCCGGGACATTTCCAAAAAACACAAAAGAAAAACCAAATCTTTGCGACAATGAATCAACATTCAAACACGATTACAAACCAAACAGAGATCCAACCCCACTCGTTAAGACCTGTTATTTAGGAGTTTGCTCCCTCGGTCCCAGGTTCTGTTAAAAAACCTCATAACTTTTTATCAAACACTTATGGGGCCATTTCATACAAATTTTGCCTACTTTTAATTGGTCCCCGAGATTGGTTGTCTTATGGGGCCATTTTATACCTGATTTTAATTGGTCACAAGATTAGTAGTCGAGATGTGCGTAAGCTTATGTGTCGCTCTGAGTTATAAAAAAAGACAAATAGAGATCCTAAACGCACAGAACCTATGGAACAGTAAGAGAAGAAATAAAATTAAAAAGAAAAAAGAAAGGATCTAGACAGAAAGCATGTACAGACGGGTAAATGTATGGAACGGAGGACATACCTTGGGATTGATGGTTTCAACAGTGAGTAAAGAAGGGGCCATTGAATCAGAAATAGAAGAAGGTGATGGCGGAGACGTCAAGAAACGGAGAGCAACTTGAGTTAACAAAGGGGAGAAGGGAAATCTGGGGAGAGGAGAGAGAGGACGCTGCGACCCGGAATTGGAGGACCCAGTACGAGCAGCAATAGTGGTTGTAGTTTTGACGAACTTTCTTGACTTGTCGGCTGCGAATCTCCACATTGTCCAGTACCCAGTTTCTCTGCACCTAGTTTATGAGTTGAAGCGGGCGGTTTTTGGGGGCACTCTCTTTTAGATCATTGACCCCCAAATCACGAAAAGCATCCACCTCCGTTTTACCTACTTCGTGGCTTCTTTTCACAATGGGCGTGGGGTGAGAAACCTCTCCCCCCACCTCGCTCTGATCCTATCCCCAAAGTTCTTTGTTTTTTTTTCAAAGGAGTAGGTAGATAAAGGAAATGATTAAAAGTGAACGAACATGCGTCCGAAACTATTAAATACACGAAAAATATGTTTGTAGACCATTTCCGGATATATATTTGTCCGAATCCATGCACGAAAAATATGTTCCTAGACCATTTTGGATGTCACTAGTAAAAGGAAAAATTATAAATATATAAATGTGCGTGTTTGTATTATTAGTAAAATTTAGACGTAGTGACGTACTTCTAAAGCTTTAGAGCCTAGACCCTTATTATTAATATAAAAAAATACTAACTACCATTCTTGAATCAGGGGCTTTTAAAAAGTAAGCCGAGTCATTCGTTTCGTAAAAATAAAACCTCTTTTGAACCGATCGAAAAATCCAAATTTTTTAGTCATCTTCCTCTAAGTTCTATACGTATCGAAAGGTTTAGAAATGCAATAAACAAAGAAAACAAATCCATCCAAAGATTTGAAACCCTCTCCTTGACAAGTCCCTTTTTAATTCGTCTTGATTAATTTACCTACTTAGGTCTTCTCATTTTCAAAGTCCTTCAGGATTGAATCCATTCAGCGCTGAATGCAGATGTATATTCGATTGATTAGGTGGACGAAAAGCAAAAAATAAGAAAGAGTGGTGCAATTAGGTATTTCCTTTGGTATATATTATTAGCATGTAAAGTTAATTTATCTACTAGATTCCTATTAAGCTTTTGTCTTTTCCAATACAATTAAGATTGTTAAGTCGATTCAATTTATGTTCATCCCGATTAAATTTTGGAGATTGATCTCACTGTTGAGTAGGATTGTAAATGAGCTAAGTCAAGTTGAACTTTGGAGTGCTCAAGCTCGGTTTGTTAACTAAACGAGTTTAAAATTCGAGCTCGAACTCGGCTTGTTTGTAAATGAGTCAATCCGAGCCAAATTAAACTCATTTACTTAACGAGCCGAGTCGAGTTTTTACGAGCCGAGATTTCGAGACTCAAGTTTGACTCGTTTACAAAACGAGATTAAAATTCGAATTCGAACTTGACTTATTAACTAAATGGACTAAACCAAGTCGAATTCGAAAATAACTCAGTTCGTTTGTAACCCTACTATTGAGCAATTTTTTATTTGAACAAAGGGAAAATGGAAAAGTAAAGTCTTTTCTCTGGGGTGCGGTAAACAGTGGGCCAAACTCGTCCTTTTGTGTGGTTTGATATCAAGTACATATTTTAGTGAGGGAAAGCTGCCATATAGATAGTGTCAACCAAAAGGAATAAAGGCATATATAAAGGCATAGGGGCAAGCTCATTTTTGTTTGCAACCTCATAAATTTGATGGAGCATCAACTAATCTTCAGACACGACACGCACACTGATGCAGTGTGACTCATTTTCTCGTGAAAAGAAATAAAATTAATGTAGTAGTGCAAAACACCAGGGTCTCTATTGTGTAGTGCGCATAGCACAGTATGCTAAAATAATATCTTTTTGACGAGCAAAAAACTAGCCGAACAATTGGTGTGCTGCTCGAACAAATCAGGTAACCCCCCAATTCAACCAAAACACCGGGTCGTTCTCATTTATCCGATACAAATGGACACGGGGGGTGGGTGGGTTTGCGGAAGTCAAAGGTTTGTCCTGACGGTTGAAGGCCTAACAGTTCGCATGCCTGAGTCCAAGGCGGACATCATGACAATCTTTAGAAGATTTAGGATTTATGAAATGAAACTTTTGTTAGAGATTTGGGAGATAATAGAAAGATTTCATAATAGACTTCGCAAGTAATCAGAAAACTATCCTAGAAAGATCTTACTACAAGATTTGGAAATAAATAAACATATATAAAAGAGGTTTTAAAAAGAAATTTCGTCCAGAGATTTGGGAGATAATAGAAAGATTTCATAATAGAATTTGCAAGTGATTAGAAAATTATCTTGGAAAGATCTTGAAAGAATTATTAAGAGAGAAAAAAACTCTGTATATTATTATATATTAAATCAATGTACAAAGACTCCTATATATAAGAGAGATAGAGATAGAGATAGAGATAGAGATAGAGATAGAGATACATAATCCTAATCCTAAACTAACTAGGATACATATCCTAAACATATTTTCCTTTAACACTCCTCCTCAAGTTGGAGAGTGAATATCATGAAGTCCCAACTTGCCACTTAAAAATTGAAATTGTTCCTTTCCCAAAGGTTTGGTAAAGATATCTGCAAGTTGAGATTTTGACTGAACATAGGATGGTGCAATTACTCCGGCTTGTAATTTCTCCCGAACAATGTGGCAATCAATCTCTATATGTTTTGTGCGTTCGTGAAAAACAGGATTTTTAGCAATGTGTAGAGCTGCCTGGTTGTCACAAAATAAAGACGCCGGCTGTCTTTGTGGAACTTTGAGATCTTGCAGAATATGTCGTATCCATGTAATTTCCAAACATGTCGCAGCCATAGCTCGATATTCGGCTTCAACAGAGGAACGAGCCACAGTGGTTTGCTTCTTTGATCTCCAAGATATTAAGAAATTTTCGAGAAATACACAGAATCCTGAAATTGAACGTTGAGTTGTCTCACAACTCGCCCAATCTGAATCACAGTAAGCCTTTAATGTAGTATCATTGAAAGAAGGAAAAAATAATCCTTGACCAGGATTCCCTTTAATGAAACGTAAAACTCTTAAAGCAGCCTCCCAATGTGGTTTCCGAGGGTTTTGCATAAATTGACTTAGGATTTGCACAGAGTACACCAAGTCTGGCCTTGTCACTGTTAGATAAATCAATCTCCCGACTAATCTTCTGTATTTAGTGGGGTCATGTAATGGGTCGCCCTCGTCAGGGTTCAGCTTCAAATATGCCTCCATAGGGAAAGAATTAGGACGGGATCCTAATAATCCCACGTCGTTCAAAATATCCAATGCATACTTTCTTTGGGAAATAAAAATACCCTTTTGGGACCGGGAGACTTCAATGCCAAGGAAATATTTAAGATTGCCAAGATCTTTGATGTGAAATTGTTGCAAAAGAAAATCTTTGAGAGACTTGATTGCCTGTGCATTATTGCCAGTGACAATAATATCATCCACATAAATAAGAACTGCAGTAAATGTGCTGTCGTCAGACTTGGTAAATAGGGAATAATCGGCCTTTGATTGGGTGAAACCTGCCTTTTGAATAGCACAAGAAAATTTGGCAAACCAGTTACGGGAAGCTTGCTTTAAACCATATAATGATTTATTGAGCCGACATACCAGATTCTCCCCCTGTCGGCGAAGGCCAAGGGGAACGTCCATATAAACAACCTCATCAATATCGCCTTGCAAAAAGGCATTATGAACATCCATTTGATGGATGATCCAATTGCGGGATGCAGCCACTGCCAAGAGGCAACGCACAGTGGTAAGTTTGGCAGTGGGAGAGAAAGTCTCGAAATAATCAACGCCTTCAACTTGAGTATAGCCCTTAGTAACAAGACGAGCCTTGTAACGTTCAATAGAACCATCAGAATTGTATTTGATCTTGTAGACCCATTTGCAGCCAATGGGTTTGTGATCGGCAGGGAGGGAAACAAGGGACCAAGTATTATTGCGAGCGAGGGCATCGAGTTCATCTTGCATTGCAGCCCTCCACTTTGGGTCAAGAATTGCCTGATCATAGTTAGTGGGCTCACGGAGACTAGAAATAGATGCAAGAAAAGAATAATGGGAGGGAGAAAGGCGTGAATAAGATAAAGAATTAGAGAGAGGGTGCCTTGTACCTCGAGGCGGACATGACGTTGGAGACGATGATGGTGGGGAGGCAGTGTTGGCAAAATGTATTTGATAGTCGGCATGCCATGTAGGTGGGGCACGAGGTCGGGTTGAGTGACGAGGAGCAATGGGTGATGTTGAAGTAGGAGTGGAGGTGGGTAATGAGGCAGGTGATGGGTCTGACAGAGTGATTGGGGTAGGAAGGTCCGGAGAAACAGGAGGTGTAGTAGGGTTGGATGGGGCCGGGATATCTTGAGCAAGAGGGTCAATAGTATGGGGTAAAGACGGGGTGTAGGTAAGATCGGGTGCAGGTATAGGGACAAAAGTAGGAGAAGGTTTCTGTTTATAGGGAAAGATATGCTCATGAAAACGTACATCCCTGCTAACAAAAATTGTGTGTGATTCTAAGTCTAACAATTTATAACCCTTTTGTCCTGTAGGATAGCTCCAAAGAACACAACACTTAGCTCGAGGAGCAAATTTAGAAGTATGTGTGACAACAGTGGCATAACATAAGCACCCAAAAACATGAAGATGGTCATAAGTTGGTGGACGACCATACAAGCGCTCGAAAGGAGAAATGTGAGAAAGTAGTTGCGTAGGCAATCGATTGATTAAATAAACAGCTGTGGACACACATTCACCCCAAAAACGAATGGGCATATTTGACTGAAAAAGGAGAGCACGAGCAACTTGTAATATATGACGATGCTTGCGCTCGACAACTCCATTTTGTTGTGGAGTGGAAACGCAAGAACTCTGAAATCCAACACCGTTAAGTATAAAAAATGAACGTAGAGAAAGAAACTCGCTACCATTGTCACTGCGAAAGAATTTAATTTGTGAGTTAAACTGGTTGTGAACAAAAGTGAAAAACGATTTAAGCAATGTAGCAGCATCGGATTTATGGGACATAAGAAATAACCACGTGCAACGAGTAAAGTCATCCACAATAGTTAAAAAATAACGAGCACCAGAATGTGTTTGATGTTTATGTGGACCCCAAATATCACAATGGATTAATTGAAAAGGTAAAGTAGAAGAAATTGAACTTAACAGAAATGGTAATCTAGTCTGTTTGGCCAAAGGACAAACATGACAAAAATTGTCAAAAGGGGTATGAATAGACTTATTAGACTTAGAAATAAGACGTAGACAGACAGGAGATGGATGGCCAAGACGATGGTGCCAGGTAGCATCGGGATGGGAAGTATGGCAAACAGTTGGTGAGGTGTGAACTAGGGACATGTAATAGAGGCCGCCACTTTGCTTACCCCAACCAATCATCTTCCCCGTAGCCAAGTCCTGCAAAACACAAAAATCTGGGAACAAAATCACACAACAATTGGAGGATTTTGTAACTTTACTGGCAGACAAAAGATTTAATCGAAAAGAAGGCACATGAAGAACATCTTTTAAAGCAATATCTTTATTAAAAAGGAGTGCCCCAGTAGAGTTGATGGGTACGAGGGAACCAGTGGGTAATTTGACAAAATGTGCGTGAGGAGGATGAGAATGAACAAATAAAGAAGAATCAGAAGCAATATGGTCCGTGGCACCACTATTTAAAATCCAACAATTCGAGGAAGCGGAATTAATAAAGGGATGCTCACACAAACTTGCGACATTTGCATAAACATCATTATTACCCTTGGATAAGTGTGGCACATTTGCTATGGCAGTAGTCAATTGTTGATATTGCTCAGAGAGTTTGCTAAGAATGTCTTCAATGTGGTGCAACTTGTCAGTTACACCTGCTTCCATGCGGCTGAAATTGGTTTGCAGCCCACCCAAGCCAGCTTCTAAATTTTCAATACGCTCTTTATTTGTTCCCATGGTAGGTTGATAGAGAAGGTGGAATGCTTCAGAAAAATCAAAAAGAAATTCCAGTTCGAAGGTAAAAACAGAGGGTGGAAGGTGTGACGGCTAGGGTTTGATTTGGTTTACAGGAGGAGCCCTAAAGCTCTGATACCATGAAAGAATTATTAAGAGAGAAAAAAACTCTGTATATTATTGTATATTAAATCAATGTACAAAGACTCCTATATATAGGAGAGATAGAGATAGAGATAGAGATAGAGATAGAGATAGAGATAAGGATACATAATCCTAATCCTAAACTAAATAGGATACATATCCTAAACATATTTTCCTTTAACAGATCTTACTACTTGTTTCGGAAATAAATAAACTTATATAAAAAATGACATAGAACCTAAAAAAGTGCACAATCAATACAAGTGTAAAAATTTTTATGGTTTCTCTTTTGTGTTCTAACTTACGAATCAAGGTGCCCTCCGACTGATATTGGTCAGATGATACCAACAAGCTATTTCTTTCGCAACAAATACGTATTATTTGAATTAAAAAAAATACCAGATCAAATTGACGAATCTAAGAATATAAATTTGTTTTTTTTTTGTTAATTATATAATGTAAAAGCTTACAAGTAGAAGTGTTAGAAGAAAAAGAAATGACAGAGAAAAACAATACCAAGTGACACCAAAAACCAAAACTTTCACACCACTAGTGCTCTTGCGATCAATTCAAGGTTGAATCATACACAACGTCTGTAACCGGCAACTAATCTGGACCGTCGATGAAAGACTGGACCGTAAACTTAGAGGCCTGATCCATCGTAATACTGGGCTTATACCCGGCCCAATCAACCCTCTTATCCGCGCTCGACCCCGGGCCAGTATTTTCCACACCACTAATGCTTTTGCGATCAATTCAAGGTTGAATCATACACGACGTCTGTAACCGGCAACCAATCAGGACCGTTGATGAAAGACTGGACCGTAAATTTAGAGGCCTGATCCATTGTAATACTGGGCTTATACCCGGCCCAATCAACCCTCTTATCTACACTTGAACCCGGGCCAGTATTTTGGTACTCAGCATAGTATATGGTTTCTGCTGGATCAATATTGGCAACCCACGGGGTCCAGCCCGCTGGGTCCAAAAACGACCCGATATCAGTCTTCATAATAACAGTGGTAGAGTGATTCTTCCAGGGCCGGCCCAAATACGAATCCGCCGTGAAATTATCCAGAGGAGACATAATACAGTTTTGGATCGAAATGCCGGTGTTCTGATTAACGTCGGTTTTGCCTTGGGCTGTTATGGTGATGAATTGGTTGGGCAAGGGTTTTCTGGGCTGGATGTTGCAGTTTTGGAACACTACGGCGGAGTTTCCGAAGATGAAGTCGATGGTGCCGGTGATGTCGCATTCGCGGTAGAATTGGCGGTTGGAGTGGGCGTAGAGAGTGTCTTGGAAGCCGTCGAAGGAGCACCGATAGAAGACGGACATGTCGGAGCCTGACCGGAGAGCTACTGCTTGGTGCTTCACAGCTCCGGCAGTGTTTTTGAACCCAATATCTTTTGCTATGAAGCCTCTCCCTACTACAGCTGGTATAATCACATGCATGAAAGAAATGAGATGATAACTAAGAGGGGGGTTTTATCTGCAAAATAAAATAAACATTTTACGGAAAAAAAAGAAGAAAAAGTCTGTGTACACAGACTTATGTACACAGATGTGTCCGGATCCGTCGGATGCACGTAGAACCCTTGATGTGTCCGGATCTGTGTACACAATCTGTGTACCTAGCATTGTTCAAAAAAAAAAAAAAAGAGTGGGCAGAGTGTCATTGAATGTCCCGACCTTTTTACGAGCGATGTGATAAAGAAATTAAAATTTGTTCTGTTCGAGACAGAGTTCATAGAATGTCATATTCCCCGCCCTAAACGGGTAACGGAGGGCGAGGAGGTCAAATATTTACATCAATTTATTTCTTGAAATACTACTATCGTCTTCTTTCCCTAGACGACATATTTTTGTACGCGTTATGTACCGTCATTTCTATTTGTTTTCCATATTTTCATTCAAAAAAATTCTATAGTAAACTGTTTTCATATTTAGTTCATATGTGTGCTTCTCAGTTTCTCTCCTCAATGCAAATAGGAGGAGTAAATAAATATATCCAATTAATTTACCCAACACAAAATATTTGTAGGCATGGGACATTCGATCGGCCGAATAGATGAGACCGTTGTAGCTTGTTCGGCCATGTGTGCGGTATTCTTGATCTTCCTCAACTGGTTGGTCCTATAGAGCTTTCCGAGGATGATGAGTCGAGGAGCCTACAAATTAACTCTCGAGACCTTAATATGGGCCTTACTTAGCTTGGGGAAGTTCTAAGCTCATAAAAAGACTAGCAAAGAACCGTCAATAAAAGGTGCAATCTTAATAGAAGTCATGAGGTTAAGTGCCTAAACCAAGAACTAACTTCATGACAAAACTCCACAATGTCTAGACTTTTTGTACCTTATCTGTTTTCTTGAGAAAGAAAGACGGACCCAAAAGAAGCTCCACAACTCAATCATACCTCCATATCTAAATCTACTGATGTTGTTAACCCATATACTTAAAACATTCTTTTTCTTATGGAAATTTGGTCAAAATGACAAATTTGGACTGATTTAGCTCATTAAGGACATGTTAATTTAATTTATGAATCAGGGTCTATAATTTATGAAGTTTTAATACAGGAGATCCTTTTACAGATGAATTTGCTCCTAAACGCGAAGATATAATTTTATCTGATAACATTATTATTTCGAAAACTAACAAATAACATTATTTGTTAAGATATTTGTTAAAAATAACAAATGATGTTAACTGATAAACACTAACAGCTAACTTTATCTAATAAAATTATCGTTTTAAAACTAAATAGGCAAGTCAGATAACATTATATGCTAGTTTGATATATGTATTGGTCAAATTAGAAAACATAAAATATATAATTGTATCTGATAACATTATTATTTTAAAAACTAACAGATAACGTTATTTGTTAAGGTATCTGTTAAAAATAACAGATAATGTTAACTAATAAACACTAATAAGTAACTTTATCTAATAAAATCATTATTTTTATATCTAATGGATAGATAATGTTATCGCGCGTTTACTAGAAGGGATATCTAACGAACAGATAATGTTATCGCATGTTTTACTAAAAAGGTATTTTTGGAACTTATGTGCCAAAAGGATTTTTGCCCATAATTAGTTTGAGATGAATTTAATAGATTAAAGCTCTATCCAGATGGATTTTTGACCAAATCTCTTTTTTTAAGACTTGCATACGATTGATTTATACATCAAAAGAGTGTTGGTTAGCACCACACCACTGTCATAATTGTGTGCTTGCAGCTCAAAGGTCCGAGAAAATATTATCGACTGCAGTATTTCGTGTGTGAATGTGTTGGTATAGATAGATAGATAGATATCCTATAGTGTTTCAAAGGTTAAAATCATTGGAAAACCTCCCTAAACCCCCAATGGCATTCTTTTCCTGGATGGGGCCACCACCATTGAAATTGCAGCAGTAGAACAATAACGTGACTTGCACGTGGTGGGACCTTCTGGTAACCCAGGTACTGGAACAGATTCATTAATACTCATCTAAAGATTTGGACATGGATCAAATCACATGTTGGCAAACAAGACAAAAGGCATGTGATTTTCTTCCTCAAATCATTGCATCTTTCTAGGCCCATACAAAATCATTCACATTATTTTAGTTTAGGTTGGTGCTATTCTTCTTGTTGTTTCTCTCTTGTCGAATTGTTTAGGCAAAAACATAAACCTTACGTACAAGAAATTCATTGCATTTACGCGCTTCTCCGCCTAATAGCATCTAGGGCCTATTTAGTCAATGATTTTATTTAGATTATTGGTTACAAGAATAGTTGATAATTCAACATATTAGTATTAAATTATTCCTATTAATGGAAAATCTCATCATTCTCAACCTGACCCATGAGCATGTCAGTCAAAATTATTTGGAGGGTATGAAATAACAGTATTATCTTTGGTCTGTATGTAATAGAAAAACTTCATAAAAGACATAGTCCGTGAACGATTGGGTTCTTTAGACAAAGACATCATATCCTCCAATTTAGTACCTAATTGATCAGTAATAAGAAATGGGTTATCTAGTTTCAGACGCAGAGACAAAGGTCAGAGTCGGGGCGACATCATGTTTACACTAGACTTTTGCGTTCATACGTCTTTTATAGTTCTTTCGTGTCAAACTAATATAATAATTCAATTCCTACTTTATAAACAGTGGAATTAGTCCCTAAAAACAAGTTAAGTTCTGTGTAAATCGACCAGGATATTTTTAATAGTAAAAAAAAGTAACTGCATTAATAAAATGACAAAAAGGAAGAGTTGAAGTTGGAGAAATTACCGAAAGTGGCAGTGGAAAAAGTGGGTGTGCCGTCGATGAAGTTCAGGCTGCCGGAGAAGATGGTTTTAGACATTCCGTCGCCGTAAATCATCACATTCCAAGTCGACTTATCCAAATTCACATTCTCCACATACTCTCCGGCCTTCACATATATCACGAACCTATCTTTACTCTTCTTCGGCAGCTCAGCCACCGCCTCTTTAAAGGTGGTGAAGTCCCCGCTGCCGTCCTTCGCCACCGTGATATTCGGGGTTAAATTAGTCTCCTGAAGCAGCTTCCTCTCCGCCCCATGAACCCAATCCGGAAACCCAGAATTCCCACCCCACAACAGCTTCCGATGAATCGGGAGATTAAAATCGCCAAGCAACGACAGTAGCTTAGCAACAATTGCCAAACTATTACTGGCGGACTCGGTCGAGTTCTGAAGTTTGCTCGTCACTTCGTTCAGCACGACGGTGGCACTTGCTTCCCGTAATGAATCCAGACAAGTCTCGTGATCTGTAATGGTAGCGCTCAGCCACGTTTTGAGATCGTTGATTTTCTTAGTCGACAAGATCTTCTCCCCCTGGCTCACGTCCATTGAGGAAATCGAATCGTTAAGTCGATCCATCGAGTCATCCATCATCGTTTGGCAAACCTCCAAGGCGGCCTTCACTTTAACGTTGTTGATTTGGGAAATCAGAGACTGGGGAAACGAAGATATCTTCGAGATCTCGTTGGAAACCACAAGTAAAGAGAGCTTGAAAATGTCTTCCGGATCTGTCGTGTTATGGGAAATGTCGAGGGTTTGGATGCTGGAGAAGCATGATTCGGGGTACTGTGTGACGCTACAGACGGCTTTGATTGAAGCGGCGGGGGAAGTGGGGGTGGATTGGACGCCGGAGGAGCTGGACTTGTTTCGTTTGTGGATTAGAGTTCCGGCCACTGCGCCGATGATTACAGCTACAAGGACGACGGAGGAGATAATGAGGATGAAGAGACGCTTTCGGGTCTTTTTTCGGAATGCCTGCTCCTCTTGTGGATCCACCTTGCCGTACCCCTTGAAGGACTTGATTGTATCCATGACTCTTGTGTTCTGAGCTTTGTCAATGGCGTTGGTCCGACAATGTGAGGAGCTTCTTCTGGTTTTTGGGGATGTGTGTGTGTGTGTGTGAGAGAGAGAGAGAGAGAGAGAGAGTTGAACGTTGTCTGTGTCTTACCGTCAGGTGGTGTTCTTAAGAAGAGTATCGAAAACAGAGTGGAAAGACATTTTCTTCGATGCTTCGTTTTTTTTTTTTTTTTTTAATTAAACAACTAATCATGGTTTAAATATCACCTTTAAATGTCTTTTTTCTTTTTTTTCATAATTTAGCATCATCGGTAAAACTCATATACAACTCGATTAATTTTAGGGGACCAATCTCACGTCTACAAACAGAAACCAAGTAAAATTAAGATATGATAATATGCGAGAGGGAGTTGGAGGTATGATATGCATTGCGTACAACAAAATGTGTTGTTCGTAAAAATACGTTATTTTTTAGCACAAAATACTGCCCATATACTACTCGAATGCATTGTTTTGGTGCACAAAAATTGTTTAAACAGTCGGGCAACTTTCGAGCGGTGTATGGGTAGTTTTTTATACGCTAAAATGACGCTATTTTGATGTTATACATTCTACTATGCACATTGCACATAAAGATCCCTCATTCCATACAAGATAATTCGAATCTAAAACTTAAAAGAAATTAAACTCTTAAATTTTAAATTTTGACCACCAAACTAACTCCAGAGTCCATTTGGCCTGTGGTAATTATTGAATTATTCACTGTTTAGTTTTTTGTCTTTATTTGAAACTTTTTTTTAATTTTTTGTTTTTCATCAATTTTTTTATGGTTGTTGGTTCGTCTCGACAAGAGATTTCAGAAAAGTATAAAATTATGTTAAAAAATTAAAAAAAGTTCAGAAAAGACAAAAAATAAGCCAAAAACAGCGTCTGTGTTGGCTTATTTTCGTTTTTAGTGACTTTTTTTAAACTTTTGGACATAATTTTATACTTTTTAGATTTCTTTCATCGATACGAACCAATAAGCTACGAAAAAATAATATAAAAATACAAAATACAAAAAAAATTTGAATAAAAACAAAAAAATAAGCCAGAAAAATAACACTATGTATTACATCTAGTGGCCCTACTCAATTTGCCATTTGTTCCCACAGGTATTATTTTAAGAGCATCTCCAACCTAATTTTTCGTTGGAAAACATTTAAAATAATATTCCTATTTAAAACATGCAAAAAAAAAGAAGAGAATTTGATTATTCAGACACATTTTGCTCATTTTTCATATCTACCTTTATAATATTCCATTGGTTGATAATGAGGTTACCTGAAAATCAAAATACACATTGGATATCGTATATAAAATCACGACTGTATTTGAGAACGGGCTTTCCTTCTCGTGATCGGCACAGTTTAATTCAGTCCACCACCATTCTATTAATCTTATTCGTCTTCACCCTTTCGATTTTCCCATCCATTTGAGGACAGTTCACAAGCAACACCGCTCTGTTATTTTATACTAGCAAAAACTCTAACTGTTGGTTAGTAATGTGAACTCTTTCCGGCGAAAACAAATTAGAGTTCATTGACTTGACGAGATCAATAAACAATTGACACGCATCACCATCTACATAATTTTTACTTCAGTATCAATTACAAAATTTACGATTGATCACAATATTATGTGGTGGGGAAAAACCTTCAAATTCTGTGAGCAAGCTAGCTGTGGGTGTGGCAAGTTTAGCTGTAAATGAAAGGTAAGGGCCGCGGAATGTCATTTTCCTCGAAATCAAACAATTTGGTGGGGGTGACGAGAATCAAGGATCTGAATACCGGATCAGCTTAAATATCAATTTTTTTTATTGATATGGTACGTACCGATATCGGTTATGTACCAGGTACTGTATTGAATTTATCACAACTATCAATATATGTATAAACTATAGAGAGAAAACCAAAAAATAATAATTTTTTTCGCAACTCTTAAAAAAAATCAGGTACCGGTCGATATGGTCGGTATTAGTCAGTATGGGCCGGTATTGAGAATGGTATGATACTAGAGGTACTTGGTACTATTTTTATATCAAAACGGTACATACTGGCCGATACAGTACGATAGTCACATCCTTGGGGAATAACTATTTTGTAATCTTGGGCCACTACACGTTGAGTGCTTAATCGGAATTTATGGTCACTCGTTACTTGCTTGTTTCAATTTTAGTGAAAAGCTTCAGTTTGGATTCTACACTACATAAGATATTTCATTCCGGACCTCCCTAGTCTTCAGTTTGTTTATACAAGTAGCATGTATAAGGGAGTTACCGTGCTCGGCGAGCACTTGCATAACCATTGGAACTTCGCTCTTATGTCTATCACGAACTTGAATTATCATGTGACTGCTAAAAAGTAAGCTAAACTTCACATGGGCGGCTAAACCCCCGTTGTTTGCATATGTGTTTAAAATTATCGGATGCACATAGGATTCACATAATTATGAAAGAGTCCACGTGCATCTGACGATTTTAAACACACTTGTATCGTGATGTGCACGAATAATTTGTGTTCTCGGACTTGTTCTGTGATCACTGATTCAACAATCCATGTGATGATGAGACAGCTCAATTTCCAATTAGCCCGGGAATTGCGCCTCTAATATGTCCCATTTCGTCATAGATTTTATACAACTGGCTATGTTTGTACTCCATCAGTCTCCGATTATGATGGGGAAGGCAATAGGCATGGATTGTCTAAAATAATTGACCCTACAAAACCATTTATAGGTCTACATAAAAGCATTAGTCTGACTCTTATTATTACGAATTATTGTAGTGGGCCGAGACGGTATTGGGTTTAGACAATTAATTGTGTAAGGCCCATCATCTAAGTAAGGTCAATGAGTTGAACCGATGTCTAACGTGGTTTGCGAGATTTTGCGCAATCAGACAGCTTAGCGACAGGAATAGAACCAGGATTCAAAGTTTGGGGAGGCCGAGATTTTTCTGGAGAAAGAGAAGGGGCCGAATGTAATTTTGTGGGACGAAATGTAATTTTTTTATAATTTATATTTAGGTTCTATTTTTTTTTTTAATTTTTTGAAGGAGCCCAGCCCCCACTGTCCCTTTGTAGTTCCTCCCTTGCTTGGCGGCAGTGGCGGAACCATGTGGGGGCCGCGGGGGGCCCGGGCCCTCCCAAAAATTTCAAATTTTTTTAAACCTTAGGTAAAAAAAATTAAAAATTAAAAATTATATTAAAAATTACGTTTTGGTCCTCCCAAAATTATATTCAACCCTTTATTTCCCCAAAAAAAAAAATTTAGCCTCCCCAAAGTTACAATCCTGGTTTCGCCCCTGCTTGGCGGGTAGACGCCACATGGATCGGACCAAATAAGTACCCGATCAATCACATCCCCTGTTGTCGATTGCACAAACACAGTTCTTGAATATTCCTTCCTCGCTGCCCTAGAAACGTCAGGAAACTGCTCTTCACCGGTCTCAAAATCGAGTATGACACGTCCTTCAGATGGCTCGGCCCAAACTCATAGCCAGCCCGGTGCATCATTTGTGAAGTCATGACGATCATTTATGACGTCATGCTTGTTGCTATGAAGGTGAAAATTATGGTACTCACTATTTTTTCTTTCTCAAAATATTTTTCGTATTCTTCTTCTTTTTTACAAAACTAACTTAAGTATTGGAGTTCTTTCAGGCTGATACCGATCAAATTAACGACACTAACTGATTTTTATTTTTGCAATTCTATAGAGATTTAAGGGAATCAAAATTGGAAACAATTAAAATGATCTTAAAGTATTCACGTTAGAAGGCCAGATTACGATTTTTCATGTATTATGTGCTAGAGCTTGTAATTCGTTGCAGAGACCAGCACAGGCCCAATGCATTGTGGGCTATACCAACCATTCCTCTGTTGGAATCTGGAATAGTGTAAATGAACTTAAAATATCGAAAGATGTCACGAGACAATTGAAAGAATTCTCTCTTTCAAAACAATTATTAATACTGTGCACACTACAATAAAACGGATCTTTTTTTACGTTTGTTAAACCGCGATAAAAGCTTCAAAAATGCTGAAAAAATCCAAAGACAGTGAGAGAACGACAGGCGAGAGGAGCGACGGATTATATTTATGCGGAAGTGGGAGTTTAGGCGATATAACCTAGCCAAGCAGTTTAAGCGATATGACCCAATTTTAATTTCATCTCCTCAAATTTTCTCTGTCTTCTTCTTTTCTATTCAATTATATATTCTTGGATTTTTGTTAAAAACGCAGGGAATGAAACGTTGGGAAATATTCCTTTTGTTGTAGTGGCAATTCAATTTTTTTTGCCATTGATGGTCTGTTGCTCAAAGGTCTCAACTATTTGGTTTTTCAAAGTTTGCAAAACTTAGAAGCTTCACCAAACTATTAGGCAGGGGCGGAGCCAGGATTTCGTAACGGGGGGGGGGCACCATTCGGCGGGACGAGCGGCCAGGGCGAAGAGGGAGCGACAGGCAGCGGGCCATAGCAAAATTTATCTACAACCCAAATCTTCATTTTGGACCATTACATTTATCAAAAAGTACATTTAGAGATTGTTACTAGAGAATTCAATTAAACTCCAACATAATTCTATCTCCGTTTCTCGAATAATTCACTCATTATCAAAATTTCAAGCATTTGTCAATTATATTATTAATGGAACTACTTCTGAAACAAATATTCAATAATAATCGAAGTACAAAATTTACTGTCGAAAAAGTTTATAAATCAAGAACATCTATATAATAGAAAAGTGGTGACTTTTTAAATTTCCAATGATTTACAATGAGAATAACCTCTACAACCGTTAGATCATTTTTCCTTTAAGATTGTATTTGTTTGATCAAAAGAAATTAAAAACAGAGACCCAAATCATTCTTTTCTTTGCCAAATCCATTCTTCTCTATACTCACGAGCGGGAGAGGGAGCGGGAGGGAGAGGGTTTTGACTTTTGGTTGCCGTTGGGTCTGGGACAGGTGGATGGGTGGGGTGGGTCATGGGCTGGGTTGGGTGGGTCCCAGCCTTACAAAATTAAAAAAAAAAAAAAAATTAGTCACTTTTTTGAATTGGGGTGGGGCACGTGACCCCCCCCCCCCCCCCCCACACACACACACAGCTCCGCCCCTGCTATTAGGTATTATTCACAATAATACGAGGAATAATCTGCCAAATAACCATATTTATTTATTTTATCAAATCTTTAACCTTTATTAGTAGGTTCATTTTCGGTGATTTCCCTAATCAAACTAAAAATTACCAAAGTATGATGCATAGCACAAAAGAGAGACCCACCAAATACACTAGCTTATACGCATAAAATATGAAATGGGTGCATAAGGATGTTGTGCTTAACATGCATGAAGTATAATCATGAAGTTAAAAGTACAAAGATTCCTAGAGTCACCCTATCAAGAAAACTCACTTGACCAATTGGACAGATCAAGAAAACAAGAGTAACATCTGCAACATGAGCTGAATATGCAACGACGATTGAAGGCCGCATACCTAAATCGAACCTAAGTTTCCGCTCACGACTCATATAACAAACTACACCAACTAAGAAAGCGTAGAACAATTAGCGAATTAGCAAATTGGAAAGTGTGCAAAACTTTGAAGCTTCGCCAAACTATTAGGTATTCTTCACAAGAACTTAAGAAATAATCCTCGACTAATATTTCAAAACGTAGAAGCTTCAAAAGTGTGCAAAACAAACCACAACCACCACCATTACTGTTTACTCAATTAGAGCAAATTTATAAATACAAAATTCGTGTACAGATTTAAATATAAATGTGTCTGAAATTATCTGATACACTTAAGGTCTACCAAATAATGAATGATTTCACGTGCATTAAATAATTCGGCGCACACATCTCTATTTAAATTTGTTCATGAAAATTTATATTTGTAAACTTTCACGACAATAACAGGAGGAATGCTCACTCTTATTTCCAAACTTAGAAGCTTCGAAAGGGTGCACACACCAAAAACGGAAGCTTCTTCTTAATTACCACAAAAAAAAACTCACAACCCTAGAGAAAACGGAAAAGTGGTCGAGCCCAACCAGCTACTGCCGGCGATAAAAATCCCCGGCGTATACTGCTGAGCCTCCGTCGCACTGGTAATCACCTTATACCCACCCCACTTCACCCTCCCCGACGTCCCCGCTCCGGCGCCACTATTCCCATACTCCCTGTACTCGAGCGTGCTCAGGGCAAAAGTCCCATCCCAAATGTGCCACCCAGCTGGATCAATCAAATCCCCAATCGCCGATTGCATAACCACCGTCCTCGAATATGCCTTCCACGGTCGCCCTAGAAACGTCGGGAAACTGCTCTTCACCGGTCTCAGATCAGACGTGGCGTCGATCCGGCATTTCTGGATTATTATCCCTGTGTTTTGGTTTCTGTCGGTGCGGCCTTGTGCGGTGACCATGTTTTTCTGGCCGGCATTGGGGCGGCGGGCGTGGATGTCACAGTCTTGTAAGACGGCGGCGGCGTTGCCGAAGATGAAGTCGACGGTGCCGGCGATGAAGCAGTTGATGTAGAATTGGCGGTTGGAGTGGACGTAGAGGGTGTCTTGGTATGCCAGCATGTCACATTGGTAGAAAGCGGATAAATCGGCGCCGACGCGGAGGGCCACCGCCTGGTGCTTCGAGGGCCCCGCCGTGTTTTGGAATGTTATGCCCCGCGCCAGAAATCGTTCACCCACCACGGCTGCGCCCACATGATCAGAATTAATGCCAATAATATTATAAGTAATAATTATCTAACCAACATTCGTACGAATATGGAGTAAGGGAGCCTTAGGGCAAAAGAAAAAGTTTAGCAACATAAAAATATGTCGGAATTGCTTAATGCACGTGAAATTTATTATCTTAAAAGAATTTATATGTATCAATCGATTTTAGACACATCGGTGTATAGAAAATGTTTGTGTAGACTTATTGCGGGGCAAAATTATGTCCCACGTGACATAAATTAATAGATATTAGTATTTGATACAGGAAGACTGTTTTGAGCTCATAATATGATGTGTTGTGCATCTAAATAATGTTATTTTGACACGCAACATGCTACCTACATGGTGAAATAATGTTTTGATAGTATTTTAGTGACCAAAACAGTACTAGTGTAATATAATCTGTTATGCGCTATGCATAACAAAATCCCAACCAAAGACAGAATTAGAATTCGACAATTGGAGACTTGATTTCCTTTTTAGAAAAGGGAGAAAGCCGAATGTAATTTAAAGGGTCAAATCTTCTTTTCTTTTTTTGTATAATTTTCAAAATTTATGCCTAAATCCTAATTTTTTATAAAAGTTTTGGAAGAACTCAGGCCCCCGACCGCCATGTAGTTTTGTCCTGATGTTATCTTTAACATAATGATTTAATGTTTTTATAACTATCTTATCACCACTTAAAATAAAAAGGTCAAAAAATATTACACGGGAGAGTTTGTCGGTGGGTATACAATTCTAAGCCATGGCCCATGCACAGCAATATCCCACCAGCTAGCACATTAAATGTGAATTTGGAAATTGTAGTGCGACCCGCACTATAATTTTATAATCCGCATTTTAATCCATCAAAATATTACCTCTCGATATGCATTGCATCAAAAGAACATGGTTCTCGAGAATAAAATCTTATAATTTGCGGATAAACGATATTATTTTGTTCTCAAAACTACATCACAGCCCTCGAGTCTGCATAATTGTCTAAGAAATAAGGTGGTTTGTCATTTTGTGGTACTTGTTTTCATGAGCACAGAGAATTTGGGTGCGTAAAAACACAGCTAGAGGGTCAGAAGTGTCGGCAAAAGGCAACCCTGCTATCATATCATAACCCGTGATTGGTGGAACAATATTTTTTTAACAAAATATTTAAGAATATAAATTATTCGTGTACATTCAAATACAGATGTGTTCGAAATCGTTGAACTACATAGGAACAACATTTTCTTTAATAAAATATTTAAAAATATAAATTATTCGTGCACATTCAAACATAAATATGTATGAAATTATCAAATATATGCGAGACTCGCATAATTGTAGAGGAACTCAAGTGCATTCAAAGATTCTAAACTCATTATGCACGAATAATTTGTGTTATTCGACTTGTTTTGTTCTTAATTAATGACAGTAATGAAAAGAAAGAAAGTTATGTACTTATTATGTATATGATGCATAAAGTCAAAAGATTACAACAGAAAGTAACATGAATAAAGGGGAAGAGATGCTCTCTGGTTGTCAACCACTAAAAATACAGTGTTAAACTTCATCACAATTGAACTCAAAAGTAAGCAAAAACAACCCTAAAAAAATAGTGTTTTTTTGTTAGAGAAACTCTAGCCGAAAAGGCAAATCCATATGTAGGAATTTCTAATATGAAAAGTTTTTCCAACTAAAGAACTATAATCAGTATTACTCAACTAGGCAAGGGGCGGGGGTCGTCTTTCGAATTATTCTTACGACTGTGATAGTTATAGGCCTTCTAGGTCTTACACTCTATCGTCTTTTTCCTCTCGTATTTGACCTCATCGTTTTTCTTTTTTGTTATGTTTATTCATCCACACCCCGTCATTCAAATAATAACTTTGGAAGTAACAAAAGTAATGTTTTTCGCTACACTTATATTTCCTAAATTAAAAGGCAACAATTTTAAATTGGATTTTCATCAATAAATGAGATGAAAAAGACATATATTTCCTCAATAAAATACTTCAACACCCACTTAAAGCACGACTTTATTTACTATTTTGAAGAAGAATATTTCATAATCACATATTTATAGAGAGATGGAAAATATTAATATTTGTTCATGTTGTCTTAAAACATGCTCGAGATACACTGGATAATTTTCCAGCTTGATGGTTGTGGTCCTTCCGGGGTGGATATGAGTACAAGTTTCCACTCCACATGCATGTGACCTACAGATACATGTACTTTTTTCACTCTGATCTCTATCCCATTTTTTTTCTATGTACAGATACATGTACTTTTATCCTTATAATCCTATATTTTTAGAAATTAATTTCCGTAATTATTTTGCTGAAATTGTATCTTGAATTTTTTTTTTTTTCGGGTGGAACGAGAATTCCTAATCCCCATTTGGGGCGGTAAAAGGGAGAGAGGGGCGTTGGAGGTTACTCACCGTTCAAGAAACGTGACAGAACAAAGCAAGAATAAAAACAAATATCAAAGTCGAAAATCGAAGACGTAGATGGTTAAATCTGTCCCCGATATCCGTTGTCATCCAAATTGGGCTAGTACCATCTACTAGCATAGTGTGTGTGTGTGTGGAGCTCTCTAGAGAATCAATAGGATTAGGACCACGTTTGATTGCACGACAAGAAAGGAAGTTTCCCACGTTCACCTTGCCCGGTCGTGATAAGATAAACAGTACTCTATCACACTCTCCTTGGCATTTAGCTTCTTTTCTGTTTGCATCTATTTGTACTTTCTCATCTCACCCACCTCTCTTGCTAATATTGCCCCCCTTATTTGTTGTTTTATTTTTATTCCACCAACCCTTTTGAAATTAATTAATTACCTTAATTTAAGCACATTATAACTCAGAATATATATATTCGGGGTCATATTTACACGCACCTCATTCTATTTTTATTGATGGACAGCTTAAAGCGTAGTAAGATAGCAACCTATAACTGTTGTCTTCTAAAGGGTAAGGCGGTGCAATGTGAAAAGCGGCAAAAGTGATGCGTTTGAACATACACTTGCGTCTCCTGAAAGGATGAAAGCGCGCTCCTGGAAAATAATGTCTTTTAAAAAGTCATTGGCCAACTTTTTGTCACTTCATTTGGGGTGATTGTTATTCACTATGAACTCAAATTAATGAGGTCTTAAAACTAAATACAATGAATGATCAATCATTTCGTTTGTGCTATCAACAAGTAGTTAGGAGATTCGAATATTGGACTAATTTTTGAGAAATTAATTTCACCATTCGCTAATGAGTTTAGTACACGTATTGAGCATAACTACAATATTATGAGGCGAAAAACTAATGAAAATAAATTTTATAGTGCAATAGTGCGAATTATATAACTAAGTCAATAAGAGCTAGTTGAGTCATCATTTATTAATCTAGGGCATTGTCACTTAGTGTCCCAAATCTCTTCTCACTATGAATTTACGCGAAACTCGCACACTTAGTATAGAATTTCACCCAGATTTATGGTGAAAAAGAAATATCGACTTTATACGTTGTTTAAGATAATGAGGTGTCTCACTTATTCCCATTTTATTTTATTTTTGCTGAGTGATAATATATTAATAATAACTCGTGGGCAAAATCATCATTTTAGTTATTACTTTGTACGGCATTTTAGTGCGGATTATACTACAGCTCTACGATCTATCACTTTTGTGTAGGAAGATAATGCAAGTAAAATAAAATTAAGAAAAATGGAAATTGCATAATTGAATAAAGCAAAAGGAGAGAGAGAGAGAGAGAGAGAGAGAGAGAGAGAGAGAGAGAGAGAGCAGAGAGAAAGCTTACCAACAGTTGCAGAGTTGAAGGTGGTGCTGCCATCAACAACATTCCTACTTCCAGTGATAATGGTGGTGGTTCTTCCATCTCCAAGAAACATCAAGTAAGTCTTCGTCTTAGGCACATCCACATTCTCCCTATAAACTCCGGCTTTAATCCTAATCACATATCTCTTAGTACTCTTCGCCGGCGCTGCCGCCACTGCGGCCGACACCGTCAAGTAATTCCCGCTCCCGTCCGCCGCCACCACAACATCAGGAGTCACCGTCGACGACTGCAACAATCTCCTATCCCCTGCCGACAACCACTCCGGCCACCCAATTCCTCCATCATCCTTCAATTTCCTCCCCTTGTTCAGCTCAAATTCTCTCGCAATATCCGTATCCGTCAAGTTCTTGATCATAGCCAAGGCGTTGCTACACATTTTCTCAACGTGTCTTTGTCCGTCAATTAACTTTGCCCGGACTTTCTTATCGGCTCCGTCGTAGAAGAAACCGTCGAGGCAGGTCTCCTGGTTGGTTATGGCGGAGCTGATTAGCGTTTTGAGATCGTCGGCGTGTTGGGAGAGGGACTTATTGTAATTAGGGTACTCGTTCAGATCATCCTCTGCTTTAGAAAGCTCGTCGAGTGTCTCGTCGATCAGCTCGAGACAATCGTGAAGAGCAGTTTTCTCACGCACCGTCAGTCCCTTTTGCTTCGACAGCTTTTTCACGCCGAAGTAGTTGTGCTCCACCGCCGTGAAGGTGATGTTCAATGACAACATGATGACATCTTTCGGTGTAGAAATTACTTTGCTGCTCAATTGAGGAGCACTGGCTATGGCGGAATAGCATAATTCGGGATAAAATGTGCTGCTACATGAGGATTTGACAATGGAGTGGGTTGTGGGGGACTTGATAATGTTTTCGTCGGAGTTTTTGTTGGAGTTAACTCCGGCGACTATGGCTATCACTGCGGCTACGAGTAGGAGCGAAGTGAAAATAAGCAGGAAGAGCTTTTTCTTGCGGGTTTTGGAGATGGGACTGTGGTTGCCGTCGGAATGGGAAATTCCGAGGGTAATGTGCTTGTCGGGATTCGACATTCCGGCCAGGAATTTGTTCGGTGGGGGTTGAGAGGAGGTGGAGTGAGGAAATAGATGTGGATGCAGGTGGGGTTTTATCAGCGAGCTGAAGGAGGATTACGATGTCATTGTCATTGAATTTTCAAAGTGGATGAGATTATTTATTTATTTTTGTTTAAATAATCGAAGTATCTAGTCGACTTCAGACGAAGCTGGGATAAAATTTAAAAAAGTTTCCACCTAAATTATCGACTAGTTCTCGGAGCCCTAGATGGAAACAAGCTGGCAAGTACCCCAGTAACCTCAAGTATTAAGTTGCAGAGTTTCGATCGCATGATGTCTGAATTTACAGCTCATCTGCTCTATCACTAGGACAACTCATTTGTTTGTTAATAAAATCATTAGAAACACAACTTTTGTACACATATTTTATTTGAATAATGCTAGAAATACAGATGTTTCAGACACTTTCGAACATAGATATGTCCAAAATCATGAACCCACGTGCATTGAACAATTTCAAATACACTTGTGTCCGAATGTATCCGGAACATCTGTATTCTCAAACTTTCCTATTCGGACATGAATGTATTTGAAATCATCTAATCCACGTAAAGACTTTTATTATTTATTCAAAGATTTTACCTACATCAAACCGTTCTAAATATATTTCTGTCCGAATTTGTAATACAAAAGTTATGTTTGTAAAGTTTTTCTTAAATTATAGAGGCCCACGTGGTGTTATTATGGACAAAAGACTTTTTCAGACAATTATATTATATTTATTTATATTTCAAATTACAAGCTGCAAGTTGCTGCATGTTGAACAGAAGACTCTTGAGTGTGACATTGAATGTTGGTGCTATACTGCCTTGCTTTTTTAGCTTTTCCAGATTTATATTTAAGTGTGTTTATAATCATTCCACTCATGTGGAATTCACACAATAATAAGACTCTACATATATCGAGTATCATATTAAGAGTGTAAGAAAGTGAAGAAATTTTATTTATAACAAACTCAAATCATTATTCCCGATGTGATAGCATTGGACGTTTTTTATGGTCTGTGACAACTGAGTTATAGGACATATTTACTTGGTCAGATACGAAAATCAAATGGGATGTGTTAGAAGGGTATTCAAAGAAACTATATATCTCGTATCACAAATATGAGCTAGGTAATGATATGAAGAGTATAAACTATTAATCCTCTCGTTAGTTCGATAAGCTTGCATATGTGTAATTATCTGCACTTTCACTATTAATCTAGTCAAACAAACAACTCCGTATTATACTTTAAGGTTGTTTTATGTACCTAAACATAACTAATACTAATTCAGAAGTCCTTACTTTTGCAAGTACGAACTGACAACAAAGAGTCAATAAGTAAGAAAGACACGCGTGACTAGAATGATCCGTAGCTAATCATAGAAAAACTAGTACCGCCCAAATACCCATCTCCAAAAGACACCCTCCCAAACCTCCAGAAGTTACATCCGACTAGACCAAGGACTATAAAAGCAGTGCCCCGAAATCTCTATTACTAGTCAATTTTCCCTCTTGGAGAAAGATAAAAAGTTGCTAATAACTAATCTGGCATATGCTTTTAACTATGCCATCAACAAATTCTTAGTCCCTTTTGGAAAAAAACAATAAAAATGAGAGAAATGAGAACAATAAGCAGTAAAAAATAGAAAGAAAAAAAAAGGTAGGTAAACTTTATTAAAAAAAAGAATTAAAAAAATTAAACTTGCTTAAATTGGTGTGGTGGGGATCAGATAAGCCCTTTAAAATAAGTCCCAACATGTAAAGGGCAGAAGACCCATGTCTTCCTTAAATTTATGCTGAAATCGAGCCAAACCATAAGGCCTGCCTGAAGAATTAAAGACGATATACATAATATATATATATATATATATATATATATATATATATATATATATATATATATATATATATATATGGAGCGAGAGAGAGAAAACTTCTAACGAGAGGAGAGAATCTTTATTTTGCTGAAATGAGAACCTCCCATTTCTTGATCAAATTTTAATTATCCGAATCGTTTACTGTGTTTAAAACATATTTTTAAGAATAATCGCGAAAAATCAGCTTAAAATGTTACCGGGAAGGTCTTGATCCAAGCAGTTTTTCATAAAACTGTTCGTATCAGTATTTACGAAAAACTATTTGGATCAAGCCCTTCTCGATATTTTTTTAATCCGATTTTTCGTGGGTACCCTTAAAAACATGTTTTAAAAACACTAAACGGTTCGGATTATCAAAATATAATTTAAAAATAAAAAGTCCTTTGTGTTTAGTAAAATGATGGATCTCTCTAACTATATATATATATATATATATATATATATATATATATGGGGGAGAGTCAAGGAACCAATACTTGTTTAAATTTTAATGATCCGAACCGTTCAATGTGTTTAAAATATGTTTTAAGGGTACCCGCGAGAAATCAATTTAATATATTATCGAAAATGGCTTGATCCAAGCAGTAGTTAAAAATACTGACAGGAACTGTTTTATAAACTACTGTTTGGATTAAGCCATTTTCGGTAATACTTTTAGCAGATTTCTCGTGGGTACCCTTAAGAACATATTTTAAACACATTGAACGGTTCAGATCATTAAAATTTAATCAAGAATGAAGAGTTTAGATGTTGGTTTAATATTGATTTAAAAAGGTATTAATCTATATAGTTTTTCCATATATATATATATATATATATATATATATATATATATAGAGAGAGAGAGAGAGAGAGAGAGAGAGAGAGAGAGACATACAGCTGTTTTGGTACTAAGCAGCCCCCACGTGGTAGGTCACAGGTGTTCAAATAAGTTTTTTGATAAAGTTAGAATTTTCGATCAATTACACATATCTCATTTAATTATTTGGAGACCTTTACTAGTAGAAGATTCAACAAAAGCAAGAACAAAATCATATATAGAGTGATTCTATAAGAGTTAATAGCGTCCGAAAATTTATGCGCATCTTAATAAATTCTTAGAGAATTAATTCTACTGTCTATTAACGGAATACTCAATTAAAGAAAGCAAAAAATTCTGTACAAACTACCCCGTAAAAACTAATAACACTTGAAATTTTTTTTGAACTTAAAAGAAAAAATTCTTACGTTTCGAGCCTTAACTATTAAACTAACCAATTTAGATTACACGAAGTTGGTAAGCTGTAGAAGTATATATTTCTTTGAATTTTCATAGTCAAACGTTTTACTAGCTTTTTGCATGTTGCTTGTCTAACTTAAATTTGAATTGAATCATCCAAAGTTTGAAACATAATCTTTGTTTTTATTTTTGAACATGCTTTGTAGGCCCTAGCCTTAACAAATACAACTAATCGAGTGCCGTAAAATCATAATTTTCTCAAAATAAATTCACTGTTTGTTTCATCGTAATCAGTTGTACTAACATCGATCTGTCTCTTAGGATAAAATAAAAAACACAACTGATTTGAATACCAATCACCGACTGTTTATCGAACTGAGCTTGTGTCTGTTTTTCTCACACTTAAAAAACACGAAAATAAAGGATATGCTAGTTGATGACGAAATTTTTTACAATGTAGCACTTGGAAACCTTTGAACTTATGTAATCATGGAACGACTCTTAATTCTAAATCCAAATTGATGAAGTCCTTTGAGATGCAGACCGCTAATTATTGTCACCAAATTTTTTTTTGAATTTCACACTATCTATAACTGTCGTGAATGAAAAAGTCATTTCGTTTGGCTCAAGAGACCCTTTAATACCCCAAGTTTATTCACTAAACCGAATTCCAACAAAATCTAACTATCATGATTAGAGTCATTTTATTGGATGCTCTTTTCTTTAATTGGTTTTAAAAAATGGAAAAATAAAACAGAGAATAAAGGGGAATGAGAGAGAGAGTGAGAGAGAGAGAGAGAGAGAGAGAGAGAGAGAGAGAGAGACATTCGAGTAGTTAAAGGGAAAAGATAATGCCACTTGTCTTTCTTAATTCAGGAAAATTAAAGACCAAATCATATGCTTTATTTGGTTGGTTGGCAGATATATATATATATATATATATAGAGAGAGAGAGAGAGAGAGAGAGAGAGAGAGAGAGCATGAGGGCCAAAAGCAGAAGACAAAGGTCTTCCTACAAATTGATTCTGAACCCACCACAAAATAATGCAAAATTTTTATACACATTTAAAGAAACATAATATACTACAAAGCTGTGTGCATATAATACGTGAAAGATTGGATATAATTTAGAATATGCTTTTGTTCTTAGACTATTCACACATGGTAGATCAGAGGGTGTTTTTAAGATCGGTTGGTTGGCCAAAGTCTGTTCGCATAGTGGTTTCCTACCCTTTGTGACGGATAGCATTTCGCTCGTTTATTTTAAATTTAGTCGAGACATGTGCAAGAACTAGGAGACCGACGTTAGCCATTTTGGGTTACTCAAGCCGAAAAGCTACGAACAAGCCTTTCAAAGGGACTCGTTATAGTCATTTACTTCAAATTTATCCGAGACATGTGCAAGAACTAAGAGACCGACGGTAGCTGTTTTGGGAATGCAAAATGCACCCGGTTTCGTCGGGTCCCTTTGAAATGCTTGTTCAAAAGTCAGTTGACATCGTTTTTGCTTGAACACCCTTGCACGGCACAAGTGGAGCGAAATGCTTCTGATCACGTCGAGTCCCTTCGGAATGATTGTCGGTTCTTTTTTTTTTTGCTTAGACTTTTCACACATGGTAGGTCGGAGGTGTTCTTTAGGCTCAGTTTGGTTGGCCATGTTAATTCATTTTCATAACAATTTAATTATCATTACCTACCCACTTTTTTTTTTTGGTATGTTGCCATGATGAGTTTTAGTTTTTTTGTAATTGGAATCTTTAGGCGAACATAATATAACCTATTTGATTTGTACACATGCTTGGGGGGAACATTAAAAATTAATTATCCAAACACAACCTCCGAAATTTTCATGTTTATTTGCAGATAAGCACGATGATGAGGCTCGAAATGATAAGGTCATTTGTTGGGAGAAAATCTGTACCCGTTTTTTCACACGACGAGAAAAAACTGTATCTATCACTGAGGCCCGAGTACGATCATGTTGTTTGGCGGGGTGTTTTCAATTTATCGGTAAAACAACATGATTAATCAATTAATCGAGATACACGTAAACAGACCCGAATACTATAAGTTATCAAAATGATATTGTATTTGGAATGGTTTAATTGCACATGGTGGTAGGACCCTTTATTTGAATGAGGGAATACTACGTTGTTCTTTTGCATGACGTGTCCCCAACCAACTCGTAATCTTCATGGCTATCCAATGAAGAACAAAATCCAAATCTAACCACGAAAATTACCTTTCAATCCTCCTAAAGTGACTTCATAAGGTGATAGGGGTATGAAAGTAGTTGTTTTATTTTTTTTTCCCAGTGAATTAGGCTTCAATTTTCAACTTGGTGATTATAGTGTGACGGTAAGATTGTCTCTAATTGATTCAATATTCACGGTTTTAATTAAGTTGTGATAACCGTTGCTACTTAAAATATGGCTTTTATCGAAGAAGTTAGGATAAATAGAGGAGCAAACACAAATGGAAGCTAGGAATTTCTATCGGCGGAAGGACTAGACACAAAAAAAGAAACACTTAAAAATTTATGTAGTGTAGGTATATTAAGATTCTTAGCTATTTTGAACAGAAAATCAGGTAAAGAAGACCTCCAATAGCCTCTCTATACCATAGCTAAAACAGTTTTGGCTACAGTATCTCGCCTAATTTACCGAGGTACTGTTCATGAGCTTTCAATTATTTTACACTTATTTTTTGTATACAGTACTCCACCAAAAAATTTTATTGGTTGCCTTATAATAAAAAAATTAGTATTTTAAGATGAAATAGGTAATAACTGCTGCTGCACTTGCTCTTAATAGTTCCTCATATCATGCAGGCATGCGTTGAATATATGCATGTATTTGTAAAAGACTGTATGCATTTGTGTGTGATTATAGTAAGAGGAGGACTAGGAGCACAATTTTCGTACACAAATTCAGACATATTTATGTCTGAAATTATTAAATACACATGTATTTTCAAAGTAATAATATAAACTCTACGTACATCTAATGAGTACAAATACATGCTTGTTCGGAACTCTGAGATGGTACATCTTTCGATGCCAGGCCATAGAGAAAGACTGTGACAGTACAATCAATGATACAGGCTTGTGTACGTAAAAGGACCATATGGTGATGCATCCCCACTCAGACTTTTTGTAGTTACATGTTCAAAAATATTACATACATATTACTTTTGCACATCATTTAAAATGATATATTATTTTGTATTGACAAAAAATTAAATCTAAGTCTTTCTCAAATTGTTCAAAACAGATTTAATTTTTTATCAATACAAAACGATGTCATTTTGAGTTATATGTGTAGCATGATTGTAAAACACTCTATTACATACAAGCTATATTTAAGGTTACTAACAAATACTTTCAGTTTCATATGGCTCAATTAGGCCAAATCATGCCTAATTAAGTCAGACTATGAAAACAATTTTTGTGCACAATTTTAAATACAGTTGTGCCTAAAGTTGTTAGATACATGCAAATTTTTTTAAAATAATATGACTTCTATGTACATCTAATGAATCCGAATATATTAGTGTATGATATTTTGAACATAAAGACTGCCCTGAGGTTGGCCAAGGGTCCCTCCAGAAGCTGATATTCTGATCATCTCCTACTCACCCACAATCGGACAAACTCTCCATTAATAGCATTATGTACAATCCATCGGCAATTACTGACTGCGGAACCTTCATTTGAAGCCCTACATCTGCTATATTGTTAGATGAGTTGTAGCTAGTTTTCCTTTGGGCAGTAAAGTTTTTCTCTTCATGGGTTTGATTTCCCATCAACCCCTTTTTTTTTGTGATTGCTCTCCTCTTTTAATATAATTTTGCCTTCCAAAAAAAATATTTTGAACATAATAATGTGTTTCTAAAATAAATGCGAAAAAGGGTAAAATGCACTGACCTCCCCTGAGGTTTCTAACAATTGCAGGGATCTCCCCTGAGGTTTCTGATAATTGCAGGGACCTCCCCTGTGATTTAGGAAAATGCACTGACCTCCCATGCTTTTGAAACTATTATACTTTTTTCCCCCTGCCGTGAAATTAAAGTCTACGGTGTTAATTTTGGGCTTGAAATGTCCATTTTACCCTTTGACTATCCTGAGGAGTATTTTCACTTTGGAACAAAATGCACTGACCTCCCCTGAGGTTTCTAACAATTGCAGAGACCTCTTTTATTGTTTTAAAAAATATACCTGATGAATATTTTAACTTATGAATTTTATTATTTTTTTAGAATAATTTTTTTTTATAAAAGCAGGTCTAAGTAATATTTAAGTCCAATTTGTTATTATTTTTTTCCTATTCTATTGTTAGGAAATGAAAAAAATAATATAAAAATTAAATTTAAATACTTTCTTTGGAGTTAACTTATTAAAAAAGTAGCAAGTCCCACACTTAAAATGTTTCTATTATAACTTATATCACATAAAAATCTTAAAGAAGTTAAAAAAATAGAACCAACTCTTTACTCTTCGACATAAATTTTTTATTTGTAATTTTTTTTGTTTTTGTTTAAGTTTTTTTGTATTTGTCGATTTTGCCTTATTTTTTTTGTAAATTATTAGTTCGTCGTAAAGAAAGAAATCTAAAAAATATAAAATTATATTTAAAAATTTCAGTAAAGACGAAAAATAAGTTTAAAATTTTTAAATTTTTAAAAAAAATTGATTCATATTCTTTTATTTTTATGAATTACTTGTCAAAACGAATCAATAATTTACAAAAAATTTGACGTCTCAGTTTTGTCTTAATTTTTATAGATTATTAGTTCGTCTTGACAAAATGAATTTAAAAGTATAAAATTATGTCCAAAAACTAAAAAAAATTAAAGACAAAAAAGTCAAAATTAAAACTATTTTTAATTACTTTTGTCTTTTCGGAATTTTTTCAAATTAGTTCGTATTTTTTTTTCAAATGAAAAAAATTAAATTTTGATACTAGTTAACTTACTAAAAAAGTAGCGAGTCTCACACTTAAAATATTTTTGTTATAATTTATATCACAGAAAAAGCTTAAAGAAGCCAAAAAAATAGAACCAACTTTTTATGCCTAATTTGAATTGATTTTTTTATTTGTAATTTTTTTGTCTTTGTTTAAGTTTTTTTGTATTTGTCGATTTTGCCTTAATTTTTTTTTTATAAATTATTGGTTTGTCTTAACGAAAGGAATATAAAAAGTTTAAAATTATGTTTAAAAAGTTCACTAAAGACGAAAAATAAGTTTAAAAAAACTCAATTTTTTTAAAAATTTAATTCATATTCTTTTACTTTTATCAAATTACTTGTCGAGATGAATCAATAATTTACAAAAATTTGGCGTCCCAGTTTTATCTTAATTTTTATAGATTATTAGTTTATCTTGACGAAACGAATTTAAAAAGTGTAAAATTATGTGTAAAAACTAAAAAAATATTAAAGATAAAAAATAAGTCAAAATTGATACTATTTTTAATTACTTTTGTCTTTTCTAAATTTTTTCAAATTAGTTAATATTTTTTAGTTTTTGAAACATCTAGTTGAAACAATTTCAAATTTGATTTCAGTTTATATTTTTGAAAACTTCAGATATATACTACATTTACTTTTTGGTGACGTGAGAATATATGTAAAGTGCCTTTGTAAAAAGAAAATTACAACACAATCAATTGCATTTCGCTAATAGATGACATATCTATAACTGAAAAAATGAAATTACATTGATAAATAAATAAACTAAAAAATAATAATTACAAAAAAACTCCCTTGAGGTTTCTCACCACATAAAAAAATAAACAACTAAAGTATTTGTAATAAAAATTAACTTTAAAAAGAATAATTACTTACTTTTAGTCTAGGTAGTTGAAAGAGAGCACCAAAATGTAAGCCTTATGAGAGATTTTGGTTTTTTATAACCATAGCAGGGGTAATTTAGGCATTAAGAAAAAATAAAGTGATGACATCAGCAAATACTAACCTTTTTTTAACAGAAACTAACGGGAGGGGGGAAAAGTGTAATACTTTCAAAAGTAGGGGAGGTCAGTGCATTTTCTCAAAATACAGGGGAGGTGGCTGAAATTGTCAAAAACCTCAGGGGAGGTCAGTGCATTTTACCCATGGGAAAAATATGGTACCTTTTCATGCCAGTAAGATTGTGACAAGACATTGAGAAATACACGCGTTTGTACGTAAGAGGACCATATGGTGATGCATCCCCCATGTGACTCTCTGTAGTTACTGTGTTCGCTGACACACTCTACTACGTACAAAGCTATAGCCAGGTCTAGTTTTGTTTAGTTTCATGCTATTCGCAAGGAACTCCGTAGAGAATCGCACAAGGATCACATGGCGGGGGTGAGAAAAGAAGAACCATTTTCAAGCAAAGAAAGACTCCCGCCATATAATCTTTGCGCAATTCCCTACGGGGTTCCTTGCGAATAGCATTTCTCGTTTATTGGTGTTCTGTAATGCTAGTATGCTACACACAGATCTTACACATACATCTCCACGACTGTTAGATGTACGTGAGTTTTACACAAATATTTTCAAAACCGATGAATGCACGACTTAGGCTGTGTTCGGTTATTGTTTTGAGAGATTTTCTCTCAAACAATTTCTGGAACCAGTTTCAGAAACAGTTTCTGAAACAGTTTCTGAAACATTCTCCCAGACAACTTTTTCTCTCTATAAAAGAAAAAGTTTCAGAAACAGTTTCTGAAACAGTTTCTGAAACAGTTTCTGAGACACTTATAACCAAACAACGTCTCAGAGACATGTTTCTAAAACTACTTTAGAAACACCCTAAAACGAACACACTTACTCTTTGTTGGATGGTTTAGTCATAATTTAAGGTTGTATATTAAATACTCTTCAATTTTATATGTGCAAAAACAGGTAAAAATTCTGGTTATCTTAAAACATCTCTCAAATTTCAGACTTGGATTTTTGTTATGCATTGCATATAGTAAAACGTGTTGCACGTCAAAATAATATTATTTTAGAATACAAAATAATATTAAAACGATGTTAATTAAAACGATATCATTTTGACACAAATCACATCTTGTTGTGCGCTGTGTTGCCCCATTCCCTCCAAGCTGGCCAGAAATACAAACATGCTCTTTCATCTGAAATGTAATCTGCAATACAAGAATTCGTCAGATAATTCTTTGTCTATAGTTAGCAGGAAGATACTTCAACGATTAAGTCAGTATTCAAGCTTACAAGTATATGCTTCAAAAAAATATTGTACCGCTAAATTAACTTCTCAACTATTTATTAAAAAAAAAATCATAATTAGTTTTTTTTTAATTTTATTTTAACACCTTCAACATGGCTTAACAGCTCGAGCTTTACCTAGTTGAGTTTCAAACTTGGCTATCCCACAATGACTCTTCTGGTGACAAAACCTATTTTTTCAAATTTCAAAAGAAATAATATCTCAGCAGTCAAGTTGGAATAATATCATAATAATTAATTAATTACTAGTAGTTTTTTCAAATATGTTCCTTTCAGCTGCTTTCTTTCACTCCTTTTAGTCTAATTTCTGGTTGATCTTTTCCTGTGGAGATTTTGAAAAATAATGCAAGGAACACAGATCATTCGGACACATCTAGACACAATTGTATCGAGAATCGTTGGATGCATGTGTGGTTTTCAATAATTTAAGAACCCCACGTGTATCTAGCGATTTCGGACACATCTGTATCCAAATGTGTTCGAATTATCTAACGATTCTAAATACATCTGTATCTAAATGTGTACGAATAATCTGCGTTTGAAGACTTTTTCGATTTTGAATGGCCACCCACAGAATGCTTTTTTGCTTAATTTTGAATAATATGGGCTGCTTTTAAAGCCCCCTAATAAGCTTACCCCACACCCACCACTTTGTCCTCTGCCAATTGCACCTCGAACAAAACTTCTTTGACTAGTTGTCCAAGTAGTCATCATTGACGTTACTATTAGGGAGCTTAAAGTTACTGGTGATTGAGGATTTTAGTACTACCAATTTCATTCAATTAAGTTGAATGGCGTTCTGAACACGCGACGAATGAATGAGATTATTTACGAACAAAAAAGTTATAAGTAATGTAACTATGAATTGCATTGAGAGTTCGATGTAAGTCGGGCGGAAAGTGATATTTTCAGTGACAGACATGTGAGTAATGCATAAGAACCTGTTCTTGGAGGCTAGTCTCCCCATTGAATGAAGAAGTAGTGGGCTCCCCTTTATGCGTATGGTTGAATTTTCGACGGTTCTTTTGATATGATAGGTCCGCAAGCCCAAGAGGTCATTGCCTAGGGTCCCCCAAAATCAGCCCAAATATAGGGGCCCCACTAAAAATTAAGTATGAGCTTGAATAGGAATAAAAAAATTTATTTTTTAAGTCCATATCCCAATAAACTGTCCATTTATACTCAATTTATTTGGTGGTTCAAACCAGGGGCGGATCCACACAGGGGCACGTGGGGTCACGTGCCCCCCCTCAATTTCAGAATTTTTTTTTTTTTTTTTTTTACAAAAAAAGGAAAACAAATCTAAAAATAAAAATAATGGTCCAAATATTCTGAAAGTGATGGATATTTTGTTTATTATGCTTATGTTTTTGTTTTTATGTTTAGAAACTTTTAGAAGCATATATATTATAAGTTTTATCGCATGAGGTTAAAACTAGTTTTATATTATTGTGCTTGGCTTTAAATTTGTATTTAAGCTTAGTAGAAATTGTGCCCCCCCTCTAAGGAATTCCTAGATCCGTCCCTGGTTCAAACAATTAGTTTTAGGGCCAAAAAATTACAAGCCCAATTCTATAAAATAAATTTCTTAGTTTGGCAAGTCTAATGTTTTAAAAAGTTGGATTTTGATAATATTTTCATGGTTTTTCAATATTTTTAATTAAGTTTTGGATCGTTTATTTTTTACCTTCTTAATTTGTCTCAACGAGAAAAGCAAAAAGTTAAAAAAAATTAAGGGTCTTGATTGAAGAAATTAGAACTTTTGATTGTGTGTATGAGTTATTATCTATTACACGTATAGATATACACATCAAATAAAAAAATTATGTATATAGATACATATTACATATTAGTTGCTAAATGAGGTTTTCTTATCCTTCTACATTGTGTAAGAGTATAAGTTATTTTATTATTTGTTAAATAAATTACAACTTTTAAGGTCTCTTGAATACTTGAAGAATTATAATTTTGATGATTTATAGTAAAATTTGAGGTATCTTAAATAAATTTTACCTTTGATCAACCATGTCACAAGAAAAATTAAATGAATTATTTATATTATCCATATAAAATGACTTAGTGGGAGAGTTAGATTATACAAATCTAATTGATACTTTTGCTTCTAGAAATACAAGAAGAGTAATGTTCAAGTAATATGACTGACTTCTTGTAATGAAACGTAATATTTAAAATTTTAAACTTGTATTTTTTTATCTATAATGCAAAGTAATTTTTATGATGTTGTTTTTAAAATTATTGTAATTTCTTTTCACGTTTAGAAAATATAAAGGCATCTTTTTTAAATTTCGCCTAGGGCCCAGAAAACTCAAGGCCGGCCCTGTAGGTCCGTCACTACTTCGTTAGGATTGAGAAATTGTTGTCGCCACGCTAAATCCTTAGCTACTATAAATAGAGGCTCATATCTCAAATATAGCTACCCAACTCTAAAAATAGGTAGTTCTGTGGTTTTCAAATCCATGAGTAGAAAGGATCATGCCCCCTCTTTTTGCCCACTAATCGCATCTCTAGTTGAAAATTCTCGTCATGTTGCTTTTCATCCCAAGAAAGTTATAACTAATGTAACTACGAATTTCATGAAAAGTTTCATCATGGTTCCAAAGAATGTTGATGACAAGCTTAACACATGTAAGCAAACAAAAAATGGTGTTTTTAGTAGCAGTCGTGTGAGTAACGCGTAAAAATCTGTCATTAGAAGCTCGTTCCCTCCTTAAATGAAGAACTAGTGGAGTTCCATCTCGCGTATAGTGTTCTTCCTACTATCCTTTTGATATGACAGACCCGGCCTAAGTCGCTATAGTTGTTGAAGTATTAAAAAACTTTGTTAGAATTGAAGAATTGGAGCCACTTACACAGCATGTAAATCGAAAGGAAAAAGGTGTTTCTAGCATCAGACAAGTGAGTAACGCGTAAAAATTTACTTTTAGAGGCTAGTCTCCCACCTTAATCAAGAAGTACTGGGGCCCCTTTCCTACGGATGGTTGTTTTTTTATAATCTTTTTAATACGATAAGCTTTACACAAACCGCTAAAGTGTAGGGAACTACTTTCCATGCCAAATCCTCCAATCATCACTACCTCATCAATTTGTCTCATCCTCTATCTTTATCTTTGTTCCTCCGTCGTCACCACTGTCATCCACATCCATCATAATCATCCATAACTGCCACAATACTAATTCATTTGTCTTAACTTGATTATTTTTAGCACATTTTGTCTCTATTTATGTTTTTTGCATTTATTGTTTTAGCCTCAAATTTTTGTAGATTATTGGCACGTCTCGATAAAAAAAAGCTAAAAAGTATAAAATTATGTCCAAAAACTAAAAAAAATAACTAGAGACAATGAATAAGTACACAAGAAGACCTATTTTTGAATTTTTTTGGGGTCTTTTTTGAACTTTCTTTAAATTTGTCCATTATTTATGATTTTTTTGAAATCTCTCGTCGAGATGAACTAATAATCTATAAAAATTTAACAAAAAACAAAAAATTACCAAAAAAAATCACATAAAAAAAGTTAAATAATCGAGTCGGGCTAAACTAGGTTTCCATCTCTTGTGCTTTCTCTATCTTATACTTGTTATGAAAGAGGGAAAAAACCTCTGCTCTTTATGCCATGGTTGGATAGGAAAGACATTATGCAAAGATGAACATTAACCTTTTTTCAAAAAAATAAACTCGAATAAATGATTTTGCGACTACCGACAATGAATAGGTATTGAGAATCACCACACTTAGACTTAAGGCAAGATGGATAACCCCCTTTTAGCTTTGCGACTACTATTGATAGAGGCTCACATCTTAAATATAGCTTCTCAATTCTAAAAAATATGTAGTTTTGCAATCTTTATATCTTTGAATCGGAAGGATCATGTCCCCTATTTTTTCTCGCTAATAACATCTCTAGTTGATAAGTCTCGTTGAGCTGCTTTGCAACTTCACCCCTAGGCAAGAAAATTATTTGGGATTTCGAACTAAATATATTTAGATATAACTGTCCGAACTGGAATATTTAGGAAGATGATAGAAAAGCGTCGATGAGAAAGACTTCAAAAGGGTCGACTCGTGAGGAAACCAAACCGATAGACTATTGGTCTTTTTCTCTAAGCAAACTCTCCAAATTTACGACCAACTTTTTTTTTTTTTATCAGTTGATCAATGCCTTCTGGTTCCGGTTGAATAGTTGTTGCCTGCGTCAAAACAATGGGCTGACCTTGTATTACCCGAAACCTTAATAAGAACAATTAGAGATAACTTGACCCGTGACATAAAGGCCGGCCCAGGCCCAGCCCAAAAATTCATTGCACTGCCCTTAGAGAGAGTACAGAAGGACTAATAAGCCCATTAGGCCATCCCTGGGCCGACCCGTTCAGAATCCATTACCCGTTGCGCCCACACATAAACTCAGGTCTACCATCGTTGCTGCGCCTCACCTCTCTCTCTCTCAGACGCTTAGTGTGCGGCAAGTAGACAGCTTAAGAAGGTGACTGTTCGGGGATCCATTTATGGTTGCTATCGGTTCAAAAGCTTTGCCATTGAGAAAACCCAAAACCAGTAGTTTGATCGAGAACGATTTCATGGCCGGGGAAGAGAATCCTTATGGAAAACGCGGAAAGAAAGGAAGCATGAGCAGAAAATCAAGTAAAAAACACCCTAGTTTTGATGGGCACCAGTCTGCCGAAATTTCATCTGGTGGGGTATCTGCTAAAACTACGAAAGCTTTGAAAGCATCAAAGAATCAGATTGCCTCTGGGCCACAAACAACATTTATCAGGTTTCTGTGATTTGTTTGCATACTTGCTCTTTTGCTATATGTTGTAAACATCTTATTGGAGGTTTAGAAAGTCAATAAAAGCCACTGAAATTACTTAAAAATATCTCCTTTTAGGAAACAGGTTGATCCCGAGACAAAAAAATACTACTCAGAGATCGCCAATGTTATTGAAGGCACTGAAATTGACTTAGAGGAAAGGTCAGTAATATGTGGTAGTGCATTGGAAGAGAGTAGAGGGAATGAAGTGGCACTTGCAACTGATTATGTCATAAGCCACACAATTCAAATCCTCCTTGAAGGTTGTGATGTGAACCACCTATGCGAGTTTCTCCGAAGCTGTGCAAAGGACTTCCCTTATATCGCAATGGACAAATCTGGCTCCCACGTAGCTGAGACAGCTCTCAAGTCGCTAGCTTTTCATCTTCAAGATGATAATGCTTATTCTGAAATTGAAGAGACGGTAGCCATGATATGCCAGGTATCAGATTCTTAATGCATGTTAAACTGGAGTGCAATCTTTTGTTCTTTGTGTTTGCATTTGTTTATAAAGAGTACGCCCAGTTAGTAGCCACTAGCCATTAATATGTGTTTGGGAGTTGTGTTTGATAGATGAAGAATGAAATGCATGTGTATTGGAGATGGATAATTGCTGATTAAGGATATTGTTTGTTCAACAAATTATTATTTGGATATTACTTACTATTCGTTTGGCTGGGACAATAGTATTTGGCCTGTGATGTAACTATGTTATTGATGAGCAAAGCGATTGCTGGGTTGCTTTATTTGAACTCTGCAAAGTAGGCAGTGATGGTTTACCACTATCAGATAAATCGCTTTATCATGTCTTTTTACCTTGCCAGGTGATCGTAGACAATCCTACTGAAATGATGTGCAACTGTTATGGGTCTCATGTTCTTCGGACTCTTCTTTGTCTTTGTAAAGGGGTGTCATTAGACTCTCCCGAGTTTCATATCACGAAGTCATCGACTATTTTAGCACAGCAGTTAAATTCCAGGCCAGCAAGACCGGAAAGGAATGATTCACAATATTTGCAGCCGGGATTCCCAGATCAACTTAAATTCCTTGTGTCTGGGATGTTAAAGGGTTCCAGAGAAGACATTTTAACCCTTCAAACTGATCAGTACAGCAGTTTAGTTTTGCAGGTCAACTGCTTTCTTTGGCTTCTTTTTTTCTCTACTTGTTTTCTATTACGTCCCATATTCTCATCCTTAGTTCTTGAATCTGGCTGAAATATTCCATCTTAAAGGATTCTGTTTATTATGAGACAGACTGCTTTGAAGTTATTGGTGGGAAATGAAGAAGAGTTGTTCCATATAATTCCTGTTCTTCTTGGATGCAACATGGAAAGTGCAGGTGAAGGAAATTTGATAAAAATAACTTCAGTGCAAAACCTTCTAAGGTTGATGAAGGAAACTGCATACAGCCATTTAATGGAGGTGAGGCCTCTAATAGCGTAAAAGTTAAAACTTACTTTTTTCATTGACCTTCTTTTCCATTTATAATATACTTTCTTCAAGCCGACTTGTGCCATCATTGCATTGCCTCGCCTGATTCAACTCGTGTTAATGTGGTTGTGGGGCCAATAACGATTATAATTTAGCATGTTAAAATGTACTTTCAGCTTGAGTTGGGGACAGGGGGCAAGCACACTGAATATACTCTTCATGGTCTATGACATGGACAAATTGTTGTGTCTTGCAACGATAACCTCTTCGTTTTGGGGTGTTATGGGTTGTCTTGGAGGGAGTATTGGAATTTTGGGGGAGAGGGACCGAGGCTGGGAGAAGAAAGAGGAGACTTTTGTAGATGATTCATCTTTGTCTGAACTCTGAACTCTGATGGAGCTTATTTGGCGAGAAGGATTCGGTGGCACTTTGATGGTTTGGAGAGTCCTCCATTTAAACTTAGAAGTTCTCGTTTTAGTAGTTTGTATAGTGTGGATCGAAGGAGTCTTAGGAATGTAATCCGCCCCTCCATATGATTGGTTTTTTGATACAATGGAAGTGTTTAGGGCCCCTTTTTATAATCCTTAATGCATTTTTTCAGTTTAAGTTCTGTTATTTATCACCAAAAAGTGCTTACATCTATTGACTTCAACGATTTTCCAAGGCTGTGAGGTTTTAATACATAGGATTTACAGGTGCAAGATTTATTAGGAAAAAGAAGAAAAAGACAAAAGTAAAGCTACAAGAAATCTGAACTTTATTTCGCTTACACATCTTTGATAGTAACTTCCGAGTCCTTGGGCAACTATCAATAATAACAGAATACTTTTTGTTATCTTTTAGAAAATTGGGTTGGAAAACTCACGAAATAGTTGCATGATACATATGATTTTTCTAATTGATAGATTAACTTCTTCACCAAAATTTTCATTTTTCAGGAAACTTCTCTTTTTTATATTGATATCCTTTGCCCCCCTTTTATGATAGTAATAATTGCGTTATCAGGTATTCACATTCTGCTGACATGTTTGCTTTTAGTTGGAACCCTGCTATACTTTTCCACAGTAGCTATCATGAACTTATGGTTATGTTAAATTCTATGCCAATGTTTCAGGTCATCATGGAAGTGGCTCCAGAAACCTTGTACGAAGAACTATTCACTAAAGTCTTCAGAAATTCATTGGTTCAGCTGTCATATCACTACTGTGGGAACTTTGTTGTCCAAGCATTAGTTTCGCATGCAAGATCTCAAGATAATGTATGTACCTTGTTACTTTCTGGAATGAAAGTTTATGATGCCTGTTAAGCTTTAGAAAACGTTAAAAAACCTCTGTTATGATATGTCTTAGCAAACAAGGTGAGCTGTGCTTTTTATGATGTTGTCTTTTAGTCAGTCTGAATTAGTTGCACACACCGATCTTCGCGTTTTCTTTGTCTTGTTCTTGGGGCTTACACTGTGTAGTGGTAGATGTAGTAGTACCTTTCTATTACAAAATCTCAGGGTAATTGTGCTTCTGTTTGCCATTGCAAGTAATGTGCTTTGGCTTTTCATAAAATCTCTTTTTCACTTTTCTTTTGCCCTCAGATGGAATTGATATGGGAGGAACTTGGTCCAAAGTTCAAGGATCTTCTAGGAACGGGAAAGGCTGGGGTTGTTGCTTCTGTCATTTCTGCAAGTCAAAGGCTTCATAGCCACGAACACAAGGTATGTGCAAACATAAACCCTTTTGGTATTTACTTTATGTACGAGAAGTTGAGATAATTCAGCAGTACCTGGAAAGGTGGATGTTGGATGCACATCTATCCTTTAACATACATTGTATCAGTCTTCGAAGAGGTAATAGAAGTGCTAACTTTTTTGTTTTGTTGATTTAGTAGCTCAAACATCCTAATGTTTGTACAAACCTTGTTTGGCAGTCTTCTCAGGCTCTTGCTGCTGCTGTATGTTCAGCTAATGAGTCTCCTGGATGCATTGTTCCTCGATTATTATTTCTTGAAAGCTACCTTAACTGCGAAGATAAGTCCAACTGGAATTGGCCTACTGGTGCGAAGATGAATGTCATGGGTTCCTTGATTCTTCAGTTAGTTTTCAAATTCCCAAGTGTATGTGTTTTTTCTTGCATCTGAATTGCTTTTGTCTACTCATTTGTAATTTTGGCTCTGCTATCTTTTCATTTTTGTTTCAGTCATTAGCCGTAAACTGGGTTTGTTTCAATCATCTTATGGGAATATAATGCGTAGAGCTTCTTGTGCTAAATTTGTAGTGAGTGCCACTATTGACAATATTAGTGGCTTGTTTTATTTTATTTCTTCTGACTAAAAGAAAACAGGATATTATAGTAAGCCTTATTCTCCAATTTTCTTTGTTGATTAGGATCAATATATGTTGCAGTCCTTATCCATTCATATCGAGCTGCTAGGAGCTATTAGTTTATACTGGTTAACTCACTTTTGGTGGTTTCCACAGTTCAGGTTGTCCATGCAAATTTAAGATTAGGTTACGTGACATGTGGTTTCTGTTTTACAGGAGTTCATTCAGCCGTATATTACAAGTATCGCATGCATGGAATCTGACCATGTTGCTGAAGCATCAAAAGACTCGGGGGGTCAAAGGGTTATTGAAGCTTTTCTCAGTTCAAATGCTTCCGCAAAACAGAGACGTAGAGTGATTATGAAGTAAGCTTGGAAGTTCTTTATCATTGTTGTTTAATGTCTTACGTATGCGGAGGCTTGTTTGAGTGGAATTCAACGTGTATAGATGTGCTTCAGATAACCATATCGTTGTTGGTGTACACAAATAAACAATCATTGAAGCTGGCCCTGTTAAGTATCCGTTACGACTATGCTGTTTGGATGGACCTCCAGGTTCTTACCACTATGTTTGTAGCTGCCCACCCCAAAGAAGCAAGATGATTTTGTTGGTTACAACTTGCAATCAGGATCTAAAATTCTGATATACCTTGATGCCAATATTAGTGAGGCAAAAGAAAAGGCAAGTAAAGAAAGGAAGGATTAAGAAAAAGGGGTTTATTGAACATGGTTGATTGGAATCTTCTGAGAGAAGAATATAAAAGTATTTTTGTGTTACTCAAACTTGAAGATATTTGCTCGTGAATCGAATTCGCAACGTTACTAAAAAACTATCAATTGAAGTGTGATAACTTGATGTTTGGTAGTAAAAGCCAGGTGCTATACAGAGGAAATCTTCAATAATATCCTGAAAAATTTAACAATTTTATTGGAACTTCTTCAGGAACCATAGAGAATGTCTTTGTGCGCACATGCACTACTGGAGAACCTTGACTTTATTTATGTTTGTTAGATCATAGATTTGTCAAGGCTCTAGCACAACATATATAAGTGTTTGCTTATAAAAGTGCATCTTGCGTGATTGATCATGCCTACGAAACTGCGTAAAAAAAAATGCATCTTGTGTAGATAGTTTCTTCACCAAATTCCCACTCCCCTCCGCAGTTTCATAGCCAACTGTTTTTGGGATGGCATATTTCAGTCTCATCCTTGAGTTCACAGAAATGGAGTTGATAGTTTGTGGCAACATCTCGCGGCACTACATTTAGGAAGTTGTTCTATGATCTCTCTCCTGCTCTTCAAATTTGAAATGTTTATGTCTGCTTGTTATTATTTTGAAGGCTTAGAGGACATTTTGGAGAGCTTTCATTGCATCCGTCAGGTTCATTTACAGTTGAAAAGTGCTTCACTGCTGGTAATGTATCTCAGAGAGAGGTGATTGTATCAGAGTTGTTAGCTGTGCAAACGGAGCTCTCCAAGACTAGGCAGGGCCCTGCTCTTTTGAGAAAATTTGATGTTGACTGGTAGGTTGTTCGCTACATGATATCCTTTTCTAGTCTCTGTCAGCATTATTGTTATTTGGATTTTGGCATGGTTTTGTGAAATTTTTAACACAGATACCCCTTGCTCAGCAGTGTGAAACTAGTTTCAGTTTGGCATTGATTAATGGTTAGCCGAAAACCTGAAACCCTTTTCTTGTTCGGATTGCCGTGACCTTGCTTGTACGAAAGTTATTTTCAAACTTCAAAATTAATATAATTTTTGCTTCTGTACTCAAGATTTTGGCCCCCTGTACAAACCAGCTAATGACTATCGATTTAAGCTGAGATCTTGAACCTATCTGATGAGACTTACTTGGCCAGGCTTAATGAATTGTGTTTCATTATTACTGAGTCTGACAGCATTTTCGGTATGTTGTCATAGTAAGTTCCTCGTATATGGTTCCAATCTCTTTGGAAGGGTCATGAATTTGGTAGATAAAAGGTCTTCCTTCTATTGTTATTTACAAGAAGGATTGCAGATAAATTCTTTAGGTTCCATATTTGCATGGCAAACCATTTCCTAGGAGAGCACCGACATTTTCTACAGATAGCATTTTCAATGGCAATTTGTTCTTGCATTGAGTTGGGCACAACCGCTTTTGGGCAGAAAATTATTGGCAATGGCTTAACAATACTTGGCAAACTTTTGCAGACAAAGTTTTTGCTAGATGGAAAATATGACATCGAAATTGTTGCGTAAATATGTTTGTTCTATTTATGTTCACATGTAACACTGAGCTTCTGAGCACCTGGCTTGGTGAATGTCTTGTTTGGTACAAGTTGTCATGTGATATTTGGATTATGTGTTCTTTTATACCATGAAGTAACTACTAGTTGCACCTTTGCTTCCACTACAAATGATTGATGAATTAGTGCCTTGATAGCTTTAACTTATTCTTCTGTTGATTTCTGCCATCATGATGCAAACAGGTTTACAAAAACCACACATGCCCTCATGCGACTAGAAACTGTTTGATCCTTTCCATATGATGTTTTGCTTTCGCTTATTTCTGAATATTTCTTTGTTGTTTACTTGCCTTCCGCAATAGGTTTGCAAGACGACCAGATCAGTGGAAGTTGAGACAAGCATCAAAAGAATCAGCTTACAAAGAGTTTTATACAACATTTGGCTCAAAAGAAACCAAGTCATCCAAAACTGACAGCTTTCTTGCGGAGAAGACTCGTACATCACAGTCAGAAAACTTAAAGGAGATGAGGAAAGAGATTGACGCTTCACTTGTGTCTGCTGCTGCACCATCTTCTGCAATCCAATTTTTAGCCAATGAGAACTCAATCACCAAAACGAGAACGTCTGGCCATAAGCACCGTGCAGAAAGAGCAGAACAGAAAGGTGCGACTTTTACCAAAGATTTTGCGGATGATGATAGTTTGAAAAGAAAAGCAAAAAGGCAGAAAAAGGAAAAGAATCACGGTGAGGCTGAAAATGCTGTTGAAAAAAAGAAGAAGAAGCGCCCGAGGAAGGATGACTAGACAGGTTTTATGTCGCAGTGGTGGAAAGCGTGAGATTTTGATCCTGTAGTTGTATTTCTCTCTATTCTCAATCTTACTTCTACTAGTTTTGACTTGAACTCACATACTGGTAAGGGAGATGGAATTTTCTGATGTAGTTATTTATGAGTTCTCCTGTTTTGTTATTTGTGACTGATAATGTCAAAAACTTGACCGAGGTGGAAGATGAAAACTGCTTCCAGCAAAAAAACTTGTAAATTTACATCTGGAAACTACAAAAACAATCAACTTTCAGAAATGGATCTACTATGGAAACCAAAATCCTGATGGATTCTAACGGTACATCTGAATTCTTCCCTAGACTCCGTAATCAAGCATTGTTGATTGCTTCTGCCAGGAATACCACATCTGAGTCAATGCTGAGAATGGTAGAACCGCGTTACTTGTTCTGTATTGGGTTTTGTCTACTTGGTGGACAGACCTGTAAGCTCGAGTCCACCTTGAATGGATCTTTTTTCCCATCTAGCTGCAAATCATTGAGAACTTGAGATGATGTCACAGTGGATGGTTGTTCTTTTGCGAATAGAAGTCGGGACGCCTGGGCTCCACCTGTCAAGGAGGAATGAAGAATCAGCACAAGTGCAAGAACAAAAGCAGCCAGTGATCTGAAGTAGCACTTCGTCATAATTGTGAAAGTCCCTGTTATGATGCTATGTGTAAGTGAAGATAGGTTGGTTTTATAAGCTGTTGTGATGAGATTTGATGGTGTGGTGTCCAAGTGGTTGATTCATATCTATAGTTTGTTAAACTTCTTTAGTCAAATGGGATCTGAAGCAGGTGGGATCATGTGGTCTTTCTTTGACTGTTTATTTTTCTCTCAGAGTTCAGAGGGATGCACATGGCGAATGAAAAAAGACGGCACACTCCCATTTTTTGCAGACCTCTTTGTCGCCAAACAACTTTCATTCTCGCTGAAACCTCCCCATTTTCGTCCTAGATAAACTGAAAGGATTTATTTGCATTATGCCCTACATCCCTGAGTATTGAAAAGGATAGCCTGTGTGCAGGAGTGGATATAACAACATGGGTGATGTATCTGATGACTGTGACTTAGATATAGATGGAGTCTATTTGGCCTGGTTGAATTATTGGATTATTGGATTATGTTGGCTTCTGTAGGGAATAATCTAGCTCAAAGTGTTTGGACTAAATTATTTGACCACAATTAATATAGTTGTATTTTGTTTGACTTTGATGTAAAAAAGACCAATAAGCCCTCTGAAAAATTTAGCCCAAATGGGCCAACTTATTTTGTAAATAAGCCCCATAATCCAAAAAAGCCAGCCAAGCCAAATACATTTCGTGTATCGTTTATGTGAGTTATATTTTAGAGGGGCCGGATCTATAATATCCAATCTCATTCGATAGCGTCTAGAGAAGAGGTGCATACCCTCTAAATTTTCCACTCCACCCACTAATGTATAAGGGGGCAAGCGAAGCAGGAAACCTGACAGGAGTACCAACTATGACTCATGGCGGAGAAATTTTGAGTGTGTATACCTATCCCTCGTTAAGTGGCAATTATACCCTTATCCAATCCCAATGCCTATTGATAGCTTTAGAAATGTACCAACTACAAAACAATCTAAACATACACTAATCTTCTTTTAATTAGAATTTCTTAAATAAACCATCTATCTCCCATCCTCTTCTTTCTTATTCTCTTTTTACCATATTTCTCCTTAGGCTATATAACCTAAAATGGTTTTTGTGACTGAAAATTCACATTAGATTTTTCAATAGAAAGAAAAGGTAAAATTTTTATACTTTTTTGAAAAATTCTGACTTATGTAATTTGGTGTATTTTCGTGATTTTTTCGATAATCAATATTTGGTGAACGAATAACTATTTATTGCGTAAAAATCCATCCTTCTATACTACTCATGATAATTATTTTATTTTATTTTATACAATGCTTTAGACGGTTGAAATTAAAAATGAGTAATTATTTTATTCAATACAATTCATATACTTTTCTCATACTTTTTGTTAATTGTTTTTCTTTCTTTTCATAAATTCCAAAAATTTGTCTCTTTCCATTTTATTGGAACAAAACAATTTCTTTTGCAACAGTTATTTCTCCTTTTGTTTCCTTTCGTTTCAAGTTTCAACGACGTTACAAACACTCGAAGATGTCATCGTTGAGGAGGGGGACGAGGACCGTCGACTCCGCCGCGACAAATATCTGAAAAGTTGACAGTTTCCATACCCCAAAAGTGTCACCAAAATCACACCAAATCCATTGCGCTCCATATCCTTTAGATTCTCTCTGATCTGAGGTAATTCGACTCTCCCTCTCTCTCTCTCTCTCTCTCCTCTGTTGGATCTTCTTTGCGCGTATGTGTGGAATTTATAGTCGACTCCATTTCCTGATTTAATTTTCTTCTGGTTGAAAGACCAGAAATTTATAAATCTTGATTCTTCAATTGCACTGCTTTGGGAAATTATGTTATGATTCTTCAATCGGGATTTTGAATTTTTGATTGTTTTGGGATATATGATGTTGACCTATTCGTGTTTGGATGCGAATTAGGGTCTATCAGGGAAGAAATAACAATGATACTCAAATATAGTTGAAAAGTTTTCTGCTTTTTGGCGATTGCAGCGAAGCGATATTAGAGAAAATTTGATTATTAGCGGGACGTTTTGATCTTGCACTCAATTAAACACGCAGCTTAATTCTTTAGGTAAACATAATTGTTCCTGATTGGCTTCTCATCTTCTTTACCATACCAAAGCAAAAGAAAGGGATTTCGATTTCACCTCCATTCATTTCATTTCCTTTGGAATTAAGGTGAATCTGAGATCAAAAGTACCAAAGTAGCTAGTAGTAAACCTTGTCGTGCTAACCGATTTGTCAATCCACTGGCATAGGTTTTTGTCCTTCCTTATTGTTACCCTAGAGAAATTACAGTTATCTTGCTGGGTATGGTTTTGTGTGTACATCTTCATGTATGTGATTTCAGGTCAATGTTTATTTTTTACTAAAATTGCTCTCTGGTGTTAAGCTTAAGTAGCCCATGGTAGCATGGATGCTGAATTTCAGCAGTCTCGGGTCCTTTTGGTAAAGAAGTGACTCTGCTGTTGGTTCCAATTTAGGATTCTCCCATAGCCATTTTTGGTGGTAGTTTCATTTCTGGTGCTTGATGGGTATAATTGGATATTCTTTCTTGCAAATACTATTAAATATGTCTATAACGTGCATGTTTCCGTACTCTTTTCTCAACTAAACTTAAGCTGCATGATATCTGTTATTCAAAGGACAGAGAATGTTATATGCTTATCTCCCAAAATGATGGGCTGCCTCAGCGCAACAAAGAGAACTCAGCAGGCTTGCTGGTAAGAGAGACTTGGAATACAATTGCTGCCCCATGTGCTAACACCACCAAATACAAGCATTTGGTGCACATGTGCAGCCCTTGCATTGTTCTTACTAGAATGTACATGGGATGTCTCTCAGGAAAAAGGGACATGCAGCTAGCTTGGCACCTTGTTCGTATTTGAGCTTGTTGGGCACTTATTGTATCTTCCTGTTTTACATTGATACTTCAAAAAAACAAAAATTGATTAGATTGATTACTTGCTGTTTTCTGCTATGGAAATTTTGGTTGACACATTTCATTAGGATCCATTATTTCTTAAATATGTTACTGAATGACTCCTTCAATTTCCAGTCTGCAAAAGTAAAGGCATAGCAGGGGCTGAAGCCAGGAAATTTATTTACTATCTTTTGTTCCCATTGGAAGCTTTAGATGGCAGAGAAAGCATGTGTGAAGCGCCTTCAAAAGGAATACAGAGCCCTTTGTAAAGTATGTTCCGATCCTATTCCTTTATTTGTTTATCAACTATAAGAATGTATTTTATTTCGGTGTCTACAACTCAGTAGCTCACTTACCTGATTTTCCTTGCGGAACAACATTCTTGATACCTCCAGTTCTATTCTGTGGGTGACGTTCTGTTGTCTTGAATTTGCAGGAACCTGTTCCTCATGTCACTTCCCGGCCTTCTCCAAACGACATTCTTGAGTGGCGTAAGTTGCCTTATTCATCCTCCCCGTTGAGTTTTTTAAACAGAATCTTGATTCAGATATGATTTCAAGGCTCTCTCTCTCTCACGATTCTATGTTGTTTGTGTTAGCCTACATTCACTTTGACCTCAACTATGCAAAATAATTGTACAAGATGCAGTGCCCATACTGCTGTTGCCTTCGCCTCGTTGCTTGTCTGTTTTGTTTGTGCCTTTGAGGTTAATTGTTAGCCATATCTTGCTCGGGAAATTAGGCCCTTTTCCTATATATTTGCTGCATCTAGTGACTCTGCCGAGTATAGGCTTTCAAACTACCATTGGCACCACAAAAATGAGGAAAATTGTTGTCTTTATAGAGATTACATTTTCTTTGATGATTGTACTAGACTTTTACTAAGTTTCGATCCTATGCTAGTTACCTTTTTTATTTTATCCTGATCAACAGACAGCAGTGAATTAGTGTCTGGTAATTGAACTTCGGCTTATTGTTTTAAAGAAGTAAAGATATACTGGAACAGATGGCTTATTTTCTTACCCGGTGCATGAGCGAGAATATGACCTTTTCTATGGCTAACTGGAAAATCTATACCGAACTTAGGAAAGCACTAAATTGGGATCTTGATGTTAAATTTCAGTGACTACTTGAGGGAAAATTTGTTGATGAGTTTTTAATTTTTAGTTCTACTAGATAGTCATAGATATATACATACATACTCCTAATTTTAAGTTTCTTCTCTGTATCGAGACATTGACATTAGACTTGCTGGCATGCGTGGTTTTGCCAGTATGCTTTATCCTTAGCTTTGTTTTTTGATGGAATAATATGATTTTGCTCTTTAATTATGTGTTGCAGATTATGTGCTAGAGGGAAGTGAAGGAACGCCTTTTGCAGGTTTGTTAATACTGTTATTGGTTTTTGATAATGGTCACGCCACATTTTTATTTCATTGTTGGACTTTTTGTGATATTGCTCCCGGGATATGCCAACGTCTTTTGCTCTACTCATGATTGTCTCCCACTTATTATGGCCAGGCGGATATTACTATGGGAAGATCAAATTCCCTCCGGAGTATCCTTTTAAACCTCCAGGAATCAGGTAGCGAGTGTTCTATATGCTTGACCTTTTTTGCATAAAAATATTTTGATATTTGCTAGTACTATTATTTCAACTTTACATTTTAACCTTCTCACAAGGTTCCTTTAGCTAAAATGACATGCCCCGTTGTTGTAGCATGACCACTCCAAATGGACGGTTTTTAACGCAAAAGAAAATCTGCCTGTCTATGAGTGATTGTAAGTGCTGTTGATTTAGTTGGTCTAGCAATCGTCCTTCCTTCCTACAACTGATGTTTTTGCCCTCTTTTGTCAATTTCAGTTCATCCAGAAAGTTGGAATCCGATGTGGTCTGTATCGAGGTATTGATGACGAATCAAATGTCTTTTTTGCAACCATTTTATCTAGCCTTTGATGCTAATTTGTGTTTGCATGTCTCAACTGCAGCATACTTACAGGCCTTCTCTCATTCATGGTGAGTTCTGGCTGTCAACAATTCTATTTACTGATGTACATGTAATATAGTTTGTTGGCAATATAAGTGATTACTGTTGTTATAGCTGTTGTTTACTTGTTGGGAATATCATTCTTTATCATTTCTGTGAAGCACCCTCTACAGAGCATTGTTGTTCTAGAATGAGATGTTCTCTCAAAGTTCATGACAAAATATGGAATAGATTACCAATTAGGGAAAAATAAAATGAAACAGTTCATTGTAATAATTAATTGGACACATTGCATAACAACGTAGCTCGGAAAAGATTTCACCGACTATCTTTTGGTTGGCCTACGTGAATCCTGTTTTGCCATTTTGCACTACAGGAGAGCATAACTTGTGTCAGATGATCTGGTTTAATGTCTCTTACCCGTAATTTGAACAATCCTATTGAGCAATTAACCACCATTTCTCCTACAATTTGATTGGGTGCTGTCACAATCTCATACAAATATATTTGGGGGTGGGCGTAAATCTACCCTTAAAAAAGACAACAGTATTGAACTATGTCCAGGCTATTGTCCACTAGGCACCAACTATAAGATGACTAGATGAAATGCGTCTGGCCTTTCCAGTATATACATCTCAATCCCGATTATTGACATACCAAACACTCATGCTGTCAGTTTGGAATTGTATTTGGATTGTTTCTAGTTATACTAGCATGGAGATGTGTTGGGATTTCTAGATATTGTGCAATACTCATACTATAAATCAAACTGAAATGCTTCTCTTGCTGTTCATTGTCTAATACTGGTTGGTTCACTTGTTATTCAACTAGAGGCTTTCTGCACTTTTTCCCTCCCTCCCTCATTTTCCATCGTGGGATTTTTTGTTAATTTGCAGGGGATGGGTATTGTATGTTTTACTCAACTAATGGGCATCTGCACGTCTTCCTGCATCTGTCCCCACTTTTGTTTAAAGTTTACGCTTCATCTGTGAACCAACTGTTGTTTTGGGTTGGTTGGCCCTTAGCTCTGAAAACTGTTGGATGTTGCTAGGGATACTAGTGATATGGAAATGTCTTTGTGGCATTGCCTGCATCAGCATATTTTGTAGATTTAGTATCATGCGTCGAACCAGGAAATTGGACATCCCAAATATTGCGCGAGTCTTATATTTGAAGCATTCTATTTTGCTTCAAGTATTCCTTTGCCTTAGTGTGCGTTTTGTTTTGCATGTTGTGCAGATGGACAGCAGTCCCACGACTGGCAGTGTTACAACCACGTTTGCTGACAAGCAACGACTAGCAAAGTCTAGTCTTGCTTTCAATTGTAAGAAGTAAGTCTCTCAAAACACTGCAACGGTATTGTATATTTTGTTTACCTGTTGAATCTGTATTTTTGCCTATACCATTCATACATTGTGGTCTACACTTTCAATTCGTTCAGTATCTGTGATGGATGCTTTCCATTATATGATCATTGATTCTGACGTTTTTTCTCCTAATATAGCCCAGCATTTCGAAAAATGTTCCCGGAATACGTGGAGAAGTACGAACAGCAGCAGCTTTCTAATCAGTCCGCAGCTGAGCAAGTGTCACCAGTCCCCAGTCAACAAGAGAACTCCACACCTTTGTTGGGGAAAACTGGTGAATCTAGACAAGAGGACCAGAATATTGATCCGAAAAAACTGATGAAGAAATCTATCCCAACCTGGATGCTGTTGTTACTAGTATCCATCTTTGGTGTTGTTATGGCATTGCCACTGCTTCAACTTCGCTATTGAGACCAAAAGGAGGGAATACCTCATTAGCAAACAGTGAACGTACATGCTACTTGTGCAGCATCAATGGACCCGTTTTTAAGTGCATAATATCTTAGGGTTCTCGTTTCTCTAAAGGAACTTGTATAGAGTGTTGAAATAGATGAGGATTAATTCGACTCTCGGCTGATATGATGTCTCTTTTTCTTTTACTACTGGCATTCAGTTTATCACCCTTTGGAGTATACGTGCCTGGATGTCATCTTAATTCGTTTAGAGTTTCGTTGGGTTTCACAAGGTGGTTGTACTCTATTTTCGCACATCTATTGAAGTCAGATTTCTCAACTATTAATGCTTAAGTACATGAAATTTTCTGCGATCTGCTTGCTATGGTGGGCTATTAATTGGATTTGGCTGCTAATGCTTCCAGGACAGGCTAGGTTATATGCAAAAGTTTCAGCCTTTTATGTGCTTAGTGATACCCCAATCTTTCCTAGTATTCTCCTTTTCAGGTAAGAAAGAGAGAAGAGAACAAATAGAAGAGAGGGAAAGAACACCATTCGTATTGGACTAGTATACGCCTTCTCCTTGTTCGGCATTCATGCAACTGACTCAGGAGAAAAGGGAGTTCTCATTTTCAGCGAGGCACGTACTCGAAAGGTTTAAGATCAAGATGGGAAAGCAAACACTCGAAGTGGATGTTCGAGTTTATGACTAGTAGTTCAATCGAAATACGAATTGCCTCACTACGCCGAATTGAAAATCTCATAGGGGATATTATATTAATGATTTCATACCGTTAGACTAAATATAAAAAGATGACATTGCCAATTAATTAACTATGGCGTTTATTATAAAAAAAAAATTGTCTTGGTTTAGGCCCAATATTTTTCTTTCTTTTAAAGAAATTCATATAATTTAATCAATTGTCGATCTAAATAAACATGACAGTAATAACTCTTTCATAGATGTACTAACAAGCTCACTATTATTCTTAGTCATTACAAACTTTAATATCAATCTAATAATTAAATTAAATTTATCCCGATTATTAAGCCCAGCCTAAAATAAATAACCATATGGGTCATAATGGGTCGGATCGTGGAAGGTACAGGTCCATGTTTCCCGCCAGAATAAAAGAGCTCACCTGTACTTCCGAAACATGCGGCATAAATACAGGATTGACATTTTCTCCAATACCCTGTTTTTTTTTTTTTTTTTTTTTTTCAGGGAACCTGATTTGTTAAATCTTCATAATTACTCATTACCTTTTTTGAGTACTCTGTCTCTGTCTCTCTCTCTTCAAATTTTTGAACTTTCTTGGTGGTTCTTTACAAAAGAAGATCAGCAACCCAAAGCAAGAAAAAGGGTGATTCTTTTTCTGGAGAAGTTCATTTGTTCAGTCTTGTAGGTAACACTTTTACACACTATACCTCACTAGTCTATTTTGCTCTCCTACTTTCATTAGAAATTGTTTTTTAACACTCTTTCTTGATGGGTAAACTTCAACTTAATTTGGAAGCTTGTTGATTTTATTTATCTGTTTTTTTTTTTTTTATAGAAAGTTTGTTGGGTTGTCATAATTTTGGTATCATAGCTCATTTTGGTCATATCTTCATTTTGAGGGTGTCTACCCTACATTCAGGACACTGTCCCAACTACCCATCCATTTAGGTTATATGGAACTCTGTCTACAAGTCTCATGGGAAGATCTGAAACTATGAATTAAATGATTTTGAGGGATCTGATTTATTTTTTTTGCTAGTGCCCTGCTGCTGCTGCATCTTCCTTTGAAAGAGGGGTAGCTGTAATGAATTTCAGTCTATCTTGAATCTTCTTTATTGTTCTGTTTCTTGATCCTTCATTTCAGCATTTTTTTCAAAAGGGAAGACCATGGATTTTGAAGCATCCACTGTTATATTCAACATTTTCCACCCTCTTTTCCTTTTCGGATGAACTTGAATAGAGAAATAATGGCTTGTATTTGACAGATTTCGAGCAACCCCAACCTTCTATAATTTGTTTTGTTTAATACCATGTTGGGTGTTTGTCTTTTGCAGAAAAGGATGAAGAGATCTCCAATATATCCGAGATATGAAAGTGGGGAGCATGGTTTTGATCCCCAGCTGGATTTTTTCCAGGTACAAGAACATTCTTCTTTCATCTTCTTGTTAGGCCATCATATTTGCAATGCCAATCAAATTTTATCTTAACGTCGTGCACGTATGTTCCATATGGTGAGAGAAACTTATGTTTAGTAATAAAATTCTTTCGGTCAATCGTTTATGTGACTGAATACCATAAACATATACTACAAGAATTCATAAAGGTTTTACATATAGGACCAGATAATTTCTATCACGCTTGTTGTAAGTCCATATAGCAACTTTAGGTTTGGGGTCCGTTCCAAAAGAGACTGGACGGCCAAAAACTAAGAAGCAAATCTAGTGGGGGCATGGCATCAAATCTCCTTGCCCTTGATGTGAATTAAGGAACAGAGTATACACAACAGAAGACCAAAAACTCGATGTCTTTTGTTAAGGCCTGCACTTCCTCTACGATCTTTACTCGGTGTCTAATATCCTATACCAGTCAATCTATACAGTGTTCAGATTATAATATGTGACATGTAGTTCCACATTTCGTTATCATCAACTTTGGTTTGCCTTTGATCAGTTCTTGGAAGAAGCAAGAAAGAATACAAGCCAAGAGAATTACAATGCCACACCACAACATCCAGAACAAGCTAGAAACAGTCAACCAGATGAAGTAAAAAAGAACAGGAAATCATGGAAAAGGTCACTATTTTCATGGTGGAAAGCTGAAAAGAAGAGCATGGAAGCATCAGCTAGTAATTCTTCTTACATTCCAAAACCAAAACGCGGTCATATTTCAACCTCTGGTCCGATAAATGGGAGTGGAGGCTGCGCCACCAATTGCAAGCCTCGGCGTCCAACATCCGGGCCTCTCACCAGTCTCTTCCACTCAACCAAGGGTGTGGAGAAGAATGAGACAGTCATACCCTATACCTGTCTTGACAAGCTTGATAATAATCCCCATGGTTTGCAGTCCTATGGGCCTGTTTACTTGGTCACCTAGTGAATCGACCACTCATATGCGCTGAGACATTACTTTTTTCCCCTTTTCTTCCCAGTCCAATATTTGTTCTCGGCCGCTCCTCCTTAGGAGCCCCAATGTCTATTTCCTTGATCAACAGCCATTTTTTTAGTACACGTGCACTGGACTGACTGGCTTTGTGCCTAGTATTATTCTCTTGTATACTCTTTCTAAGTCGCAAGGCAACGAAGGACGACAGTTATAAGAATGTCGGTAAGTTAGCAATTTGGTTTGAGTAACAGCTGTAGATTTGTTGTGAAAGTTGAATACCAGCTATCATGGGTATGAAACCATGAATTGGGTTTTTTCTCACGGAAATGTATGGCTTGAAAAATGAGCAATCTGATTTTAAGTGCTTGATTATGAAGAACTATTTTTGTTAGTTAATCATAATTGTTCAGAGTTCTCTGACTTATTGGACTTTGATTGTGGTCCGAGTTAGAACGAAAAAGTAAGTCTTGGAATCAAACAAGGGTCACTCTAATATGCATCAAGAAATGCAGTTCAGAAATTAGTCTTGTGGTCAAAGTTTAGGACTTAAGGACTTACCCTCTTGAAGTTTTATGTTCGAAACATCTCGACTCTCGAGTGCTATCTAACTTGAATTGGAATTTCCGCAAATGGCAAGTCCAAACACTATCAGAGAAATGCAGCTCAGATCAAAAAATTTTGGGAGCGTGTTAATCAATAGAGCTGGGAGCGGTTGGTCTGGGAGGATCCATTTTCTGAAATTAAAAGCTCTCATCATCTCAAACGGATACGCTAGCTCTTACTTTCTTTGTTCCTACAACGCTGCATCAGATTTCTCTAAAGCAACTCAGGATGTTCACATCTGTTACCTCGTATCTGTCGAATCCTCTGATATTGGAGCTTGAAGAATAGCCTCTGGCATTAGCTAGATTGTGCCGAAACAGGTTTTCGACACATTGGGCAAGAGGAATGCGATTTAAACCTCATGTCAATGCAATCCGAATGAAACCCAAGATTGCACTTGGGCAGTAACCGAGCTTTTTCTCCCTCTTCAATGTCCGAGAGGCACATGGCGCATTCCAATCCTTGTTTAAATTCCTGAGCTTTATATATCACTGTGGGTAGGGATTTACGTGGCGATGGATCGAGCCCAGAACGGAAGCTCCACTCTAGATCAACCGGGGCTAATTTGAAACGATTGTGACGGGTGGTGGTGGTGGATGTTTCTTGTCCCCGGAGATACCAGAAGCATCTGGCGTAGAGGTGGGGAATGAGGACGAAGAATACAGCAAAGAGTAGTAGTAATGCTACACCAATCAGCACGATCATCCATCTACTGTTCAAGGGAGCTGAGACTGACGTTATCGACAAATTTAAAGGGTAATCAGAGGGAGCTTATTGTGGTTTTTCCGAGAAAATCTTGAGGTTTGAAGCACACCCCAGTTCGAGTTTCTCAATGCAATCCTGCAAGGCTCTCCATTGCAGAAACAAAGTCGGAGAATTTGGAAGAGAGAGAGAGTAAAAAAAGGATATTCCTCCTATGAATGCCGTCGAGAGCTATAGCTACCAAAAAAGAGCATACTTTGATAAAGAAAGAAACAGAGGGGTGAAATTCAATTAGACGGAAGGCACGCTTACTGACTCTCTTAGAAGGAGGCATTCGACAGCAGCGGTAGAAGCAGCATTGGACTCCTTCGTGCATGCTCCACTTGGCTCGGGAGATATAGCTCAGGTTGTAATAAAGGGACAAAAAGAGTTCAGTTCACTTCAAGAGTTTCTAAGTACTTAACTGACAAGTGACAAGTGACAAGTGAATAAGGTAAAACGTACTGAATTGAACTGTTAAGGAGTTCCACTAATTTGGAACTTAATTTGAAAGCCGACCAACTGGTACACACTTGAAGATGGAGCTAGAGCAATTGAAAGAAAAAGTATGCTAGTGATCTCAACTGGTCGAACAGAAAAGAAAGCGCTCAATCGGACTTTATCCCTCTTGATGAAGGAAAGAATATTTGCAAGAATACTCCTCAGAGAGTGAGGGAATATGGAGTTGGGTTTTGATTGAAAGAATTCAGAGTATGTCCCATGAAAGGAGGAGGAGGAGGAGGAGGAGGAGGAGGCGATGGTTGGAGAGTGAAACTGTGAAAGTGAAGCCTTTTTGAATGGGGAAGATGATTGTTGAAGCCCTTCTGAACTGCTAAATAAATGGTAGCAGAGATTTTCAAGAATCAAGATAGCGTCATGGAGAATATGCTTCTCTTTGTTTGTTCTTTCAATCCATGAGAGTAGGAGTACAGGTCATATTAGATACGAGGTGCTGACCCAGGATTTGATTACCTAGGATGTGAGGTGTTTTTAGGGTGGACGAATCCGCCAAGATAGAGAGAACAGCTGCAGTGGGCCCGAATCAACATCGGACTAAGCTGTTGATTAGATGAGGCCCAGTAGCGACTAAATCTAACGAGCCGGATTGAAAGCTCGACTTGGTCCGTACGTTCTTTTGTAACTAATGCGCTTTGCGAAACGGGCTAAAGCGATACCAGATTCAAATGATCCAACAATCAGTGCTACGTACCTATGCACGACGTGATGCTTAGCCCTGTCAAGGGCTCTCAGGCCTTCTCATGCTTTCTGAATGTGAAGCTCTCTAAACGGTAGATGGTGCATGGAGCCTCATCTACTTAGATAGTGTTGAAACTTATCGCTCATATGGAGAGGGTCAGAAGCCGAGCATAGTGGAGCGGAGCGAGTTGGATTACTTAATTAGAGTTGGACTGTTCAACCTAATTAGAGTTGAATTCTAACTAGAGTTGGTTTACTTAATTAGAATCAGATTAGGGTTGAAATAAAATATGACTATAAATACTCTCTATTATAAAACTCTAGACATCGTATCAAATAACAAATTTTGCTCCGCTCTGATGGATGTATCTGATTTTGAAGAACCACATAAATCTTGTGTTGATTTTTTTACTGTTTTGTATTCTATATTGTGTATGTGATTAATCGATTGCACTAACAAATGGATTCCCATAACAATTACGGTTATTGAAAATCTCTTCTAGCTTGACATGTCATAATGAGAATAAATGAATCATAACGACGATTATTTCTGACGTCATGAAGAATATGCTCTACACATATTAACTTAGAGTCCAAACTAGGTTTGTCTATATAAAATAACGAAAAAGTTAAAAGTATTTATTATTTTACAAAGTACTTTCGGCTAAACTTTTCATCTTTATAGACTAATTTATGCATCAAAATGCTTTCTAGTTGGCATCGGTTGAACAATGCGAGCAACTCCAACAGTATTAGTCATTTTAGCAACCCAAAAGTATACATTTTATTTTGACTATTCACTTTTTTTATAGATACACTCCAATGCTAGTTTTTATTTGCCTAGCACCTCTTGGCTAGCTATATGTAGCCAGCGAGAAGGACAATAGACATTTTACTTGGCCATATGAAGAGTATGTTGGAGCTCTAAAAAGAAAATTGACTAGCTATTTTGGCCAAAGAAATTGATTTGCTTAGGGCGTTGGAGATACTTTAATTGATTCTTATTTTTACAGTTCAAGAGAGATCTCAATGAGATTTTCGAATTAACTAATGGATTAGGCAAGAACTCCACACTGACAAATCCTTAGAGGGTAAGTTTCACGATCCAATGCATCACGACTAAATCTTTTGTTAATTGTCCATACATTGAATATTTTGTATACGTTTTCGATAAGGCTCATACATTTTGTCATGAACTCTATATAAATGTATAAGTACATGAGTAGTTAAAATATGACCTAATAATGCTTTTTTTCAATTAATAAATGCTTCCATAAATATGCCATGGATGTTTATTCTACCCTTTATACAAGAGTGTTATATACAAATATACTTACACTTTATAACCCAACAAAATATACATTAGGTGTCTTTCACAACTTTGGATCGATGTAGGGTTATTAAGTATTTTATGCAATGTATCATTTCACCTATTTCTTGTGACATCTCCCCCCTTTTCTGAATCAATACTGGGGATCATTAAAAGAATAAGGAATGTTATAGTTCAATGAAAGAAATTAAGAATTTTTTTTTGAATTTAAAATTAATAGTCATAATTCACTTAGATTTGTGGGACCACAAAATAAAAATGAATCGTGATTATTGATTTTAAATTCAGAAAGACATTCTTAGTTTATTTTCTTTAACTCTAGACTTTTCCTAAATGAATGAGTGTTGGAATCTAAAAAAAAAGCCAAGAAACTCTACCCGAATTCAAAATCAATAGTAATGATTTATTTGCATTTGCGGGACTGTAAAATACAAGTGAATCATGACCATTGATTGTGAATTCGGGGAGAGATTCTTAGTTTCTTTTTTTGCACTCATAACCATTGATCTATTTCCTATTGTTTAAACTCATTTTTATCGATCTTATTTTGATCGCTACGTTTATGTTCATTGAAGTGGACATTGAGTTATAAAAGGAACAGAAATGCTACACACACACCCTTTTAACACATCCTTTTTACACAACACCCAAAACGACGTCGTTTTGGGTGTGGACCAAATTAAAAAAAAAAAATAGCAAACCCAGATAGCTCTCTCTATCTCTCTTCCTCCCTAAAATAGTTTGCTTTTCTCCGTCCATCTCTCTCTCCCCTTCGCGCCTGGACCATCCCCACAGCCTCCCTCTTTCAATTACAAATCTCTATCTCTCTCTCTGTGTCTCTGTCTCTCTCTCGGAATCAAGCTCAGAGCAGACGATTTTTCCGGTATTCAACATTCCCTGTATCAACTGATCATAAAATCGACGCCGGCATCATTTACGCCGCCGTTAGTAAACACGGCGTGACACACATGTCCGGGGCGCCAGTGGTTCTCCACATGCTGTCGAACTCCCCCGACGGCAAGCCTTTGGAAAACCCAGTTCATATCATCACAGCAGGAGCTCCTCCGCCCGCGCCGGTTCTCTTTCGAACTGAATCAATGGGTTTCGTGGTGAGCCACGGGTACGGGTTGACGGAAACGGCTGGGTTGGTTGTGTCGTGCGGGTGGAAGCCGGAGTGGGATAAATTGCCGGCGACTGTGAGAGCTAGATTGAAGGCGAGACAAGGGGTGAGGACGGTGACGACGACGGAGATTGACGTGGTTGACCCGGAAACGGGAGTGGGAGTGGAGAGAGATGGGTCATGTGTCGGGGAAGTGGTTTTGAGAGGCGGATCGATCATGCTGGGTTATTTGAAAGATCCGGAGGGAACAGGGAAATCGATGAGAGAGAATGGATGGTTTTATACAGGGGATGTTGGGGTTATGCACCCAGATGGGTATTTGGAAATCAAAGATCGATCAAAGGACATTATCATCACCGGCGGTGAGAACGTCAGCGGCGTCGAGGTGTGATTTTCTGGTGCGAAGGGGAGAGAGAGATGGACGGAAAAAGCAAACTATTTTAGGGAGGAAGAGAGAGAGAGAGACTTATCTGGGTTTGCTGTTTTTTTTTATTTTTTATTTGGTCCACACCCAAAACAACGTCGTTTTGGGTGTTGTGTAAAAAGGGTGTGTTAAAAGGGTGTGTGTGTAGCATTTCTGTAAAAGGAATGAGCCACTTTTGCCTCTTGCTGCCAATGCTCAAAAATCGAGGAGTCTAGTACACAACGCATAACATGATATGTTACGTGCCAAAATGGCGGTGTTTTAGCCGCCGGAATACTGCCCATCGTTGAAGCAGTAATTTTATGGCAAGAACGACACAACTTGATGCACAACACGCCATATTACACGTAATACACCAGCCAGAAAACCGCTGATTGAGTCATTGTATCGCATCCGGAAAAATATATTGTAATTTCTACCGTCACCCGGCAGTCTCCCCATGTCCCAAGAACCAACATATGAAGTTCAAGATAATGGGGCAGAAGAAGAAGAAGAACTAGGGAGTTCATTCAAATTACGATCATGACCATCTTCTTCTTCTTCTTCCAAAACCAAACCCGATTCCAAATCGCTAACCTGGTTCAAGTTCTCCCAAAATGGAGTAATTCCTGGTTTCCGTAATTGGGTCGAAACAGGATTTCGACACACAGGGCAAGTGGAGTGAGACTGAAACCACATGTCAATGCAATCCAAATGGAACCCGTGATAGCATTTGGGTAGCAACCGAGCTTTCTCGCCGGTTTCAATCTCCGACAGGCAAACGGCGCATTCTAATACCTCTTTGAACTCCTCCTTGCTGCTGAATGCCACTACTGGTAGGGATTTAAGAACGGATGGATCGAGACCGTGGTGGGTTGGCGATTGTTGCGGGAAATGGAAGGAACGGCGTTGTGGGTTTGTGGCGGCGGCGGCGGCGGCTGCTTGTTCTGGTCGGCGGATTGACTCCCATTTTGCACAGAGGCGTTGAATAAGGAAGAAAAATCCGACGAAGATTAGTGCAGCTACAAGCACCACCATCATGTACAGTATTAGACCAACAGCACCCGAGTTATGGAATAGAGCGATTAACTGAGACGAGTCGTCGGACATTCTGTTTCAATAAATTGAAGTTGAAGATGAAAAATTTGATCTTTTTTTTTTAAAGTGAGAGAGAGAGAGAGAGAGAGAGAGAGAGAGAGAGAGAGAGAGAGCAGATAAGTGAATTTTGTGTTTGATATATGTGAGTAAAATGGTGGCTAGAATATATATATATAGCTCAACAGAAGCTTTAGCGAAGTCTGAGGTAGCTGAGATTTTTTTCTTGCTGATTTTGCGATGATATCTCGAGATTTCAAGCAAAGCCCTGATTGAATTTCCCCCTGGTATGTTGTTCAAGGCTCACAATTTCAATGATAGCAAGTTTACACAAGCATGAAAGGGGAGGGAGAGATGAGTGAAATGATGAATGGAATATATAGCTCAAGCTGCTCAACAAAGTTCAGCGAAATGATCAGAGGTAGCTGAGATTTTTTTCTTGTTGATTTTCCAGGAAATCTAGAGGTTTCATAGCAAAACCAGTTTGAATATCTCACTGCTATGTTGTTCAAGACTCACAGTTGCAGAAACCAAGTTAGAGACTTGGGAATTACAGCAACTTCACACTAGCAAGAAAGAGAGAGAGAGAGAGAGAACTGGAATAGGATTTGGAGGCTTAACGAGGAAGATGCATTTGGGCCTTTATAGATATGATCAGAGAGAGGGGAGGGGTCCTTTTGGGACTAAGAAAGTTTAGGAACAAATCTTTTTGTGTACTGAATTCGATACAGATAATGGTTCGATATCTTTCAGGAAAATGAGAACGATGATAGGATTCAAATTTGTACAAATAATGTGGGTTCGTAGGCTTGTTCAAGAATATTACATTACTTTCTGAAACATGAATGAAGACAGTGGTTTGTTTATAAGAGCAAATCTAAGCATACAGCTTTAATGTACATATTCAAATATAGATATATTCAAAATCGTTCGATACATGTGGAGGCTGTATTATTGTAAAAGAATTTTACGCACATCGAATAATTCTGGATACATTTATGTCCGAATTTGTCAATTAAAACGATATGTGTAGACTTTCTTTTGCGTGTACAAAGACTCTAAACAATGAAAGAGACTCTAAATAATGAAAGTGACTCTAATGAACGATTCTGATTATCGAAATAATTCATAATTTAGAAGAACCCAAAAAAAATCCTAATATAGACTTCCTTTCTCTTTTTGGGTTCCTTGTCTGATGGGAAGACGGACAAAATTAATTTAAACCCACCAATAATATGTCAGAAATAATATTACTTTATATCTAGTATTTCTATATCTAGATGAGGAAACAAATATAGTTCTATATTTATATAAAATAATATTATTTCTTTTGTTGTTTGTTCCCTTATATGTATTATTTCCTTTGTTATTTTGTTTCTTTAGTTGTAATATTTTCTTTCATCTTTGTAAATAAGTGAAATACAATTAGTTTTTTATTTTCTATTTAACACTCTATTTCACAGTTGTCATCATAAATTTTGGTTTTGTTAGATTTGATGAAAATTCGAAAGGTTGTGAATGAATTGGAACACCGAAGAGTATTTGTTGCGGTAACCAAACAATCTCATCCGTTATGCAACTCAAAAGACTCTATTAATGTCTCATTCATGTCATGTAACTCAAAAGGCTCAACAGTTTTGCATTCGAAGATCCTTCCATAGTTGTAAATAGTCATTCTCGATTTGGTTTCAAGTACTACCAGAACTAACTTTCGTTTACACATTTCTATCATATTTTTTGTGTTGTTTGCGTAAGAGAATGACAGACACAAGAAGTTCAATAGATAGTAGACAGTCGGTGTTCCTTCAACCGAATGAACGTTTTATCTTGAGAGACAAATGCCGGTGCGATCTTCCAACACCCACGGTAAGACTGAAGAATCTACGGGACTCGTTTCAATATCATAATTTTTTTTCTATAAGATTCAAATTTTATAAGTTACTAGAGTTGTTAGTGTGGATCAATTAAAACTCATCAAATTATTTCTTATTGTGTATGCATCTTCATAAACACTCAATGAACAAAAATCTATTACGAACTAAATTTGGGAAATTTGCTTTTCATATCTCTCTCACACCGTACCAAAAATAAGAATGAGTATAGCAACACAAATAAATTATATAAGTCTAGACATAGATGTGTCTAAAACTGAAAGATTCAAGTGGGACTAATATGATTATGAAGGACTCTACATGTATCTGATGGTTTCGGCCACACATGTGTCTGAATGTAAACGAATGATTTGTATTCCTAAACTAACTGCAAAAATAAATATTTTTCTTTTCCGCCCATCCCTTCTCCAACACACATTCATTCTCTCTCTCTCTCTCTCTCTCTCTCTCTCTCTATATATATATATATATATATATATATATATTAATGATTACATATGTACTGATTAGTATTTAGCAGGTGCTATCGAAATTGTACAAGATAATGTCACGACATTATAGTTGACAAAATGGGAAATTATTATTTACAACTAACAACTAAATTACAATTATTTGTTTCGTCATCTCTATTAGTCGCCTCCATTAGCGATAATAAAATAATAATAGCAGTATAAAGATATGTTTCAACATCACCTTTTGTTCACACCAATCAATCTTGTCTCTTTATATAGTAGAATAGATAATTAGAGAAATGAGAGATCTTTGGGACTATAATATTACATAACTTCCGAAAATAGGAAGAATACTATGTTTGCGTCTAACGGCTCTAAACAATGAAAGTGACTTTGTTGAACGATTCTGATAATTAAGTTTATTCAAAAAGGATCCATAAAATATCCAAATAGAGCATTTACGTCTCTTTTTTGGGTTCCTAATCTATTGGGAAGACGAAAAAAAATAATTAAATTAAGCCAGCCAACACAACACTGTGTTGCGTGTTTGTCAGATTTAAAATTTGTTAAGTTACGAGAGTTGTTATTAATGTGAATCGATTAAAACTCGACAAATGATTTCATATTGTGTATGCGTCTTCGTAGACACTCAATCAACAATATTCTTTTAAGAACTAAGTTCTTAATACAATTATATGAACTTTGATGCTATGCCAAAATGACACCAAACCGATGCAACAGTTGTAGCACGCTAAAAGTAGCTTTGACTGAGTCATTTTAATATCCACGTGGACTTGAGACTTTCTAACCCGACTCGACCAGCAAGGGAGGAACTACATGGATGGGGTCCAGACTCTCTCAAAAATCTTTAAAAAATTTAGGACCTAATTACAAATTTTAAAAATTATAAAAAAAAATTACATCTCAGCCCTCCAAATTAAATTCGACCCCTCTGGTTCTGCCCTTGCTGACTGGAGACAACGTTTGGGCATGTTAAAAGTGTTTGGTTCCAGTACAATGGCCCAAGCTTGTTAAGAGCCCAAGATGGGATTGGGCAAGCCCAGGTTTTGGTCACCAAGGCTACTGCCCATGTTGTGAAGTCCAAGCCTGGACAAAGCCCAAGACTGGTCTAATAGTATTACAAGATTTATATTGTCAAAATTAATATAATAATTTCTTAACTTCCTTCTGTAGTTATTGCACACAAGTCTAAAGACCATGAGTGTTTTCAGTAATATATAATCAACGATTAAGTTAGACCACGAGTATATGAGAGTTGAGAGTATGCGTGAGTAAGTATATGAAAGATAATTTAAGAATATACCTTGGTGTTGTTGCAATGGCCCATTTGATACTGTGAATGGCGAAAGATATCATGGGACTTGACAATTGCCGATTCCCTTCTCTTTGAGGAGGAACAAGTCATTTATTGAGGGTTTCGGTTATGAGATTCATGACTTTCCTAAGCTTCAATTACGATCTTGCCAAGTGAATTTTGTAATTAGTTCTTTTTTACAGAGTCAATTGTGACCTCAAGGACTGAATGTCAATTGACAATTGATCGAATTAGTTTAATACTTGTTCGATCAATATATGACCATTCAAATTTAAACACTCGATAATATAACTTAGAGTCAAAAGTTGTATATGAATAATAAGTTAAGTGGTATATAAATAAGTATATAACATTTAAAAAATAAACATTTTGAGAGATCAATAAAAAGTTCATGAATTTTATTTTACATGATGTTAAGAGTGTGATTTGCCCAAGTTTTATGTACTCCCAAGAAAATCTAGGACAAACACACCACAAACCCGAAATATCATTATCCTACGTCTGCAGCAGTATTTGGACGCCAACATTCGTGGGTGGCTATTGCTGCTGTCTTCTCCAGAGCATCACATTCCATTGAAGTTTCCGCCTTTCCCCAATTGGCCAACTTCACAAGCGCAATGTTTCTGTTTGCTTACGATTAGGTAAAAACTGTTTGCTTCTGCTATTGAAAAGAAAGAAAGAGGAGGGTCAACGGCACTTTGTTGTTCATCTGAACGGTGTGATTTGGACTCCAGACTGGATGAGCTCCCTCTCCCCATGCCTTTGATAGGTAACCAAAAAATTCTTCCTTTTTTTCTCCATATTTGAATTGGGTTTCACCCAGCTTACTCTTACGTTTCCCCACATCTAATTGTTATCTTTCTGGGTTTCAAATTCCAATCTGAATCTGATTCGCATTTTCGCTTCATTCTAATTTTTGGGTTGTAGCTGGTAGTGATAAGTGGGCCATGTTTAGTAGTATAGATACCTCTAGTTTTGCCAAATTCTTGTAGTTCTTGTTTTGTGGTAGGATAGATTAACACATCTCCAAATCCCTTGTACTTCTTTTGTTGTGAAATTCTTGCTTCTTGTGATGTGAAGTGTTAACTGTTTCTGTCTGATGATTACCGTCTGTGGGTATATCTCTGTGTGCAGATATTGCTACCGCACAGCCTTCATTCCAAAATAACATATTTACACTTAGGGCTCAAACCCTTTTGCACAATAAATTTGTATTTTGGAATGAGAAGGGGTTGGCCTCTGGATGGAAGTCATTCCGAGTACCAAAAATTGGAAAAAACTGTTACTCGGGGAGTAGTAAGAATCAACGGAGTGCACTCGTGATTCGGGCAGTTGCCACCCTCGAATCTAAGCGTTTGGTTCAAAGCAATGGCGGACATGAAGGTCGCGATAGTCTACAGCAGGGTGTTGATTCTGCGAGTGCCATGGGGATTCAGAATCAATCAGCAACAGAAAACTCGGAGGAAGTGGGCGAGAGAGAGAAGTTAAGACGGGAGAGGATTTCCTTAGCAAATAAAGGGAACAGACCTTGGAACCTTGGGAAGAAACACAGTGCAGGTAATCAAAATATGTAACTTGACCAAGCTTATGAATCAGTTCAACCATCTGCTTCATGATTGCGTTTTAGTATCGGTTCCTCTCCACATGCTCACAGCTTTCTTAATTATGTGCAGAAACGCGACAGCTGATCAAAGAGAGAACCAAGCTCGCAATGCAGGATCCTAAGGTGATGTCATGTAAGAATATTTTTGTATGAACCCTAAAAATAACTTGAAAAAGGTTTAGAATGATAAATAATTCTGAACGCATCTAGGATCGTGGAGTCATATGGTTCTATTGATCTAGTGAAGTTTGGTGTTTCCATGAATGAGTTGAACTCTTTCCGTTGACCCAGTAAACTGGACAGCTCTAGCACTCCCACACTTGCATTGTGAATGTATTAGTTAGAATTGCAACGGTTGCTTTACGGTCATTTGATAGTATGAACATAGTGCCATTTGCATGCACACAACAGGCTAATTGCAACAGAAGACTTGGTCAAGAAACCTTATCATATGATGGATTCACTTTTGTTTTCTTGAGTTAGTGTTTTCTCTATGACAAACCAATTCGAATCCATTTTATGCCCAACTGCCAGTGCAGTTTATTTCCCATTTCATTTAGCTTTTGTTCCAATCTCACTTTTACTCATCAACTTTTCACCAGTGGCCAATTGCATTGGTCGAGTTTCCATGGGTAGCTGACCCTTATTAAGCGGGCTTCTGGTTTTGTTTCTGATTGTGAGGACCTGAGGGATGTTCTACTTTTTTGTTGTCCAGAAATAGTTTCATTTGTACAAACTATTCATTGTATTGACAATATATGGTTATGCAGGTCAAGAAGAAGTTAGTTATCCTGGGACGTTCTCAGAGGTAGTCTCTCTTGTTAGTTAAACTTTTGGTTCGTCCTTTGCTATTTACTTTTGGTTCTTCCTTTGCTATTTCCATTTCTATCATTCAATCTACACATACTCAGTGATTAGTAATACTTTCTCGGTATTCTACCTGTTTTTGGTCTCGCGAGATCACTTTCTGGACGATTAAAGCTTAGGTGGGGTTGTGATTTTGCTCTCTTGATTATTCGATGATAGTGTTATTTGAAAAGCGGACTCTACAAAACTTTGAGGCCATGAACAAACAAGTTATTATTGGTAATGCTGGAGAGATCTCTATTTTTCTGCTGGAGAATCCTTAGAACTACCACTGCAAGCTTTCAATCTGTCTTTGACCATCAAATGAAACGTGAATATCCCGTCCTCCTCTTTTTGAAGCAACGGATGCTTCCGGTCTGTTGGTGCTTGAAACATTTTTGTCTTCTCCATATTGATATATCTATAGAGTCAATATTTTCTATAAGGAACTTCTGAACTCAATCACTTGCTGCCGTTAGTCTTCAGTTCTCTAACGAGGTCTGTCCTGTAGAGGTACTAAAATTCCAGATTTTAATCTGTTTCTTGGTGAGACTGTGAATGTATCTTTGCTCCTCAAGTTATTGTTGATGACTGATTTTTTTCATACATTAAACAACGTTCTATAAGACGAAAACTGAAGAGTAATTGCTTGTAATTTATACTGGATATTTCTTGTCAATTGAACTCGATATAGACTGCACAACTGTCAAGCCTCACTTAATCATGGATTTTTGCTTTTGTTTTTTCCACTTTTTAGATTGACAAATAGCTGCAAGGTAATGCCTGTGTTTAGATCTTAATGGTGGGCAGAAGAAAACAATGTCCCTATAATAGCGCCCAGGGCCAGGGGTTGGCACAATGACCTTTGGTGTGGGCTCACTCCCACTCGCGTGCTATCATTTCCTTTGTTAAGCCAGTCCATACGAGGCTTTTCCTTGTCTTTAAATGGGCCCCCCGCTGGTTGGAGTCTGATTGTTTTTCCAGATTAGTCTATGGATTAGGCCAGATATGACAAAAATGTCCATATAATGAACAATTGATGAGTAATGGAGAGATTTTTGGAAGACAAGACAAAATGGATAGAACAAGAAATCTGTGCGATGCAGAAAGCTAGAGGAACCACTAATTCGGGACACAGTGAGACTGCCAAACACTGTAATTTGGTCATGGAATGGTGATTGATGGTACACCTCAAGAATGGGAAGTAGTTTGGATCATGTTAAAGACATTAGAAGGACAGCCGAATTTCTGATGCATGTCCAACCTGAATCCCATTACCCAGTGCATATACTGTCTGTATTATTGTATCTTTTGGCGTAAATAGATGCATTTTATTCGATCCTAATTGATTGGGACAAAATGCTTAATTTGGTTTGTGTTGTTTGCTAGTAAAATTTCTGCATAATTATCAGGAGAGGATGGGTCCAGTTATATATACACAGGGAAACAAAACTACACAACCCATACCACTCCTCATATCTCAGAAGACTTGAAAAAATAACAAATGTGTTCAAATTCCCCATAGAAAGGGAAGAGATATGGATTGCGTCAAGATCCCTGATCGTTTCCATAGATTGACGGCGCGGGCCCTTTCTCTATCCCTTTGAGTCTCGATTTCAATTGACATCTGATCAAACTAAGAGCACGAATAGATAGGTGGCCTGAGGGGAGGGACCCAAAATTTAGATTGATCACCACAAAATCCAACTATGCCAAGAACTTAAGGAGGACAGATTAATATAAGCTATGAAAATGGTCCTTTTCCCCATCAAAAAGAACTACAGTCCCTCTGTCGCGAATTTCTCCACGCCAAATAACAATTTATTCATGTGCTAAACTTCCCACCCTTATGGCTGCAGTGTTGGTGAATGTAAATTTGTTCGTCCAGACACAAGAATCCACTGTTCTTTGTATGCAAAAAATGCTAACATGTAATGTTGGTTTTCTGTCTGTGTTTGTTCGTTACTGTTAACATTTGTCTGTATTCTTCTTCAAGTCAGCAATTTTGAAACTTGAGAGGATTTAGGAGTTAGAAGCTTGACATTGCCCAAAGGAACTTGTACTAGGGCCTTCTTTGAGTCCAATAGAAGTTTCGGTTTTGACCTTCAGATTGGAATTTCTACACGTGTTAATCGTTTTTTTTCACCATGTTGTTCTACTGAATTGGCAGCGAAGAAACAAGGACGAAAATTGGGGTTGGAGTTCGAATGGGATGGGAAAGGCGCCGTGAGAAGGTGATGCTGCAGGAAACTTGCTTCTTTGATTGGCAGAATCTGATAGCAGAAGCTTCTAGAAGGGGCTTCGTCGGTGAGGAAGAGCTGCAGTGGGACTCCTATAAGATGTTGAGCAAACAGCTTGAGCAGGATTTTTTGGAAAGTATTGAACTGAGGAAAAAGACACCAAGACCTAAAGGCAACAAAAGGGCACCCAAGTCTCCTGAGCAAAGGCAGAAAATTTCAGAAACCATATCTGCCAAATGGGCTGATCCTGTAAGTGTTAAATAGGCTGATTATTCATTGTTGTGACCATATCCTAACAGCTTAGGCTTTTGGGCCAATTGGTAACTTAACATGGAATCAGAGCTCAGGATGGGAAGGGTCCTGGTTCAAGTGTCCCCATTTGTAGTTAGTCATCGTTTGCATTTGCTCTTCTCTTCATAGTTAGTTTTTTTCTATGAATATTTGCGTCTCCGCATGCAAAATGGGGTTGCACGTGATGGAGGGTGTTAAATAGCTTGATACACATTGTTGGGCTCATTTCTATTTCCTTAGGCTTTGAGGACAATTGATAGCTTATAATACGGGCATATATTTTCATTACAAAGCTATTGCTTGTTTCATATTTTCTTCTGTTAGGATCAATGTGCTTATTTGGCCTATCCGTATTGTTGGTTTTCCTTCAAGTGATTACTAAGTAACTTTTAAATGTTCTGAGCTTGAGATGGTGGCACGGTCCTATCATATTCTCGGTTTGCTGCCCTATGCCTGGATGGGTGACTAAAATATGGCTTGTGCTAGCTATGCGTGCCCTCATAGTCATACTACATAACATGTTCTTGGGGCTCAGCTTTCCGAGAGACAAACTTGTAAAGGTTTTGATCTAGGATGAGTAAAGCTATGTACCCTCCAGTTTCTGCTATGAACTCAAAACTTTTGTGCTACTTCGTAATACGTACTTCAACCAAGTTTTCGTTCCATCTCCCCCCCCCCCCCCCCCCCCCCCTCTTTCCCCTTTTATCCCAACTGAAACACCGGTAGAACGTAAATCTTGTACGAGTTCCCCGCCAACCATTGACTGATTCTTTGTGAATAGAGAAATATCAAACAATTGGACAACCTGACTCGATATTGGTTTTCAGTTTTCCCTTTTGGGCCACAGGCTCAATTGTGCTTCATGGTGATAATCAATATGTTGGGTAGTATGAGAAGAAAGGATAATTTTGCGGCTAGGGTTACTGAGATATTCATTAGAATCTCCAATTGACTATTTCTTTGTTATTTACACGTCAGAATATTATTTTTGATTTTTTCCCCTCCAGGAATACCGTGACAGAGTTACTGCTGCCCTAAGCAAATATCATGGCACAAGAGTTGGAGCTGAAAGGAAACCCAAGAAACAGCCAAGTGGTGAGAGACAACCCAGAACACACAGTCCCACACGGTGGAAAGCCAAGGTGACAGCTAGTCCCATACAAAAGGTTACAAAACCCCCCAAAAAGAACTCCACTAAGCCGAGGAGAAATATGCCCCTGTATAAGGATCCTCTGTCAAGCTCCAAACTAGAGATGATAAAGAATATTAGATCACAGAGATCAGCTGCAGAAACCAAAAAGACTGAAGCCGTTGAACATGCAAAGTAAGTTCCAATTCTTCTTTAATTTATTCGACAAGTCTATATATCAGAACTGAAATAAGACAATCTGTGGCTGGCCGAGTAACTGGTAAACGGGACTCATGCTATGTAACGTTTTTTCCATCTTATGAATCGTTTCAAGATATGAAATACAGCCTCTCTTTCCTTTTATATGACAATGATAATTTATAGTTTATACCCAATATAAAATACAGCATTTGCCACATGTATTGCATCATGGATCTTGTGGGTATCACAACCATATTAACTTGAACATAAGATACGTCTAAAAATATGTATCGGTTTTGTCTTTAAAACAAGTTGAATCATAAGATACCTAATGTACCTATCGGATTGCAAGATTTATGTGAACATAAGATGCGTTTACAGATACATATCTATGTCTAAACGTAACAAATAGCAAGATGCGTTCATAAATCGTAGTGTTTAACACTTTTTTCTAGTAAACAATCAAGTCTTTGCCAAAGAAGATTCACGTTCGTGCTGATTTGTTTCATTTGTTTTCGCGAGGACACATGGCATTATTCTTTTTGTTAGGGTCTTCTTACCATATACCAAAACATTATGGCGACTAGTTGCACATTTGAAGTTAGAAATGAATTACCAACTCTGCATCTCTCTTCTTTTCATAGATTTATGACAATTTTGCAGGCTATTGATTGCGGAAGCTGAAATGGCTGCAAAGGCCCTAGAGCCAGCTGCAATGAGAAGCCCCATTGCATATGCATCCCTTATTGAAACTAAGAAGCTTATAGCTGAAGCAATTCAATCGCTTCAATCGATGGAGAATGTCCAGATATGTTCCAATGAGAATGGTCAAAAAGACCCTTCAGTTACCTCAGTGGAACTGGTGAACCATACGGAGAAGGAAAGCAACGGGAAAATTAGCAGTACCCAAGCAGCGGAGTCGAGGAATAGTGACATTCAGGACTTCGGTTTTGGTAAATTCGATTTCCAGTATCTGCTTAATGGCAACGAAGAGGTTCTTCGTACAGAAGATTGTGATTTACAGGATGATGAGGAAGAATTTTATAGAACAGGCTCCGGTGATCATGATTGGTCTTTATTGGAACTGAACGGTGTACTAAAGCAAAGTGGCATCACAGAGAAACTGAGTCAGCCTAAACCAAATGGGATAGACAGTCTCCTGAGAGAAGTGTTGCCGGGTGGAGCTGAACTTGAACTTGAGAAAGAGGTAAAACCACCCAGTGTACTAGAGCAATCTGGCATCACAGAGGGACTGAGTCAGCCTAAACCAAATGGGAAAGACAGTCTTCAAAGAGACGTGCCGCCTGGTGGAGCTGAACTTGAGCTCGAGAAAGAGGTAAAACCACCTAGTTCAGTTACCGTCACTAAGAAATGGGTTCGTGGGAAGCTGGTTGAAGTAGCGGAAGTAGATTAGTGTAGTGTACAAGTACATTTTGAAGCTGGCCAAGTTTTCTTCTTTTAGAAGGTAGTCAAATTGAAGTCTGCACATGGATCATAGCAATTGGGGTACAAGAATGTTGCAGTGTAACTATGCACATTGAGGTGCCTACTGCAGTTATCATTTGAGTTTCACACCATTTTCGCATTTTCATGGCCAACAATTATGACCCGCAATTTCTGGGGTTACAGAAGTCCTGCTTGAAAGCACGGTACATTAAGCACCACTATTATGTCTATACGACTATATTGTGGAAATTACAATTGAATCTGATTCAGTACGTAAGGTTTTATTTGTTATCCTCTTTTTTTTATGTCATTGTGCTCCTGCCACTTCTTGGAAAACTATGTTGATGGGCAAGCCCCCTCCCATCGCAATGGTGTGGGGTGTCAGGTGTTGTTTCCCGAGGCCAACTCAAAGAGGCTTTGTCTTTTGATGTTGGATCGCATATATCTTCTTTTAAGTTCGGTTTTTATTATTGTCACTGTCAATTTATATTCATTGACACATCCAAGATCGTCCAATTGAGTTTTGATTTTCTTTTGCATGCCAAATTATCATTTGGCTGATTTCTTGATTTCCTAGGCAAGCTTGCAACCTCAATTTTCATTGTTGGTTGCACATAAGCCTTGTTAAGTTGTTGGGAAAAGAAAGAAAAAGAAAGTACAAATTTAGTAAGTAAGGAAGTTGTAAGATTTATATCTCTAACTTTTCCATTAGAGTTAGTTTTCCTGTACGGGTTTCTTGACATTTGGATGGAGCTTACACGAAAGAAAGATAATTTTGTTAAACTTTTAGTTACTAAACATGTATTGCAGACATGGTAATGGAGATCAGTGTGCAAACATTTAGGTATTATAATGTTTTTATTTCACAGGTAGTGTTAGTATATTAATAAATATATTAAATTAGTACGAGAGCTAATCTTATCTTCATAGAAATCAAATCCTAGACCCCACCTATCAAAAGCAAAGTTACAAGGCTACTGGGCCATCAAGGAGAAAAAAAAAGTAACAAAGTGAAAGTACTTTACTTAACTTTTAAAAAGGACAACTTATGATATCCTACATAAAATCATAGTAAAATTAGCCCATGAAAAATTGCTATTAGTTGGAGATAAGCCATTAAATATCTCATTTTATTCCTATAAAAAGAAACAAGAAAACTAAAGATGGAGCCGGGCCGGGCCAACAACCAATTGGCGGGTGTTTGATGAGTACTCGTGAAGTGATCATTGACCATTTTGCACATATCTGCGAATTCTTCAATTTGCTTTGTCACTCATAGAGGAAATAAGTAAAGTGATATATTATATCTGCGAATTCTTCAATTTGCGTATTCTATGATGATTTTTAATTGGAAGATCTATTCAACATTTTTGAGGAATAAATAAACTCTTTATATTTTTTTAAAGCTGCAACCCTTGACTTTTTAGGGGATTAGAGCAGATGAAGTCTTCTTTCGCTCTTATCAGTTTGCTTTGGTTTTTGATCTTGAACTCACTTTTTTTTTTAACCGAAGTATCCGGACGGCTTGAGACTAAGTTGGAATAAAGTTTGGTTCGGTCTCCCGATCTCAACTCTCCCGTGTTACTTTCTGTGCCACTTCCATTTATTCTTATTAATAAAGCTCGAAACATTCTACGACTCCGCCGTTGGCCTTCTATTGTGGTCCCTCTACCCGGCCCATCTTTCCCAAAGAAGAAACCCGGGCCAACAACCAATTGGCGGGTGTCCAATGAGTAGTACCCGAGAAGTTACCGTTGACCCGTGGGGTGTCATTTTCTGGTTTCTGCCACCGACGTGGCTTCTCATCTTCCTCCTTAACCACCTCTTCCAGATTCCACCGTCACTGATCTCTCTCTCCCAACTTACATACCGTGAATCTGTTAGAGAGAGAGAGGGGGGAGAGAGAGTCCAGCTAACATTGTTCATCGAGTAACTTTACCTTTGTTCTCTGCAAGCTGTATCAATGGACAGAGAATCGTCTTCAGACGAGGAAGAAGATCGACAAAATCTAATCGATCAGAACGAAAGACCGCCACAAACAAACAAAACCCACAAGCGCTCGACCTTCGAAATTGACGACGATGATAATGAATTCAAGGACAGAACTGGTTGTAATGCTCGCGGTGTCACCCTCCCGAAAATCAGCTTCAATAAGAGGTTCCTTTTCGCCATTTTCCTCCCAATTTTCATCATTATTGTTTATTTGACTACGGACCTCGGAAGCCTGTTCCAAAATGGTGTTTCCAATATAAAGTTTGATTCTTCCGTCGATGGTATGCGGGAATCCGAATTGCGTGCTTTGTACTTGTTAAGGCAGCAACAATTAGGGCTTTTCACTTTATGGAATAACTCATTCGTTAGTCCTGTGAATTCTACTTCGAATTTCTCGAAGTCTTCTGCATTGGTTGAGGATTTCAAATCAGCAATGCTTAGGCAGATTTCATTAAATAAACAGATTCAGGAAGTATTGTTGTCAACTCATCAATCTGGAAATTCGTTGGATTTGGCTGATAATGTCACGGATTCAAGTCTCGGTGGTTATGCCAGTCTTGATAGGTGCAGAAAGGTTAATCAGAAGTTTTGGGAGAGGAAAACAATTGAGTGGAAGCCGAGATCGGATAAGTACTTGTTTGCCATTTGTGTATCCGGGCAAATGTCTAATCATTTGATTTGCTTGGAGAAGCACATGTTCTTTGCAGCACTACTCAACCGTGTTTTGGTGATTCCTAGCTCCAAAATTGATTATGAGTTCCATCGCGTGCTAGATATTGATCACATAAATAAATGCATTGGAAGAAAAGCTGTTGTGACTTTTGAGGAGTTTTCAGAGGCCAAAAAGAAACACTTGCACATAGATAAGTTCATATGTTACTTCTCATTGCCACAGCTTTGTTTTATGGATGACGAACGAGTTAAGAAGTTGAAGTCATTGGGTATTTCAATGAATAAGCTTGAGCCTGCTTGGGTTGAGGATGTCAAGAAGCCATCAAAAAGAACCATGCAAGATGTGATGGCAAAGTTTTCATCTAATGACGATGTTATCGCTATTGGAGATGTCTTCTTTGCTGATGTGGAGCATGATTTGGTGATGCAGGCAGGTGGTCCTCTGGCTCACAAATGCAAGACTCTGATTGAGCCGAGTCGTCTTATCATGCTCACTGCACAAAGGTTTATTCAAACTTTCTTGGGGGAGAGATATATTGCTCTTCATTTCCGGCGTCATGGATTTTTGAAGTTTTGGTATGCTTTCCCTTATTTCAAGCTTTGATATCTTGAAGTACTGTACTGCAGCATCGCTGTTTTGATTGAGTTGCGTGTACGAAATATAGTCAATTTGCATGATAAGTGTCACAAAACCTTTGGAAAGTGTGAAACCACTAGTAGTAGGAATTTGCTATCTGTTATTATCTCCATCTTGAATATTTGTGGACCATGCCCCTCTTTCCCTCCGCCATTATGCTAGGTCCATCTCATGTGAAAACTTTGTTCTGAAAATGCCTTGCTGGACATAGTTGCCCACTTTCAGAACTAGGATAATTTTCTTCACAACATGCTGCTGTACCTTCCTCGTCAACTGAATAATTCAGATTTTCTCCATAAAGATAATAAAATGTAATCACACTTACTTGGAGGCATGTTTAATTTCAGCTTCTATTTGCTGCCAATTTCTGTGCAAGTCGCATAGTATGTGTTTGCTCTCACAAAGAATTTTTCTATCACATAGTATGCGTTTGCTCTCACAAAGAATTTTTCTGGTCTTCGTTCCCATACATGTTTGCCTATGGAGTGCACCTCTAATGTTCTTTCTTATTTTGTCAGCAATGCTAAAAAACCGAGTTGCTTTTTTCCCATTCCTCAAGCTGCGGACTGCATTGGTCGAGTGGCTGAGAGGGCCAATACACCTGTTATATATCTTTCCACAGATGCTGCAGAAAGCGAAACCAGTTTATTGCAATCATTAATTGTATTGAACGGGAAAGCTGTACCACTTGTTAAGCGGCCAGCTCATACTTCAGCTGAAAAATGGGATGCTTTGTTATACAGACATGGCCTTGAGCAAGATTCACAGGTCAGCTTATAGTTTTTGCATCTCGGATTGCTTGTAGGTTCATCTTGATACTTTAGGTATCTTTATATGGACATGGTATAAGTATTTTGTCAATGCCTGAATCAAAGCACCTTTGTCTCCACTTAATGTAACTTTTGCTCGTTGAATTCTTCAAAGGCTGATTAGCGCTTCTTTGATTGCATTTGCTTTTGGAACTGTGCCAATAAGAATTTGTTTGATCCTTTGCAGTTAGATTCATACAGCAGAGCTAATTCATTTTCCCTGTTGCTGGTGATGCACACAAAGAGGCTTCTTACAATGAATAGTTCTTAAAAATTTCATATCAGCACTTGATGTTTCCATAAGTAGGCTTTGATTGATTCATATAGTAAAGTTTATTCATTTTCCTTCTTGTTTGGTGATGCACACAAAGAGGTCGTGCTGGTTTGTTGTTCATCTCACTTAACTGTAAGACTTACCATTTTGTGAATAGGGACAGGCCAAACGGGGCAAGAATAAAATATGTTGTACGTAGATATATCATAGGGGAAAGCTGAAAATTGCGACAGAATACAAGGTTTGCAGGTTCTTTTGGGACTGCAACATAAGTGGATGTTTCAATGGAAGGTATCAGTGGTGAAGATCCTTAAACATGTCATATGAAAACATTATTTTGGACATGAAAAGAACCATAAGTGGCACTTTTGATGTGAAGTTATCAGTGGTGAAGACTCTTTAAACATGTTATAGAAAACATAATGTGTTGGACATGTACTTTTCTGTTCGTGCGTGTGGGTGTGGCTTGGGCGTAGTTGGCTGTGGAGAAGTTTGTGTGAAGCATTGGTTGTTAGTTTGTTCTTCTGAATGATGACTGTGTTGTAGTTGTACAACTTGACAGTTGATGCTTATGCAGATTTTACATCACTTATCCATGTTACTTGATTTGTGGGATAATAGAGCTTCCTGTCAATTGCGTTTTGTAGAAAATATAATATTCTGAATGATACGGCCATTCTACCTCTGAGAGGTGAAAGAAGTGAGATTTCTGATCCTATACCAGTCATTTCAATGGGATGCTGTAGAATTAGACGTTTTGACCTGAAAGGAGACATCAGACTTGCAAAGAAATATTTTGGAGATATTCGATAGATACCTGATGCTAAATGATTCCTTAAGAGAGACCTTCTTAGGTTTGCGTATGTGGGAGATAGAGGAAGTGTAGGAAGTCGAGGTGCTTCCCCCTGCCTCCATCTTAGAAAATCATTCAAAAGTGGTACAGGCAGTACATCTGGACTTGGCCAGTTTATATTCGGTCGCATAGAACATCCCTTTTCTTTAAGAAGAATAATAAGGCTCCATATCTGCTGACACCTAAGAGTTAGCGGGTATAATAGAGTCCCCTCTCTATCTGTCTCTCCGAGTTCCTACTATTAACTAGCACTCCTGCTATTCAATCATAGAATCTTTAGCTTGCATTAGCACAAATTGATAGATGTTTTAGCTACCTCTCATTTCCTTTTCTCATGTGAAATTTCCAATTTCATCCTAAAGGTGGAAGCTATGCTGGATAAAACAATTTGTGCTATGTCTACGGTGTTTATTGGAGCTTCTGGATCCACTTTCACAGAAGACATTCTTCGGCTCCGGAAGGACTGGGGTTCAGCATCACTTTGTGATGAATATCTCTGCCAAGGTGAACTTTCGAATTTTATCGCCGACAACGAATGAAGTGGAAAATGCAAAGGCTACCTCATGATCATATTAGGCTTCTTTTGGCCTTGACTTACGGATGTTCTGCTGCTGCTGATGGTTGTTTGCTCAGCCTGATCTCTGTTTACCTTTATTCTTGTGTATGATAGTAGCATTTAGAAATGTGTTCTTATAACTTTTTTTGTTCCCTTTTAAGCCATGGTTGAGTGTTATTATTTGTTTTGATCAATTCACCATGTTTACTATTAATCTAGATTTTAGCCTCATCAATAAAATGGATCACTCCATTGTGAAAATGATTTCTCAGAAATTGTTTGTAAGACTAGTGATGCCTACCTTTTAACAGTTAATTAGATTTCCATGTTGATGGGAACATTGTACTATATGTATGTAATATAATATCCTATCAACGTATCAACAGGAACGCCAGCCTATTCATTGATTAAGTGACGCTCTCGATTTTTAACATAATAAAGGTCATATTGATATTAATAAATTCCTTATCAACTCACCACATAAGTAAATCATTGTCACAAAAACATGGCGTTTTAAAGAAAGTTACATCATCTGAGTTGAAATATTAAGTGCGAATTTAATAAACATCCTTTCCAATATAAAGACTAAAAAATGTTTATGACTCTTCTATGCACTTTTCCGAAAAGACATGTTGTATACTGCACTTACTGCATTCTCTGTTCCTACTCCAGTGTTGCACCTGAAAAAAAAAGAAGGGCTGAGATACACAGCTCAGTAGGGATATTTACACAAATATTATATGAATATGAGAAATTAGGCACACAATATGATCATGAAACAACAACACGAGTATGAGTATGAGCTTGCATATAGCATAAGATAGACGTGAATGACACACTCAACCATTTTATCGCACTGTCTATTTCCTATTCGGTCCTATTTGAATATCGATTCATTTTTCATTCCATAACTTATGTTCTCTCACTAAGTCATTTATTATCTCGTCCATCACACGAGAGTAGTCAACGCATCATATCAAATTTTCAAATCTCAACATAACAAGGTCATTAGGACACTCGAAACTCATGCTAACAAACCTATAGCATGAACATATCATTGCACGAATTGCTCAACTGGTACCCAACTCACGCGTATCTTCATATTTTTATCTCGATGATTTAATTGTCCATCCCAATACGACATCCAAAGATGACTAACCATAGCAGTTTCATTCCCATCAATACCAACGTATGTTTATAGTATAACACACATCCGATAGAGACTAGACAAGTCATCCTTGTATTTCATAATTTCATAGATGTATATCTATATCTCACTTTTCAAACACAAATATATAGCACAAGTGAGATCGCAAGAGTAAAACAATAGTAATCCAAGAACGAACATCCAATAGTTCCATAATAATTATTCATAATCCCTCGATTCATTTAATGCATAACATGACTCATATGTGTTTGTAATGCACACCAAGACTCACATGTCTCTACGCCATATTCTCATCAAGAATCAGGTTGTTATACTTGGCTTACTCCCTAATGGGACCAGTCTATACCATTCCTAGCTCTCCTATGAAAGGGATTTAGTACACTCCTAGCATTCCTTGAGGAATCCAGTACATTTTCAAATCATTGTCCTAGCTTCCCCGAGTGGGAGTGTAGTTTATATCTCTCCTAGCATTCCCAAAGGGATCTAGTACAATCCTCCTAGCATTTTCGAGAAGTTTAGTTCAATCCTCCTAGCATTCCCGAAAGAGTCTAGTTCAATCCTCCTAGCATTTCCGAAGGAGTCTAGTTCGACATTCTCGTATATCACGTGTCCCTGTCATGCGTCACAACACTCTAGTTTAGTTTTATTTAAGCAACATTATAGATCGTATGTTCTATAACTTTCCTTCTGCCTGATCCGTCATTCAAATATACCATAGGGTTCTGTGTAGTCTCAATAATCGATGAAAAACTAATAGTGAAGATGCAAAAGTGACAAACACTGTAAAATGTGGTAGAAACCAGAAATGGAAGTGTGTGAATAACCATCTACCAAAGAGTCACTTATCCATCACTCCGCGTCACAATGCATCTTACTTCTCTCTCAAACCTCCACTTGACCTAACGCCATCTGATAAGACAGGGCCCCAACATCACCCTAGGGAACAAGGTAACTCCTCAAGACACTAGATTCAAGTGAAACTATTTTCTGGAAATAGCGTCATGAAGGACAAACTTATAGAAGAAAATACCTCTCCTCTCACCGTCCCACAACGGAGTCCAAACCATAATTAAATATAAAGACACTACATAGACAACGTTTCATCCTCAGAATAGGAGGACGGATTTAGCACGAAGGGCACAGGGGTTAACACCAATACTGGGTGTTTCCAATACTAACGTGTAGCTCATAACTTATATCAATTCTTTATAGACTTGTTTTACATTATTACACCCATCGGTCTCATGCAACGCTTTCGAGTTATATTGACAATGTTTCATGCCTAGTATTCCCATAGGATCCTAATCCATTTCCCTTAGCAATCCCCTCAGAGAATCTAGTTCAAAGCATTCTTAGCGTTCCATAAAGGAATCTAGTCCGCATATCACGTCATTCACGTGTTTACACACGACAAGAATCATAATATACTTCCATTTCGTCAATATATCAACCGTGACTTGAACATATAAAAGAAAAGTCTCATTTTCCACTATGAAGCTTATATCTTAATTCATTCACAAAACAGACAGGAAATCTAGATGAATTTGCAAATCAAACATACCCCACCATATGCTAGAACATCACAAATCATACTCAAACACATTCGAGTCTTCAAAACAAAGGGTAAACTCAAATAACACCATGAACAAGTCATAAATGACTAAGAGAAATAAGATAATCCCTACCTCGAAGTGAAAATCCAAAACTTGAGCTCCAATATGAAACCATATATAGCTTCCATGGTGAAGAAGAAGCTCCAATAAACCCTCCTCCAAGTGAAATGATGTTACCAAGCTCGAATCATCAATAAATCTTGATATATTGGCGGAGAATCTTGAAGGAATTTGGATGATCTTGAGGTTAGATAATGTATTTCAGTGGAGAGTGAGTGGAGATGAGGGTTTCTTAGAGAGAAATGGTCAAAATTTAATTTGGGACTTTTAAGTTGTGTTCCAAAAAAATCTGATCTACCCCCTTAAATTCGTGTTTTCTACCTGCCTGACTAGTCACGAAAATCCCACAAAATCCCGTGACCGGTCACCCATAGCTACTGACAAAATTTTTTTAAATTTTTATATTTCTGCATGACTGGTCAACGAAGTCCTTTCTCCGCCTCCTGACCTGTCACCCCCTCTTTTTTTCTTCTTTACTCTTCACATCTTTATCATTACTCATTTTTTTCATCCTCCAACCTCATCCAAAGCATATCGTAATCAATTTTAATCACCGTAAAACGTTTAAAACACTAATATAAAATAAAAAATTTCTGGGCCCTTACATTAAGTGTATTTTAAGTCGGCACTCGTAAAAAACAATTTTAAATTACTTGTGCTCAAGAAATAGTTACTCCTCGTGAAGTTTGAATTTGTCTCTGGTGAATTATAAAATGCCGGTTTAGTGATTCAAACCATGCAAGCATTCCATTCCATTCTTCTAGTTTGGCAACGTCTGTGTCTATTTGCTTGTGAGTATCTTTACCACCTTAATTGTGGCCGTTCGTGTATACTTTTTCTTTTTTTGAGAGTTGCTCTTGACACTTTATTACATGACTAGACAATGGCGTAATGTGTCCTCATTTACATATTAGGCCATGGAAGCAGTTGGGGAATCTACAAATTGCATTCGGAATATATTCACACTAGGATAGTGATAGATACGGGAATCTTGTTATGTATAATTCACAACAAGATGCTTTACACACTAAAATAATACTTTTTTAGCTGCTTAAATATTGTCGAGTCATTTGAGCAATAACTTAGACAACAAAACGATGCCGTTTTAACGCACATCATACTCTAATCCTCACGATTGTCTCTCGATTGATTCATTGTAGTGGACAATCTTTGTCCTACGAAAATTATACGTTATCATGTGAAGGTTCCTACATGATACTTGCTTAGTTTATGATGTAGCCATAACATTAGATGGTACATAATGGTAGTATCCACATAACTTTGCCAAGAAGAATATTGATTCATTGTGCACAAGATGTGTGGGTTTTTAGTTATGTTTATCTAAAGAGTAATAAATGATTATAGTTTGATAGTTTTTTGACGAATATGTTTTGTTTAGACGTATATTAATGTCCAATCCACTAATTTTTTTTGGTATGAATGATAAAAGAATCAAAACCTAGAAATTTTACATAGTGAGAGCGCACTATTAATTTTAAATGTGAAATTTTATTTTCCTTATTAATCACAACGAAAAGATACTATGCATGGACATTTATTAATAACAAAAAAAAAATTACAAATAGAGGCGACGGGCAAAAGGTGACGGGGGGAGGAGGGGGACACTAGGAGAGATCTATTGGCAATAAATTCTCCATACAAATAGAAGTGTCTATCAAAAAGATACTTTGGAAGCTTCGGATTGAGGTATCATTAGTCGAAGAAGACTCTGGCCAATCCACGCGACCCTCTTGACAAACATTGACATATACACGAAATCGGATGTTCAACAAGTACTCTCACGACCGGGCATGAGTGCGGAAGGAAGGGGGTGTTAGGAGAGATTTATCAATAATGAATCTAGGTATGATTAGCTGACGAAGATCCTGGACAATCCACGTGGCTTCCAGAACAAACATCAACGATGAAATAATTTATATAATTATGAAATCCTTTCCAGGAGAGATTTATCACTAATGAATTCTTCATACAAATAGAGGCGCTTATCAAAATCATACTCCGAAGACTTCAGAATTTGAGGTATCATTAGCCGAAGAAGATCCTGGTCAGTCCACGTAACCTGCATGACAAACGACGACGGAATCATTTATATAATTATGAAAAAAATTAAAATATAGAGAGAAAAATTCTTTTTTTTAGGGCTAAGGTGGCTTAGTCTGATTGTCCACTAACTATATATTTGACTACACAGACACGTGCACAATGCCCACCTCAACCTACATGCACTAACACTTGGGATGCACCGGTTCCTCTCTCTCTCTGTAGCCGCCGCTTCGCCCCGTTCGGTTTCTCAGATTGAGGAGCTCACTCGGGAGACCTACAAGCTTCACCAACTTCCATCTCCAGAGACTGTCTCTGCTCCGCCTTGATGGATTCAAGTTCCAATTCTTTGACTACTTCTTCATAGATTCACAAAGCTGTTGCCTTTGGATATTCTCCAATGGCTTCGAACCGACAGATCCTCCTAATACCCTTTTGATTTTATTCGAATCAGAATAATTGTAGCAGACATTGACGTTGATTTTATTCCTTGATCGAATTCTTCAACACAGAAACATACATGTATAAGTACGTATAGTTTTAGTGATAGTATCCTGTTTTTTTGAAACCAATCATGAGAGCCAGATTGATTGTGTTTCCGATCAAAGGAAGGAACTGGTGTTTTAGCAGGTCGATTGACCAATCGACGTTGGACTCACAGTTTGAACATACTCCTTCAACGTTTAAGGGACTGTGGAAGAAGATCTCCTCCTCCAATGACAAGTCCATCAACTCCAATGCAGAGCTCCTTATTGATTTCGCTTCTAATAAGGTCCACACTTGTTCATCTACTATCATGAATTCAACGTACATGTGAAAGATTTACAAGAGTCTACTGTTTTATATGGGATGTGGGTGTTGAAAAGTTCCAACTTTTTGTAGATGAATAGAGCTTGGACGGGTCTTGAACAGGCGCCTCAGGGAAGTTTCAAAAACAAGCTTTATGGGTAATCTTTACTGGATGATGCCACTTGACTGTTAATTTCATTTCTACAGTATCTAGTCCTAATGTGCCAATTCTGATGGCAGTTTGGGATTGCGCCTTTTGGCTCGTGTTAAGCCTTCTGAAATTTTCCTGAAATCTATTTCTAAGGAGGTTACAAAAGTTGAAGTTACATACCCCTCGAGGTTTGTTCTCTTGTACTTGCTTTTTTGTTGACCTTTTTTGATGTTCCATTCACTCTCATTCAAATATATAGAAAATTACGTCCCCACCCCCTTTCTAAATGGCATTTGTGGTTGTTGCCTTTCGAGTTCCATGGTGCAAAAGAAACTGTGGTGTATCTTGGCTGCCAATTTTGTTTGATAAGACTTTTAGGAATGTGATGCTGATTTATGATTTAAGACGCATCTTATTGCCTATATGAGAGAACTAGTGTAACTGTCGAATCCATATGGAAGAAATGTTGATTTGCCCATTAAAGCTCTGAAACTTTTGAGCGGGGGTTCGAAGAGTATGTTACACGAAATAAGAGTATAAAAGTATAAGATCCGTGCTGGAGACGCTCTTAGTCGGCTGTTATGGTTGCATAATTTCAAGGTTGGTTTCCCGGTAGTTAGTTGCTACTCTGTCAAACTCTCTGACCTATCTTGGAGACACCAAGTCCCAAGGTTGTCAAAAGAGGAGAGTTATGCTAGGTAGACTGTAGACAGCCAACATCAAACTTATAGACACACACAATTACATAGATCCTAAGAGTGTTTTTTTTTATAAGCATAGTAAGTTAAGGTTTTTGCTCAAGTAACATGATGCATTGGCTCCCATGCTGAGTAGCTAAGAGTTCTGAGAATGACTGGGGCTGTATGAAGGTATCTCCCAGACTAGAGCAAATGGAACAAATGTTTGCATTTGGCCCACCCAAGTCATTGGGGATTAAGGCACGTTTAGTCTGAGTTGAGTTTATGTACAGTCATTAAGGCCTGTTCAATGAGCAACAGTTTAAGCATATTATGTTCAATAAATATTGTAATGGTTGAGTGCGCAAAATGAAGGCCAAGATGTCCTTTCTAACGGCCAACTACTTCCCCAAATCACCATAAAGTAATAGTTTACTAACAAAGAATCGTAAATGACTTTAGTCTTAATGACGTGAAGTTGTGGCAAGAAGGATAAGAAGGAATCTATGGTTCACATTTGATGCATCCATAAATAACACAAAAGCAGAACAGAGGAGTGATACAGTGCGAAATGAGGGCATGCATTGATGAAGGATAGTACCAAAAGGATTTGGTTTGATATGTTGAGATGATTTATGAGGGCATTTGATTTGAAACCATAAATGACCGTAAATAGAGCATAATTGTCAAAATATTCTGCGCATGACGGAAAGTAATTGGGATATTTAGTTTGTGGTTTTCAGTATCCCCATGCTGAAGTTTAGATATTTTTGACTAAGCAGTTTTGCACTTTATGGCACATGCCCCAGTGTGGTTCTCCCGACCTTTATCTGAAATTGTAGTGTGGTTCCCCAGTGTAGTGTTTCTAATTGTCAAGCAAACTATATTCTTGCAGAGGGTTTAACACCTCTTTCTTACATTCTTAGTTGGTCTATGACAAGTTTATTCGAATTGGTATTTATTGTGAGCACATCGCTCTTTAACGTTTGCATGACAATGATGTGCATTATATGTGATCCCAACTGGCCAACACTATGTTGACCGTTCACTTTAGGGCTGCAAACAAGCCAAGCTGTTCACGAGCAACTTCAGGGCTCGGCTTGATAACGGCTCATTCTAGCTCGGCTCGTAAAGAAAAAGGGTCGAGGTCAAGCCAAAAATTTAGGCTCGTTTCGTAAACAAATTGAGTTTGAGTACACGAAAATACATTTATTAAATTTTATTTCACTATTACATAGAGTAATGTAAATGGTTTTGTTAAATTTTTCTCAAGAGAGCTCTGAGTTTGAATTCGAGCTCAACTCAAGCTGACCTAATATTGAACAAGCTGAGCTCGAACACTTCAAAGCTCGTCTTGGCTCGGCCCGTTTGCAACCCTGACTTTATGGGGATTGGGGATGTATGTACTTAAATAAGAGAATGCTGGATCAGCGATATACTATCAACTCACTGTGAAGTACGTAATATATTTATATACATGAATTTCTTGATTTAGAGATCTATGGTTTACTGTTTTAATGTTTTGGCACGTTGCAGTTTAAATCCAAGACTTGTGCGCCAAAGATTGAGGCATATTGCCCAAAGGTAACGTTCCCCTTTCATGAATCTAAAATAACTGATTGTTTTTCTTTATCAAGAGGTCTGCTGCATCAGGTAGCCTTCGGGTAGGTGGTTTTATAGGGAATAAAGTTTGGGGTGACCCAATATATTTTACAAACTGAGCACGTTGATCTGCACTTCCACCAACTTAAACCCTAAAGGCAACGTGCACTTATACTACAGCTTTGGGTGTGTTCTGTACTGTCATTTGATCTGTATTTGCTAATTAATGCAAGTATTGCATCTGTTATCAGGGGCACTGTTATTCACAAGAGATACTTCTACGGATCAGTTTCATTGCTTCCCCTTTCAACGGCTTTCACCGTATGTATATGTGTTTACCATCTATAGATCGACTTCAATTTCTCTTTGTTATAATCCATATTTAATCTTACTTTCTCTTCAGATTCTTTTTCCCTTATGCTCGTAGCACGTTGTTTTTCCGAATTATGTAGTGTGTTGAAATTATCAAATTAGTCTGTCTGTTTTCTTTTATTATACAGATTCTACCTTTGCCAAATATTCCGTTCTTTTGGATCCTATTCCGCACTTACTCTCACTGGAGAGCTCTCAAGGTAAGTGAAGTGATGCCAGACATGGTACTAGCTCAGGCTTTCTGTTATCCTTTGGTGTTAATGTCAAACATCGTAATGGGAAACATATTTAGTCTTGGTCGAAATCTAATCGGTAATTTATTATGAAACTGATCTTTCTAATGATCTGCTTCAATTTGGATTTTGGACGAAAGCCTTTTTCTCAAAAAGAAATCTAATTTTCTCAGTCTCCATGATATTTTCCTCCTCCAATGCCCTCTACACACAAGTGAACTGCTTGTGGACTCAATTGAATGCAACAAATCCTCTCAGGCTATCTTCTCTCAAGTTGTCTTCCATATTTTGTTGCATCGCCATGCCCTTCATCTATCGGAAGTTTCTTTATTTTTCCTTGACTCATCATTTTATGTCCATGTTGCTTGGCTGTCACTTCGCTTTGGGCTTGATTTGTGTTAAAGTGAATTCCCTTGTATATGGTTGGTGTCACTCATGCCTATTTATTTTTCAGGGAAGTGAGAGACTTCTTCAGCTAGTCTCGGACTCTTCTGTGAGGCAAATCGCTTCTGTTGCAACAGCAAGTGGGAGTGAAAATAAGCAAGATGAAACGGAGAATACAATGCCAAATCTTCTTGGTCCTTCATGGGTAGGAACTTCATAGTATTATGGCTTATGTAAAGTCTTGTAAAATTGCCATGCTTCCTTGAATCCTAGGACATACTTTCTCCCATTTACCAGTTGCAAACCACATGAGCTGCATTTGAACCATTATTAGGAAGAAGTTACATGGGAATTACTATGTTGATGGCACGTGCCCTCTGGGGGTGTCCTTTTCGTGTTTTTGTCTGTGCGCACGTTTCTTTTACTTTAAGAGTTGAACTGTTTTTTTCCTTAGGGCGGGTGTGTGTTTCGGTTCTATTTTTCTGTTGAAATATGCAGCATCTGTAGTACCAATTAGTCCTTTTCAGGCAAATATACAGGAGTATTGCGTGTTTTTTGGGGTTTCGTGAGCTCGTGTCTTGTTTGCTGGCTAAGATCGGTGTTATTCTTCTTTGGTGAATAGGTATTGCAGCCATCAAAGGAACTTGAAGAACTCATTCGACATGGAGATGCTCACAATGGCCTCGGCAAGTGCAAGATATCAGATATCTGCAAGAGCTATGACCTCAACAAGATAGATGTTTTAAAGTTCCAAAATTCAATATAGTCAAAATCTTTTGTACTTGTTGTCGGCACTTGGAGCATAACATCAAAAGGTTATCTAAGGAAAAGAAATGACATTCCTCTCTTGCTGTGCACAATACACAACAAGATATATTCTGCACACAGACCATTTCTCGATTATGAGGCCGTACACACATGGCAATTTTGACAGTCATTTTTGTGTTAATGTAGACCTCCAGCTATAAAATCCTTGTTGAGAAAAACTCTTAAATGTTTAAGGGACAAGGTACGGAGCCTCTTAGAATAGGATGGGGAAGCATTAGTTCAGTTTTCGCGCTCCTACTATTTGGCTGGCTCGTGCATCTGTCGTGTCACCCGTTGGTCCTAAGCATCAATAACAAGCCGGGTGAATTTTTGGTCCTTGGTATACACATTTCTCTTGAATTGGCTATTTTTATGTGGTAGTATTTTGTATCATGTGTGGTTTCTGGATGTGATTTTTGTACACCATTTTAAAGTTTTTACTGACTTATTATTATATCAGAACATTTCCCTTTTGGGTTTCAAAGACTATTCAGTACTCCATTGGCTCAAATTCAAAACGTCACACTGCAAAATAATACTATGTGATTGTTGAGCATACTGCCCTAATCTCTTTCAAAGAGAATTTGCAACGATTAATAACAATCGACCCATAAACATAGAGGAGAGAGTGAGAAAGCTTCTCTCTCTAATCGGCCCACGGACATGAGAGAGAGAGAGAGAGCGTGTGTTTATCTCTTTAGAAACCCAAGAGAGAAATAGGTAGACTCTTAGATTTGTTTGCTTCTCTCTTTATTTTTCTTGCCCTATGCGGTTCCATCCACTTCTCCTCACCCTTTATTAGGAGACGGTTAACTCTTTCCCTAGGGAGAGAAAATCTTCCACCTCCCCGTCATTTTATGGCTCTTTGATTCGATTAGCTTTGGCGATGAATTTTTTTTTTTTTTTTATCAACATTAGCTTGTCGTCTTGCAATGGAGACTGCAATAAAATTGGATTTCAACAAGATACGCAAATGATGTTTTCTCCATCCACCTTTACGAGTAGTTCTAATAGTCCTAACACCGTAGCTGATTTTTTTCGACGTTTCTCGGCCCGTAATTTATGGAGCAGCTTGTTAATCATGGGCCTTTCATAAGCCCACAAATGATCATATTGGGCCGAAGAAAAATGGAATTGCAAGCTAAAGGACACGAGCTTATCACGTGATATTCATCTGTCTCCCATATAAAAGGAGCCTGCAAGGCTTTCCTAGAGAGAGAGGCTTCAACTTCGACATCAGTTGGTTTGTTCCTCAAGAAAAGCATTTCTAGAGAGAGAATTCGGGCAATGGCGAATGACGCAGAAGATGAGATCAAGGACGAGAAGAACCCTCGTCCACTTGACGAGGACGACATCGCTCTTCTCAAAACTTATGTACTGTCTCTCTCTCTATCTCTTCTTAAACCCTAACGATTATGGTTCCTCATTCATTTGTTCTTCTCAGTATTTGGGTTCCTTTTGATTGTGTCTCAATTTGTGTCCTTTCCATTTTAATCTGATCCTCTGTTTCTTGACCTTGAAGAAATGGAAAGTCTTTGGATCTGAAGTAATGGTGAAAAAATTGACCGAACTTTTTCAGAGTTTGTTAATGTAAGGATTTTGGAAGATATTTGCATGATATTGCCTGTTTGTCAGGGCATTAAGATGTTCATACGGTCCTTTTTGGTAAGCCAAGCTACATTGACCAAGACATAGCCTTGCGAATCCTAACCCATACAATGAAGCTGTCTTCAAAACTTACCAAAAGTGCAAAAAGGAAAAGGGGCACAGCCCTGCAGACAACTAGATACGAAGGGGGACAGACCTGAAAACACTAAACTCAACAACCCCCCTCGATGAATATCTCATGGACAAACTCACCCAAGCCACTTAGACACCAAAAACTCTGCTAGACAGATTTCATTTTGTCACAGATTGGGGAGTTCTTATCTGGGAAGAAAGGCTTGCCCTTACGTCCCCTTTCCACCTTATGAGATTTCTCTCATCCCAAATGTGATACATAATGGCTGACAGAGAATGCCTAAAGGTGGAGGCTTTAAATGATCTTCCTTTAATATACTAGCCAGCCCACCTTAGTATATTTTCAAGAGACATAGTGGAGCTCCTATAGCCGTTCATTCGTCAGCATATTGTTCCACACTCAAGCAGATACCTGGCACTCGAAGAATAAATGCCTATGAGATTCTTAAGCTTTTACATACAGAACCCAGTCCACGTCCTCAGTAATTCCCCAAGAGCAAAGCCCATCTATTCTAGACAATCTGACATGCATAGCCATCAAGTGAATAAATGAGTCAATGACCACCTAGGCAGACACTGAGTGAACTGAATCGGATGAGACGAGACCAAGGAACTTTAGGCATTTCCCTTTTAATAGCATTCCAAGATGTTCTGGAGCTGAATTCTGCACTTGTTGTTAGGGTCGACTCCGACCACCTGATCAGGTAAACTTTCATTAGGCACACAATTAGTTGGAACCTGGGCTATAAGAATGATAACATTCCTCCTTCTATGTACCATTTGAGATGACAGAAGCAACTTTAGCCATTAGGGATCTACCTGATTCTGCACCACTCTCTCCCCTTATCTCTCACCCTGTGGCCCGAGCACTCGGTTATCCAGCATTCCAGCCACAAAAAGGTGGATTTGAGTTGAGTATTAAGATTTACATGTATTGCATAGGACAAATTCATCGAACCAACATCTCTTAAAATACAAGCTAAAGGTCTTCTTCCTATTAGACTAGGTGAACCTTATTCATCTCTTAAGAGAAGCTTCTTATAGATTTAGGCCTAAAATAATCTAAAGGCATAATATATCTTTCAACCTATTTGAGAAATCATGACCAAATTGAAGCAATTCTCGATTTGGAAATAACTATTTCGATTCTCGATTCAATTGACGGTTTGAAAACTATGGTTCTATGGGTCATAGGGTGGTAACTTTATTACTTTAACTGAACCTTTGGAATGATTTATGCAGGGTCTGGGACCTTATTCTTCCAGCATCAAGAAAGCAGAGAAGGAAATCAAGGAAATGGCTAAGAAGGTCAATGATTTATGCGGTATGTATTTTTCTGCAGACTAGATGATTAACCATTTTGTGGAGTGTAATTTAACTAAGCTTCTAGAAGAGTTATGTTCTTTGACAGATCACTTGATGGAAAAGTTTGTATCAACCTCATGTATTTTTTTATATGGATTGATTGAGGTTGTACCTGAATATACTGAAAACTATGGCTTTGGTCTCTCTCTTACCATAGGTATCAAGGAGTCTGACACCGGCTTAGCTGCACCCAGCCAATGGGATCTTGTGTCTGATAAGCAAATGATGCAGGAGGAGCAGCCCCTGCAGGTTTTTTTTTTAGCTATTTCACTGTACTAGTCATTGATTATATTTTTATACCATCAATGGTTTTGGTAACCAGGTGGCAAGGTGCACGAAGATCATCAACCCAAACACTGAAGATGTGAAATATGTTATAAATGTTAAGCAAATCGCAAAGGTATATTTCTCATAGGTCCTCAAGTAAAGTATGTGACATTCTGTTTTTGGTGTATGCTCATATTTATATTTTCTTTCTTCTTTTTTAAATAATTTTGAGAATTCTTATCTTTTTAGCATGAAATATTTTTCTCTGACTCGTCGTATATTGAAATAGACCAAGTGGAAACTTCTAGTAATGTAAATACTACATCTACGTGACTGTATCCTTTCTTTGATGGCTGCAGTTTGTTGTTGGGCTTGGTGACAAAGTTTCGCCAACTGATATTGAGGAAGGCATGCGTGTTGGGTAGGTTTTTACTGGCAAACTTTAAGGTTTTGAACTACTGAGCATTATTAGCATGAATGCATGATTTTTTCCCTGGACAAGTCCTTGAGGCCCCGTTTTACATGTTTATATAGGTATTTGGATCTGGTTTTTAATCGAAAATTTGAAAGATAAAATTTGTATCATACATGTTATAAGTGTGCATGGCTATGTGAATCATCACGTGATTCTGCACGTGGTTCAAGTTTGTATGGAAGAAGTCCTGGATCGGATATGTCTTAATGTTTCCCGGATGGATACGTTGCTATTTCTGGTCAACGCATTCCTTCAATATTTGAGCTGACATTGAGCCTTGTGCCCTTAGAGGTGTCCAACATATTTTGTTTGCTATAAATTACTTTGGTGGCCAATACTTCTAAGTCCTGAAACTATTAAGTCCTATTCTCATACTAATGCTACTGAAGACAACGGCATTGCTGTTTGGCCCTAGTGACAGTTTTTGAACTGAATGCTTTCATTTTTTGGAGCTTTGTTTTATTTTGTCTTTCAGTACTTTATACATTCTGTGCACTTCACTATCATCTTTATCTGCCATATAATTCTGTTAAATTTTACTAAGTCTCACTAATATGATCATTTTGTGGTTGATGAAGAGTTGATCGCAACAAGTATCAAATTCAGATTCCATTGCCTCCAAAAATTGATCCAAGTGTAACCATGATGACCGTGGAGGAAAAGCCAGATGTGACGTATAATGATGTTGGTGGATGTAAGGAGCAGATTGAGAAGATGCGAGAGGTTTTGTTATTATTTTTCTTTTTGTGCCACATTTCTTACATTTTTCTGTGTTTTTTCACTGATTGTTACGAGTAAAGGACATTATCTGCCAGCAGTGATATTAAGCTCTGGTTGTATCCCCCTAAAATCTAGTGTAAACTCTGTCACACGAACTTCTTTATCTTTTCTGTAGGTTGTTGAGCTGCCCATGCTTCACCCAGAAAAATTTGTGAAGCTCGGAATTGATCCTCCTAAGGGTGTTCTCTGCTATGGTCCACCTGGAACTGGTAAGACGCTTTTAGCTCGAGCTGTGGCTAATAGAACGGACGCGTGTTTCATCCGTGTTATTGGGAGTGAGCTTGTTCAGAAATATGTTGGGGAGGGAGCGCGTATGGTTCGTGAACTGTTTCAGGTACTAGCTGTCTAGTAGAGATATATTTTTCTTGCAGTCACCTCAATATCTAATTGATTGCTTTTACGTGGCAGATGGCACGTTCCAAAAAAGCATGTATTGTGTTTTTTGATGAAGTAGATGCTATAGGAGGTGCACGTTTTGATGATGGTGTGGGTGGAGACAATGAAGTTCAGCGCACGATGCTTGAAATCGTGAATCAGCTCGATGGGTTTGATGCTCGTGGAAATATCAAAGTCCTGATGGCAACAAATCGGTAAGTTGACCCCCTGTCATATTGCTGCTCTTCTGGTTGTATGCTGGCTTTTTTCAGTATGTTCTCATTTTCCAGGGGCAATCCTAGGAGATATTGTTTGATTTATGGTACTTGGTGTGGTTGAATTATTACCCTATAGATATAGACAAATCCTGCTTGGTTTCTTCTGCTGTTTGGTGTCTTTTGTATCCCTTGTGTTCCTATCTCTTTCTGATTTTAACAAACTCCAAACGGTGTGAACTTTTTTCTGGTCTAAAGCATCGGGACTGGTATTAGCTATACAATGGTCTTGTCATTATTCGAAAAGGATAACAATCGTGTTTATTTGTAGAATATCCTCTTTGTAACCTTTGTGGTTGTCCGTGTCTTCGGGTTCTTTCCTTTTTCCCTTAGTCCAGTATGATTTTGTTCAATGTGTTTGGGTTGATTTTATTTTCGTATACTTCTCTATTAACCTTATCAAACAGACAAATATCATGGCTGATGGAGTTGGTTTAGACCTCTGTTGCTTTTATAACTTCGATATTGTCTGCCTCCTTACATTGTGGCATTTGTTGTACTGGTTTCAGACCTGACACACTGGACCCAGCACTGTTACGTCCTGGAAGGTTGGATCGCAAAGTTGAGTTTGGCTTACCAGACTTGGAGAGTAGAACACAGATATTCAAAATTCATACACGAACAATGAACTGTGAAAGGGATATCCGCTTTGAACTTTTGGCTCGCCTCTGCCCAAATTCGACTGGTATCAATGCTTCACTTAAAGACTGCTTGTTCTTTGTCCTTCCTCCTCTTATGCTAACGCTGTTAAATTCTTTCATGTTAAAAAGGCGTCATAAGTAATTTGATTTTGCAATTTCTATGCTCATTATTCTGGTCTGACAGATTTTAATCTGGTGCCTTTGTTGTTTTTGCTCATATTAACTATAATCCATTGTGGTGTTGAATACTCTGAGGGCGAGAAACTATAATCAACTTGTAACTTTTTATCTTTAAATTTGCAACGATTAATTGCCTCTTTGTATTTTTATGCGCACAAGCATGCCGTCAATAGCATTAGCTTTGTTTTTGAATATACGGACTTCGTTTTTTGGTGTGCTTTTGCTGTATTGTGTTCTCTCTAGAAAAACGGATTTTGAAGTCTTTGGCTTAACAATTGGATCTTCTCATTCAGGAGCTGACATTAGGAGTGTGTGTACCGAGGCTGGAATGTATGCAATCCGAGCACGGAGGAAAACAGTAACAGAGAAAGACTTCCTTGAAGCTGTGAACAAAGTCATTAAGGGATACCAGAAGTTCAGTGCTACGCCCAAGTATATGGTGTACAATTGATTGAGCTTCCATTCTTTCTTCCCGAGCAGAAATCCGGTTGTGGCTGCTGCAAATTAAACGGGAAATCACGCAGATCCTATACGTTCTCGTTTTGTCATCTGCTAGAAGAACCTATAGAACTGCAAATTCCAATGAACGCTTTTCGCTTCTCTGAACTATAGATGGAATGCTTTAAGTTCTTCTGTTTGAAGTAGTTACGGGTGCTATTCAATTTATGGCTACATATTTGTAAGCCTCCTTGTACTTTGCGCTTTAAAGATTAATGGAAATTACTGACTGAATTCGTTTATTTCTTAATCCCATCGATGTTAGCAAAACATTTCGAGCTCAGAGGATTCTGATGATACATGATCGCAGTGTAGATGTAACCATCGAATGTTATTACCAGGATTCAAACTCTTCAATGTTTTTGTGCTCTCCTCGTGTGTCCTGAGAATGCCTCCATTCTTTTTTCAAGTCTGTTTTCTGTTGGTGGTGTCTCTAGAATTTTATATGGTTATGTTCTCCTCAAGATTGGGTAAGAAATGATGCAAAGCATATTTTCAAGTTGTTTATGCACCAATATTTGTTTTTGATAACTCAGTGTCCGGTCAGTTATACGCACATCTCGACTAATATCTGAAAACTAATTCTTCAATTAAAGTTGAATCAAAATCCTGACCTCATACGATATTTGTTTGTTCAGACGCTAGTTCTTTCGAAATAAAATCGGACATGGTGTGCCAAAAACGTTGGGACCTTTCAAAGTTGATGGCATTGGATGAGTGCAGAACATATTTTCCCGAGTTCCTAACACAACAGTTTCACTTCTTTTTTCTTGAGCACTTGAACAGAGAGTAGTCACTGCAATCCCCTTTTTGTGAGAGGGCATCCCTTCTTCCGGGACTATTTTGCCAAGTCTTTTAGAAAGAATTGTTTCGTGTCCTTGGATATTCTCTACCTGCTCATCTGTGTTTATTAAAGGTCGTTCCAGCACTTTAGCTGGATAAGGTTTGGTACTTGAACATTGGCTTGAGGATCACCTTATGTCCTTTTAAGTAATAACTGGCCGAAAAACAATTAATTGGAATTTTCAGTACAAGAAATTTCGAGTCTTGACAGTACCAATTGTTGAATTTGCACTCAATACTCATAACTGCACTTCTCACATCAGGAATAACAAGAGACAATGCTCCAAGTTGCTATACATACTGGTCTCCATCTTGATGCAGCATTGAAGCCGGATAAAAACAGAAAGAAAAAGCTAATGATTCTGTAAATACAAACAAATTTCTGCTAAATCTTCAAGACTTTAACTTTCAGTATCAAATCAAGGAACCAAGGAGACTAAGTGAACGCCAATCGTAGGTAAACTGGAAGATGATGAACGAAAACATGTAACCGCTTCTGGGAGGAGTTTCTATAGCTTTAAAAGGACAGGAAGATATCCATTTGGCATTTAAGCCATGTAGTCATCTTGCGATTCGGGGTTGTCAGTCTGCCTAGATGCACCTTGCTCAGTCCCAACTGTTCTTTTGCTCATGTTTGCCCGCTGCACCAACCTAACCAGTGCTTGGACCACTTCTGACATTGGCGGTCTGAACTCAGGCTCCGGCTGCACCCCAAATTGCAAGGGAGGTTAGTGCATAGTTCAATAGAATTCAAAAATTGATGGTAGGAGCCTACATGCCAGTTTGTAATGGTATTTGAAAAATAGGATTTAGATTGTGGCTGCAGTGTATTCCCCACTTTCATCCATTTTCCTTTTGCTACAAGAGGAGGATCTGCAACCAAACATCTTGAGAAGATCTTTTGCATACTTCTTTTTCCGGCCATTTTTCCGCTTTTTAGGGTTGTTTTCTTATGCTTAACATTCCTGGATGAAGATTTGGGGTTTTTTGCTTTTGGGTAGCTTTAAAAGATGCTTAAGAGCTGATTTTGATCCTTTTGAATTTTGATTTTTAAAAACCAGCTCTTAAGAAATCTAAAACCTTTCTCAAACATGCCGAAACATTTGTAAATTGTGATCAATTCATCTGTTTACCTGGACACAAAGAGCAATGACATCAGCAAACCGCGAAAGTGATTTAACAGGGTAGAGCCCTTTTAGTGCTGGATCAACCATTTTAGACAAAGCATCGATATCATGGAGCTGAGGGGTTGCCCATCGAACCAAAGATTGCTCAGTTCTTGTTCTTGAGCTGTACCAAAAGTTATTAGCAACAATCAGGAAGACGTCTTTAATATTTATCTTCTAAAGTGAAGGGAGTAAGTTTACCTATCAAATGGTTTTCGTCCCGTAAGAAGTTCCAACATGACCACTCCAAAACTGTAGACGTCACTCTTAATAGTGTATTGACCAGACATGGCAACCTCAGGTGCACTGTATCCCGAACCGGCATTATGATTCAATGCCTGCAAAGTGAAAAGATGCAGGAAAGAAAAGGAAAACGGGTGTGGCATTTAGAAAGGTCAGCTTGCAAATTTCGTAGAAATCGGCACGACGGCACCCAATCCATACCAAAAATAATCAGCAAGTTTTATGACTTCCGAATTAGGTAAATCAAGTTGTTCATATTTCTTCACATTAACAAAATCCTGAAACCTGCACATGTTAAATAGACGAGATCTACCTGATCTGCATCTGAGACAAAGCTTGCTAACCCAGAGTCTGACAGGTGAGGATTAAGCTCAGGGTCTAATAATATGTTGGCTGATTTGAAATTCTTATGAACAACCGATGGTGAGCAAACTTCGTGCAAGTACCTGAAAAGTCTTCTGTCAGCACCATAGCAGAAACGAAATAGGAAAATCAAACAAACTATAACGGCAGTTGATCTGTTCCAGAAAAGGGAAGACACATGTAGCTACAAAAATAAATCTATGTAGCTAGTTTGTTTTCCCACCACAGTAATTTCATATGATAGAACCTTGATCTTTAAGTCCCAATTTCGCCAAAGCAAGCTCTTCTTTATGAACCAATCAAACAACAATTATCTGGTCTGGGAGTGTCAACACTAAACCCCATGAGCCGATATGTTTGTTCAAGGAGGCGAGAGTAGCTGACAGTCTAACCCCGTTACCAAATGTTACATCACCAATGGAACAGCATGCACAAAGGCCATTTAGTAGTGCACACATTATATGAAATGGAAGTACTTAATAAATCTTGTAGAAGACCTTCCAAAAGATGATACCAAACTGAAAACACTTGAAAATAAGATTACATTGACAAAAAGAAAATCCAGTAGATCAGGAAACAATAGATGAAAGAAGAAGAAAAACAAAAAGTTTATATTCCAATTTCGGAAACCAACTTACTCTAATGCACGTGCCGAACCCAAAGCAATCTTGACACGACTGTTCCACGTTAATGGCTTGCTATATTCGTCTGAGAGATGCAGGAAGTCATGCAGAGAACCATTTTTAAGGAACTCATAAACCAGCAGGTGCTGTCCATACTCTGAACAATAACCAACTAGCTCTATTATGTTTGGGTGACGCAACCGGGACATATCAGAAACTATGTCCATAAAATCCTCAGACATGTGATTTGGAAGAGCAGATGAGTTTATTTTCTTCACGGCAAGAACCTAAGTATCAACAAAAGACACGTAAAGATGAAATCAATAAGCAATATACTACTCACCAACATACTAAGAAACAGTCAAAGTTGAACTTCAGTACCTTCCCATCATCAAACTGAGCCCTATAAACACGTCCAATGGACCCCTCACCAATGAGAGTTTCCGTACTAAAGCTGTCTGTGGCCATTTGAAGATCAGCTATTGAATATGATACAGCATTTACAGGAGCTATATATACCTTCTTGGGAACAACGGGTTTTCTTGAGAGATCTTCTTCATCAAATGATTTATTACGATCAATAGGTGGAGGTCTTAGATTTATTGACGCTGAAGTTTCATATGTTTTGTTATTGACTGTGGACGGAGTTTGAATAGACTTCAATTCTACAAAATGGCACCAGTGTCATAATTAGATACAAAGATAAAGTAATTTCAAACAAATGGCGATACTAGTAAGTAGCAACAGTCATATAATAAGACCAGATTACAACAAAGCAACACTGTGATATAATAAGACCAGATCACAACAATGTAGTTTCTTTAACGGGTTGTAGTTATCTTTATTACAAACAAGATAATAGATTTGTCTTTAAAACAGACAGAACCTTGCTTCAAACAAAGGTTTAAGAAACGTATATTGGAATACATGGAGGGAGCAGATCACGGTGAGCTGCATCCGGGCTGTTGTGCTGAGTCATGGATTTGAGATCAATTGGTTAGCATTTCACATATTCCCATCCCTGATTCTACATGTTAAGCCCAATTTTTTGTGTATTATGTTTCTTTCTACTGCGTACTGCGGCTAAACAAAGTTGATTTGAAAAGTCACAGCTAGCAGAAAATGTTAACAATCTAGCTCTGATATAAATAAATCTGTGTTCGAGGGGTCAACCACAAGAACCCTATTTTGACTGGAGATTTCAAAACAGTGTAAGAACTAAAAAACGACAATTGGCATATATTGATCTCAAGAGTAGGCAAACTTGGATGTGAAGAGCCATCACAGAAAGATGAAATCTTTTCTATAAAAAAAGAGAAGGAATGTACCACAAATTAGCAGAATGCAAGAGCAGTTTGATGTTAAATACACCTTTCACATCCAGAAGTCTTGAACAATTAAATACAAGTCATCTTGGAGCTCTAAGCTCTGGTTAATGATAGGTAAATATTGATGGAAAAGCACGCCTCAAAGGGGATGCAACCAATATATTAATTAACAACTCAATCAACTTATCAAACAAAGTTTAAGAACTCAAACAAACAAGTCAGAGCACTACACTTACTTTAAGCTGAAGGTATAAGTCTTAACCCATGGGACGGACCTCCAGAAGGTTCAGTTGACCCACGAAAATTGCAATGTCTAAATAAGAGCAATAGTGGATAATCTATTTACAAGTTCATTGCACAAGAATAGAAGAAAGATGTATTTGATGAAGTCTGTCATAACTTCTTGCGATTAAAAGGGTGACAGGACAAGATCTGTGTTCTGCTGCCCACAATGAATCATATTCTTTACAGTACACAAACCAAAACCTTCACTTTCTACAGGAATGATTCTCCAATGAGTTAAGATCCTAAGAGCAGTTTATGTAACCGCCTGCAGAAAAAAGAGATAGGCAAGAGTTTCAACAAAAGTAGACATGGAGAATTGGTACCTTGCACCTCATGAGAAGCAAGAGAAGTGAAAGGCTGATTATCAAGCTTCTCTGCATCCGTGGATGACCTTCTGGACCTTCTCTTCATAATAAAGAATACTACCACCGCCCCAACAACTAAAATGGATATCACTATTCCAGCTACACCTCCACCCCCTATACCTGATTTCTTGCTGTCACCACTACTCCCACTAGATGGGTTGTTACTGCCACCAGATTTGTGCCTGCTGGCTGGAGGAGTCCCAGGTGGAGGAGGGGGTGCAGACCCTGAGCTCCATGAGTTACCATCCTTCCTGTTGAAAGCATCATGAGTCTCATACTTTAATGAACATAATTTTCTCCAAACAAATCTATATATCCTCTCACGTATACACAGTAACCAGAGCAGTGTGAACGCTTACTGGAGATTTATATTCTTCAACTGGGCAGGAATCCAACCACTAAAGTGGTTATTTGCAATGTTCCTGAAAAATGAAACCCTTGTAAAGAGCCAAGTACAAAGGAAAACGGGAACATATAGTTCTAGTAATATACACGTAATCACTTACAGATTCTGAAGTGGAAGATTGGCAAGGACATCAATAGTTCCAGTAAACTGGTTGTTCTGCAAATACCTGCACAATAATTGAACCGAAACCAAGTAAAGATCACAACAAAGTATTAAGTACCACATTATTGAATGTAAGGTATATGTTTACTCACATACTGCCCATATTTGAAAGAGAGCTGAAACTTTCTGGAAGATCACCAGTAAATGTATTCAATGAAAGATCCCTGATGCATAGAAATAGATCAATGCCATTGGCACTTAAGCAAAGAAAAATATCATCCTTTTCTGTCAATATAAAACGTACTATCATCCACAAGTTAGGGCGAAAGCAGATTTGAGAAAGTTGAATTACCCACCCCACCCGTTGAAGAGGCAGTCAAAACGTTTAATATTTCACTTGCCAAAGGGTAAAGCATGCTACAACAACCAATAGTCATTTCTTCCCAAAAGAACATTTAGAATAAAAAATCTCAACTGTGGCAGTGGAAAGAGATGACTACTGAAGTGTTTAAATTGAAAAAATGCAAACTCTATAATCACTTACTCTTGTACTTCTTGATAAAAGACAATTTTGTTGTTAATACCCCTCAAATAGGTCAAGGCGTGCAGAAATGAGATGCTCCAAATTGAAAAATGGTAACGAAGGGAGAGCTTACAATGTGGAGAGGGCAGAAAGCTGTCCAAACATGTCATTAAGTTGGCCAGAAAGTTGATTGTGTCCAAGATTCCTAGACCAAGTGGAATACGTATCAAACCCTACCTAGAGTTTGAACCTTAAATGAAGAAGAATATCTTTGAACCTTAAATGAAGAAGAATATGTCAAATTTCATATGTTTGACTTACAGGTATTGTAGGGAAGTCATCTGAGAGATGGAATAAGGGACGCCACCACTGAAGCCATTTCCAGCAAGGTCTCTACATTATAGGAGTATTTGTAATTAAAGAATTAAACGTAACTAAATTGCGCAAATAGAAGAGAGGGAAAATTTTGCAAATTTCAATCATACAGGTGCTGCAAGTTTGGAGGAAGCTGATAAGGAATCTGGTTTCCAAGATTATTATTGCTTAGGTCACTGCATAATTTTGTCAGATCAAATCATCAGAATAAATGAAAGGAAAGAAGAAAACAGCAACACATCATCCTAGAAGGACACCAATCTTACAAAATGGTCACCGCAGTCAAACTTGTGAGCTGGTATCCCACTGACCCAGTAAGTCCAAGACCAGATAATTTGCTAATGGAAAATGAACAGCAGAAGTTGTATCAGAGCTCAGCTGCATTATTGATGTTGGAAAAAAAAAAAGAAAAAAAGCAGGAGGAACTGAAAGGTAAATAGGAGGTTACATTTGTGTGACTCTTGAGTCAGAGCAAGTGATCCCTTTCCAGGAGTCACCGCATGGATCACCACCACTTGCAGTCCATTTAGTTAGCTGGGATGGTGAATTCAAACTGCTATACATGACCCCGAGAGCAGAAACTGTGCATCAAACAGTCCATAGATACACTCAGTGTTATACTTGGTTCAGTTCTTTGGAAAGAAGCCATAGCAAGTGTACACACAAGACATTGCAATTGTTTCCAGAGGATAACAGAGCATGAAAACATCATTACACGTAATATTAGCATAGTTACGTAGATAACACGATAACATCAGTCCAATTTTTTTCGTTACTTCCACATCCTATGTCAATTTATCAAGTTTGATAAGTAAACACCAATGATAAACTGATGGTTCTGAAAAGCCCAGCCTAAGTAATAAACAGTTCATCCAATCGAATAAGGTTTAACCCCTTCGGAAAGGACCCTGAGCAACTGATACTAGCTGCAGTTGTATGCCCCGACAATCACCGCCGCGCATTGATCTTGCCTAAATCATGTTAGGCCTATTAATTCCAGCTCCAGGCCCAGTAATTTCCTATCAATCTTCCATCAAAGCTGTGTAGGCATCACGTATTTAATTCCCCCAAACTCAATGCTGCTTTCGTGTCCAGCTTATACTCAGCAAGAACTTTCATGTAAATCAGTTCGGGCATTTTGTTGTTCTCTTGATTCGTGAACAATTTCCCCCAATTTTTTTTTTTTTGAAGAGAAACAAGGGAAAACCATAAAGTTAACCACTTTACACATCAATACAAGCTGTCAAACTCTTGCCAAAACTCCCATCACTTTTAGCAGGTTCAAATACTAATTACAGGTGATCAAAAAATGAAGAACACTAATTACTCGAATGGAAAATTTTCTGAAACTAATTCAGAAGCATTAAGCCAATGTTACATAACAACACGAACCCCAAATTCCTCAAACTATCAAGCTCTAAAGGCATAGCATGAAAAATCAAAACTTTTTCCCAGTATATCATTCAAGCTAGAGCTCAAATCACTAAATGCAGCAGAAAAACTTCACATTCTGCTTGAATCAGGCTTCGAAACACAAAATTTACACAAACAGACGCATCATATATACAACATCTAGCTAGTCAAAGAAAACCCATCAAATTTTATCCATAAATAGAGAGAGAAACAAAACAAACAAACACATCCCGCACTGATAAGACTGAATGGGGTAGGTAAGTGCTGACCATCAGATTGATCTGTGGCGCCATTGATGGAGGTCGGTCCCCAACCCAGAATGCCGATGACTAGCACCACCACCGCCACCTCCCTCAGCTCCCACATCTCCCCTCTCACTCTCTCTTTTTCTCTCTCTTCCTTAAGAAATTGTCTTGTTCCAAGAGAAAATACCTCTGCTATATGCATATTCTAGTTCTTTTTCCTAAACGCTGGTTACATTTTGTTACCCATTCCTTGCTAAAAGCTGGCAGGCACGATCTGCTAGAAGAATCCAAAGCCACAAAAAAATACCTTCTTTATATTTTATCTCTCTCTCTCTACATATATATATACAGACACCTATATAACTTTTCATGTACATCTATAATTGTGTGGACTAAAGTAATAGTAGTAGATTTGTTAAACGTATGCTTGGAAAGTTTTTTCAAATTTCAATTTTTTTTAGCAAAAAAATAAAAAAATTTATCTTTCAGCCGATATCAATCGAATAATACTCTAATACAATCCGTGAAGATGAATAATTCTATTAAAAGTGTATTTACAAAGATAAAGTGTATGTGTATCGCGTATTTTTTATCATTCACTCATCTTATATCCTTGAACTTAGTTATGTTATGAAAATCGTGCAGTCCATATCAAGAGTCAGTCCATCCATTGAGCTTCATTGAAGACATGTGTAATTGAGTCGACGTAGTTATGTTTCACAAGACCGTATAGACAATGTGAAAGATGGGTGTAATTCGGTCAGGTGTACAAACCATATCAATCTTTCGGTCTGTCCATTAAGCTTGCTTGGTAGTTGCACCTCACGCCAATTAATATATGCAACAATAATTATGTGGACCAAAAGACAGTTTAGTTTTTGTTTATTTCCCTCATTAAAACAGTTGAGAAATTATCAAATAGAAATAAATAAAAGAAATTGTTTGAAATGAAAAAGAAAAAGTGGCTGTGAACACGATGGGCATGGTGAGGAGATTACAATATATTTTGGGTTTTCAGGAGGCCGTCCCTCTGCCCCATTTACAGCTCGTCGCCTCTATATACGTGTAGAGAGATAAGAGAACCATTATAAATATTATTATTCTTATCGACACAAGAATTTTATCGTGCACATTACAGTGGTTTGTTGTGTCTTAAAATAGTAATGTTTCGGTTATCATAATGTTTGTCCAATTATTGTGCATATCGCAAAACAGAGACTGCTACGCATCAAAACGAAACGATTTTGATAATTGGGTAGTATTTTGAGGACCCGGGGTCCCACTATAATGGCGTAGTGAGGCCATCTGACTGTTCATCTTAGCAATAGATGATTCAGATTCAAATCAAACTATTTGCATGAATAGATAATTGTTCTCACGAATAAATAGTGAATTGAATCTGGACCGTCTGTTATCGAGATGAATAGTCAAATCACCTCATTACACCTTATAGTGCCTTCTCGCACAATAGGCACCCCTGATCCGTATTTTGATGGCCAAAATAATATCGTTTTGACGCACAATACACTTTCCTATGAGTTGTGCACAATAAAGTCCTCGGTTATTATTCTAGAGTTCATTTTTCCACCGGAGATGTATACGAGTCAATTTGTTCGAATCGTATATATCGCTTCCTTCGGTGAAAGAAGCTTTTTGTCGCACAATTCACCTCTAAGTAAGGTTCACGAATGCTAAGGTCACACTCATCTCCATGATTGAAATACCAGAGAGCCTTCATATCAGACTGATAGAGATTTGATAAAGAGATGAACCAACCTAATGCTAGATATTCAATCTTTAAAATCAGACCGCAGTTAAAAAGTTCGTCAACTAGTTAGCATACCTTATTAGAAAGACGGTGACGAAGGCGTCACAAATTAATTTGTCTCCTAAATCGGTCCCATTTTACTTATTTGAGACCATTTGCACCATTGTCATGTGAGATAACACGCCCTCACTGATTATCTATGCATAAAGAAGTTCGTTGAATAATAGCAAAATATTAGAACACAATGGTCATTTAAATAAGATTAACAAACAATGCTTTCTATCATTGAATATTAAAGAATAAGTTCAAGAAAATACCAAGATAGAATTTAAAAAGTTCAAAGGATTATGACGAGTTGGGAAAAGAGATAACTAAACTTTCATTCCTCCAACTTAACACCATTATCCTCTTCGATCGCGTGGTGTCCTGTGCTGGTTGATTGATTTGAAGGATTTTGACAGCTTTTTATATACTTGTAATTCCCGATGAAAAGAATACCAATTTATTTTAATATGAACAATAATTCAACCAACTAAAACATAATAAATAAGGAACAAAAGAATTATTACGAGTTGGCAAGATATTACCAAAATTTCATTCCTCCAACCTAACACCATTATCTTTTACAACCACTGATTGTTCGTGCCGATTAACTAATTTGATGAATTTTACGACTTTTTACATACCTTTGATTTTCAAGTTTTACTGTTTATTAACACGGACAACACAAAATTAATCTAAACCTTGTAACCAAACATTGGTTAACGTTAAAGCAAGTAAAATTCGACAAGGACTTGTTCTTGTTGTGCTTCAATTTTCCTCTTGGCCTTATGTCCCATATGGGCCATGATTTGCATACATTGGTTTTTCAGTTATGATTATGAGGGTAGGTAATATGGGTTAATCATATCCTACTTTTATATGTGTGTGTGTGTGAGAGAGAGAGAGAGAGAAAGAGAGAGAGTGATTGGTTTGATAAATAAGGATTTACAAGTTTCTCATGTTCGGGTTCAAATCTTCGTAGTTGTTTGGTTGGATCAAATATATTCTTTAACGCTCGTAGTTTATGTTAAGACTTTAACTTCGACTCTGACATAAGTACAATTAAATACTTCATCGACAGCTATGTAGTGTTGAAAGTAATACTCCCTCGTAGATTAATATTATAAAATGAATTATCATTTCATTTTGTTGCCAAGAAGAAAAACTCTCCTTTTTTTATTTTAAATTAAAACAATTGCGTTCCCTAGATATAATTCAATAGTTTTGGTAGGTGCAGTCAACGATTGAACAATCATGCATGTATTTAAATTTAAATTTTTCTTTTCAATAAACAACCAACCATTTTATTAAGTTTATCCAAGTAAACGCCCTTATCGGTTCAAATCTGATAAATGTTTTTTTTTTTAACATACTGCTCCATGTATTGAGAAACCCAATTTAATTTATGAAATTTTTAACCTTCTGATTCCTAATCCATCGTTTCGTTTATTTGTTTTCCGCCAAGATAACAGATTATTGCCAGAATAGCATTTTTTAGGATATCCGGTCTAATATATAACAACTCAAGAAATAGTCGCTATGAAGCGAAAAGATATATTGAGAATGAAGTAACTACTACTAAGGGGAAAATCTAGCCCTAGTTAATTTTTGTAGGCATTGAATATTATTATTCACTGAACAAGCTGTTATGACAAATACGATAAATAAAAAGAGATAATCATGAACAAGAAAACGAAGAAATACAGAGATTTACGTGGTTTCGAATAAGTAATAATTTAAACGTACATCCACGGGAGGAGAGAGATAGATTTCGCTATGATCGAAATAGATTACAAGGGCCGGCTATCATCCAAAACCCTAATATGAGGTGTCAATCAATTAGATCTCATCAAGTTTTTTTCTAGGATTTCTTTTAGGGAATCATGTCTTTCATATTTATATGAAATCCCAAATTATATGAAAAGATAACAATCCCTAAAGAATAAAAAAAAAAAACTTCTAAAGAATAGGTAATGATATATACCACCTTAAATAGATTATGAAAACAAATTTTCTCAAATCTTGCAAATAGGAATCTCGTGCATATCCCTTACTACCGGTACTACTAGCCACTACCAATAGTTCCAGTCACTGCCTAAAAATATTCCTCCATTGAATTCAAGACACTAACTCAATGCAAGCCATTTTCTTTTGCTATTGCAAGATCTAATTCTAATATCATATGAAATTTCTTGAAAAGGTCTTGAACAATAGATATGAATATATAATCAGGATATATTTATATATATTACTATTTGATTCGTATTCATCACGTGGATACACTTTTACCTACACCACAATCTCTGTTGTTGGTATAAGTTATGCCTTTACGACTAGCCCAAGTCGGTGAATCAACGAACAGTAAATAAATTTGAGTGTTGTAAGCAAGCAATGTGTGATAAAACTTAACATGACGATTAATGCATAAACTCGTGCATATGTATGTGTACATTGTCACACCCCAAATCCGGAAGCATGATCGGCCGTGAACCATGTACCAAACGTGGAACACGAAACCTAAAAATAATAGTCAAATAACTTTAAGAAAAGAAAATACAGCAGTATTAAATAAAATCTGAGAAATTTTAGAAACACTTTTCTTTAGAAACGAGGCATAAATATCCCATGGCCTCCAACTCCAAACAAAATAACTAAAACGCTAATGAATGAAAGTAATAACATCGTGGAACATGAATAAATAAAATGCAAATGCCCTAGAGGTCCAAACGGTAAGTCTCGATAAAGCCGCATAGTTCTTGACTACTCTCCATGCACTAACCTGAAAAAAAATGTGGATTAAATCCATCAGCTGAAAGCTCAGTGAGTAGTATAGCATGCTAAGGGTAAATGATTTAAAAGTGGCATACATATAACAAAGTGACAACCAAAGGGTCAAGCAATGGTTTCAAACTGTCGAAGTCAAGAGTTCAAGAATAATAGGATCAATGAACTAAACAACTGATTAACGAACTTCTGAATAAACTACTAAATTCCAATAAGTCGGATTTGTACCAAATCAACAATAATCCAAGAATCACAACCAAGTGGGAACCATAATCACCAAGTATCAAATGCCAAATGTTTTCTCAGGGCTTAGCCCGTTGGATCCAACACCGTACTTAGAGTCACATGGGATGGCGCCCAAGTCTTTTCCCTAAGTCGATCCGGATAGAGTCACCACGGTATTTCACGGGTCTTTTCCCTAATCCGTTGAGCACTAGAGTCACCACGATATTTCACGGGTCTTTTCCCTAGAGGCCAAAGTCACCACGATATTTCATGGGTCTTTCCCTTAGACTTTTTAACAAACATAAACATGGTCCTAACAAATAAAGAACAACGGTCAACCGGGGTCACCTACACCAGGTCTATTCCCCGTGCCGCTGTACAGTTCTCAACAAAGGGTCGGTCAACGAATAGATAACATGACAATTAACAACGATACATAATGAGAATAAATCCATAGAACTTTGTATGCCAAAGGGTACGTCAATTCCAATATAACACGAAGTCAACGAATTAAATTACTAAATGAAAAGGATAGATAGGCACAAGAGGAGTTCAAAGAATTGGATCACATGCTAAACCACTCACCTGGATCTCAACGAACGCAATATGAAGTAACCCGCTATTCAGCTTAAGGAATTCATAAAGCTTGGATATCTACAGAACTGATGCACCTCCTCTCGGGTGAATCAATCTCTCTCTCTCTCTCTCTCTCTCTCTCTCAAGCCACCACTCTCTCTGTCTCTAGAAGCCGCAGCCACAATGAATCTAGGGTTTAGTTATTTCCTCTCTGGCAGTATACATAAAAATAAGAACGTACGCTTGTTTCTATATATATTGGGATGTGTCGAGGAATATATTTTCTGTGTATTCTTCTCCTAAGAGGAGACACAATATATATAGAACAATGTACAGAGTGAATCCCTAATTTATCTCTAACTGAAAGAGTGAATCCCTAATTTATCTCTAACTGAATCCCTAAATAGGCTCTATTATCTCTAATTTATCTCTAACTGAATCCCTAAATAGGATCCTAATTATATGCCTACTATTTACACAGTCAACAGGATGAAATGGCATACTCTCTTGAAAAAGAAATAATAAGTCCAACCCACACCAAAAATTGGCAGCCCAAAAATATATAGCTTATAATATAAAATATATATACATTATATAGCCGATGTGGATGAAAAATGTCTTAAAACTTATGATACAAAATAAATAAAAGTATACTGAATAATTATTTTTAATAGAAAATAACATAACACGTTCAATCAATTTAAAGAAAATATTTAAGGTGTTACATACAACATTACATATCCTCTCAATCTCAATAAGTTGGTTTAGTGGTTAAGGTTCGAGAGTACTTAAGATTTGCTCACTCATAAGATTTCAAGTTTGAAATCTCTCAAATGTTATTAATTTCTATATAGCGGACCATAGTGTTTTTGTGACATCCCAGTCAAGTAGTGGTGCCAGCTGTTAGGTCGATGTCTCGATGGGTGGTTAAGGATTTCACATTGCTTGATGAATATAAGTTCAGTAGTATTTATAATAGATCATGAATCTTCCTTGTATAAGCCCATTTAAAGTCGTAATGATGTCAAAATCAAATGAAACTTCACTATTAAGCATGTTCGTCTTGGAGCAATCCAGAGATAAATGATCTACTGGGAAATCTATAAAGTTTGGGCAGTTAAAACAGACAATATTATACAGGATGGAGGTGAATCGTTACAGTTTTAGCATGACTTTAATTGGTTCAATAAAACTAATTAGTAACTTAAAAATTAGTCAAAGTATTCACAAACAGGTTCGAAAGCTCTTAGTTATCATAAATATTTAACCCCCCCCCCCCCCCCTCTCTAACAGCAGGGTTGCTATCTGGTAGTTGGAAACTGTGCCAATCCAACACCCACTCTCACACTAATGTGAGGAATGAGAGATGGAAAGATTAAACAAATAGACTCACCAATACACTATGTATTGTCCCATCAAGTATTAGGTAAAGGTTTTTTCTTTAAGAAATGGTTTCTTAATTTCTGCCTTTGGGCTTGTCAATTGTCATTTGTCATAGTCTTTTGTGAATATGTAAAAGAAAAGAAAAATTTACATATGAATAAAGTACTGCATTTGCATCCGACGATTTTTAACTAATTAACAAGTTCGACTGTTTTTTTTTTGTGATTCTTTGTTCCTTAACTAGTCTATTAGACTGTTCTTACTCGATAAGTATAGCACCAATGCTAGAATTTCCCACCCAAACTCTAGGTGACATTTACGGGAAGCTCGTTGTCTTCTCCTTGCGATTATTTACTTCTTTAATTACCCCGTTTATTAGACCATAAAAATGAAGTACTACCTTCGAATTCAATGTTTTTTTACTGCTCAACAAGTTTGACATTTTTGGGAAGCTCATTGTCTTCTCCTTGCGACCCCATTTGTTAGACCGTTTTTACCCAATAGGTATAACACCAATGTTGAAATTCCCAACCCAAACTCTTGGTGACATTTACAAGAAGCTCGTTGTCATCTTCTTGCGATTCTTTGCTTCTTTATCCCATTGTTATGCCCTTTATTTAATTTTTTTTTTCTTATCATTTGTCTTTATTTTTTTGCATAATTTTATTTTGGGAAATTGGATGGAAAGAAGGTTCCAAACTATGACAGCCAACCTGCAGTCATTAACCTTTTATTACACATGTTTGATTATAATATAGTACCTACCATTGATGTTAATAATTCAAACCTTTTGCATTTGCAAATTTGACTCCCTATTTGGCCAAACTAGATTATGGAGATTGTCTAGATTATTAGGGAAATAATTTAGCCCCATTTGGCCTAAATTATTCACCAAAACAATCTGGATTAATCTAGCTCCAAACACAACATAACCAACATATCCACAAATAATTTAGTCCAAACACTTTGAGCTAGATTATTCCGTCCGGCACCCAACATAATCCAACAATCCAATAATCCCATAATCTAGTTACGCCAAATGGACCCTAAAAAAGACTTATCATTTCTTTAACCTAAAACACAAAAAATGCTTGGAATTTAAAAAATAACTTCATTAATTATCAAAACAAAAATTACAGTTCTGTAAAAAGGAAAATGAATACATTACAAATTAATCGTGACTTTGTGAAATCACAGTCCTCTTAAAATAGATTCGTTGTCTCGCGGTAGATGTTAGAGGTGCACTGACGTCCAGGATAAATCTCGAACGAAAAAACACGCACAACGACTACAATTGAATCAAACTGCATCATGTGTATGTCTCTCTCACTCAAGAACATGCAAATGACGTATATTACCGGTGGACGAAAATTTGGTGACTAGAGCCATAGACACGGTAAGACTTACATACATGTGAATAGACTTTTTAGATGCTGAAATCTTTGTGTTTCAATATGAATGGTTGTTGCTATGAATCAGACTTTTGTTTAGCTAGTGAGACTTTTGTTGAGCACTGTTGTAGAAAAACGCGTAAAAGATTAATTAATTTCGAGGATTGGTCAAGTAAAAATATAACAAGTAAAGAGTTTATCTTAATTTTAAATTCGCACGTCCGATACTGCTAACAACTTTTCTTTTCGAGCACTTGAGGTTTAGGCCATCGATTATCATGAGTTTTAGAATTATGAAATTAGTTGATGTGCGCATAAATTGATCTGAATCAAGGTTGTCATTACCGTACCGTATCGGCCGGTACGTGCCGTTTTGACATAAAAATGATACCAAGTACTCCTAGTACCGTACCGCCTTCAATACCGGTTGGTACCGGCTAATACCGGCCATATCGGCCGGTACCGGATTTGTTTTTTTTTTTTTTTTTTAAGAATTGCGGGAAAAATTAATTTTTTTGGACTTTCTCTCTATAATTTATATATATATTGATAGTTGCGATAAATCCGATACGGTACCCGATATATGACCGGTACTGGTACGTACCGTACCAGTAGAAAAACTAGTACCCAAACCGATCCGGTATTCAGAACATTAATCTGAATCACAAATCAAAGCAACAAAATAGAGGTTGACGACGTGGCGGAAGTGGGTGATGATGTTGAGAGTTAAGACAAATTAACAAAAGTTGACAGTGATCGATAATGCCATTTCTAGATTTAATGGATATAAATTAGAGAATTAAAAAAAACACAAGCAACTGAGTATATTGACAGGTGTTGCAGCAGGTGAGAGATCTGTGTCAAAACAAATGATGGGTAGAGAAAAAATTACTTAACAATAAAATTTGAGGAAAAATATACTGAAAATGTGTTTAGTTGTGATGTTCGGGATTTATATATATATATATATACATATACATATATATATATATATATATATATATATATCTGTGTGTGTGTGTAGTGGATCGAATTGACGGGCCAAGCATGACTCATGCTGGTTCATAAGTAAAGTTTCGATAATACTGCTATCTCATGTAGATAAACCAATTCAGGTGCATAATATATACGCATCAATACTCTAATACATTTTTCTTTCTGAGTCAAAATAAATATGTTTTCGAACTCTATCTCTAAAATTCAAAGTGAATGTTCTTGTACGAATCTCAACAATTACTTGCAATGCGTAGGAGTGTAGTGGGCCAAACCGTAGAATTGTGACGAACCTTGGTATTGGAAAGGGTCAAATACGAAGTCCATCATTGGATATGGTCGAGCCAACTAATTACAGGTCGGGTTGGGCTCGGTTACCTCCTGGAAAGATTAGGGTTGACTTTATGCGAGGCGGTTATTGCCCATGGCATGAGCTCAGCATGAGCAAACCGAGGCCCCAAGCCCTAACCAACTATGATGGGACACTACATACTCCTAAGGAGATCATACGCTCAAATTAAGTGCTACCCTACACCTAATATTGGTTGAACGACGGTAATAATTTCTGAGGGACATGTGAATTAAATTTGGGGGTGATGCTGGATTAGACCTCACTCTTCGTTATTCACTCAAACTCATTATTTGTTTGAATCTCTCCCTCTCGAACATGTATTCTCATGCCAAAGAATTAACTCAAACTCCCCACAATAAGGATTGCGCCATTGTTGTTGGATGATGATCTTGGAAATTTGAAAGGTTGTGAATGAATTGAACACCGGAGAATCTCACAGTAATCGAAAAGTTTAGTTTGTTACGCAACCCAAAAGACTCCATTATCCTCATTCATTGACCACATCCACGGGAGTCATTCATGGTTGAAAGATAAAAGGTCTTGAAGGTTTTTCATCCGGCCAATAGTCTCTTTGATTCTATAAAAGTTCATTTCACGTTTTTAGAGACCCAAGAGAAATTATGTCTATATTTTTCCTATTCAAGTTATCGTGTTCATTATGTGAGAGAGATGCAAATCCATTAAAAGTTGGATAGACAGTTATAAGGTTAGTATTTCTTCGATTGATGAATCGTTTCATCTAAGAGACAGATGCTGAAACGATTCTCTAACACTCACGGTGAGATATCGATTTTGTCGTAAGGAGACTGTGTAAAACACATGACTTGATTCAGTTCGTTTTTCAATATTTACACTTTGTAATTTCTTTCGTTTCTATTCATTACGTTTATGCCCTGTACTTTTAGTTTCAATAATTAATAAAAATAATTTCTAAAATTCAGAGTAATGTTCGAATCTGTCCGTATAATTTTTCCAACAAATGTCAGGCAATAAGATATAATTTGATGGATATCTGATCAATTAAATATATCACACAAATAATTTATATCGTGACAAAATAAATAAATAATTGAAATATATTCCATATTGAAAAAATAGGAAGCGGGTTAACACCGTCACGTCACGGTTGTCCACACCACTTTCTTCCACGCGGTAATCTGTGAGCTGCCTGTTTCTGTCTGTCGGTGGTGGACGGTGGAGCTTCACCGTCTCGAAAAAATCTGCGTACACAATTTTTGTGTACAAATTTTGATATAACGTGTTTGAAATTATTAGATACACGTAAAATTATTTATTATTTTATGAATTCTTTGTGCATCGATTAATTTCGAACACATCTGTATTTGTATCTGTACACGAATATTTATGTTAATGAGCTTTTTCTTTTGAAATAGTAATGGCAATGAATGTCTATATTTAGGTCTTTCCTTTTGATGCCGTAATGGTGGGCCATGACCTATTATTAGACTTTGTGGGCATGATTTATGGTGAGATTGGGACCATGGGCCCACAGTAGTGGCCTGGTGGGGCCTACTTAGAGTGGAAACTTTTCATCTTTTTCATGTTGTAAGATCCCATCACTATTGCCATTAGAGAACTCCATGCTAATTATAATGTTCTTTTTTAAAAAATATTTATGTTATGGGTATTAAGGTTAGGGATGTCAATTTTACCTACCTGTCCGTTCCCGTTCTAAATGGATCGGAGATTTTTTTTGAGATCGGGTTAGATTTAGAGATTAGTTTAAAAAAATCGAAGTTCGAGTAAGATTCAGATATATGTGTCTCCATTCCCGATTCCCGCCTCTTTCCCCGTATATTTACCACTATAGAATTCATATAAATTATTTTAACCACCCATAGTAGATGTTGTTTGGAAGCGTAACTACATCCTCTCTCTCTAAACATTCCCCCTCTCAACTTTCAAATTTCGTAGGAGTGATGATATATAATTTCAAGAATGGGGAAAAAAATTAAATATGATATGACGTGCAATTTCAGCCGAAGATGACAAATAAACTAGTAGATGTGAAAATTAGAAGAAACGTCTAGTTTTGTAGCTGACTTTGTTGTCTCGCTTGTCATCCAAAATTAGCTTTTTTTAAATTTTTGGATCTCCATTCTCCATTTGAAGAGTTTCTCCGTTCAGGACGGGGCTAGAGGATAAAATCGAATCCCTGTTGGGAATCGGGGATGGAAACAGTTATATCTACTCTAGATCCATCACATTGCCATCCCTAATTAAGGCTAAGAAAATGGTAACTATAACCTAACGATAATAAATAATATATAAAAGGTATATCGATATTCGTGAGCAAGCAGCACTTGACAGAACTCTTTGGAGGAAAATGATTCATGTAGCCAACCCCAATTGATTTGGGACATAAGGCTCAGTTTGGTTTGGTTTGGTTAGGTATATCGATATTCGTAAAATGTATATTGATATTCATAAAATATGTCTGATATTTATGTTTATTTAGTATTATGCGCATATTATCTACCGCTTAGTAAACTTAGTTGGCAAGACTCTTGAACCTAAGTATTATACTTTTAGTTACAAAGAAAAGATATTAATTAATACCTTTAATGTTTAAAGCATCTATACTATTGAATTGACAGAAAGAGATGATGTGATTAATTTGCCATTCTCCTAGAGGCTCCTAATTACATAAAGCTTCTCTCTTCCCGGAGACAAAAGATTATTACTTTTATAGCTGTCTGTACTCGATCAAATAAATTAGATGGCTTGAAGTCCAATCTCGAGAGATAGCATCATTGAGTTGTCAAGCAAATTTCTCTCAAGAACTGTGAGTGAATCAAGAACTTTACCATTTTAGGCTTATAGTAATTGAAATGTCAGTTAAGATGTGAAATTGCCACATCCACCTTCAAATACGCGAAAAAAATTGTGGCTTGAATATTATAAAGAAAAGTTATTTATGCACATCTCGATTAATATTTGAACCACCAATTCTATTATTTACTAGCGGAATTTAATTAATAAAACTAATGTAAAAATCTTTATAATCTTGCTTCATAAAAATTGGGGACACTTGAAAAAAATTTAAAACTTGAAATTCTAAGAGAAAGCAAGCTTTTAATAATATGACTATGATATGTCATTGTGCGATAAACGATGGTCTCGGGTACAGTTACTGAAAAAATATATTGTTTTATTGCAAGTCGCTATTTCATAGATAAGGTTGCTTGTAACATACAGTGCTGAGCCGTTTTGAAAGTGATTGCATTGTAGATTTTTTTTTGGGAGGGCTATTATGTTGCTAGCAATGGTGGGGAGACAACGATAGTGCGAGAATCTTGGCACCCACTATTAGCATGAGCTAGAAAATTGGGCCAAGAAGCCACGGGACATGAAATCGAAACTTCTGATTGATTCTCGAGACGAAACTTATGAGCCTCCACTGTAGAAGAAAAATGGGAAAAAGAGATCACATTTAATGAACAATGCTACGTACATAGATTGTGTACACAAATCCGGGTATGTGTCCGGATCCGTCGAATGTACGTGGGGCCCTTAATAATTCAAAGGTCCCACGTGCATCCGTCGGATCCGGACACAGATGTGTCCAGATCTGTCTACACAAGTTTGTGTACACAGACTTTCTCACATTTAATTAGAACACAAGGCTTGTCGAAGGCCACTTTATCATACTTTCATATTGGGCTAGGCTGTTAAACAGTGGAACCAAACCTTCAAAAGTCCTTAGACCCAATCCACTAAGTCATTGTCTCATAAGGATAGGCTGGGTTGCTTTCAACCTAGCCCAAATCCAAGTCATACCCTTATTGGGAAAGCAAGAAATTATGGAAGGAGAAAAACCCGCTAACTACGATTTGCTAGTTACATTATCCTCGTAAACTCAACACCTACGAGGATATTTGTGGCAAATTCCATTCATTTCGGCTTCAAAAAACTCAATGATCGCTAATGAGTTCATCGTGTACCACTATCAGTGATTAGTTGAGGTTGCATCGATCCGTATATGAAAATTAACACGTGAGATGGACTTATGAAGATTTTTTTTTGAATATATCTTGAAACATATTCAAAATTGCTCGGTACGTATAGTTCAAGACACGTCGCTCATAGCATTAGTGTAAGGTATCAAACTACCAAACAAGCAAAGCAAAGCAAAGGAAAGCCATATACAAGAAAACCAAAGAACATGTGACGATTTTAACTCATCCTCATCCATAATAGCCAAAAAGGAGAGGTTTTCCTTTAGAAAACCAACAAATCTGTTAACTTCTTTTTGGTTTCCTTCCCAAAATCTCCATTTTACTTGCAGACTTGGGCCCATTGGGCATGGGCTATCTTTTAAAAAATATATCTTTTTCATTAAAGATTAATATAATTTTTAAAATTTATATAATAAAGGAGATAAAGAGTAAAAATTGAGCGAGAGTCGTCGTCATACGAGACAGCATAAATCGTTATTGCGTGGAGAGGAATAGAAGCTGATCCGAACATTTTGAGTGGGGAAGAACGTATATTGGTCTGAACACTACTTTTAGTGGGAGAAACTTAAGCTGGTCTAAACAATTTAAGTTATTTTAAAAGAATATCATTATAAAAATTGTGTTCGTTTGCCTGTTTGAGAAATTTTTTCCAAACAAGTTTCTGAAATTTTTTTAAAAAATATTTTATTTTTTCCCAAACAACTTCATCTCCCTATAAAAGAAGAAAGAGAGAGAGAGACACTTCGAAAATGTCGAAAAAATTTAACTCCCAATTTTTTTTCTGAAACACTTATTCCAAACAGCATCTCAGGATTTTTTTCCCAAAAATTATTTCAGAAACACTCAACCGAACACACCCTAAGTAAGAGTCGTCATACAAGAGAGCATAATATCATTATTTTGCGGGATAGAACGGAAGCTGGTGCGAACACTTTGAACATAAGTTGGTTCGAACACCACTTTGAATGAAAGAAACATAAGCCGGTCCGAAACATTTGAGTAAGAAGGACATAAGCTGGTTTGAACACTACTTTGAATAAAAAGAAGCGTAAATTGGTCTAAACAATTTGGATTATAAAAAAGAATATTGCTATTGCGTGGGGAGGAACGGAAGCTGATGTGAATATTTTGACTTGAGAGGAACATAAGCTTATCCGAACACCACTTTAAATGGAAAAAAAATATAAATTAGTCCGAAATACTTTGAGTGAGGATGAAAATAAGCGCGTCTGAAAGCGGATTCAAACACCACTTTAAATTGAAACGGATGCTGATTCAAACAATTTCTCAATACCACCACTTTGAATGGTAATAGAAAAAAGTCCGAACAATTTGAGTTATCGAGAATAATATATCTATTGCGTGGGGAGAGAACATTGCTACCGGAAATCAGTTTTTTAAGGTTTTTCAGTACACGTGACCTTATCCCCCACGAAACTAGCTATAAATAGCCCATCACGACCGCCATCATTTATTGTCGTCTCAATCCACAGATATACTCCTACCGTACCACCCCGGAAATTTCCCCAAGAAAAAACTGAGAAGGATTGTGAAAATGGCTGCTACCCATCTCGAACCCAGTACCCACAACCCCTCTCAAAGTTCAAGCTATCTGATTGTCCACCCTCACAATGGCGGAATCGCAGACCTCTTCAGATTCCTTTTATCCGATGACAAAGCAAGCGCCGCCAAATTCATTGAGACATCTGGCGCTGACACCTTTGAGCAGGAGTTGTTGGGCCGCGGCGGCGGCGGCGGCGGCGGTATTACGCCGGACCACAGGTGGGTCATATTTGTGTCTATTATTGTTCGGAAGATCATATCTGTTTTCGGTAAGCCTATGGAATGGAGTGGGTGGTTGTTTGAGTTCTTCCTCAATTTCGTCTCCGACAACGGCGGCATCCTCGGCTTACTCTGCAACTTCGTCCATGGTAAATCAATGCCTTTTAAAAAAGCTATTTTTATATATTTCTATAATACCCACCATCTGTATATTCGTATGTATGTGTTTGAGTTATGTTTACACATGAGAATGGTTTATATATATAAATATATATTCACTACGGCCTCTGACCGTTGGTCCTGTCTCAGTCTCATCTTGATTTCACGCATATAGCCAGCCATGTTAGCTCCACGTGAGAGCCTTCTTTTTAAAGCCAAAAAAGGCACTTATTCGTTAGCTCGGTCCCTTTCCTGTGCCTCTTTGCTGGCTATTAAGAGAGTAGGTTCCGTTCAAGCGGCCCACCTTTCTTCATATATACCAGCTGCCACCCACGACCCAATAAGGCCAATTTCATCCCCACTCTAACAATAAGAAGCAAAACGTCTGTTTACAATTCCAATGGCATGCTTGGAGATGTATGCAATATGGTTTTTGGATTCGAGAGGTATCAAATAGTTAAGAGAAAAAGGAACTTATTGATGATGAAACTTTATGCAAATGTGTTTATGAATTAAGTGTTGCAGATATAGAAGTGAACTATGGCTCATTCATCATAAAGACCTGTTCGAAAAATTCCCTTTCCTCTTGTCCCAATGCACCTTGCCTCGCAAAAATGCAATGTTGACCATTTGCTTTAATCTTTTTTGTTTGCCATGTGGTCCGGCCAACTCCATAACCCTTTGATAGTGGTCTGTATGTGAAACATGTTGTACCAATGGTGGGTAAAGCGGCCGTATCAAATGCTAAACTATAGATGGCTTGGAAGATTGTCAAAATAGCTGGATTATGAAAAGTTGAGTCCTTATGTAACCTGTAATCTGCCAGTGAGCTCTGATTTCCTCTTTATCTTTATGGAAAAAGTCGTTCAATTATTTCCATTGAAACAATTGCAGTAGTTTGTGATAATAGTAGTAATCTGATTTGTGGATGTAATGTTTGCGGGAAGCAGGAAAGGTTGTGATGCCACACCGGGGCTCAGAGACTTTCATAAGCGCAATTGGGCATTTAGACGGGCGCATAGACCTATATACGAGCAATTCTTTAGTCAAAGGAACTGGTGGACCTGCTTTTGGAGGGCCAGGCTTACCACTAGAGACTGGAAACCGAGTTCTCTTGGACCTCTGCATGATGGCCTCTAAGTTAGCATATGAGAACGCCAAAGTTGTTAGCAATGTTGTGAATTATCACTGGAAGGCATGCTCTTCTCTTTGTTTCTTCATTTTCTGTACTAATAGATTGCAGAGATTGTGTATTTATTTTTGCGTTTCACTTTCTGACAAAATTATGCAGATGCATTTTGTGGATTTCTATGACTGCTGGAATGGTAAGAAATGACTTGTGGATGCACTCTATATCCATTAAAAGCTATATGCATATCCAGCTTCATGCATCATATAAAGTTTCCTCATACGTGTATTTAATTATTCTTTCCTCCTCTGCATTTTTATTTAAACCATTTTGTTATTGGGAGTTTGATTAGATTACCAAAAGGACATGTCTACCCAAGTTTTCATACTAAGCGACAAGCCAAAAGACGCAAACTTGATATTGATCAGCTTCAGGGGCACAGAGCCATTTGATGCCGATGATTGGAGTACTGATTTTGATTACTCTTGGTATGAAATACCCAAGTTGGGAAAAGTCCACATGGGTTTTTTAGAAGCCTTAGGGTTGGGCAACAGGGGCAATGCTTCCACTTTTCAGAGCCTTCTTCAAGTGAACAACCCAAGATTCACCTCTTCAAATGCTGGCACTTCAGAAGGTTCCGTTGCTGAATCCGAACAAGAGAAAACTGGGTGGGACCGCTCTTCTGATGAGAAGACGCTCATTCCTGAAATGGTGGAGATGACTGCATACTACGCAGTGAGAAGTAAACTCAAGAGCTTACTTGATGAACACAAGACTGCAAAATTCATAGTCACCGGCCATAGCTTAGGTGGGGCCCTTGCTATACTGTTCCCAACGGTGCTTGTGCTGCATGAGGAGAGGGAAATCATGCAAAGGTTGTTGGGTGTGTATACGTATGGACAACCGCGTGTTGGGAACAGGCAGTTGGGGAGGGTCATGGAAGCCCATTTAAATCTTCCAGTCCCTAAGTACTTCAGGGTAGTCTACTGCAATGACCTTGTGCCAAGGTTGCCTTATGATAACAAAACCTTCCTATATAAGCATTTTGGGGAGTGCCTCTACTATGACAGCCTATACATTGAGCAAGTATGTTTTCTGGCCTTCCTATTTGCACATGCTTTTTAATTACTTTTCTGTTCCTCATTTTTTAGTTATATCAACATTACATTGCCATCACCATACATTGTCTCTGTTATGTGCTGGAAGCATATTTTCATGAATTGAGGATTTGGAACATTTTTCTTGTAGAGTTTGTCAAATTAGCCAGCAAATATGCTACTACGTTCATATGGTACAGGGATGCTTGGATTTTATATTTTTTCATTTTGACTGATGACAAAGGATAAGAGGATATGCTGAAAAAGACAAACACATAAGGCGTCCTAATTTAACATCAAATTTTGTCCCTGTAGCAGGAGTTCATTGTTAATAGTGTTCCGTGAAACATATCAAAACATACCCTCAAAAGTTCGATATGTGTGTCCAGTTCCTGTTACCATGTCAGAAATTTTGATCAACACTCTATTGCTCTTATTAACACAGAGTTTGTTTTCTTTATGGTACCCTTGAAGAAAGTTGATGAGGAGCCAAATAGGAATTATTTCGGGATCTTGTACCTGATTCCAGAGTATATAAATGCTGTTTGGGAGTTAATTAGAAGCTTGATTATGGGTTACACGCATGGACCAGAGTACAAGGAAGGGTGGTTATCGGTAGGTCTCAGGGTAGTTGGACTGGCAATCCCTGGTATTTCAGCACATAGCCCCACAAATTATGTCAACTCTATAAGGCTTGGAAGAGACCGTGCCATTCCGATGGCATCTCTATAAAGGCTTCCGTTGCAAATAATGTTGGTCAGACCTGCAATGTCATTACGAGACACGAATAGCAGACTGCAATGTCAAAAGGAGATATCTGAATGATCAGTGCTTGTGGTATGTACCATATCGAGTTGTTTAGTTCCTTTTTTTTGGGTGGTTGTGATTCTAATGAAGTTTTGTTGTTTCCTTGTCAATTTCGATGTCGATTCTTCTGCATGCATCTGAAATGAAGATCTACAACAAACAACTGTTTAATTCTGTTGTTCTTTCTCGGGCATTTTTTGTGATGAATTTTTAGTTTGCATATTTCAGTGTCACTGAGTAAGTATTATGAAAATTTGTTGGTCCTTATTGCTAAAACCAAATACCAAACTTTTTTCTTGACACTAAAACTAAAAGTGGACTTGAATTTCAGTCTTCTACGACAAAACGAATCGCAAAAAGTAGCCAAGCATGTATCCAGTGGCTACTACAATATTCCCAAAAAACTCACCAAAATACCTGTGTCAAAAAGAATTTGATACAAACTAGGAAATGCCCTTGCTAAATTGCTGAAGCCCTATTCCAGATACCCTCTATAGCTCTTGAATCCAAAACTTCGAATGTAAACATCTAGATCACAGCAACACCGTGGCACATCTCTTGCATATAGTACCCCCATTTCATCATCTTAGCAACCACACTAGTGTGTAACTTTGTACAACGCAGTTTTTGTATATATGTTGTGGCTTTAGACAGTATAAGCTGACTGAATTAAACGCGGGTCCAAGTTTTTAAGCCTCACCACCGATTCTACGTGTCCTCTCAAAGTGTGCAATTCTCCTAGCCTGCAAATCCAAGTAGAAGGGTCACATACCCAATCATTTAAAGTTCCAGTAGTTGCATCACATATGACCATTAGGATTATGGACAAACTATGAAAAGTCCAAAATGAGTGGAAGTGAGAGCCTGGCGTACCTAGCTATTTCAGCACGACGCCTGGCCTGTTCAGCAATCAGAGAAGGTTGCCTTCTGATCTCCAACTCTCCAGACATCAGTCCTTGTATTGTTCTTTGAGAAAGTACCCACTTAGCCTCCCTATCTTCCTTTCCGTAATCTTTTTTGGATGTGAAAGCCGTCTGTAAAGAGACCATGAAAAACGTTTCCCTAAATAAGGATTACCCCATACGAGAAAACAAAAAAAGGTAAGAAAAGCCAAATCGTACTAACCTTCCTGTCAAACACTAGATTCCAGGCCTCTCCACTCAAAGCGTAGCGAACTGCAAGCTTGATAATGTCGAGGGGGATGTAGAAGATCAAACTATATAGCCATATAACACCTGCCCAGCCCCATCCAATGCCACTAATTGAAGCAAAACTTATGTCTGCATAGACTGCAATCAAGGTAGCAACCTACATGAAAAATCGAAGAAGACCTACATGAAAAATCCGAAAAGATAATACAACCATTATCGGAACTCAGTTTGAATGCTATTCTCTCACATTGTTAAAACTTTGGCGTAATGAAGCATGGATTCGACAAAATGCACGTCCAATCATAAGTCGAAACTTTACCCAGATATATTTACAGATATTTTAAGGGTAAAACATGTCGAAGAAAAAGGAGGAGCAACTAATGGTGGAGCTTCTGTACTGCTTTAACAACCCTTACCAGTTGAGCCAACACAAATGCACACATGAGGAGAGTCCCAGGCCTCTCTAAAAATGACAAACTTTGACTGCGAGTAACAAATATAAGAGCTTGGCTGATAATGCTGACTTGCAAATATATAGCAGAAGAAATTTCTTCAGAATTTCCAGATAACGAGCTTACATTAAAATGGTCCTGCAGCCGAATTGCATATTGCATAAGCCCAATATCAGGAGAAACAGCACTTATATGAAGACTTGTGTTTTTAGTTTTTCTTAACAAATACAGTAAATAAACCATGTTGTGATTATGCTACCTCAAAGAAAGAAGTGCTTTCTGCAACCCAGTAAAACAAAACAGTAACTAAAGCAAGATAAGTGCCGAGGACAATTCCGGTTGCAAATATTTCATTAAGCTTCCAACTGTCAGGTCTAGGTGAGGGCTTCACCCTGTCTTTGGAAATTGTCATAATTGTCCCTGTTATAAAGACAGTGAAACACATTTTAGCTTGGTTCTTACAGAAAGCTACTTGTCTAAAGATCTAAGCATCACAATTGTTATGCTGGATAGCAGAATTTCAAATGTAATTGTATAGACATCAGACTGAAGAAGGGGTATGTTGCCCCTTACCACCAAGAATAAAACTTGAAGAATCACTGTCAAGTTTCATTAGTTTTGGTCTTTTGTGGATACAACATTAATGTGCACGAAAGATGCAACTATTTCACGAGCGAGTTAGATTTTAGGAGACTGCACGTGCATAAGATGACATATAAGGACTATATCTGCATATATAAAAGGACAATAGAAAGGAGAGTTGAAGTCTCCGTCTAGGGCAGTTCTGAGCCTACTATGGTGTGGTATTCCAGCCACTATTCTCACTCTGACTTGCTCAGGAAGAAGAATTTTCATTGGAGAGCTACTGCAACCTCAAAGATTTGACAGACTATTAAGTGTCCATGTCTGAGTATCTACATTTATAATCCTTTTGGAGCTGACGTAACAAACTACGCATAGAGGGCGAAGGAAAGTGAAACCATAGATGACAAAACTGAAAGGCATATGCATGACCAATGGAACATTTTACGTTGACACCAATATGCAAAACCTTGATACTGGAAACTTAATCAGCACAGAGATAGACAAACGCAAGTTCTAATGACATTGGAACATTACCATCATTCAATATTGCTATTATCAAAACCATGAAAGGCGGAAAATCGTATTCCCATATCAATGCCAGGAGCGTAAAACCAAGCTGCAAGAAGATAACACCTGTTAATTCGTGATATTCAAGACCGAAAAGAGAACTTCTAATTTGATTGGTATAAATCAGACGTCAAACAATTGACTGGTATAAATCAGACTTCGAACGAGATCAACATACGGAGGATATTCCCAACTTACCACAATCCGAATTGTTATGGAGACGGCATATATCTGCAAATTCATTAGCAACCATGTAAGTACTGAAACATTAATCGGCCCAAGAACTACAAAAAAAGACACATGAAACACACATTGGTGGTGCCATAGGTTCTCTAATGCACCATGCATTCTTGTGGATTTTGGCCATCTGGCTTCCTCATACACAGGTTAGGGCTGTTAGGTCTTGCAAAACTAGCTCATTGCAAGCTGTAAACATGGAACTAGCTTTGCGGAATGGTTCATTTCTAGTTCCCGATATATTTTGGGTTCATTATTTCTTTGGATTTCTGTTGCTCTGTAGCATCCATACAAGGATCTTGTTTAAGTGAACTTATGCTCCTATTTTGCTGAAGAAGAGAAACTTATCGGTACTGAACTGTATAGTTCTTCATTCTCTGGAATATAGCTCGGCTGGTTAAAACAGCACTGATAATCACACTTAAGCCTGGCTCTGTCAATACAATATCAGAAGCACTCCTTGCTGCATCTGTAGCATCTGCCACTGCTATTCCAATATCTGCTTTTTTTAAAGCAGGTGCATCATTCACTCCATCTCCAGTCATTCCCACCACGTGCTTCTTTCCTTGCAGAATCTTCACAATCTCGTACTTGTGTTCTGAAAATTGCATGGAAGTGCTATCTAGAATCAGACCAGGAGATGAAACATATCCCATACCTCAGCAATTTCATTAGGGCTTGAAAAGAGGAATACGATTTAAGAGTTTGGACTCCAAGTATGCAAGCATGGATGATGTAGAAACCCTTACAAAAGGGCATTATGTTCACTACTATGACGAACACTCTTTCACATTTGCCAAAAATCATTCTTTTTTACCTTCTTTTGTATAGAAGAAAATAACATTCCAGAAAAACAAAAGAGATGTCTAAGGTCACATTTTCATTGGACAGGTAGTGTATTCAAGTACCTGGAAATACACCTGCAAAGCCATCTGCCTTTTCGATAAGCTCATCCACTGGAAGGGCTTCATTTTCATCCCTTTCACGGCCCAACAATGATGAGGAGGGGTACATATTAGTTCCCATGCCAAGTCGTCGACCTGTCTCCTTTGCAATTGCCAACTGATCACCTGTTTTAGCGTATGAAAAAAATAGTAATCTTCTTCTCTGTTTGTCCTATGTTTCTTACATCCAAAAGAATTGGTTCTATGACACCATTCAAGAGCTACTGGAAAATGTTCTATATTTATTTAGGTCAGTCAGAAGCATCATGAACGTACTACTGCTCGATTATCCTTTTGATTCCCTACAGAAGGATGTACCAATGATACGAGTTTCAAACTGAACTTGACCTTTATGGTTTAAATTGTTCTTCAGATGCATATTCTCTTCCCCTCTGCAGTTTGCTTACCACTATCCTGATCTGCTCTGCAGCTTTGTTTGGTTCAGTGATAGCTGTCTGCTATACATCTCATTTTAATGTCACTAGTTCTCCCACTTCGTTTCGTACTAGTAATGAATGCACGAACAAATCTACTACGCATCTGATTATTGTGAACAAAGTGAACTCTGATACGCAATCTCCCAACCCAGAGAAAGAAAGAAAGAAAGGCAAGTCGGCATATTTCACAGCAATAGGTTTCGGTGTAACTAAGCATTACTGGATATGTAAGAACTAAGAACAACCCAGTGCACAAGCTGGACCATCTAAGCATTACCCAATAGTATTCTTCACCTACGATTCTTAACAGAAACCAAGACAAAAAGATTCCATTTACCTGTAATCATCTTAACACAAACCCCAAGATGAAGTGCTCTTCGAATGGTCTCTGCACTATCATGCCTCGGAGGATCAAACAAAGGCAACAAGCCACAGAATTTCCAAGGACCACCACGACTCTCCTTTGATTTCTCTGGAACTTCCTGGAAAAAAATTTCAACCCAGAAATATACTCTCTTTAAGTATATTAGTAGAACAAATAGTTACCATTTTAGCAATGCCTAGTAAATTGAGCAACGAATTGTTAACAAACTGTCCGTTTGCCTTAAATATTCCTAAACATGGGGCACAAAGAAGTGCACATTTAGCTAACTGCAATCTTTTCAGGACCCTATTCAACAGCGTGGAGACCTCTTTCTTAGGGCTTTGGAGCTCTTCTCTTCCTTAGTGACCTTTACCATGGGGGCCGTTTGAAGCTTAAAAAAGGCTAGTCCGAAAAGGAGCTAAGACAAGGTAGCCAGGCTGTAGGCAAGATGGGAAAGGTAAGATTGGAGAACGGACTGTTACTAATCCGATGTAAAGAATCCTTGATCTCATCCATGGAACGGAAACAAAAGTTGTTGGAGGGTAAAAAGTACCAGGTTTCCTCCACAAACTCTTTTGGGCAGACGTCCTTAATCTTCATTTGAGGGTGATGAAGCATTAACCTAGCAGGAGCATATGCTAGACGGGGTCTCCTCCAAGCATGACAAATGCTCTTACTGAACCAATCATTTCGGCGCCTATTGTATTTATAGTATCCTCTTAGATGCATACTCTGGTCTTGCACTAAAATTCATTTCTCTATCAGCAACCTCATTAACCAAATGTGACATGGAACCAAAAAACTAAGAATGCTGTTGATTCTGGCCGCCAATTCCACCTTCAACCAAACAGAACGGAAAAGAAAGTAAGACACAGACGCGTTTATACCTGAATAGCAACCCCAAGAGATCGCAAGCCACGTTCAGCAAACTTGTCAATCATTGCATGCACTTTTCCAGCAATCTTGTCCTTCTCTTCACAGAGATTTAGGATCTGGATTTAAGGAGAGAGAAGCAGAAAGAGCAAGATGATTACTGTACCATGTTTGAAAAAATGAACAAGTCTTTTAATGCCATACCAAATAAGCAAAATTGCCCCTATAGTATAGAGCATAACACTAATGAAAATTTTGAAGATCAGCTAATTTGTTTATTGGTGTCAATCTTTTCCTACTGTTACAGAGGCTTTTGCTTCTGTTCAATATATAATGACTAAAGCTAACTTTGGTTGGTTAGATTGACTAGTTCATTGATGGTCAACAAGTATGATGGTTCTAATTATAATCCTGCATGAATTTCGCGTGCATCTCGCCGTGGATTTAGAAAACCTCACGAGTTGTACCTTTCTTGTAATGGTAAAGGATTGAAAAGAGCTCCAAGTAGGATCTTAAGAGGCAATTGCCGTAGAGATACTTAAAGAATTTAAAGCTTCAAACTTTGACTAGAATTCAATCAACAAATATTATGTATGAGAAGTTCAAATCTTCAAAATTTTCAGGGAAGCTTCATCTGCACAACCTTTCTTGTAATGTTCATAGCCTTTGGGGCCAACCACCATGTAATTAACGAATTCCTATGACTCTAGTGCACATACCTGTTCAGGAGATCCTTTGCTAGCCCGATACCAGTTGCCATCAGAATCAATGTACGTAATTGCTGTCCGTTTTTCCACCGGATTGAAAGGTAGGAAATGCACTTCTGAGATGTTTGTGCGTGCCTATATACAAAAGGTAAATACAGGCTATGTGTAGAAAGGGAAAGAAGAAACCTACGAACTTAATAGATGTATATTTGTTTAGTTCACCTCCTTTGGATCAGCAAGCATGTTAACGATGGCTGTATCAATGGCATCCTGATTCTCCAGCCTTGATGCTCTGGCAGCAAGCAAGACAACCGTGTCTTTGTCCATATCCTTATGAAAAACCTACAGAAGATGTTTATCATCCACAGGTTTCATGTGTTCAGATCACAATCTCTGAGAGAAGGCCAATGTAAACATGGAAAGAAAATCACAGCGTACGGAAAGAAAATCAATATACATTCTCGCTGTAATAACTTAACGATCATAGATCGAAAGTGTAATAGCTGAAAATTGAAAATGAGAGATCTGAAAGTTGAACAAATAAATTTAGTTCTTAAAACTTTATAGAGATGTGACTGATTAATCTTTTAGCATATCCTTTTTCTAGCAGACGGATCCATTTGACATGATACTTATAGATATTTCACAGTAAGACGATGTGGAATAGCGAAAAAGTAGGAGCATGTTGTGCAATATGTGAGCGCAAGTGTATCCTCACAACAATAGCTGGTTTTTGGGGTTGAATTTTACCTAAGACTGTGCAACACATGCATGGAATAAAGCTCATAGAAGAAAACAAAATTCTGAACCATTTCACGGTGACTAATTGTTACCTGCAGAAAAAGTAAGTTTACCAGTAGGGAAAATGAACCCTGCCAAAGTTAGCTTGCATACCTCAATAAGGTTTCGATCAACTGTGAGGCGATTCAGGGTAAGTGTTCCAGTTTTATCACTGCAAAGGACATCCATTCCAGCCATTTCTTCAATTGCTGTCATCCTCTTCGTAATGGCACCCTTAGGGAACAGAGAAAGAGAAGTGGAAAAAGAAGAAAAGAATAAAGAGTTGTAATTAATATTTCAATCGAAATCTGATGCTGAGATTCATCTGATAGAATACCATACAGAAGTAACAACATTTGAATAGCTCAGACAATTCAGAACTGTTGAGGGTCCTAGATAGAATAAGTTTCGGTTTGGCTCAGTTGATTGCATGCCAGAAATGATGTGTTTTATGTTCTTACAATTATATAATAGCTTTGTAATATAATGACTTGTAGCTATTAAGAGCTGCTATACCTGCTGAGAGAGTCGATGAGAACCGATTGCAAGTGTGACAGATAATACTGTTGGCATGGCTATGGGTATTCCTCCAATCAATAGGACAAGAAGGTTGTTGATTCCATCTCTGTATGAACGTTGCTGTATAGGGTACATGACAATAATTTCCAGAATCATCCCCACAGCTATCGAGCAAATGCAGAAATTCCCAATGGCAGTAAGAACCTGCGGCAAAAGCACGTTACATTCCCTGCCATGTATTCCATACCGAATTTCAATAAATGTCGACGAAAAGCTCCCAGAACTTGGCTCTATTTGAATAATTTTTATTGCCAAACTTTAGTTCCCAACAAATTCCATTTTTCCTTGGTCTGATGTGAAATGTCTTGCATTTTGCATAATCTTAAAGTACTCGTGGAACTCTTGTCCATGTCGACCACAACGCAGTAGGCAGAAGACCTTTGGAATTTTTTTTGTTCAAGGCAATAGGCAAAGTCTAGGACCTTTACATTATTCCAACAAAGATGAAGAATTACTAAATCACCTGTTGGAAATGACCAACTACTTCAGTGGAATCAACTAGATGCGCAGCTTTTCCAAAGAAAGAGTGAACTCCAGTTGCTATAACTACTGCTTCAATCTCTCCATGCTTACAGGTCGAACCAGAAAAAACTTCATCGCCAGTCCTCTTGGTGACAGGCAGTGATTCTCCAGTAAGAGCTGACTGTATGAAAGCCGATAGCAATACCTCTTGATACAGTTACGTATAATAATGAAAAAGTAACATATATTTCAATTCCAAGAAAAGGGCTACTCAATGAAAACAGCAGATAAAACAATCAAAGCTAAGATACCCACAAAAAAAGAAAAAGAAAAATTGCAGCACATTAATCAGTTCATCAGCAAAGTATATTGCCTGGTCAACTTTCAGTGAATCTCCCTCAAGCAGGCGAGCATCTGCAGGGATGATATCTCCTAGCTTTATGCTGATTATATCTCCTGGTACTAAAATAGATGCATCTTGCTCTTGCCAACGGCCATCTCTAAGGACCTGCACAGCAAGACGGTCATTCAATCTTTAGTTGAAATGAAAAATATTAGCGGATACTCAAAAGGCAAGATCACATCTGTAAGGTCAATGTACTACCCTCCATGGTGAAGGAAGGTTGCAACAAAAAAGGCTAAGTTGTAGCATAGCTTTTTCAGTCCTCACAGGTCTAAGAGCTCTGCAAAATCACTATAAATTCTAACTTGCCATTAAAAAAGGTTCATCTAGATATTTATTCTATTCCAATCGCATCGGAGACATCTTCATTTGAGGAGGAGGCTTCATCATCCGGCTCTTCATAAATGATGTTAGGATCGACCGGCTTGTCCTCGGAATCCGAAAAGAAAACAGAGACAGAACGAAATTACTTTGTTTCAGCGACATATCTAATCAGAATGAATGGGATTTGAAGAGCAGTCACTATCATTCACATCAATTTCAGCAGGCATGAAGGGCGCGAAAGCTACTATTTCTAGAATGCAAGCAAGGTAGCTTGCTTACTCTCCTAGTAGCGTACGTTGGCGGCAAGAAAGTAGGCATTGGAATTACAATACATTGAGATATTTGTATCTCTTTATCCAGAGAGGTTAGATGTTTGGTGTTTCCACATTGTCAGCCTAGTTAGACATAGTAAGCACTGAGGTGCTGATCACAATAAATACCACCACACAAGAACTAAGGAAACAGCTTTCAGTCCTCTTTCTGATTGACTTTCTTGCCATATTCAAATGCTTAGTGAGCTAAGCGGCCAGTTAAATAAACAAACACACCTTTGTTTTTGGAGCCAAACGTGCCATAAGGGATGCTGCTGCATTGCCGGCATTGTTTTCCTCGATGAAGCTAATCGTTGAATTTATTAGAAGCAGGCAAACAATCCCTACAAAGTCTTGCCAGTCAGGACCCTGCCCCTGCCATAACATTAACAGAAATATGGCAATGGAAAAGATAACATTATCAGATCGGTTATATTTAGCATTATTCAGTCGGCAAGAGGAAGTTCGATGGCCTAGGTAACAAGAAAGTATGTGTAAACCAAGTGCAGGGTTCAATAAACTCACTCCTCCATTAGCAAGGACAATTGCCATCACTGCTGCTGCTTCCATGACCCATGACAAAGGATTCCACATGAAACTGAGAAATTTCAGAAATTTGTTCTCCTGCACAGAAAAGATAACGGAAGGTCAAGATTCGCCAACAAGTGCAATTAGATTTTGCAAGCCAATTGATATATTTCCAAGCAAACCTATTCCAATGCTAGCAATGTTTTATTTTATAGTTTGCATTCCTGTTTTTGTTTCTACCTTTTACGTTGAAAAAGTTACTCATCCAATGTCACTTTCTTGGTGAATCTTCACACTTTTTTCAGAGAAGCAGTGGTTTTTTTTTTTTCACTAAGGGGGACAGTTTAGACTTTAGATAGACCTATCCATGTGAATATCCTTTCTTCAGACCCTTATGATTAACAAGGAAAAGCTAACAAGTGACGACCAGATATTATCACAAAATTTGATGCATACTGGCTTTTCTTCAAGCTTGTTTGGGCCGAATATCTGCAATCGAAGCTCTGCATCTTCAGAGGTAAGTCCTCCCCGTGATGTTCTCAATTCTTCAAAAACTTCTTCCAATGGTAACCGTTCCTGTTCAACCAAATTGAATTGGAATTGTTTAGTATTATATATCATATGTGACTGACATTATAAATGCGTTTGTTCGCATCTTACCAGATCAATCCCTTCCCTATTGAAATTCCCAGGATCCAGCAGTGGCTTTTCAAGATCTTCAGCCATTTTTCAAGCTTCAGAAGAGCCTGAAATTATCACAAGATTGCATGTTTGTCACAAGAGGTATCTAAAATAATTTGTCAAATCCATCTTTTTCCGGTCACATGTTTGATAGTGCTACAACAACGAAAGGTATTGAAGACTCGAGTCACAGAAAGGTGTCGGATCAAAGTCAGTAAGAATGTGCCGCCTTTTTTTATTACAAGTATAGCTTAGCTCATAGCCCCTTTATCATAAATTCCAACTCAAAATCCCAGATATAAATTTCTCCCTATGGGTCTTGCAACAAACTCTACCCAGAATTCCCTTTGAAGGCACACACAATGAATCAATCTTAAAAATGAAAACACAAAGAATTCGCAGACTCGTACCCAACAATTCAACAATCAGACCTCACCATGTATACTAAGATCAACAAACCCTTGTCCACATCCAACTAGCTTTTGGGTTAGGCTAAAGGCACCTTAAACAACATTACAGAAGACGGCATGCCACATATATATCATAATGAATGTGAACATACAAGTGTTTAAACCCATACTGACACACAAAAAACTGATCCAAATTACTTACTTGAAACAATGAAATAAATTCCTGGGTTCCAATTTTTTTGTGCAATAATGAGCAAGAAGTTGAGTGCCAGAAGCTATTATTGATTGTCCACTTTATGGGTTACTAATAGGAAAGAGAAGCAGAGCAAAAGCTACCTGATTTTGTAGTTGACCAGTGGTTGGTGGTTGGTATTGAGCTCTCGACATCGATTCAACAAGGAAGAAAATGGGGAAATCGAGCCCTAGTGTAATCATCTTCCCAAAAACTTAACGTTCAAATTCGAACCTAACGGTCAACTGCCTGCGATTCGCGCCACGTAGTTATGGCGGCAAGTATCAGATGGCAGTAAAGCTAACCCCCTTTTCCTTTGAGAGTAAATTACACCTGAGGTTTTTATTGTTTTTAAAATTATTAGGCAGTTATTGTCTTTTGGAAAACGTGCTCGGGGTCTGGGGTTGGTGCTTGAAGGTCTGCCCCCGAGATTGGCGGGGTGTTACTGGACTTCTCCTTCAAAGGCCCTTAGCTCCTATTTGATCCTACCGGACAAATTTTGGGGGTGACAAAATTTGAACACGTATATGTTCGAAATTAACCGTCCATAACACCAAAAAACATTCACATGTTGTAAGTTTAATCTTATCTAAAATCAAATTAAAATATATATATCCTATGAATAAATAAAAAAATACAGCACAAACACTTAATTAATATTAAAAAATTCATTTATGGGGAGCCTAATATTCATTTATATGGGGCCTAATATTCATTTATGTGCTCCAATACCCTCCATCACCATATATTCATTTATGTGGGGCCTAATATTCAATATAAGAGCACTCACATAAATGTGTAGTGATCATTGAGGGTGTTGAGACACCACGTGGGGTGTCCAAATATCACTAAATAATTACTTGTAACATGATAATCAAAACAATTTTTTTTTTTTTTTTTAGAATTTTGGAAATTGGGGGTGGCAAGTGCCACCTCCCCCCACTAGGTGGCTCCGCCACTACTTCTTTCGGTCCACTCTTTTTCGTAATTCTCGAGGCATTACTCTTTTCAATATTACGACACATGCTTACTTGGTTAGTTCCACCCTTATTCGCCACCATTCGAGAAACAAAAGATTCGAGAACTCAGACTTAAAATATATGCATTGATAGCTGTCTAATGACAAAGGCTAGGACCAATAAAAAGAGTTGTTTTTATTAGAAACCAATTATGATCTTTGTACCACTAGCCTCACAAAGTATATCGCCCTTTCAAGTAGTATGGTCTATCATGAACAACACCAACAAGGAAAAGATCTGTGTCATTAGCATATTAGCCATAATGCATATTGATAAAGAACATAAAAGTTAAACTTTCAAGTAGGCCGATCTCCAAGTAGACCCACCTCAGGGTCTTTCTGTTCTTTCACTTCAATCGTAGCCTTGTTTTATGTTACTTTGAAAGTAGCTGTTTCAAAGCATTCGAACTTTTGATATTCCTTTTTATTTCTCATCAAACGAATGACATTTTCTTCTAAAAATTCTAGCCATTCTTAGTGTGATATTGAAAAATCTCATTGCTGTTGCTCAAACAATGAATACCACTATATTGTGTAAAACAAAAAATTCGAAAATAAGCATTACACAATCTCCAAGTGACAAAACAAAACTTTCAACGTAGTTTTTATCATATTTGACGTAGTCTATGTTGAATTTTGTGAGATTATTTTGAAACCCAATATCAAACAAATCTTAGAAAATTTACAAAAGCTATTTCAGACGTTATAAGAGTTATGTTGGTTCGTATTGTGCAAAACAACCTTGAACTGACCATTTATATTTGTCTGATTTTAACACTAAAGGAGATAACTGAATAATAATTTCAACAGTAAAGTAGGTCATTAATAACTTTTCAAACTATAAGGATCATGATTAGAGTATTTATCAAAAACCTCTGGGGAGTTTGGTGTAATTTACCCTTTCTAATTATAAGGATTGGTCTTGACACCACCCAACTAATTAATTAAGTAGGCATCTTGGATTTGGAAACTCTCCATCTACTTATTAGAGTTAGCCATGTTCTTTTTGTTTGTTTTCTAAAAAAAAAGTCTTTATTTCTAAAGTTGGATCAATTTATTTTAAGATGCTAAAAAAAAATGTAACCAAGGTTGGCCAAGAAGCAAGAGCAGACTTTGGAACGAAGTTCTAATTGGATGAGCGTAAAAACAAAAAATTATGACACGTATTAGGCTCGTGAAAGAACAAATTTATGAAAATATTCATTGTCCTTCCTGTCTGCGAGCTATCGTTTGATGAACGATTTATGCCAAAAGGGAAGAAATAGAGGAGGAGGAAGAGGGAACACAGAAAATATTAATTCCCTCGCAAGCACAAGAGACAAATAGTGGGTTTGAGAAAAGAGCACTAGTCGAGCGCCCTGAATGAAAAATCACCTTGGAAACCCACTATTTAGTTGGTGGCAAGACAACTCTTTAGACCTATTACTAGAGGTAGCCCCATGCTTTCTACTCGTGTTATCAAGAAACGATAGGCTTCGGAATGCATAAAGATCTGGTCAAAATGGCTATTGACAGAATGAAGAATTCGGAAAGTCAAACCACGTAGAACCTATGTGTCCTCGAGCAAAGGAGGGGAAGTGATCGAGCGAGATCTCAATCTCACAGCAAGCTCCATTTCAGTAGAAGAAGAATGAGAGAGGTCACTTTGATGAGTTGTACATGATCTCTCAGCTATTTGCGACGTAATGCCGATCTTTGGTATATGATTTAAGTAATTGTATGAATGTAAAACATTAATTAATTAAGAGCTGAGGAAGTAGACAAAGGAATATATAATAAGATTTTTGTCTGCATTGACCATGGGAAATTTGCCAATTTGACAGAACATACATTTTTTCAGAAGTTTTGGAGAATCCTTCAATGTGAAAGTCCCTTCATTTTGCAATTTAAATAATCCCCTGCATAATCTATCATTAAGACATACACAACTAAGCTTGCAATGTTTGAGTTGACCAACAACCATACTCTTTATATCATACTAAATTCTTTCGTTGCAGTTGGACTCTATTATGAATTTTTGATCACATTCTTCGTAAGTCCCGACTCTCCCTTTTGAGCCTAGGTTATAGAAAACGAAAGCGAAAAGAGGGTACGAGCACTAACATAACTAGATATACACAACCAAGCTTGCAATGTTTGAGTTGACCAACGGTCTTATTCTGTATATGAAAATAATTTCGGTCGTTGCGGTCAAACTATTATGAGTTTCTGATCACACATTCTCCATAAGTTCCGACTCTCCCTTATGAGCCCAAGTTATAAAAAACGAAAGCGAGAAAATAACAACACCAACACTTTTGTTATGAGACAACTCGTGTTGTTCGTATCGATCTACCGTCTTTTTGTCATTCTCAATACAAGATAAAAACAAATCTCTCGTAATTCACAGTTTCTTGATCTTCTTGAAGCTTTTGCCACACTCAAGGACATGCAATGCATTTGGATCTTGAATAAATTGTACGGGTAAACTGTTGGACGGCTAGCTTTCTTATATTAAAAGGCATACAAACGTTGTTGGAAGGAAAGGGTCGAGTTTTTTCATTTCTTAGGCTTTATTCATTGAACATATCTACTCAACCCCACTTGCTTTACTCTTTTCTAAATTAGTTTTTCTCCAAACATTTTTTTAATAACTCGAGGTGGTCCGGATCAGCTTACACGTACTTCGACTAATCTGTGAAGAACTAATCACGCTATTTATTAACAGGGTGCCTCGTTAAAGCGAAAGCAAAATCGTATATGGACTGACTCCATATGAGTCGATAACAACTAGGACTAATCTCTAAAAAATTGATCTCACTGTCCACTAGCAGGACTCGATTAAAGCAAGAGTATGATCATGTATGGATTGATTGCATATGAGTTGATAGCAATCGGAAGATTTTAAACCTAGGATATGTTGTACAATGCACAACATGATGTGTTGATGCGAAACATCAATGAGACTGTGGTGCAAACTGTGAGGCGAGACGTTCATGAGATAGTCTCGGTGAACGTCCCCTTGGGTAGTCAAGGTTCCTAGATCGATTGGTAGATGCAAAATTTCAATGTTATATATAACAAATCATGATTTTCTATTGTACATGACCTTTTAAAGTCGCGAGAGTATCAAAATTCAATAATACTTCACAGTTAAATGTGCTCATTTTACAGTAATACAAGATGAAGTCTATGGAGTTTAGGCAGCTAAAATAGATACTATTGTATAAGACGGGAACGGATCATTACAGTTGCACTCCAAACTGAAGTCATTTTTGCACGCCAAAAACTACCGACACGGTTGGACAGTGTTTGGATAGTTTTCACGCAATTTTTAGAGTAAAAAATAACATCGTTTTAGCACACAACACCCTCCGTTGTGCACACCTCACATTGACTCTTCCGGTCCGATCTCAGGAAGAAATAAATCTCTAAATCTCACGTCTTACCAATTACCACCACGTGAAATCCTTGGAATTAATTTTTCTCCGAACATATATATATATTTTTTTGTATAGCTGAAGTATTCGGCTGAATTAAATTTTTTACCAAACATGTTGGGTGACGTAGTTTACACATATATAGATATATTGATTGTACTTAGACAGAGAGAGGACAGGGACATGAAATCCATTTTTTTCTTACCACCGACCAAACATGATTCGTTTAACCCATTGATACCGAAAGTTCCAACGTTTGACGATCGATCTCCTAGGGGAGATGGATAGGTACAGTTTAATGTGTCTCGTATACAGAGTCCAAAACCTAGGTGAAAATGGATTCATATTGATCAAAAGTATTTAACAATCAAAACATTTTCTAAAACGAAAAAATCGGCCTGATGAAGCGATTTTTAGCCCTTCCGAGGCAAAGCTTCTAACCGTTCATCTAATCATCTGGATGGTTCGAGCTGAGATCGAATACCTACAAAAAATACTAAGGGCACCGGTGTGGTGTCTTGCCAACACCCCTCCGATGCCTAAGTTAGCTTGAGGATGGAGGAATAGTATGGAAATATGGAGAGAGTAAAAATGGGCAGAAAATGTCCGTACCTTGTACCATAGAGTCTCTTCCTTTATATAGAGATCTTATTGGAGAGAAATCAGGAAAGGATGAGATCAATCCCTGATTTGGTGGAGTAAATCAAGGCTAGTAGCCCTTAATTAGGTAACTGCATCAACTGATGATTATCCTTGCCCTAAACAGGGGGATCTGGTGGAGATAGCGCATAAGATGTGGAGAAATTCGTGGGATCTTGATGGGATCCTCCTTTCCTTGTGGGGTGATCCGTTTTAGGCAAATAGATCCTGTGAAGTAGGGAGAACGGCCCAGCCGAGCAGACCAGGCTATGGCTGAACTGAGCAGACCAGACAATGGCTGAGCCGAGCAGACCAACCAATGGCTGAGCTGAGCACACCGGGATGATGACTGAACCGAGCAGACCAGCCAATGGCTGAGCTGAGCACACCGGGATGATGACTGAACCGAGCAGGCCAGAGGATGGCCGAGCTGAGCTGCTTACCGACCGACCAGAATACCAACTGGCTCAGTCCACACGTCATGACCTATCAGCTACTCCCCTATTTTCGAGGCCGAATAAGGAGAGGTTGAGAAAATATAGTTGCTCTTCTCAATCTACACCATGTTCACTGAATGAAGGCGATAAAAGTCTCATCATGGGGCACGTGGTGGCTTCTTAAGAAGACAGATAAAAGGACTGTAGAGAATGTTGAGCAGAGCTGACAGTTGAGTAGGACTTCTATGAATATTTTATTATTGATTTGGACATTTTCCAATGTACTCCCCCAAGTGTGATGGGAAAATTTCTATTTATTCCCTCGATTTTCATTTAGGAAGGGACTAGTTCATAACTTGACTTTCTGTCATTTACTTCCTTTGTGTACTTATGCATTGTGGTTGCTTTGCCGTAAAAGTCTCCCCCACTGGTCTTAATTTGTGTTGTTTGCCGAGTAGACAAAACTGGCTAGTCATTAGGTTCCTTAGATCCTAGCAGACTTTCACCAAGCAAACGAGACTGTTCAAACTTTTGAGGTCCCAGAGGACGACACTGAGCAGATGAGGCTGCTAGGTCTTTAATGGTCTCAGAGGACATTTGCTGAGCAGACAAGACTGAGCAGACGAGGCTGCTAATTCACGGTCCCAGTGGACTATGCTGAGCAGACGATGCTGCTTATAAACGATCCCAGAGGATGTATGCTGAGTAGACAAAGCTACTTATTTATGGCCCCAGAGGACATATGTTGAGCAGACGAGGCTGCTTATTGACGTCCCGGAGGACGTACACTGAGCAGACGATGCTGCTTATAAACGATCCCGGAGGACGTATGCTGAGCAGACGAGGCTGCTTATTGACGATCCCGGAGGACGTACGCTGAGCAGACGAGGCTGCTTATTGACGATCCCGGAGGACGTACGCTGAGCAGACGATGCTGCTTATAAACGATCCCGGAGGACGTATGCTGAGTAGACAAAGCTACTTATTTATGGCCCCAGAGGACATATGTTGAGCAGACGAGGCTGCTTATTGACGATCCCGGAGGACGTACACTGAGCAGACGATGCTGCTTATAAACGATCCCGGAGGACGTATGCTGAGCAGATGAGGCTGCTTATTGACGATCCCGGAGGACGTACGCTGAGCAGACGATGCTGCTTATAAACGATCCCGGAGGACGTATGCTGAGCAGACGAGGCTGCTTATTGACGATCCCAGAGGACGTACGCTGAGCAGACGATGCTGCTTATAAACGATCCCGGAGGACGTATGCTGAGCAGACGAGGCTGCTTATTGACGATCCCGGAGGACGTACGCTGAGCAGACGATGCTGCTTGGTCTTCATTTACCCTTTTGGATGTGGGCATTTTGCTTGGTCCGAGCAGTCTTGCTACTTGGTCTTCATTGTACTTGAAAGAATTTCTTTTGGTCGCAATGATGCTTAGCCATATGCCAAAATAATCTGTCAGGGTTGGCCCTGTGTTGAAACTATGAGTAAGGGCTGTTGGACTAGGCCAATGTTTATACTGGATATCATATAAGATGCACACGAGGATGACTGAATAGACTTATTCGGCTACTCCAATTACGATCCGAAGTCAATAACCCATCCGAGTTGTGTTTGATGAGCTTCGATAAGGTGGGCCAGTCAAAACCACCTTGTCAACTTGTGTAAATCAACCCTGATTGATGTAAACAGAGGAGATCCAGACTTTCTTTGAGAAATCGTAATGCTCGGAACTTTAGCCGAAAATAAAAAATCACTACACCAAACGATCGCGTTTGTAATAGATGAGATGACCCTCCGTTGAAAGGTCATAGCTCTGGAATCGAACCCTCTGTCTGAAGGTCATAGCTCCGAAATCGGACAAATACGCATTAGTCCCAGATTCAACCATTCAAATCAGAGGGCTTCTGTGTTGCATTTTTTTTCCTTTTGCATTTTTCGAGTTCAAGCTTTTGCCAGTTTTGATATGTTCTTTCAACACTTCTATCCCTGTTAGGAGCTCTGACATCATCTGATGAGGAGAATCTCAACAAAATATAGAATTCCAAATATGGGGAAATTCAAGTAGACACAATTATATAGGTAGCAATAAATATCGAGATCACAACTCTTAATCCAACTCAGAATTTAGAGCGACCCCTCTCAGGTTCTTATCTCTTCTTCTTGTTCAATAAAATTATTTTATTCTTCCAAAACATGTGGCATATAACATGGGACAAATATGTCTCTCTCAATGTCATAGTTGAATTGCCAAAAAGTGTGACACATTAATGTCTATATACTGAAGCAGATAGAATCACATATTTCTATAGTGTTAAGCTAACACAAATATTATCTGTCACATACAAAGATGCAAGTAGTTGGTGTGTGTTTCGAAATCTCTTACTGCAGAATTTAGCGGAGCCCTCTCTAGGGTTTTATTTCCTAATTAGAACTCTCTGCCACTGGAACAAATAGAGTAATTTCCATCTAACTCCCCTTGCTTATGACTTCTGTATGTCTCATTTTCCATAGAAAAAATGTCCAATAGGCTTATCATCAGTTACCGATAGAACTTTCCTTGCTCTTAGATATAATTACATATGATAGTTGAAATGAGCAATGATCATAAGAGAAAATTTCCTATGACTCAGAGGCACGTTGTACTTATTTGTAAAGTAGTTGCAAACGTAACTCCCTCTTGGAGTTTATAAATGGTCTCCATAGTGAGTTAAATTATTTTGCTGTCTTGCAATTCACCGTGCTAGTCGGGTGGTGGTCCCTTGGGACTTGGTCAAAATTTATTCTTATTTTGCCGAATATGGTGAATACAAGCTTGGGAGGTTGATCTGTCGTGATCTCAATTGGATAAGCTTGGCAATAAAGCCAGAGCCTTCTAGTTTAGTCACTATCAAGCCATGTAGAATAGCATTATTACTTGAATGAGTAATTTTAAAAAGACTTTCCTGAACATTGCACTTCTAACTCTCAACATAAGTTTGATGACAAGGGTATACATGTGAGTATGTGTTGTGTCGAACATGAGCAAAGTAATTTTTGTTGCATGCTTTCAAATGCACAAAAAATACCACCTATTAATGCACATTTTCCAATTCGTAGGAGAGTTTTATTCTCTAAACAGACTTCTTGTACTGTAAGTCCTTCATGCTTATCATATAAAATTATATGAATTTATCATGGACTTAGATATTTGCAAGTCGCAATAGATAATCAACAAAAATTTCTAACAAAGTATATAAGAAAAGCTTATCTCATGGCTGATTTGTTGTGATTATCCTCTTATCTCGGACTTGTATTGGTGTTCAGAGATCAATTACATCGCCCTTGTATATTTGTTGCACCATTTCTCCCTCTCAAGCGGATAAGGAACACATATTGATTTGGATCTCAAAAGCAACTGTAAGGATGAGCCACCCAAGTAAAGTGCACCAAATGTTGCTTTTCTCAAGATATCCCCCAATATACGCGTGTGGTAGTTTAAAACTATCCATCCATAATATGTTTCCTCCATGCCACTAATAATTTTAACCCCTTCTCTCTCGCATAAGAAGGATGAATTCTTCAAAATTGACCATGCATTATAAATAAGCCACTGCGAGTCTGAAATTGGTAGCCTATGAACCGTTGTTGTGGCATAAAGGAATAAAGAAGTGGTCTTAGGTGCATGATGGGGGATTTGCTTCTCTGCCCACCAAATTAGTGGTGGTATTGCTCTCCTTAATCCAGATATACTGTGCACCAATTTGTCAAACTCAGGTTCAGTCTCCATTCGGTTGTAAGCATGCCCACTCTGAGACTCCGAGAACTAGTTTTTCTATCAATACTTTCTGGTAATGATCATAATAAAATGGAGAGACTGCCATCTTTTTTGTAAGTTATATTTGCCCCACTTCTTTCGTGCAAGAGGACTTCCTGCCAATGCTTTCTCCTTAGAAAAACTTCCAACATTTCCTCTCTGTAAAAAATTAGGTTGTATTGGATTGATCAAACTCCCATCAGTTTGTGAGTTAAGATCACCTCCTTTTGAGTCAAGCCGACTGTAAGTGGAGAAATCTTGGAGAGAAGAGCAGAGTCGAAGATTATTATGATGTCCAGAGTTGAAGAAACCATAACTACGAACATAATTCGTTAGAGATAATAATCCAGATGATACATATGGTAAAGTTGAAAACTTTGGGGCTGAAAAATTGCTTGTTGCAGCAGAAACATCTCTGCAAATTCACTAAACATTGTGTTTGCAGAAGTTTATAACTAGCATACCATGTACTATTTCATCCCCAAAGTTTTGATGCAGAAATATGAGCATATATTTAGTTTTTGTCTTTAAACTAACTTCATACAAGAAGTAATTTCTATGTGCATGAGCACAACTCCTGATCGATTCAAGATCATGGGCTGGTTCTGGTCACGTGGGATTTGAATGTTTCTTGCAACAATTACAGAGAAATTCCTAATAAAAATTTCTTCATCTGATTGCACCTTTTTTTGAACTTAAGGACCTTTAGTATTCGTCTCTTCAGGTGTTGGAAGAGAATACAATTTGGTCTCCATATATGAAAGTATCTTGATAATGCTGAAAAGTTGTTTGGTTGCATACATTGACAATGTAATTGGGTGATAGGATAGGGATATCCTGCCCCATAAGGGTGGGAAAACTTTAATCTCATGGCAAAGTTATAAAAAATATCGCGGATAAAATAATGTCGATCCGATCGAGTCCTCACTAAACATGGGATAAATCGAATGAACTAGTAAACCAATCCTAGAAGATAATTGGTTACAAATAGAAATCAAAATCAAAATCAGATAAGTGTTGTTTAATATCCATTCTTATCCATAAGTTGATAAAGTGGTTTAAACACATGTAACACATATGGATGGGGACAATCTTGCCCATTTTATAGTTGCTGCAAACAATGTTTTAAAGCAATTAGACATAGTTAATGCATAGCCACGGTAGAATCCTTCGAGGCAGGAAATCATCGTGAATTAGTGCGTGAAAGAGATAGCATGGCATAAAAATAGGAAAAAACTTCCAATTGTATATAAAACTTATCTTATGGATGGTTTCATTCTTTTTGAAACCCATTTGCCGATTGCCTCTAAATTATAGCCTCCGAAGTCAGACTTTCGGTTGGATTTCTCACGGGTACATTGCGGAGCCAAAACTTTGGTTGGAGTTAGACATATGGTCTAATTAGCTCAAGAGACCATAGATTTTTGGAGAAAATTTTGAAGAACAAAACGTTCCCACAGACGGCGCCAACTGATGAAGCGATTTTTAGCCCTTCCGAGGCAAAGCTTCTAACCGTTCATCTAATCATCTGGATGGTTCGAGCTGAGATCGAATACCTACAAAAAATACTAAGGACACCGGTGTGGTGTCTTGCCAACACCCCTCCGATGCCTAAGTTAGCTTGAGGATGGAGGAATAGTATGGAAATATGGAGAGAGTAAAAATGGGCAGAAAATGTCCGTACCTTGTACCATAGAGTCTCTTCCTTTATATAGAGATCTTATTGGAGAGAAATCAGGAAAGGATGAGATCAATCCTTGATTTGGTGGAGTAAATCAAGGCTAGTAGCCCTTAATTAGGTAACTGCATCAACTGATGATTATCCTTGCCCTAAACAGGGGGATCTGGTGGAGATAGCGCATAAGATGTGGAGAAATTCGTGGGATCTTGATGGGATCCTCCTTTCCTTGTGGGGTGATCCGTTTTAGGCAAATAGATCCTGTGAAGTAGGGAGAACGGCCCAGCCGAGCAGACCAGGCTATGGCTGAACTGAGCAGACCAGACAATGGCTGAGCCGAGCAGACCAACCAATGGCTGAGCTGAGCACACCGGGATGATGACTGAACCGAGCAGACCAGCCAATGGCTGAGCTGAGCACACCGGGATGATGACTGAACCGAGCAGGCCAGAGGATGGCCGAGCTGAGCTGCTTACCGACCGACCAGAATACCAACTGGCTCAGTCCACACGTCATGACCTATCACGGCCTTTCAAAGGTTCAACCAGAAGGCGAACGCCCGCAAAATGGCACGGTCATAGTGTGGCGATGAGTATTTTAAAATTGGACTGGCGAAAAAGAGAAGCGTCGCTCTCAAAACTTTAACTGTCGGCCTTCACTTTTCGCCCGGCTGGCTCTCCATCTTGATCGAACACTTGCACCATATCCATATGGATCTACTTAGCCTTCTCATTTCTTCTAAGCACCATTAGCATGCATTATCGTGTCGCGGCTTGGTTGCCTTTCACCACTTGTATTTCTTTCCGAGTGAAGAATTTGATTCTTTGGTGAAATTAAGATGGAAGGCACAACCTCTAGACTGAAAATCATTTGTCCGACTTGGGTATACGAGTGAAAGACTAATCGAACTGTCTTGTAAGTTGTTCTCTTTGAAGTTTCCTTTAAAATAGCTGGAGCTCGTGTGCTAATTCAATCGGATAAAGTCAACAATTAGAGGCATTAAGGCACAACGCCCTTGACCTATTCTTAAATGTTAAATAAGTAGGACGGCATGACCGCTCTGTTGAGCAGTGCTGTTCATTGGAGTAAAACGACAAACTAAAAATCGTTCGTCTGACTTGGATATAAAAGTGAAAGACTAATCAAATAAACTAGTAGCTAGTTCCTTCCGAAGCTTCCCTTAGGATAGCTGGAGCTCGTGTGCGAGTTCTATCTGGTAAACCCAATCATTATAGCATCAAAAGTGCAACGCTCTCGACCCATTCTCAAATTTTGAATAAGTAAGACGCGTGACTGTTCTGTTAAGCCGTGCCACGATTCATTGAGGTAATAAAGAGCCATGTAATCTAATAATGTGACCACATCAGCATCACGAACTCTAATCAACATGTATGTACCTATCTGTATGTATATTCATAGTTAAAGTGAGTTTAATTGTGGAGTTGAAGAGACCAAATCTGAAAATGGAGATTGAGTTTGTCTGCAGACTAGACCAAAACGACACAAGTGAGATCTTTCATCATCACCAAATCCCCAGGTCTCCACATGGCAAAATTTTGCATATCCAGGAAATCTATTAGCTTCCATGTTCATTAAAGTCAATGTTGAGTCTTAGAAATCATTGTGCAGATGTAGAATTAATTTTTATGCTTGTGTATTGGCTGTATAACTACAGCTAAGAAGAATAGTGTTAAAAAAAGAAGAGAGAGAGAGAGAGAGAATATTAAGCATTTGATAAATGTGGCAAAATCTTACACCCAAAACCCAAACACAACATATCTTATCGTGCAGAGTGCACTTAGGGTTATTGTGTCAAAATAATATCGTTTTGATAACTGTCTTGGATGTCCGGACATAGCATTTTAAACACTAAATAACGTTATTTTAACGTGCAAAATACTTTGCTGTGCAATGTGCACAATATGATTCGTGATTCTAAAAACATCAGATCCCTTTATATTGCAAATGAAATAGTCCCCTTTATATTGCAAATGAAATAGAATACTTTTCTTACCAACTACCATTACTATATATTTCACTATCGCTACTAGCTAGCTGCACACTCATGTTAGTCAAGAATTAAAGGTGTGTAATGAGGTCATTCGGTCATTTATCTTAACAATAGACAGTGCAGATTCAATTTAGTATTTATTCGCGAGAACTGATATCTATTTATTCGCTTGAATAGTTTGATTTGAATCAGAATTGTTCGTTGCCGAGATGAACGGCTAGATAGTCTCACTACGCCTCTATAGTGACGCACCTCACTACAGGGCTGCCGGGTCCCCACTTACCTTGCTTTTCAATTGCCTAATTTGAAGAAAAAAAATCTAAGAACACAATTATTTGTGCACAGATTAGGACACAAATAATGTGTCTGAAACTGTTTGATGCCTGTGGGGTCTTCCATAATTAAGTGAGTCCCATATGTATCAAATGGTTCTAAATAAATCTGTGTCCGAATGTACACGAATAATTGTGTTCGTAAACTTGTTCCAATTAGAATCATAATATATCATCACAATTCAAATGTATGTGTGAATCCTTCTAATTAAGAACATACGAACTCCCCAATCTAAGATAGAAAAGAACACATAAAACTCTGCTTTCACATCAATTTGAGTGGGAATTAAGCTTACACTTCATTATAATATACATTTTGGGTAGTGCTCACTTGATTTATCTTATAGTGACTTCAACACTATTTCTAAAAGTTAGAAATATGCATCTAATATGATGGAGACATGAAAGGTAATCTAGGTCGGCAATAAAAGATTTGAATCGAGAAGGCTTATCAAGGTCAACAACAGAGGCGAGACCGAGGTTAGCTAGAACTGGACTTAGTTGATTGGCTAGGCGCCAAGCAAGAATGCTATGTATGTTAGGCTTAGATCTTGGAGTCTCACGAGATATAATTAAAAGCTGATTCTCGGTATAACCAATTCTCAAAAAACACGGGGAGAGACAATTGGGATTCATCTTCACTCAGATATACATAGAAAAATGTATTACAAGGAGGAGATAACCCATAATCTTCATCTTAAAAATAAATACTAATTTTTTGTAAATACCTACTACTTCGGGAGACTAACTTGGGCATCAGAAAGTGCGTCGAAATGTCCTTTGCGACACCACAAACAGGTCTCTCCAAGGCCTTCTAACCCTTTCTCTCTTGCAGACGTGCTTGGAGTTTAGTCGGACCATATTTAGAAGATATCGATATCTATCTTATTTTTTTCTTAATACTGTTAAATATGAGGGCAAAAATCTATTCGTATCCCATCAATATGAAATAAACAGAAATATGGTCACTGGTATTGTGGGCTGTGTGTGTGAGCGAGAGAGAGAGAGAGAGAGAGTGGGAGAGAGAGATGCATGGGGAATTGAGAGCAAGAGGGAACCAACAAAACCTGCCCACAATCCCAACTGAAATCTGGCCGACACCCTGTTCCCCCCTGGCCTGTTTCTATGCCTTTGTCCTCCTTGTAACACTCTTCCTCATCTCATGCCCTCCTTTACCACTTTTCTAATCTTCTTTATCACTCAAATTACTCTAAGAAGTAGGGATGACAATTTGGATCAAAACTGATGGTTACTCAAACTGAATCGTTTAATTTTTTTTGAACGGTAACCGTGTTTTTTTCGTGGGTATGGATATGATAGGAACGGAGGAATACCCGTTCAGGATCGGTTTGGTTATGGTTTAGACATATAACCGAACCGGTCTCCGAACTTAATCGTTTTCTGAATCGAATAGAAATCAAAACGACATTGTTTTATACTAATACACACACACACACACACACATGATTATAATTATAACCCTAAACCTAAATATTAGCGGCGCAAGGAGATTTGAGAAATTGAGACTTAAAAGTTGGAAGACCTGATTTTCACTCTTCAGTTGTGATCGGAGATCGTTCATCTTATGGGATTCTATTTTTTAACATATTTTGTTGTTTATCAATTTTTTTTGGGTTTCGGTTATGGCTCGGTTCAATTAGTGTATTTTTTCGAATCAAATGGTTTGATTTGGAGTATTTTCTCTCCTCCGTTCGGTTATCGGGTAGGATAGAGTATTCGGGGATCGGCACGGTTATTAGGATAATTGTTCCGATCCGCCCCCGTTGCCATTTCTACTAAGAACACTGGACCCAGACACCATGTTGTGCACAATACACAATAAAATTTGTTCCACCTCAAAAGGATATCGTTTTAACGCCCCAAAAGTTATCTAAACGATTAAGTAGTAGTCGGGTAGTTTTTGATGCGTTAAAATATCGTTTTAACGTGCAACATTTTCTATTATGCGTCGTGCGGGATTCCTGAATCCCAAAGTTATCCCTTTATTTACACTCCTGTAGTTGTTGGTATTATAATCCAACAAAATCCAACCCCCCACGTTCATCAGAATCAACACCCTCTCTCTCTCTCTCTCTCTCTTTCCTTGTTACAAAAACAATTGCTGAGCTTGCTACACCTTTCCATGCAAGTTACTCAGTTTTCGAACCAGACCATGTTCACTCCCCCTTCATTGAGAACTTATCTGCTGCTACTCAACCATTCACTTCACAAGTTTTTTCTACCATCTTCCCTCGAACTTCAAAATTAATCTTTGACGAGCTCGGATTGGGTTGATGCTCAGTCTTTTAGCGCCGAGTTGCTTAACACTCAGTCGTCCATTACCCATCTACTTGGCACATGACTGCTCGTGTTTAAGCGTTCAGTATTATATTGTTAGCTGATGCTTAGTCTTTTGAGACTCAGGCCGCTCAGTCAATAGAAACCAATTACGAGAGTCATTTAGAAAGATCTTGCAAATGAAGCCTAAGAGCGATCCGAATTCTGAAATGAAGCCATCAGGAAATAACCCGTTTCTCCCAATAAGAAAATAAGAACGTGATCGGCCATTGGGCCCCCTTTAAAATCCTTCGTCCTTCAACCTGTAAAAAAGGACAGTTAACCCAAGATCAATGTACGTTTTTCACGATACATACCTACATATACTCTCTATTTTTATCGATATTTAACTGGATCGTCAAAAATTTTCGACCAAAAATACCCCAGACCTTAGAACTTGAGTGCAAGAACTCAAACAAAAACTCAGAGAGGTTACAAGCCCACAGAAATGTGGAAAAAGCATAAACTAATAGGACTAATGATCTCCCACCACTGAATATTTTATTCCCTTCTCCCTCTGAAAACCTAGTCAACCCTTATTGATTGGGTATAAATACATGACTTCCAACACCCTGCCACAACTCAGGGTCTAGCTCCAAGTTGTGGGCTTTTTTCTCCCTTTTTTCCACCCCCACCATCTCCACCATCTCTACCATCTCTCTCAAAAATCTTTCATAAAAATTCTAGGTCAACTACCACCATGGCTGAGCTAAAACAACAGTTCAAAACCCCTTCAAAGAGAAAGGGCCATGGAATCACAAAGAAGTGTGCTTCATTGGTTAAGGAACAAAGAGCCCGAATCATCATCCTCCGCCGCTGTGCCGCCATGCTCCTCTGCTGGTATATTCAGGGAGATGATTAATTATATTCCCCACCACCTATTTCTCCAACTTATTACCCCGAAACCTTTTTGTTTTCCTCTTTCCCTTCTTAAGCATTACCCCTTCACTCACCAATACATCAAGCAGACGAATTTTTACTGGTTGACTCTCAGAAATGGAGTAATTATCTAGCTTTTCCCGAACCATCACGTCGCAGAGTGTCCAATCAATAGCGGGCATGTGTGCCTACTTCGACAAAGTAGGCACATGATTTTTTTTCCTATTGAGCAGACACACTGTTCACGTAAAGATTCGGGGAATACTAGGAGGATTTATCAGTAAATATTTGTTTGTGAGAGCAACACAATTTCTCCCTCTTCTTTTCCTTCTTCTGGGTTTTGTCATCTAGGCTAGTTTGGTTTTGGCTCATGGGTTTTCTCTCCTCTCTCCTTATGTGCCTCCTCTGTTTTTGGCCTAATTGGTGAAACACCATTTGGGTTTTTGGGCACAAGGGAGAGGTTTCTGGCAACAATATTCCACCACCACTTTTTAAACCAACAGGCCACCATGCATGAAATCCGGCGAGGAGGTTGACATGAGGGGGTTCACCGCATCTTTTCGCCTACCAGCACGACGCTTGTATTGCTCTTCCACCCACAACTACGTTTTCGTGGCTTAGGCTGCTCTCATTTCGCTCACCGCTACTATGGGAATTGGTTTTGCTTTCTTTTCGTTGATTACCTGAAGATGGGTCATGGAATTTGAAGAATATCATGTATTAGGACAAGGGTTTATCAATAAGGGGCTCTTCTGTCTTTGTAGTCCCCCCCCCCCCCCCCCCCCCCCCCCCCCCCCCCCCTTCTTCCAAGCATTTCATGAATGAAGTGTGTTATCATTCATTATATATAGATGATAGTTAAATAAATGGAGGGGAGGGGAGGGAGTTTCTACAAGAAGTGTTACTGTTAACTTGTTACTTATCAGTACTGTTCAAAGCTTTCACTTTGTTGTGATGTTATGCTATTGTATGAATAAAAAGGTTATGTTATATCCGTTGAGGATCGGGTGAGTTACGCACATAGAGACAATTACTTACGTGGCTAGGATGGTGATACCAGTTCTAATCTGGTCACCAAAAGAATGTCGTTTGTCTTTCTGAAAGCGAAAGTGACTTTTTAGTAGATGGTCTTAGTACAAAAGAGCCAAAAGCCAATTGACATTGTCATTTAAATATGGATCTCTAAACTTTCACTTACGTAGACTGAGGCCGGGGGTGGAGAAGGTTCTTTTTTGCTATCAATCTATTACGGTCAACTTTCAAAGTCTAAGAAGTATATGGTTAAAAACCTCGAAGTGTGTAATTTACTCTTGATGAATAGAGGATGACTCGCTTTTTCTCATTAAGTGTTGAATCATTCATGATAAAAAGATGTTCTTTCGTTTTTTTTGGATTAATGCTACCCGATTCCACTAGAAAGAACTTCGGTAGCCTAATCCATGAAGAGAAAACACTATTGAACACAACTAGGAGGAGTTTACACGAACTCAAGTCTCACTCGGTATATTCTCTGCCTTCTGCAGGTGCAGATTTGGCGTCTGAAACACCACAACCCTCCCTTCTCTCTCTCTCTCATTTGCGATTTCTCTGGTCAAGGATGGCACAAGTAGCCCTTTGGGTCTCCATCAACAGCCTCTTTGTCAGCCATCAACTTCTCCCCTTCCACCCATGGGGAAAGAAAAGCCAAGGGAATTCCAACAGTCTCCTCATTGGCTTATTAATGGGATGATTGTGTAATTGCTCATTGAGGAATAAAATACAGAGCCATTGATCCACTTGGAATCCAATGACTTCCCATGTATTTGAAAGTTGGCACTCTCTAATTGTAGAGGCAATAAATTAGCCGAACGATTTGATCAGCTTGTTTATATGCAAGTAGAACTCAAACGACAATAAACACAACCAATCACGAGTAGTAATTTGAATTTTTAAAGTTAACGAACTTCAAATATTGTTCAAGCTCAGTGTTTGGTTGTGTGATAAATCGGTCTCAAATAAGCTTTTAACAAGGCAAACACAAACTCGACATCTAAGGGAAATTTTCCTTGTTCTATATTTGTTGTGCGCAGAGGCCCAAACCTTCTCCCCGTTTTGGAGCCTTCCCCCATTTTGGTATGGTGTCAACATCTCAAGGTTTTTTATCCATCCTACTCGCATGAGCTCATATCCTTGCTTTTCTATCAATCTTTAATTTTGATCTTTCTTCCCAAAAATCTAATGCAGCGGACGAACAGGAAGCTCCTAAGAACCCCAACGAAAAATGAGAGCTTTTGAGAACTCGCTTTGTAGTCACGTACGAGCTTGCAATGCCAAATGCCAACCGAAATTCAGATTGAACGAGATTTAAGTTGCAGGTGAAAATGGTAGGGAAAGGAATAGTTGATTTCATTGATGAGAAGGGACTGGGGAAAGCCCATCAGCGACAAACAAAAGAATATATACAGCGCCAGTTGTATATATTCCATTACAGGCATAAATATGAAGGTGACAGCCGATAATGGGATCTGTCGTAAGCCGGACCTACAGAATGTTAGGCCACGGCACAAAACGGATTCGGGATGGATTTAGCATCCCCAATGGATTCAGGATGGATTTAGCATTACCTAGACCAAAAATAACCAAAGACTCGATCACTTGCATTACGCAATATTCTGCTGTCAATAGATATATAACCAACATTTTTTTTATTTTTAGAAGAACCCACTCCAATGTAGAGAATTCAATTCCAAATTGCAATTTGCAACACCCAACAGCTTTATATTGCAGAATAAAAAAGTCAAGTTCTTTAGAGAACTTATAATCTATGCCTCAATCATGAAACTTGATATATTGTGAACCGGGGAAGGCAATGTCAGCTTATTACACTGGACATAATGAAAAGTTCCCAACATACTGCTATGAATTTTGTCAGCTTGAGGTTTTTTCCAGGGGTAAAAAGCTACCAATAAACCAATAAAGCCCGTCGTGAATTAGATCAAATTAGACAACTTGACACAGGTTCCAGGGGAAAGGAACACTAGTATAGACAATTCAAACTGTATTCAGTATACATACCAAACAACTCCAAGTCGGTTTCTAATTACTGTTCCTGAAATTTGGGAGCGATGAAGCAATAACTGGCCTGGATGCTTCTAGATGGGCCTGATATCCAGTACATCTCAGAGCAGCTATTCTCATTTGTCAATCCAATCCTTGAAGAGCAACATCATATACAGGGGGACATTTACAGCAGCGACAACCGTAAGCGTCCGAACTACTCGTATCAATCTCCGGATGACCATTTTTGTCTTTGACTTGTTTGTTCTAAGTGGTGGTACATTCACATCCACAGACACGGAGACATCCATTTCATGTGAGATCTGTTTTTTAGCTGCCGGCCTGATCACAGCACTTCCCCTGCTAAAAGTAAAGAAACAACTATTAAGATCACATAATTTATTGGAGTATCAGTCAAGTATAAGCTGTTGGTAGAGCGCAGCAGACCACTATCCCCGAATGATTAACTAATCATCCATTCATGAAGTTCATTATAGATAAACCCATATCAAGAACTAAGATTTTCCGGGAAGTCTTAGTTTTTAGGTGTATAGCGAGTGTACGTTGTACATATCACGTATCTGTGCAGGTTACTCATTACTTCCAGTGAAACTACATGTATTCTTACTTCAATTAGGTATTTTCCTCTTTCATTCTTGGGTTTATCACAAAAACTTCATTCATTGCAATATTCAATGTTTTGCACAGAAAAGAATGAACAACCACTGTGGCAGTGGCATTCACACGAAAACTAAGATATTAAAACTCTGTTAACTGCCAAACATTGGCCTAAACAAATGGAACATACCTCTCCACTGAGCCCTTGTCACTTGATAATTTATTAGGGGCATTTGAAGTTTTCTTTATAAGATGCATAGATCCTTCTGCATCCCAAATCATCTCATACTCACAATTCTCATCTTCATTTTTCTCTTTTGCAACATCTCCGAAAATGCTGCAGCTAATTAGGCTTCTGATACACCCCACGAAACCACCAAAGTGACGTGAGAAGCCTATGCCATTTGTTGGCCAAAGGAGGAGGACAATAAGGGTCAGAACAAATTGACAAAGATACCTGCCATTTCCAGCAAATGTAGCTCAGAACTCGTCGATGCGAAAGGGAAAAGAAAAAAGAGGGGTAAACTGGAGAAACAGCCGATGACTTATAATGTCGTATTACCATATGTAAATGTGCGTTTGCATAGGAAGAAAGCACAGATGAGTTAATACTTCATCTTCTTTGCTGGATAGATCATCCGATGCATGGTTACGGACAGATAATAGCATGAACGATGGATAAAGGTTACCCTGCTGCCAGCTTATGGTCCCTAAAGTATGCTGCACAAAATTAACAAGCAAAAGTCATAAACAAACCAAACCAAACTGAGCCTCAAGTACCAATCAATTGGAATTGGCTGCATGAATCCTTTTTCTCCATTGAGCTCATCGTGCTACCATGAGAAAAATCACTTCATTATCAGAACTCGGGTGCTTACCTCGGTCACTTGCCCATACTTGGATGAGTGGCTCACTGTACATTGATCGTGATCATGACCAGACAAGACAAGTACCTGGATAAAAAAAACTTAGGTCACGCAAAATAGCTCTATGTAGTGCTTTTTTGTCTCAAGACCATGAATCAAGAAAAGCAGAGTGAACCTACAGGTTTGACCATTTCAAGCAAGGAGTTTGATGACTTTTCCGTGACATAATTTTGGTACCTGCACCAGTAAATAGATTAGTGTGTGATCACCGAAAGCAAACACAAGTAAAACACTGTAGTTCAACATGGCCACCAAGTAGATAGTGAGGCGAGAAGTTTACAGTGTCTCTTGAGTCTCAGCATCACTGGAAAGCCTCTGAAGAAAAAGAAAGAGAAATTGCAAGTTCAACTACTGACAGGACCATGTGAGTACTAATTCAAAACCCGCTAACACACCCCAATAAGAGATGCTACAATGCTCATAAGTAAATAAACAGGAAATGAGTTTCAGTGAAGATGACAAAATTCAAGAATCAGAACTCCAAAACCAAACACATGAAGTGAAAAAAACAGTTGTTACCTGATTGACAACTGGAGAAGAACGGTGTGGGCCACAGGAAGTCCAATCCGGTCGATACAATGGGATATGGGTCAATAGAACCCTCGGAGTCAAACTAACATCTAGCAAAACACAAAAGTAACTTCACGATTTCTCATGACTACCATATCAATGAAACACAGAATGAAAAGCCATAAAGCGAACTTCATGTTACCCTTTGAGACATTTTTGACAAAATCCCAGGTTGCAGTAGTCAAGTTTCCTTTTGAAGGCCCTGCACATGGAAAAATCTCCTCGTCTTTTAACTTTTAAAACAATCAACTCCTTTTAGAACATAGAATCTGGGATACTCCCACTTAGGTATACCATGTTGAGGTCTGGATACCTTATTTAAGCCCAACGAATTTCAAGTATAGACAACTTAGACAAGTTGACGGTGGGTGATAAACACATTTAGCGATTCATTGTTCCCAAGGATTTTCGCAACTCTCTTTATCTCTCCAAAAATCCCTAAAATGAAAACACTATTCTTGAATGGGACAAGACAAGTTGTTTTAATGTCCTTGTTCACCAAAATGCACGAAAGAGGGACTTGTGCTGCATGTCCAACTTGTAAGGAGGGCTTGCAGTTTCAGTTTTTGTCAATAATATAGCACCTTTAATACTATATATGGTAAGGCTTCATATAAGTTGCAGACATAACAGATTCTGCAAGTGAAGAAGATGAAAGCCAAAAAAAAAAAGCAACTGTTGGTAAATATATGGAGCCCACCAACTCAACCTATCCTCCATCAGATTTTGTCAGCACTTATTGGTGACTACAAGCTACCCCTCATACAAAAACGAGCTTCTAACCATTGCTAGAGCACAAGGCCCTACAACTATCAAATTCATCGAGTTGTACTGTGTAGTTAAAAGGAAAGTAGCATAAAGTGACCGATGGAAAGTCAACATGTAAAGGTGTTCTTTACCATCCAGAGTTTGAGCATCGATAGCAATGAAATCCACTTTTCCAACAGTAAATTGATAATTCCTTGAACCAAATTCTTCCTCATAGCGTTTAATAACCTGTATACAGGTAAAAATATTAAACTAGCAAGAAACCAAGGTGCAATGGCCATTGATTGGACCAAATAGTCTATGAATGATGAACTAGTGGTCAAGCCTTCACATTACAAGTTATATAAATGAGAATTTGTACACCTTGAGCATAGAGTAATCTAAATCCATGTAATTGTCATAAATAAGATTGTTTGCATCCATAAACTGTTGGAATTCGGAATGGTTATGTGAATGAATTTGGTTTGGTTTGTATCTGTTTTGTATTCAGTTTGTAATTTCAATTTTCATCATTATGGAGGTTGTTCTCTGTACATAAACACCCTCAGGTTACCAACATTAATAGCTTAGGTTGGACCATATACAATGAATCTACACCCCTCAGGTGGAACTAAGCTGATATAAGCTAAGTAGCACAGTGACGGACTAGGATTGTCCCAAGCTTGGTACAAGCCACAGTAACTGCTATGTAGTTTCTTCAAATGAGGATAGAAATTTGCAACACATCAGTTTTTCAATTTAGTATGTGACAAGAAGGGTGCATCTGGGGGCAATGTTTCACATAGGCAATGTTTATTGGAATTGAGGCTTGTTGAGTTGCAGCAAAGGCATAGACTTTGTAAGTAAAGCTTTATGGGTTGTCTTACCATACTGAAAGGAATAAGCACAGTCTGGAAGTGTACAGACAAAATAACCGGCAAAGAGGGTCATGGAACTATGGATAAACATACCTTAGGCATTCGTGAGTGAACAGCTGCATAGCCAATGTCATGATTTCCAGGGATGTAATATAATTGGGTGTCTGCACTTCTTTCCAGCATATTCAGGTTGAAAATATGCTTAAAACGACTCAAAGATTCCTGCCATCTATACAGTAATCAATGGCCTTGACAGTGAAAAACTAGCAATGGAAATGCCCACAAATTTACAAACGAGATCCATCACCCTAAAATAGAATTGCAAACAAATCAATACTGGGATCAAAAGAACATAACTCCAAATATCAAAAGACAACAACATCAAGTGCAGAAAAAAGAATATTTCAATCTACACTCTCCAACAATCAAGAGGCTGATAATTTTAAAAAACAAACATCCTAAAGACCATTGGAGTTTTGTAACCATTCCTCAGAGGACCCAAAAATAAAATTTGTATATATTTGGAATAACTAGAGTAACATCATCTTTTAGATATTCTATCAACATCAGAAAATGGGGAAAAAAAACCTAGAGACCAAAATGAATTCATTATTATAATCGTGAACAAAAAGGTGAATTTCTAAGAAGAAATAGAGGTTACATGTCTTACTCTTCATCAGATAAGATAGGTCCTCCATCCAAATAATCACCCAAGAACAAAATCACATCAGGTTGGAAAGGCAACACAGATGCTAACATTGCTCTGCGCATGAACAAATCCGTGTAGAATTGTACGATCTCCAAAGCCAGTGATTTTGGAGCAAGGGGAAGGGAGGTTCTGTCCATGACCTAAATAAAATTGCAAACCCAGAAGTTATATCCTGTGGATCTATACAAGACCGAGAAAGGGAAGAGACACCAAATGAAGAGTTAATTAAAAATTAACCTGTGGATCAGCAAGAACAGCAACTTTCACATAATCACTTGAAAATTGTACTCCACTTATCTGGAATAGCAAGCAGAAAGTTTAACAAGTTTCTATAATATCCCCATAGACACGGACAATTGGTACATAAGATAGAGCTACTGTGTTCATAAAATGATATGTGGAAAGAAAGTCCAAAAGGTGCACTAGGCCACTAGCAGTTCCACTAGCTATAATCTATACACCAGGGAAAAAGGGTTTGAATACAGGACAGCCAAATCCTTGGATGGTCTCTTTATAGCACTGCTCTTAAACGACTGACAACAAACGAGGCAATGAGCATAATACATTTCAGATTTGGAGTCTTCTTTGGGTACTTGCTTGCCTGCAATGCTCTGCATCAAAAATTAAGTGTTGCTACTTGCTACTCTTATTCTCTTGAAAATCCAGTTCTCAACAAAGCCTTTAACATGCTCTGCCTAAACAAAAGTTTTCAGTTTCTATCCAAGCAAACCTTCCACATTGCTTAACATTTGAGTTATATCGCATGCCAGATTTTGTAATTAGTACCAGAGACTTAGTCCACCAGAAGTTTTGTGCCAAACCTAGCACTCCAGTTGCTTTTCTCAAGGGTCGTATTTGTTTGCACCGCAAACCTTGATGTAGCTAATCATTAACTAATTAGAGATTGAGCAACTTTAACCGGTTGCATAGACAAGAAATCCGTATGGTTTATGCAACGTGGGAGTCCTCACACAGTATGTTAACTTTTGGATGTAGTCCAATTTTTCGCAATGCTAATTCGTGATCACTTCACCTTCCTCTTCATATTTATGGGCTCACAGAAGTTCTAATTTTCTAGTTTGCTAGGATTCTGTTAAGCTATAGAAATGTCAACCATGGTCCATGATATAGTGTGTTATGGAGAGGCTTATGAACTATGGTAGGTTAGAGCAAAAGATGTGGAAAGTTGGGATATACTGTGCCAGTAACACAGAAGAGGAAGAAAAATAGGTGTGAGGTGCAATATTTTTGGTAAATACACGCCGAGACAATCTAACTGGTCAATCACTTAGCGTTGATAAATAAGGAAGTCTAGTCAATCTAATTTCTTTTCCGCCTGCTACAACAATGTTTAGTCTCTTCCTATCTACTAGAGTCTAGAAGGATGTGTGGTTCTCGTGTATTTTCCTTTTGCGCCACATCGTCTGCCTGATTTTTCATAGATTGACCCTCAAAAGTCATTATTCAGCTAACTGGCAGCCAGAAGAGATCATAATGTAGTTAAACATTTAAGTTTGTGATTTTACATCTTTTTTAACAAAAAATGATCCAAGTTATTAACTTATTTAGTAACCGAATCTATACATAAAAACACCTCTTGCTAATCGTCATTGTTTGCGGTGGACATCATATCTGTAGACTGTTGTTTATTAGCCACTGGCTTTTATCACTTCACTGTCTCTTGAAGACATCAACGCTATCATGACTTCTACAAATAAAACATGGATTCCCAATTTAGGCATGAAACACCCTTGCCAGCCAATCCCATGGAGTCATCGCCAATAGCATAAATTTCTGTACTTGGAGAGAAATATAAGAGAAAGAAACTAATTCTATAAAAATCTCTCAGAGGTTCACTAATTATTTAGTTGGCAGGTCTCATTGTATGTGTTGTCCAGAAAAAGGAGGACTCAATAATTATTTGTTCGCCGGAACCATAAGTCAAAATTCTGATCGATAGGGATCCAGTCAAAACTTCTTTCAAGGAATGGGCCAAGCCAATTCTCAAGAACAATAACTAAAGGCATGGATACCGCTACTTGGATTTGGAACCTACATGTTGATGCTCTTGATCTTGATAGCCATACCGGTGATTTGGAGGAGATCTCTGTATCTAGTGCCCATTTTGGTCAAACTCTCCATCATCTTTCTTTGGCCGAGTGGCATGTATTTCCACCTAGATTTCTAGTTGAATTCATCAAATTTAAAACCTTCAGCTCTATCATCGAGTATCCATTCACTCAATACTGACGTAACACCCCAAATATTTTCTTAAAATTAATTGAACGTGGTATATTATTTTCTATAAAAAAAAATTATTTATTTTACATTGTTTAGTTAACTTGGATATGCCTAATGGGCTTAAGTTATATTTTCTTTTGGGCTACACATTTTATTACGGGTTTGACTTATTCTTTATAAATTTTTGAGAATGGGCCATAGGTATATGTGTGTGTGCGCGCGCGCGTGCGAATAAGTTGGGTTTCATTATAAAATAATACCGACATGAGTTGCAGCAGTAGCAGCCGCATATGAGGTTTTCGGCGAAGTCTTCTTGGTGGACGGTAAGTGTGTAGTGTTTTTGATTCACCTTATGCCCTTTACACTTTGTCTCCTAGTGGTCTTCATTCTTACCAAGAAATTTTTGGTTTGTCTCGGTTAGGGGTATCAGCAGTAGTTTGTCTTATTTGGGTTAAATATTCAATTGGTAATTCCTTAAAATTGCCTATGTAGAGTGTTGTAGGCTTACACGTGTTATGTACGGCTTGTGTGGTGTGTGTGTATACTGTGAGAAGAAAAAATCATCCCCATAATCAGGTGTAGGGTGATTCATGACTTAGGTTTCATTTTAATATAACTTAGGTTTAGATGTTTTAATATTGATAATACTTCCAAATTAATTATGGTTATGTGCTCACTTTATGATACAGATTAGCAAGCTACTCTCATACTTTGCATTTTGTGACTTGATCATTGAAGCTAAGGTGAGTGGTTTAGCATTCGATTCATTCTTTTGGATTCCTCTTGACCCTATCTATTCTTTTGAAAATACCATGTTATTCCTTGTCACCTGGTATTGATCAATAATTGAATTCATTGACTTCGTGTTGGTTTGTAATTGACGTACCCTTTGGCATACAAGGGTCTATGGATTTATTCTCATTACGTATCGTTGTTACTTGTCTTGTTATCAATTCGTTGACTGACCCTTTGTTGAGAACTGTATAGCGGCACGAGAAATAGACCTGTTGCAGGTGACTCCGGTTGATTGTTGTTCTTTATTAGTTGGGACCGTGTATATATTTGATTAAAAGTCCAGGGGAAAGCCGTGAAATATCGTAGTGACTTTGGCCTCTAGGGAAAAGATCGTGAAATACTGTGGTAACTCTAGTGCTCAACGGATTAGGGAAAAGACCCGTGAAATACCATTGTGACTCTATCCGGATCGACTTAGGAAAAAGTCCTTGGGCGCTAACCCATGGTGACTCTTAAGTATGGTGTTGGATCCAACGGGTTAAGCCCTGAGAAAACATTTGGCTTTTGGTACTTGGCGGTTATGGTTCCCAATCTATTTTGCGATTCTCGGATTATTGTTGATTTGGTATAAATGCAACTTATTGGAAATTGGTATTTTATTCGGAAGTTCGTTAATCAGTTGTTTACTTCGTTGATCCTATTATTCCTGAAACCTTGACTTTGATAGTTTGAAACCATTGCTTGGACCTTTGGTTATCACTCTATTATACGTATGTCACATTAATTCTCTACCCTTAGCATGCTATACTATTCACTCCATATTTTTTTTCAAGTTAGTAGGTGGAGCATAGATAGGGACTATGTGGCATTGTTGGGACTCGCCGTTTGGATCTTTAGGGCATTTGCATTTTATTTATTCATGTTTTACAATGTTATTACTCTCGTTTATTAGCGTTTCAGTTGTTTCGTTTGGAGTTGGAGGCCATGGGATATTTATGCCTCATTTGCTACAGAAAAGTGTTCCTAAAATTCTTCAGATTTTATTTAATACTTATTTTCTTTTGCTTAAAGTTATTTGACTATTATTTTTAGACTTTGTGTTTCATAGTTGGTACATGGTTCACTGCCTGTCATGCTTCCGGATTTGGGGTGTGACACGGATTTGCTTCTAGTTCCACTTTCTGTAAGCGAGCCTGGGCTTTTTCTAGTTGTTCAATGACAACACCCCCCCCAATACCACACACACACACACACACACACGTAGTTCTTCTGAGTTTCGAATAGTATTAAAGATCCTCTATTTTCGATTATCTAATAAATCACACGCCTTACCTTCTGCCTGCCCCGCAACTACTCATTCAACTAACTATCTTTTTTGAGTACGCAACTGACACTGCTTATGGATCCAAACCTGGGTGATCTATCTATGAGTAGGATAAAGCTTGGGTGAAACTAAGTGGAGGTCCGAATTGTATAGATAAAGGATTAGCATATCCATTGCCGACAGTACAATAGCATAGAGTCGGGTTTTTAATTTGTTCATGGCAGATTGCAAACCTACAACTCAAACCAAGTCAATGTTGCAGGTTGAGAGGGATCAACTATAGAAAAGTACTAAATAGTGACCCAGAAAGTCTGAAATCAATTTCATCATCAGATTCAAAAGGTACGGTCATTGTTTAACTAGAAAGGGCATATGAAAAAATCTTGAACTTCTTTTACCAGATCAGATCAAAAGAAAAGAGAAGAAGTGTTCAGGCAGCAGAGTTGCTTACCGAGGAAGAAGGGGATGATGGGTGGCGGAGCTGATGAGGCCAAGAACAAGTCCAAAAAGAGGGGACCCAAAACGAGAACATCTCGCCGTAAAGAAGGGTCACCGCCCATATCACGCATAGCACCACCGTCAGATTCCACATACTCTCCTTGCGCTGCCGCAGCACCTTTGTTGCTTGTTCCCAAAAGACTTCTAATTTCTTGATTTCTTCACTAAAAAATGCTTTTTTTCCTGCTCATCAACTTCTCTACTACGGTATTAGCAGTCATTTACAGTATTTTACGGAGTTTTATGCTGAAATATAGGCTACTTCTATTTTTTCGAGCAATCTCCTTAGTCCTTATTACATAAGCACGTGATTTTATGAATAGATATTGTCCAGTTTTTCAGATTCTTCTAATATGATTTTCCTGCCCCTTTTTGCTATATAAATTGATATCAAAGACTGGGCAATTTCACTAAACTTATAGATTTTCCTTCATTAATCAATGCTCAATAAGTGTGAATAATACGCGTTCAGTACTTTAAAAAATTAAGATTTTAATAAAATGTTACGCATATGAATAAATATCATATAATCCGTCGGTTTATTTTAGCTTCTTAATATTTACTTCGTCTTTCTTTGACATCCATGGCCACATGCATTGTCCATCCTCTTCCATTTTCATATGATGAATGAGCATTACGCCATTTGATCGAGCAAGTAAACGAGAGTCCTCTCCCTAAACTTTATGCAAGTAAAAAACTTCATGAGTAAGACGTCGTTTATGGAAAATTAAGTCACCCTTTGCTACTATCCTATGCTGCCAAGCTATGCTAAAATTTTAGTAACTATCCATGCCCTCCTTCTCATAAATTATTTTTAGTCTATTAATTATCGTCGAATAAAGAGACCAATACTTTTTTAGACCAATATTATATCAATGTCTAATCTCTTGATTCCCAATTAAATTTTAATGATATGAACCGTTCAATGTGTTTAAAACATATTTTTAAGAGTACCTGCAAGAAATCTGTTCAGAATATTACCGGAAATGGCTTGATCCAAATAGTGATTTATAAAACAGTTCCTGTCAGCATTTTGAACCACTGTTTGGATCAAGCTCTTTCCGGTAATATTTCGAGCTGATTTCTCGCTGGTATCCTTAAAAACATGTTTTAAATATATTGAACGGTTCGGATCATTAAAATTTAATCGGAAAATAAGAGTTTAGCCGTTAGTCTAATATTTGTCTAAAAAAGTGTTGGTCTATGGAGCCATCCCCTATATATATATATATAGTACTAAAAAGATTTAAAAAAATCAACTATAATTTGGGGAGTAGAAATGTATTTTTTTTTTTATATAATTTTCAAATTTTATACCTAAGTCTTAAATTTTTTTAAAATTTTTGGGGAGCCCGGGCCTCCCACGGTCTCTATGTAGTTCCTTCCTGCTCACAGTTGATAGTTCAAAATCTATCCCACCCAAAACATTTTTTTTGGGGGTAGAGAAAAGGTCAAAATATGTAACATTTCAATGGATCTATTAAATATTTCTGTGTCTTTAGATATTTTCACTGGGGTGAAAGAAAAACGAAAAAACCTAACCGACCGAAAAAATCGACCGTTTAGTTCGGTTTTCGGTCGGTCTACAATAGAGTTCGGTCAGTGTCGGTTTAAGAAAGGTTTTTTGAAATATATTCGATTCGATCTCGGTATTTTAAAATTTAGATTGAACCGAACCGGACCAAACCGAAAGTTAATAATGTGTTTGACTTTTGTGATTTTTGATTATGTAGTTTTTACTATTTGGGTGAAAAATAGATGAATGTTTTTCTTAACGTTGGTCAATTTGATATTTGGTGGAAAAAAATTCGAATGGAGGCCCATTTGGTGATATATTTTCTATATTAGTAGTGGATTTGAATCAAATAGGCTCAAAATTAATTTTTAACGTTGTCTATTTGGGGCAAACCGAGATCCCCGAAAGAATTTGACTCCGCTCCGAACCGAATCGAACCAAACCAAAAACAAATCTGTCAGGATCGGTTTGGAAAAAAAATGAACTAAATTAAATCGATCCGTGAAAATATTAGACCGAACCGACCGACGCAAACCGATTTCGCCCATACTTTTCACTAGCTTTATTAAGCAGTACTTTTACAAAGACTAGTGAACTTCTTACACATGAAAAATCACTCCCCTTCCTTATAACATGGCACACCATAACTTTCTTTACTTTTTGAAAATTTCTTCTGCCTTTTTATCTTCTTTGGCCTATGCTGTATAAAGCAGTACAAAAACTCAACAGAATCAACGTGAATTCTAGCCATCCGTTACAAAAGAGTGATCTTTCAGGCAACTATTACCTCAAAGGTAAATTTAACTGATGAATGCCAGCCCCTTGTTTTGCCTGCTACTTGATTTTTTACCAGTGTAATATTTAGATTGCTTATGTAAAATGGCGCCAGCTTTTTTAAGGTTGTTGGTGCTCGGTTACAGGGTTCTCCTCTTTTGTCTTTTTCAACCAAATCAAATCCTCTTCTGGTGGTAGTTTGTACTTTCAAAAATTGGTTGCAAGTGTTCTTAAATTTGCTCTCTGTTTGTTTGTCCCCCACTTGCTCGTGAAAATGCCCCATTGTGATGTTAGCCTCGCATGGCATTCGACTTGCTATCTCGTTTCCCAAACTGAGTCGATTGATGCCAACTGATCCAAGTTTCTTCTTCCACTCGTAAAGGCACTCGAGCCAAGTCAATTCCCCTTATTGTTGATCAGCTAGTACTAATAGAAAGGGAAGATAAGAAATTGACTGGACCAGTCTTCTAGTTTTCATAGCCGAATGAATGAACAAGTCACGCTTTAAAAGAGAGGAGAGCGAAAGCTTGAACTCGAAAGAGGGTAGCGATAGAAAGTTTGGCTCAAGTGAAAATCACATATTTTTCGTTTAGCAGATGAGATCTGATCGTGGAAGAAAGAAAGAAAGTCTGATTGTAGATAAGAACCCCAAATGACCAAGAACAACTTCGAGCTAGGACTCACAACCTGAAATTGGAAAGGCCTTACTTAGTAGGGGAGGTTTATGAAGACCTTACTTAGTAGGGGGACTCTATGACCAATGACGCCAAGGGAAAGAGAGGACGGACGACAAAGACTTTGTCTTTAAGGATGTCGAAGGGGGATAGCGGAATTCTAGAAAGTGGAACGGCATGAGAATGAGTAGAAGAATTCAAAAGGCGAACTAGATTCTCTCCTGAGAGGGAGAGCATCAAGATCCATAGTAGAAAGTAAGAGTGCCTTGTCAGGAAATTCTTCTCATTTCCTGTGGTTAATGTGGTTCTGGTGTAGACGTAAATTATCTCAGTGATCAGCCCCCTGTAGCCTGTACTAGTGTCTAGCCATTGCCAAGAAAACATTTTGCGGGTTTCTGTCCTTAATTTATTGATGTTCATAAGTTTACTATTCAGCCCTTTTATGAACGTTCTGTTTTTATTTCTAAAAAAATTGCTTGAAAATTTTAAAGGTGCATTGGAATTCTCAGGTACAGAAACATGTGGCATTTCCAGGTTATTAGATCAGCGAACTCAATGTCAACATCTCATGTGGAGCCTAGAACTTGGTGGATCTTTGTTCTGGATTATACGGTACGAATCTTTCTTTGCTTGAGCTCCAAAAAAAGAACCACTTGCTGCCAATCGGCTAAAAGTAGCTAGAGGGCACTCCGGTGCTTAAATTAGTTTCAAAAAGGAAATGGCCTAACTGAAAAGCTTGAGAGTGAATGATTGAGCGTACTTGATACCGAGTGTCCTTCTACCTTATATAGGGGACTGTTAGGATGCACGTACCATAACGCCCGAGAATGACACGCTATGGGCCGCCTGATTTGGTGCAGCAACCACGTGCACCACATACGGACATCACGTTAGACTGCCCTCACTTCTGGTAACCATCTATCCCCACGATTTGTGGATAACTACCCATGTCGGGCATCATGTCCTGCTCGGTGAACACCGAGCACCATGCCCCCGGTGGAGAGGCCGAGCATACATCCTTGCTAGAAGGCTTCTTGAGCCACTGTACCTCAAGTGTGCCGACAGTCATGCGTTCGGCTCATCTCACACACTGGTCGTGCGCCCGAAGACAGGCTAGTAGCACGTCCAGTGGGCTAGTCGAGCCTTCAATATGACGCACAGTTGGATGAACCAGGTTGGTCCGACAAGTGAAGAAAGGCTAAGCCTTCAATGATCCCTCGGTTCGGCTCATCCTTGGAGCAGATTGGGCGAGGACCCGTAGCCCAATACCACGTACTACTACATCGTAAAAGGCATTACCACATTAGAGTGGGGAAGTTGTCTCTTCTTCTAATTCATTTGTTACAAGGTACTCGCCCTGAATGTTTTATTTGTTCTTTACCTTTTGGAACAATGCAGTTAACTACTGCATAAAGATAGTCGTAACCTCACTGGAAAGAAGTAGTGCCATAGTCAAGTACTCTCCAACTTCTGATTCGTACTCATTGGTATAAAAACAGATGACAATATGAAACTTAAACACAAAAAGAGGAATTTGAGATATTTAATGGGATGAACATCTCGCTACTGTAAGTCTCATGGAGCGTAGAGGTGATATTTTTGTCGCCTGGGTTATAAGTCTCAAGATTATTATTGCTACATTATTGCTTGCTTTCAGCTCCTCCTTATAGTGCCACATTGGATTACGATGGTCATAATCATTCTCTTTCAGAGATTCATCACGTTACGAATGATGGTTCAAACTCCATGAAGGATGATGGAATACTATAGGAATTGTTTACATATCAAAAGTACAGCCAGACTGAATGATATAATTGTTGATGAAAGCCGTGTGAATGCTTGAGTAATGGCATGGAGCAGATTTGCTTGCATGCTGGATGCTCTCGACCCGGATGGCTGTTGATGCTTGAAACTCGAACTCATGTCCCCTATAGACTTTTATGTAGTAATGTGTTAGCAGTTAGCACAAGGAACTCTTCCATCTTTTCCTGCATATTGAGGGTCACAAGTTTGTCCTCATTTATAAAAGTTCATCTATGTTTTCAGCAAACTCATGCTCTGCTAGCAGGAAAGTTCATTAGGAGACTGAAGATTACAGAGAAGTTTATCAATCTTTGTCCTCGTATAATCTATTCCAGGCCAAAAAGTGGATTGATGATACAATATGATAGTGATATAGTAAGTGTAGTGGGCCGGAATGGCGGGTCCTCCCGCTACTCGGCGACACACAAGGCAAGTCCTTAGCAGAATTGATTGGGCCGGCGAAGCCACAGGCTCATCGAAACCCACGGACCTTAACCCAAGACCGGATATCGGGTTGGTTGATAATTTGGCCCCAACGGAGACCCGAACCGATGGGGCTTCCCGAAGAGGTTGAAAGCATCTAGAGGTCAGTATTATGACAATGATGTCAGCTGAGGCGCGTGTTCGTTACGAGCTTGATGTCACGCTTAAGTTAGAATCAACTCTTAAATCGATGGCACATAACCTTAGAAAAGTACGGTCTAGCTAAAAAGAGTAAATACTCTTATTGTACTTTTTTCTCTTCGATCTCATATCTTACTTAAGTATCGGAGTGTCTTTTCTAGCATGCTAGCAAGATCAAGACAGATCAAGGAGGGAAGATTGGATCAGATTGGCGGATATAGCAACAAAATCCAATAGTTCCATTTTCCTTTGTTCATTAATGGGAAATCAAGACAAACCGAGCACTACCCCATAGTAAGTTTATGTTGCTAATGCAAGCTCGTGATTTTATATAATCATTATTCTTTTCGGAAGGGCCTTACATAATGTAACCATGTATCCATTGCAGAGCAACTGAATTGACTTCTAGCTGGTACAAGGACACAATGTTCTGTCTGTGAACTTTCGTATGATGTTAATCTAACTAGGATTTACGAACAAATAAAAAAGAAGTAAAAACTGAATGTTGAGGCCTATTAATTTGAAAATCTATCAGTGACACTTCTCTTGAGAAGATATTTTGGAATTTTCCCTTGACCTTTAATTTCCTTGTTAGCTTCAATATTCAAGTGGGATCAGTTGCTTTTCCATTTACACAAGGACACTCATTATCATCAGATAAAAATTTTACAAGGAAAACACGGGCACCTCCGAGGTCCATAATCAGCTATACAAGTGTAGTTGCATTGGACTGGGAAGTGAAATAACCCAGATTTCGTGAAAGTATGCTTATGTGCTACTATTGCTTTTATCATTTAGTTGGCTGCTCTTCAGTCCCTACATTCTGGAGCCAATTGACGACTTCTGTAATAGTCGGCCTCTTGAACGGGTTTTGGCTGATACACATGCAAGCCACATCAAGAACCTGCCGCATCTGTTCTTCGAAACCCCTGTTTCTCAGTAGAGGATCAAAGACTTCATCTTGCTTTCCTTCACTCCTCATTTGCTGCACCCACGCAACCAATTCCCTTGACATCTTCGGCTTGAATAACTCCATAGGCCTCTTACCTGTCAGAAGCTCAAGCATGACTACCCCGAAACTGTACATGTCCCCTCTCAAAGTCGCTATCCATGCCTGACCGTACTCTGGAGGAATGTAACCCAGAGTTCCAACCAATTCAGTGGTGACATGTGTATGATATGGAAGAATCAGTCGTGCCAATCCGAAATCAGCAACGTGTGCTTCGAACTTATCATCGAGGAGTATGTTGCTGGACTTAATGTCTCGATGGACTATATGTGGTTCACATATCTGGTGCATGTAAGCCAGCCCACAGCTGGCTCCCCGTGCAATCCTCAATCGAGTTGGCCAATCTAGCTGAGCTGCACCATCAATCTTCTCGTGCAACCAATAATCAAGGCTTCCATTTTCCATGTACGAATACATAAGTAACCGAAAGCCATTGTGCACACAGTATCCTTGAAGGGAAACCAAATTCTCGTGTTGGGCTGTCGATAGAGCTTCTACCTCTGCTTTAAATTCCCTTTCCATCAGACCCGTATCTCCTGACAGTTTCTTAACAGCCAGCTTTGTCCCGTCTTCTAAAGTTGCTTTGTAGACCAATCCAAAACCCCCACAACCAACTATGTTTGCTTGGTTGAAATTGTCAGTGGCTTTCAGGATCTCATATATTGTCAGATTCTTGATCTCGTCAGTATTGTTTGGGAAGACTACTACTAGACTGGGATCCTTAATGAGGTCACAGGATATTTCAGTAGAGTTGCGCGACATTGTTTCTCCACCGTCTTTGACACCTTCACCTCTCTGAAGGATCCTCCTCTTGGAGAATAGCCATAACGCTAGCATAGTCATGGTAAAGCCAATGCCAAAGCAGATACCGAGAACGAGTGCAATGATGATTTTCTTTTTACGGCTTCTGCTGGGAGCAGAAGTGGACCTGGGAGCAGGTTGAGTGGGGCAAGGAATGTGCAGAACTGAACCGCACAACCATGGATTTCCTTCAAAGCTGGATTCAGGAAAAGTATCAAGCTGACCTCCTGTTGGTATTGGTCCTTGGAGATTATTGTCCGCAATGTTGAACAAAGACAAGAAATGGAGACTCCTCAGCGACGGTGGAATTTCACCAGAGAGATGGTTTCGGGAGAGGTCAAGGGTTTCCAAATTAGTCAGATTAGATATTTGTTCTGGAATGTTGCCAGAGAAGTTGTTCATACTTAGAACCAACACTTGAATATATTTCAACTGTCCGATCTCAACGGGAATACTTCCACTTAGGCTATTGTTTCCCAAGTAAATTGCTGGTGGAAGATTAAGATGATCGTATTGATATAGAGAGACATTGTTTGGTTTAACAAAGACAGGTAACTGCAGATTTGTCCGGTATATTAGATCAGAACCCTGTTCTGATACCAGTGCCGACATTTGGGTGAGTTCCATCGGGAATTCTCCCTCTAGTATATTAAAAGACAAGTCTAGGTAGAATAAATTTGGAAGAGTCCCTAACCAACCTGGAATTGAACCTGTGATTTGATTGTAAGAGAGATCCAAAACCTCTAACTTCGCCAGCTTGGCCAACCAATATGGGATTTGACCAGTGAAGTGGCAACCACCCAAAGCCAGAACTTGGAGATTTTGAAATCCCTCTGAATCCACCATTTCTCCATAGTATGGAATCTCTTCGTTATAGAAATTCTTGGAGATGATTAAAGTGCTGAGGTTCTTGCAACCCATGAGAATCCCAAATGCTCCAGTGAAATTGGTCAGGTTATTTGTAGAAATAGAGAGGAACGACAACGATTGCAATTCGACTATTCCGGGTGGGATTTGTCCCTTCAGCCCATTACTGGCCAACCGAATAGCCGTTAGTGATTTGCACGAGAAAAGGCTCACCGGAAGACTACCGGTGAAGTTATTGTTCCCAAGGTCAAGTGTGGAAAGTTGAGTGAGCTGCGAAAAATCAAGGGATGAGAGTTCACCTACGAAGCTGTTCACCCTTAAAATCAGTTTCATGAGCTTGGTGCAATTCATCAGGGAAGCGGGCAAAGTACCGGTCAGGTTGTTGATGTGAAGCTGCAGCTCTTCCAAGTTGGCAAGCTTCCCAATATCAGTAGGAATCGTGCCATTAAGGTTGTTACCAAAGAGATGGAGAACTCTGAGGTTGGTCAGGTTAAGGACTGCATTATTGATGGGTCCAACAAGGTTATTGGCAGGTAATGAAAATACTTGCAACTGCCTCGCGTTATAAATGTCGCTTGAGAGCTGCCCAGAGAGGAGATTGAAACCTGCCCGGAGTACCTCCAGTTGAGAACACTCTCCAAATCCTTGGAGAATCTGGCCAGTGAAGCGATTGGAGGAGAAATCCAGGAACTTGACATATGGGGAATTGGCACAAATAAAGGAAGGGATAAAGCCAGTGAAAGTGTTGTTGCTTACGTTGAAAGCTGCCAAATTGCTAGCTGACTGGAGAAATGAAGACCCAATTGCCCCATTCAATTGGTTACTGGACAAATCCAGTGTTTGGATGGAGACAGGCAATCCATCAGATAATGGCAATTGCCCCGAAAAGCGATTGTAGCTCAAGTCCATGATCTGAATTCGATTGAAGTTCGAGAAAAACCCATCTGAGAAAGAACCGGAGAGTGAATTGTGTGACAGGTTTAGCTGAGAGAGAGCAGTGAGGTTTACGACGGAGGGCAAAGGCATCCCCCGGAGACCTCTGAAGGGCAGCCAAAGACGGGTAACCCGATGATTGCTATCGCAAGCAATGCCTTCCCAGAAGCAGCAATCAACTGCAGAAGACCAGTTGAGAGGATGTGAAGTGGAGATGTTGAGATAGAAGGAGCGGAGGGAAATTTCATCCAGTTGGTTGCAGGAGGAGGAGTGAATTGGATTGGCAAAGCTAGAGAGAGAGAGGAGAAAGATTGGTAAGAACATATGAAAGGGGGGTTTCAGATTCTTGTGAAAGAGCATGGTGGTTTTGTTTCTTCTGTTGAGAAAAGATTGCCGGAGGGAGATCTGTTTGATATCTTTGATCATTTTCAAAACAAAAACAACAACAAAAGAACAGCTTGATGTGGTTTCTTGATATATGCCAAGATACTCCTCCAAAGCAATCATATGGTTTTTTTTTCCACTTTCTCATTCGAGTTTGTGCTGCAGACTTTTAGAATACCCTTTTGGAGAGAGAGAGAGAGAGAGAGAGAGAGAGAGATGAGAGTGGTTGATTGACATAGAGCATAACAAAAAGATGAGGGTCTGAATTCTCAATAAAAAGGCGTTTACTTTTGGTGGGAGGTTTTGGCATGTGGACTTTCTCTGTAGGGAGATAATGCAATTGATGACTAAATGATAATGAAACAAGCGTGTAATCTACGTGAAGAGAGAGAGTCAGAGAGAGAAAGAGAGTAGAGAGAGAATCAAATCAGTGCCCCCTGCAGGTGGTGGTCTAATTTTTGTTGTTTTCCTATTTCCTAAAGGGAATTTAAGTTGCTTGCTATTAATCTTTGCTGCATTTTTATAAGGAAAAAACAAAGACTTTGCTTGCTGTGTACAACTAATAATTTGCTTTTTCTATGTTTTACATTTGCACGCAGGGATCATGTTGTGCACAATTAGGTATTACGTGCTTCAAATTTACTCAAAATATTGTCCGAACGGTAGAGCAATTTTTGATAGTGGTTGGACAAGAAATACGTTGGCGATCTACCCTTTAGAAAAAAAGGGGCTTAGGTTAGGCTTACGAAATGACTCTTCTTTCCCAACGGTCCCTCTAGTCGAAAGGGTGCGAGACTTTGACGAATGCGGATTGTATTGCGATGCTGGCTCCATACGAGGAGATGGGATATACGGGCCTGGAGACTTTCTCACTCTTCATATTCTCATAGATTTTCAAGGAAAAAAACTGAAAGTCCTAAGAAAGGAAGGAGATATACAGAGAAAGAGAATTAATCTTTGGTTGGAAGGGGCTTCGCCCGGATTACTACCTATTCGTATTTTAAACGATAAAGTCATATCGTTTTAATACATTTCATACTTTGCAACGCGTTGTGCACAATAAAATTTCCGATTCCTTCATGTTTTTGTAATTTTAGTAAGCTCTCAAATTTAGCATAACTTCATTTTGAAGTAAATGAGAGAGAAGGGGAGAGAGAGAGAGGTGTATTGACTTATTGTGAATGTAATAAGTGCTGATGTTGTGGCATGACCCGATTCACGAGAATCAATTATCAAAATAAAAGCTAAGAGAGCTTATGGACAAGAACAAATTGATTAGTTTTTTACCCTGGTCTAATAAGGCTAGCTTCTTCTTTTTTTTTTTCTGAAAAAGTCTTAAAGAAATTTTTTCGAATTCAAAATTAATAATTATAATTTATTTGTATTTACGGTCTCATAAATTTAAGTGAATCGTGACCATTGATTTGAATTCTGAAAAAGAAAAATTGGTTTGAATTCAAGGATTATAACTTTTTTTTTTTTTGAATGGAAAATCTAATGTTAGATGCTCTTGTTGTATACATCACATAAATCCAACAATCTCAATCTCAATCTCTCTCTCTCTCTCTCTCTCTCTCTCTCTCACACACACACACAGAGTGTTCTAATAAGGGATCTCTTATTTTGCTACGGTGTAGACCTCCTATTTTTTGGCCAAATTTTGATGATCCGTACCGTTCAATGTGTTTAAAACATGTTTTTAAGGGCACCCGCAAGAAATCAGCTCAAAATAATATCCAGAAAGGCTTGATCCATTCAATTTTTCATAAAACTGTTCTTGTCAGCATTTATCAAAAATTATTTAGATCAAGCCCTTCTCGATATTATTTTAAGCCCATTTCTTGCGAATACCCTTAAAAACATGTTTTAAACACATTGAACAGTTCGGATCATCAAAATTTGGTCAAAAATAAGAGGTCCACATCGTAACAAAATAAGGGATCCCTTATTAGAAGGGGATATGAGCAATTAATTCATGGTGCACTAATATATATACTAGCAATTAATTCGTGTTACACACGTTGCTCAAGATAAAAAATTGAAAATAAAATTTATATGACAGCAGTATGAATATAATAACAGACTACCTTATAATATGTTGTATTGTCTCTTGTCTTTATCGTTGGGATTTAGTTGTGATCTTTTTACTTTGCTATACTTTATTTTTACGAGCATCTTATTAGATTCTCTAAAATATTTACAATAAAAGTGTACGTTACTATCTCATATAATAATTTTTAGAAGATCAATTTTGATTGGGCACAAAAGACTATTCAACACTGTATATATTATTGACATAAATATTGGCAAAATTATGTATTTTTTGAGATTTGCATGCTCCATGGTTAGAACCTCAACCTGAGACACGTTCGTTGACAAATCCACCATAGGAATGCATTCATTTCAATATTCGGAGGCGAACTGATCAACGAAAAAGAAGTTCTACTCATGCCTCTCCCGCATAGACGAATACAACTTGAGTATGTTGAAAACGATATACATTGGGAAGAACATGTTCCAATATATGACTACATACTCCTTTAGGTTCTTTAAATTCGATGGATGGCGTAGCCTACGGAGATTAATGTGTTCTGTGTATATATATATATATATATATATATATATATATATGACTCATGCTCTTTTAGGTTCTTTAAATTCAGTGGCCAGATGGTGTGGCTATAGAGATTAATGCGTTTCGTAGAATATATGACTCATATTCCTTTAGGTTCTTTAAAATTAGTGGGTGGGGTGGCGTGGCTACGAAGATTAATGCAATTAATTATGCCTCTCCTAGAAAGGACAAAAAAAAGATTTTATTGTTTCTTTAAAACAATTTGTTCTCTAGTGAACCTTTGAATAGGATTCGACCTAGACGAAGTTCTGATATCAATGGAAAAAAGACGAATAAATCTTGTCGGATTCTCAAAAAAATTCTTTGATTTCTTCCGGTTCTATCTCTAAACTTAAAAAGAACTTCGACCCATATGAAGTTCTGATGCCAATGAAACAAAAAGGAATAGACGTTGGATTCCTAAAAAATTCTTTAATTTCTTCCGGTTCTATCTCTGGATTTAAATAGAGTATATAATTAAAGCAAAAACAATAACAAAAAGAAAAAAAAAAGTGAAATCATAAAATATTTTACTTTGACATTTGAATGATGCTACCTACTTTCTTAGTTTTAAAGTTAAGGAAAAAAAAAAATTTGAAGATGAAAAAAAGATCCAATACTATAACATATACATATACATACATACATATATAGGTGTATATATATATAACAGGTGTGTGTGTGTATGTGTGTGGTGTTCTTTGAAACCACGGGCATCTAGGAGACATTAATTTAGGTGTCGTTGACCTAGCTAGGAAATATTCATATCTTTTACCAGAAAAATATTCTCTTTTTTTTTTGAGAAAGATTCTTTGATTTCTTTATTCCTTGGAAATGGCAAAGAAACTCAAGAGGGTTTGAGAGGAAATTGAACATAGAGCAAATTTACCAACACAAATTTCACGCACAGATTTAAATACAGATATGTTTGGAGTCGATATATGTGTGTTGGATGATTCTGAGTACATCTATGTCGGGATCCATGCATGGTGCATTAGATAATTTCGAACACATTTATTTTTGAATATGTAAGGTAAAGATTGTGTTAGTAGACTTTTTCTTTACGAAGCTTAGCGCCTTGCACTTCCTAGTCACCACCTACAACTACCCTTTATCGTCACCTTGGCTTATGACTCGTTAACCACAACCACTTAACACGATGTATGGTGTCTGACACTTGCTCGGTGATGGAGTTTTAAGGAGAAGTGTTATAAGTTTTGAATGAAAGCCTCCTATAGGTCGAGAAATGCGAGAATCCTTTTGTTCACGTCGCAAGGGTCCAAAAGAAGAGTCGTCGTTGCTGAAGTCTGCCTGTTAATTTGTCGTAATGCGTGCTTGGTGTCTTTCTTAATTTAGCCCCCATTCAAAGTCAATTGTTTGAATCGCATATAAGCCCCCACCATTTGAATTTCTTCTAATAAAGTCCTATCATTATCTTAATGACATAAGAGCTCCCCCAAGTTGAGGATTAAACCTATGATGATAATCCAATGATTTGGACAGTCGTTGAGAATCCAATCTGTCCTGCCAAGAAATCCCTCACTCTTCTTGAGACATTGTTTTAACACCTTTGAATATTACATAATCATAAGGAACGGCGTGCATCGTGTGATGTGTGTTTTAAAGAGGACGTACTCTTCTGTCTCTCTTCATTTGATTCGAACCATTTGTGTAACAAAATCAAATCGACTAGTCTGTTTGTGTAAACACATGACCAGAGCTTATTGGTCTTGAAACTATCGAGCGATAAATATGATTTCGAGAATAAATATTGTGTACCTACAAATGTCTAATCAATCTATTGTTATCCGAGATCAATTTACTTATTAAACAAGTCAAGCTTGAAAGTATAATAAAACTCATTAATTTTTTCAAATCAAACTCCAACAATTTACTGCTCGGCTCGTCTATCAACCTAATGAGGATTGACTTCTAAGGTAAATCGGATCTACTGGTTAGACTTATCTTAGCCTCAACCCATCCACTTTCAATTTTGTATTTGTTTCAAAGTCAATGGTAAATAGCAATTATTATCCATAAACAAACATCTGAATAAAGTCAAAGCAACAAAAAACTATAAATTTTTTTTAAAAACAAAATTGTAGTGTGTCTATCAATTGTGATAGCGACCCAAATATTTACACGCGCTCTTATAGGAGGGTCTCATCCCTATTAGATTTGTTGTTTCGGTGTCATAAAATTTCTTCTTCTTGTTTTTTGTTTCTCTCTTTTCCTAACTCGTATTTTTGGATATATAGCTTTTTTTTCGTGGGAAACATACAGGAAAAGCTGGAGCTCGTGTATTATTTTATTCTATCAAGAGAAAGGAGATAAGCTAGTAAGACGACACCATGATACAGGGAGAACGAACCAAAAAACTCCATATTGCAAAACAGACCAATCTTTTATACCGCCCCCTTTCTCTATATAAATAAATAAATAAAGCATGGGATAAGTGCAAAGAGCTCACTTTAATAGTGCAAAGATTATAAAAGGTTCAAAAAACTTGACAAGTGACAAGTAAAAGTATAGATGAGATTTTTGGGAATTTTTATATCCTTATGGCTGACACATCAGGATTCCTGCATTTTGTTTGATGGAGTGTTAGTTCACCTAAGGTCAAATCCCCTTCTAGTGGATCATTTTTTGAATCAATAAAATAATAAGTGGTGGTGGTGTTTGTTAGATAATTCAGAATATTCGGATCAACTTATGCGCGCCTCGACTAATTTTTGAAGAATCAATCTAATGGAAGTCCCGATTAAAAACAAGACTTCCTTGTACAAACTGGCCTCGTACAACTTAATAACACCTGAAAAGTTTCAAACTTAAGATTTTTAAGACTGAACAAACCTCAAAGTCTCAAGCCTTAAAGAAATCTTGTAATTGTTAAAAACCTCAGGGGAATGTTAGAACCCCTTCTGTTAGTTTTTTTTTTTTATGTTGTATTACAAGGCGTTACACGTCATTTTTTGTTGTAATTTGTGTCTATCTGTATCTGTATCTATATCTGAACTCTTTTGTTACGTATATAAGTTGATGGTCTTACTTCTTAAACAAAATCTAATGCCAAATACCTGAAGATTCACCTCCTCAACCAAAAACGTCTTTGCTTAGACATATTAATGAAATGTCTTGATACTAGGGTCGTAGTCCACCAACAGGTCATCCAACACGTTTAGCTGCCTGGAAACAGGTCATCCAAAATGGCAAGCGGCCCGTAAACAAGGCAACACCATAGAGAGTCATTTGACAGAAAATTATTGCAAAAGAATGGTTGAGAAGATTTACATTAGGGGTGCCCAAATTTCGCTCTCTTTGTTACAAAGACAAGAATTCTTTGCACCAAGCCAAAGACCATAGCAATTGCTCATTACAAGATCAAAGATACCCAATACAGCACCAGTCATTTGTTTGAAAAGGACATCAGATTTTCATGTGTCTTCCATGTGCATATCCATTGCAGAAACCACATTTTGGGCTAATGGGTGGCAATCTCAATCAGTGATATTTAGTCATCATCTGCATCAAAACACGTCAACAAATATCAGTAAACCACTTGAATATCTGGCAGCCTTTTTTTTATACAACCCAACAAATGGGATCGCTGTGATTGGACTTCATAGAAATGACAAACTATTAGCGGATAAAATCGGTGATGGCCATAAAAAGAGCTCGAAAATAGAAAAAAGACCCAAAAAACGAGGAGATAAACCATATTTAACCCTTGAGCCCTATTTGTCCTATTGGAAATGAAAGAGGAGAGAAAAGGCACTGTGTCCTTTATCCACGTCACTGTCAGATTGTTAAGGTTTTATCTGAGGATACTGCTATCTTCTGAAGAACCACTTGTAGCCATGGCAGCCAGAGAACGCTGAGGGGGTCCTAGCCATGGGCCACACAAACGAAACTGGCTACCAAGAAATTTTGATTCATAGTTGTCAAGCGCACGAGGGCATCTGATAACTTTGTCTGTCTATTCTAGGGCCACCCTGCCACGGAAAGCTCAGCCGAAGCCTAATCTTTGATGAATTAGGTCATATGAGTGAGCCAACCAGCATATGACTGATCATGTCTTTTAAGATTAACAAATATATCAGAGCTTACAAAACTGCATAATGTCATAAAGTCAATTTCTTTACTGCCATTTCACAATCCCTCAAAACCTGAACTATTAGCTGCTGGCACAAAAGAGCTGCTACACTAAAACCCAAGTTAATCCTGTTGCGACTACTTATGAAAGGAATAGTAGCCTCAACTATCAACTATTTCCTGATTCGTGTGACAGATTCAAAGGTCGAAGGCTACTTTAGCCCTTCAATGGCTTGTGGCACCACTATTAATCACCAAAAAATGGAGCTTGACTCTACGAGAGTGGAGTTGTTTCGTGCAAATATGAGGAACTTTTAACTATCTCGTTCCTAGAAGTACAGCTTTGGCATCATCATAGGTACCGTAACTAAAACGGATTCCCTCCTCCCCATATGCTTAATTTCGTAACGTTTCGAGACAAAACAGACGGGTGAAGCAAAGACGTATCTTTATATTTATGAGAGCTTAGTGGGAAAAACTTCTACCCATATGCTACTTAGCTGTGATATTACTTAGTAAAAAGGACAACTTTCTAATTTCACATCTGTCTCCCAACTTTTCTTTGGTTTTTTCAAAACCTTCACGGGATGGGAGGTGACCTTCGCTACACTCGCCATTGGGCAACCTCACCAAATACATGTCATTGATTCACGGTTTCTCCCCCATTTCCCTATTTGACAAAAGATAAGATTTTTTCCCTAGTTCACAAATTTCCTTGGTACGTATACTACAACCCAAATCGTCCCCATTGTGAGAATGATGCCTTGGATCCAGCAGGTCATTAAATGTAAAGTACTAAGTCATTGTCGCAGGCAAGAATGTGAAACTTCCTTGGCTATTTATTTAACGAAATTGAAAGTTCAGCTATACGCACCATTTGACGGGTCGACGTGCACAAAGAAACTGGCAGCAACAATGAGATAACTTAGAATAAGCATCAATCCTTTGAAATAGTTTGATGTCCCTTCCTGTAAAAGCAACCAAAATTAATTTGCTACCATTCTAGAAGCAATTCAACATGTTCTCTAGAAGTTAAAAAGTCATGCTGGACGACGGGCATGAAAAGGACCAAGCAAAAGGATAAAAATAAGCTCAGCTCAATGTCAAATCTCTTCTCGAAATGATAGGCCGAATATTAACGGGCTAACCACGGGGTTTCCAGAAAGGATATGGACAATAAATCAAATTGCTTCCTAAATCAAGCCTCAATAAATACATCGGGAATCTTCTGTCCCCACCTCAAGTACATCGGCCAAACTGCGGCTTCACGTGATCCCCATCAAGTACTTAAACCAGCTAGACAGCTTAAGAAGGGGAATTCGTGGATCACTAAGGATGAGCTAGGATTTGAGCAAGGGAGAGCTGGTCATATCTCTGGGGTTGAGCAAAAATGATGCAGCCTACCACTACCAGACTTGCACTACAAAGGAAGAGGATGCACATGATTGGTTTCTACAAAATATAGCAACAAAACATAGGACATATTTCGTATGCATCACAAATAAATAACCAAACCTGCAGCATGAATGCCACCACTATCACTGTGATAAAGAGCGTAGCTGTCTCAAAGAGTTGGAAATTCAAGTCCATTGGCTTTCCCATGAACCAACCAACAACTACACAGAAGGGAATCTGCATTTGTCCATAGCAAAACATTCATGAGCCACTAAGCAGCATGCATAAACTTATGTATTTACCTAAACAAAGGTTTAGGGTTTCAATCAATTGCTCTGCTGTGTAATGTAGAATCATATCAACCACAACTGAGAATGGAAATGGGGAACCAAATGAACTTGCAAAATGTCTTTAGCTTCTTGGCATGTTAATAGCAAGAAAACCCTTCTAGATGTCAACATTTCGGGACAAAATGGAATTGGATATCAAGGCCTTACAACAAACATTGATATCTGCGTAGACGATCCGATTGCAACTCCCAGCGTGATATCCTATAGAGAAAATCAGGTAAACATAAATCAGCTGAATCAACTCAAGTAAGATATGATGTTTTTAGATTTTCAAGCACTCACAAGCTTGTCCTTCATAGCAAACATAATAGCACTAGCATGTTCTGCAGCATTCCCTACAATTGGAAGCAGGATGACGCTAATAAAAGCGACAGGCATGTTCCATGAGTCAGATGCCCCCTGAAAAGGTACAGCGACACAGTGAGACCATACACAGCACACGTAAATTGATTTTCGACAAAACTCTGAAGTACATGTCAGTGTTATAGAGAGCTCAACAATTCTTGTCAAGAGGAAGGCCACCGAATTTAGGATTTTAGAGAAACTCTTGTCAAAAGTCAATGCAACATGAAACAGACTGTTCATGTGGATAGGCCATTGTAGTATAGGAATGGGCTATAAAGAGATTTTGGACCTCCTATGCTGATATTTACCAATATTCAGTACCGAGTGATACCAGCCATGTATCACTACGATGGATACGTTTCCTCATACTGCGTTTCAGAAACCTGGTTCAGGTGGTATGCTTTTTTCTTCTACTTACTGCTTTTTTGTGGTAAGTGAATGTTCAGATGGTAGTTAAAACCAACTACCAAGATGTCATGAAACTCGAAATATTTCAGTTCTTCACATTTGTAAGAGGTCAAAATAGCATAAAAGCTGACAAAGTGCTGCCAGTTTCATGAAACCGTGGAAAATGGAAGACCTTAGGTCTTACCTGTAGAGCATCAACAAGGTATCCAGACAATACAGACACCCACAAAGTCAAAATACCAAGCCAGCAAATTGCTTCCCACTGAGTAATCTCAGCCTCTTCTTCGTCAGAATCATCTGTATGAATGCTCCTTTCCTGCAAAAAGAACTATGAATGTCTAAAGAGGGTACATACTTTCATTGCTATGCTCTGGATGTAACATTCCCATTTCTGAACATTCAAAAAGGAAAGAAAGAATCATAGTATAGTCCCATCCGTCAACATGATGGCAATGTTTCTTCAAGCTTCTAGAATGGATAACTAGCAACTTCAACAAAAAATTTGCAGCACGAAAAAATGCATTGCAAAATCTATGGTTATACATGTTAGTGGCTAAGAAAAGAAAAACCAGCATATCTAGCAAAAAGGAATGGTGAATCCACATTAACTTTTTACATTAAGCCAATCACATGCCAGAACATCTAACGAGACTGAGCCAAAAGAACTTGCCTCGGCAATAGGACCATCATCCACTGAACCACTAAGGATTGGTTGAATCCTAAGCTGAAAGAAAAGGTAGCTTGCATATGCCACCAGCATTATACAGCTGCTAAATCTAGAAAGAGATAACTCTGACTTCCCAAAATGCACCTCTGTGTGTGTAAAATGAAGTACTGCTGGAAACAGTATGCACATGACAGCCATCAACAACAATCCTGAGTTCACCACGGCAGCTGCCTGTTTTCAAACATTAACATAGCGATCACAATTCAATTTCGTGAACTTTTATTGATTTGGTTTTTCTAAGCCTGAGGGCAAGGGTAGGCTTACATTGCCAGTTGCATTGCTGATTCAATAGATTCAAGATGAAAAAAATTTAAACAAACTCCCCAAATAAAGCATTCCAGGAAAATAAAAGCAATAAGGATGATCTACCTTATTGAAATGCTGCACTCTCTGGTGATGAATGATGCCCCCAGTGAAGAAGGCACATCCCAACACTAATAGCATATTTGACAAGATGGAGCCGAGTAATGATTGCTGAACTACCCTAATCATCCCATTCTTCAACGCATATATGGAAATTATCATTTCAGTTGCATTTCCGAATGTAGCATTTAGAAGGCCCCCAACTGCAGATTCAATCAAAAAAACTTTTGTCTCGTTACAGAACCAGGCCCAAGTAAATTAAAGAATGAGATTTTTTTATTGTAAGTCATGTGAAGGATATCTAGCTCTAGCAGGTTTAATTTCACTAGACAGCATACATATTGGGATGGCAACATAGAACATGAAACATGCACGCACAAATTGATATCGCACACTTCTGCAAGGAGCACAGGATTTCAGAATGCTATCAATGATAGACATGAGCCCTAGCGAAAATAGATATGCAAAGATGATTGGGTGCAAGAGTCCTCCAATAACAATAAAAAATAATACAGTCCCCATAATGTGAACTCTATGAAGCAAAGTAACAGAACCACCAAATAGCCAACAAGTTATTGTTACTAGCTGATTAACAAAATATTATCTACCCATGACAGCAAAAGGCTGATCTTCTACCTCTACATAGTGCTCATTACTCGATTGCATACCAGTATTAGCTGTTCCCAATGGACGTCCAAGAACAGAACCAAACATTCTAATGCAACTTCTTGCTTTCATATTCACCAAGACAAACTGCTAGCGACTCTGCACTTTTACATCAAGAAAAACTAAGGCATTCGAGCAACAAGCTCTCAACCTTCCTAGTTTAAAGGACAACGGGACATGCATAATTCATGCATGCAGAACATAACAATATATTCCAGTGTTAAGACATCAAGTTCTGTTCCCAAAATATTCTGGCTTAGCAGTTTTTTCCACATGGTCAGTGAGCAGTAAATATACCTGTGGATCCTGTAAAGAATGCTAGCTGCCTGCACCAAAGGGGCAAGTGAAAAGAATGTTTCAAGGGAAAGACAAAGCCGATCAAAAACTAGACTTTAATTTGACAAACAAAACTTACTCTGTTGCATAGCCCAGACGCTCTGCTAAAGGTGCAATGCCCAACAAGCTGAAGAAGAAGACCCATCCCTGCAACAGTACAACCCTCAGAGAATCAAAGCCAAAACCAAAGGCATTCGAATCACCAAATTATAACAATAATCAATGATGTTGAACATTACAGCACTTGCCACTAAAATCATGACCGATATTGTGAGGTCATCAATCTACAATCCAGAGGTTTTAATATAAAATAAGATAGTCAACCACTCTATTTTCCTTTTATGAATGTCCTGCGATTGACGTGAATGAGAAAATGATAACCAAAGTCTCTACTTCTTACTTGTTTTCCAGTGAGATAGTGAAGCAATATCGCCAGGGGCCCAAAAGGAAGCAAAACATTTATCTTTGCTTTGATTAAGACTATGTAAATGCTCTTGAAAGGTCTGCTCCGCATCTGCTTAGAAAACCATGAACGGGAAAGCTTTTCATTTGATCCAATATGAGGTGCCTCAAAATCAAAAGTGTGTGCTTTAGCTTTAGATGAGGTTAAAGGAATCTCATCCTCAGATTCGAGGTCTATCTTCTCCTCTACAGCACCCATTTTGCAGAAACTGATAATCTTCCTAATGAACCCCAGCCGTCAATCATATACAGCCATGCAAGCTCAACACAGAAGTAATTTGTGATTCTGCTTCCATTTAAATCAGGACCCTGCATCCGAAACAGGTGAATTCATTACCAACGCCCTATAGAGATTACAAGTACATGGACCTACTAAATCATGGATGATTATTGGAGTCAGAAAAAAGTGTATACTAGCTCAATATGTTGAAATAAATCCGGCAACCCTACCGAACTAGCACTAATTCCACCAAAACAATCAAAACAAAACCCAAATAATAATCGGAAGAACAAGCATGTGTGTTGGTAGAGTAAGAAACTTTTGCTGGCACTAAAACACATATATACATCTCGAAACACATGAATGTGTTCCCAACCAGGAAAAAAAACAATGAAAACTTTCAAAAGGTCAACCAGATTTGATTATCATCATTTATGATCGCATGCGTAGTCATCGAGGAGTAGTCTGTGAGTTAAAAATAAATCAGGAAGTCAGTTCTTCACTGTTGCAAGTAAATAAAATTTCTTCCTCTCTCTCAAAAATATGTTTGAGACCATATATCTTCCTCAATATCAGAATAATTCTGTTCACATAAAACACAATGACACCACTGTCCTTCCAACAATAACACTCCACTTTCAAATCCTTTTCATGACCATCAAAATACTTTGCATGGTTTGCCATTGAGATTTTGTGATGGTTTATCAATCAAAAAGCCGTGCTTCAATTAGGATTTCATCATCATCATCATTGTTAGGGACAACCAAATTGATATAAAGATTCCAAGTAGTAATACAACTACAAATAGCACACAAATTGCAAACAATATACGCACCAAACCAGCTATATAAAATGCATTTACCGTGCGATGTTTCACATCCTATTACAGAAAAATACCGAACAGCAGTGCGGGCGCTGTCAGGGGCGGAACCAGGATTATGACATTGGGGGGGCCGAATTTTTTTTTTTTTTGGAAATGAAGGGTTAAATATAATTTTGGGGGGGCCGAAATGTAATTTTTTATATAATTTTTAATTTTTAATTTTTTTTATACCTAGGTTTTAAAATTTTTTGAAATTTTTGGGGGGGCCCGGGCCCTCCCCGGCCCCCACCTGGTTCCGCCCCTGGGCGCTGTGTGTAGAAATGAAAATAAATTAAATCAGAAACATGAAAGCAAAACAAGCTCAATATGATTTTTAGCTCCTAGAGATTCCTGAATTTAATTCAAAGTTGAAAAAGACACTCCAGCTGTTTAAATGCTTGTGAAACAGCATTCCCTCACGCGTGGGATGTGCTGGAATGTGGAAGACTTTACGGTCAAAGCTCGGTAACCATAGAAATACTAAAAACTAAAACAAGCATTCGGATGCCACTACAACAGATATCAGTGATAAGGCCTAATCAACAGTTACACACTTATCATCCATGTGAGTGTTGATTTGAAAAAGGGTGAAGTTCAACCGTGAAATCAATGAAAGCCCCAAATTTCAACCGTCTGCTCTGCTCCCTTTCCAGTACAATTCACCAAAAGGGTTGCTTGCTTCATGTTCCCAAAACCCATCAATTCTGATGAGAAATACATAGTTCTACTAAATAACTAAGCCAAATGACATCAAAGCTTAAAAAGGCCCTTGCCAACTTTTTCCTCTATCGCAAGAGGAGAATAACACCATCTGCCCAGAAACCTATTCAGAAGCCAATACCCAATGCAAGACATAGTCGGGTCTATAATACGTAAGACCCTTACAATTAGAACTTTGGAATAATGCAATTTACTTGCTAAAATGTGTAGATTTAAAAAGTGCTCTGCATTATCACCAAAATACTTATTCTGCAGCTCTTATTCCTCATTTATTTTCTATCACGGGTCTCCCCAAGTGAACCCCCAATTTTAGTTAGACATCTCCGTAGTTGCTTGACCACCTGTGCCTAGAACCAAAGGATGCTAACTAAGATACTCCCCATCCCATTGGACCATGCTGCCCAAGTTCATCTTCTTAATCATCCATGTTGACGCTGTGTAACTTCAATACCTTAAAATGGTGAACTTGCAAGATTCACACCATGCTTTGGGCTAATATTTGGAGCCATCGTAATCCTTGAAACTTGTGGGTATTGTGGTCAAGGGCTTAGAAAGTGTTTACCCCCCAGAAAAAAGAGATGTGAATTAACAAAAAGAAAAACAGTCTTGATGAAGAATTCCGTAATAGAACTACATTCGTACATCATTTCTAACCAGGGAAGAAAATGAAAGTATACTCCAGGATAGTATAACTGCATGATTGAAAAGTCAATCAGTATGGAAAATGTAGCCTGGAAACAAGTTCAAGATGGGGAATATACACTCAAGGATACAGATCAGATGCTGCTGAAAATAGTAGCACGAGTGAAGAGTAATTTACAACTAAACTGTACTAGTTTCCAAAAGCTGCTTTTTGTAATAATGCAAAGCGTCCGGACTGACTTACAAGCACCTCAACTAATCTGGACCAATCATGCTGTCCACCAGCATGGACCCAATTAAAGCCAGAGCAAAGCTCTGGACTGGCCCCAATGTTGTTTCCATGAAGTAATGCCCTCTTCGTGAATTTCAAAACGATATTGCACAGGAGATCATCCATCTGCCAACAGCTACACTAACTAAACCATACATTAACGTCCACGCGATCCTCCACTATCAAATGCAGGTCCACACATTGCAAAACAGCAGTTACAGCCAAAACGAAAGCTATTGCGCAATCAATTCAACAACAAAAAACCCAAATTGAATAAACCCGAAACAAGTTATGAAACACCCAAATAGAACATAAGTTGCAGCTAGAAAAATCAAACTCCAAAGCCAACCGAAAATCTATTCAAGAAGAAAACAGGATATACGTACCCGAAATCACTCGTTCGATCTGCAAAGGTTCTATTTTAAACTGACCCACCACGATTCAGTGACATACAGTGGTCTGTACACATAAGGCATACAAAATACTTCAACTTTATGCATACAAAAACGCCAATATGTAATCCTATGCATATGTTGATGTTCAGAGACAGAGGAGAGGAATAGAGAGATCGGGAGAGAGAGAGAGAGTAAACGGAAAGGGCTAGATTCAAGGATTTCGGCTGTCTGGAGAGAGAGAGAGAGAGGAGGAAGCGTCAAGTTGCCGGCAGGTGGTAATGGGCAAGGAAGCTTCCGCGAAGTAGAGCTCTGAAGTAAATAATTTTGATTTGATTAATCCAATCTAGTAATATTCTGCTATAAATAGTACTAGAATATTAGTAGCTAGATAAGGGGGAATTGCTATTTTGGATTGCTTTAATAGATTTTTTTCACTCAATTTGAGCTTACTTTTTTTATTCCATTATTTTTTGGTTCTTGCTTTTAAAAAAAATATTATAATTTTTTTTTTCTTTTGAAGAATCCAAGTTATGTTTATTTTTGTCTTTCGGCATGAATTCATGTTTCATTGGAGTGTATTATTTTATATATTTCAGCATAAATATAGATACAATAATTTATGTGTTGTCTTTTGTCACGCCCCGAATTTCGAACATAAAAATAATACATATCTTTATAGGAAAACCTCACAATTCTCATCGATAAACCCAAATATTTTATTGACAACCAATCATCCAGTCAACATGAAGTTTACAATGTACATGGCTTTAACAAAATAATAATATTTCAGATGAGTTATAAGACTCAACATGCAATCTATGCGTAGTCCTCCAGAATGATGCATCATCTCATGCACTCCAAGCTCTCCATGCTAAACTCCGAGAGGATACCTGAAAGGGATAGGGTGAGCTACACAGCCCAGTAGGAAAGTCTACACAGATATTATGAACATATGAAATGAAATGACATGCCACCCAATACTCAACAATCACATAAGTATGAACTTGCACTTTATATCTTAAGTTAGACATGCACAACCCTTCCACACGTTTCCTCACCAACCCACCCATTGCTCTCTCAATATCCACCCAAGACTTCCAGATCTCATCATCAAATCGTTATCATCCATTCCTTACATAAACTTAGGACATTGTCGTGCTAAGTATTTTCACATTTCTCAATTCTCACTACTCGTATCGATTCGAAGATTATCTCTCCAACCAGTACCTCACCCCACGGTGGCTAGAAAACATCGAAAGATAACTGGCACGTATCCGAATGGAAGCCAAACAATATTCAGATTTGACAACCACTTCTCCCACCAGAGACTAATCATGTTAAGATTCACCTAGCATATCTCCATCCGGAGGCTAGTCAAAGCTAGTACACATTTCCCCTTTAATTTCTTTCATTCACACTTTACCATCCCATGTCCAAGGTCACACAAGAACGGTCTATCAATCCCATGCGGTTCAGCAAGTCAAAGGAGACAACACTCTACAATATCCACACGATTATCCGTTCTAACAATAAAGAAAAGGAACGCCAAAGCACGTAATAGCAGCCGTGCACCACACGTCATTCGCCGGCACACTAACATCACTTTCAAACCGAATCCTCATCACCCGTTTCACAATCAAGTCGTTCCGTTAGAACTTATTATCAACTCACACAAGCGTGTCAATCTCGACAGACAAGGCACATCAACCTACTGGCCCGTCAACCACACTCTACTCCGAACCCCAATCATTCTAAAGTCTCAAGGCACTCCAAGGTTTCTCATCCTTCCACGGAACCAAAGAACCCTTCACGACACTACGACATAGTAGATCACTTCTAGACATGATAACAAGGGGCATAAGCTCAAGGAAGAAGATTCTCTCCCACGAATATCTCACAACCCGATTCAACCCTCAGTCAATGGTATGGTACCTCGCAAGCAAGTCTAAGCCTAAGGATAGGTAGACAACTTTCCCATGAGGGGCACAAGGGTGATAGTAGTCTCGATGCAGGTTCACCTCAATACAAGGGTATACTTGTAACCCGTCAAAATGCGGTTCACATCCAACTCTAACATTACCCGATAACTTCACAAAATATAAGATCCCTTCCCAATAACACATCATTGCTACTGGCTTAAAGCTCTAACATAACTTACATCTCGTAGGTCAAACATTGTCCTTACCCGATTCCCGACTCAACCCCAACCATCCTCAAAGTGTCATTGAATTCCTCCAATCCCTCATGGTCCATTGTATAATTTCTTCCAATCAAAGGTCATACCGAACAAGTGTCCATCGACACTCTCTAATCACGCACAACTAGCCCAAACTCATAGACTCGACGTGATGTACAAGTAATTGTGCTACGAGCCCGGTGGGAAAATCTATGCCAAGAATATATGCGCGGGAGATGCATGGCATGCACAATTATCATGGTATAACGATGCATCACTTTCATATGTCATACACCACCACACGAACGACAATCCGCCGTTCGCCAATACACATACAATAACCACCTCTCCTGATCAACCCATCACTCACATCCAATGCCAGACGAATATAAACACACAAGTCAAGATAGTTCATACACTAGCACTTCTCCCAACGGAAGCTAGGCAATGCCGATTCATGGCGTCTCCTCGCACATTCCCATCCGGGAACTAGTCTCATTGTTCGCCTAGCGCATTCCCATCGGGGTGCTAGTCTCACTGTCCGCCTAGCGCAATCCCATCCGGGTACTAGTTTCACTGTCCGCCTAGCACAATCCCATCCGGGTACTAGTTTCACTGTCCGCCTAGCACAATCCCATCCGGGTACTAGTTTCATTATCCGCCTAGCACATTCCCATTCCGGGTACTAGTCTTGTTGTCCGCCTAGCACATTCCCATTCCGGGTACTAGTCTCATTGTCCTTTCATTCCCAACAACATATGACAAGTCAAAATCCATATCACGTTCAATAATTTCATTCATACACAACCAATTCCAAATAACCTATTTTCGTATCAAAACACCAAATAACGGCATTCCACAGTATAATACGTAACAAAAATGAACTCAGCACGCAAAACAACCGGCCGCCCGGTCACCGTCCGGTCCCGTCCGGACGCCGGGCCGACTCCGTCCGGACGCCAGGCTTCCCCGTCCGGACGCCCATTCTACCACCTCTCTGTCCAAAATCCTGGGCCATCCGTCCGGACGCCCCTGGGTCCCGTCCGGACGCCCGAGCGCGATCTGCAGAAAACTGCGCGATCGCAGATTTCGCATTTGGGCCAAAACCTTCGAATATATCAAAACTACCACGAAATAGACATCAATGCACGTCATATATACATAATACAAGGTAGAAATCCCTACCTCAAGCTTCAAATGTTGGATTTGAGCAAAGGGGTTGAAAGCCCTAGCTTGGTTGAGCTTCCAAGCTTCAAATCCGCACCTCCCGGATACCAAATCACGATCCGTCTTCGAATCCTTGTCAAGCACGATGCAATCATCCTATATCTCCGGGGAATTTGAAAATGGTGGCGTGGATGGGTGGAGATGGTAGAGAGAGGAGAGAGCCATGGTTAGAGAGAGAGTGAGAAGGGGAGAATGGGTCATCCTCTCCTATACCCCCATTAAAAATCTGATTTTTAAACCCAAAGGGGCTCCCACGTAATAAGTCACGTAACAAGACGCGCGCGAAATAAAACAAGAGGCTCCGGGCTCGGGTCTTATGGTTATAATCCGATTCATAATACACTTATTTAACTTTATTTATCCAAAATAAACTCTCAAATAATTATTTTAAAAACTCGGATTTCCCGGGTCCTTACATCTTTCAGCGTGACTTCGTAATTTTTGTTATTCTATTCACGAGAATAAATTGGCTTGAGGTCAAAATACCCATTTTTAGAGAGCCAAGTTGTGCAATTAGAGTAGCTCGGAGAGTTAAAACTTAGTGAGTCAAGTCATGAAAATAATAATTTATAACCTATTCTTAGTTGAAGTAGAAAATAATTATTATTGGCCTTTGAAATATAAATTATTAAAATGTTAAACAAAAAATTTATGTATCTCTTGTAAACGTGTTGTATTTACTTACTAAGCATGTTTTACCAATTGTGGACACTTACGAAGCACTTCCGAAGCAACGCGAGTCAACCAAGTGTGCCCACAAACATCTTCAAAGAATGATTTTTGTGTTACGCCCATTTGTCACCAACTCTCAATTATTTTGACGGGCCAAACAGGTTTGGCATATTTTTAAAAAAAAAAAAATTAGGAACATAAATTATTCGCGCACATTTGGATACATATGTCTTCGAAAACTATCGGATGTATGCGAATTTATAATTATGCGAGTCCCACGTGAATCTGACGTCCCGGATATATCTGTGTCTGAATGTACACGAATAATTTGTGTTTTTGTTTTACTTGAGACCCAATGGTTAGTGTAAGTTGTGGGTAGAGTCCATATCCTCTCATTGAGTGAGGACAGCCCAAAAAGAGGACAAATGATCATACTGGAGCCCACAAACAATGGGACGGCCCACTAGAATGAGGATGGGCTTAATTATAGGATCCAGAGCCCCAAACTACTTTGCTTAAGCCTAATTAATTACTACAATAAGCCTAAGGCCGGCCCTGAATTTATGGTGCAAGAGCCTGGAGAGAAAGCCCATTACAAACTCACCATTTGAAAGTTCAAAGCACTACACAATGAGACATGGAAATTCTGTTGTGTATAATTCACAACAGTGTGTGTTGTGAATTAAAACAATACTGTTTTTGGACAAAATGCTTCTCAAAAATTATTTGAATATTGTCCAACTGTTTGGATAATATTCTACGTCGTTAAAATGACAATGTTTTGACACGCAATACATTTTGTTATGCATTATACATAATAGAGTCTCAAGCCCGTACACAACATAGAGCGGAAAACAGTAGGCAATGATTTTATGTTTGGATTTTAACAAATGCACTTTTTGTTCGAAGGATGATAATCGGTTAGAGATGGATAGCATGCATAGAGGTTAAGGCTCGAGACTTAAGAGTTTGTTTCTTTTTGAGTTTCAAGTTTGAAATCTCCTGAGTAATATTAAAAAGTCTAATTGTGGTAGTCCATACGGACTCTCACCTTAGCTTTAATGGAGATATGTAGATTGACCCACACACCTTTAATTATATATATAATATAAAAAAAGTGTGTACTTTAGCTATCATGAAGCATCTACATGAAAACACAATAATTTTCATTTGAATGGTTTGAAAGAAGAGGGAGTGCTTTCTCATATATTGTGGAATTAATCTGACCGAACTGGGTCTGATGAAACAAAATAGAAATCTCAATAAAGAATTAGAATTTGGAAGGGTCGGAAAAAATCAATCTGACAAAGAGGTTGAGCAGTAGTGAGTGCGCGATAGCGGAGGTAGATGCATTTCATTCTCTTCGAATCTTATCTTTGATTGTTTTTTATGAAGTCACATTAGAAGCTAGTGTTTGTTATCTAAGAATATCTAAGAATTGCTTCCTGGATCTCATCAGAAATATTTGATGCTTCTTAGCACTTGTTTGGCGTCCGTAAAGTCATCAGATAAACTACCAAGGAGCACACAAGGACAAACATATAGGATTACACTTGGTTGCTGTAAACGACGACTTTAAGCATTTCACCCACACGAAAGTGAGGAATAAAACCCAACAATTAAGTTTTCAATTTGGAGTGACTCAACTTTCTTGAGAAACAATTGAATTAAAGGACCGAATACCGAAATTGAAAAAAGAGATACGAATTTCTCATATTTTGCAGCGCGCGACCTCTTACAAAACTTGCAAGATTTAATAAAAGCAAAATGCCTATATTTTTCTTACTTCGTGAAACATTAAGACAATTAGTGTCCCTCAAAACACATTGGAAGAAAATACATTGATATGATGATATCCCCATGGTATAATCATGTCTTTTTTCATCAAAATAAGAACCCCAAGTGGCTGATTCTTTTTTTGTTGTCTCACCTAATAATTTACAGAGGGATAAGTGGTAACTTTTCCGGTAGTCCATAAACACAAAATATTCGTGCATATTCAGACACAGATCTGTTTTAAATCGCCGGATATATGTGAGATTTTTCATAATCACACAAACTCCACGTGCATCCGACGATTCAGAACACATTTTTTATGATCTTTCCCCCACGAATCACAGCCTTTGTAAAATCATATGTAACACTTTTTCACTTTCCAAAAAAAGGGAAACTTGATAAAGATGTCTCTGTCCCATGGGATACAGAGATCCTATACAAAATCCGACCAAATCTACACATTTTCTAACTTTTGGTCCAGTAAGAATATTACCCAATACCCATAGACGTGCTCTCTCTCTCTCTCTCTCTCTCTCTCTCTATATATATATATATATATATCACAAACAGATAGACATTGGCAAGGGTAAAAGAGGAGGGAATTCTGGAGAATACCAAAAGAACAGTGAAAGCCCAGCCTCCAAAGGTACCGTACAAAAGGGAAGACAAAACCCAAAGTGAAAAAGGAATATATGCATCAGCTTTACCTCTTTTTTTTTTCCCACCAAAGTTACGGCTTTGTTATGATAGAGAGAGAGAGAGGAGAGAGAGAGATTCATGCACTAAAGTGTAGATACAGATATACAAAAACAACCTTCCTCTATAGATTGTTTTTGGGTTGAAAATTCACCGCGGTCTTGTGATCATGTGTTTTTAAGTTCAAAAAGTCTAGGAACGCATATTTTTCGGATATATTCGGATATAGATGTGTCTGAAATCGTTGGATACATATAGAGCTCGATGCATCAAACGGTTTTAAACACATGATGTGTATCCAGATGTGTTTCGGAATATATGTGTTCATAAAATTACTCTTTTAAGTTTTTAACCCTCAAGAGAAGTAAAATCTTGAATTGTAAGATAATTTGCTTCCCTTTCCATTGATATGTCGCGTCTTGTCATAATTTGTCTTGGAAGAGGCTCAACTACTACGCCGATGGGCTAGACCGAAAGCCCGATGTGGTTATCACAGTCTTTCGCAATCAATCCACTTCTTAGGCGCACGTAATTATGTGGACCGGGCTACTCGATCTGCATGATCCGAAAAACATGGATATACCCGTATTCCACATGTCGTCTAGGTGGATGGGTTCCGACACGTGGTGTTTGACCTAACGTTTGACATTTCATGCATGATGTCAATAGTAGTAATTGTTATTTTTGAAGTCATTAAAAGCGTGATCCGCAAATACTAGCTTGGAGTTCAAGCTAGGTTCGATTATATAAGCTAAATGGACCAGGGGTACTTGCTGTGCGTAGTGCACAATAGCGTGTGCTGCATGGCAAAACGACGTCGTTTTGGCGCACAAAAAATTGTCTGAAAATTTGTGATAATTTTTTGTGCGCCAAAACGATGTCGTTTTTGTGGGTAGCACACAGCACACTCCGTTGTGTGCAATGCACAGTAGGATCTTTCATTCCGAGGTAAACGAAGGCTTAAAAGGATCGCTTTCATACGTCGAGAGCTATTGGTTCAAATCTAATAATAGGTAAAACCGACCGAAGCTCTTAGTAAAAATTAATTATTTTGCCTTTTTGAAATTCATTACATACTGTCGTTATCACGAACTAAGGCGTGGTGGGAGGGTTTTACACATTGTTCACAATGTTTGGATATATTAATCATAGGAAAGAGAAAATTATGTAACATTTGATGTGAAAGCAATATATATGAATTTTACACATTATTAAGGACTCAAAATTCCAACTTTAAGCCCCCTAACCTTTTACACATGGTTGCAATTGATTTACAAAACCGCAAGTCTACGAACACATTCTTCGTGTACAGATTTAAATACAGATATGTTCGAAACTGTTAGATGTACGTTGGATTAACGTTATTTTGAAAGAATCAACGTCTATTCAACGATTCCGAACGCATCTCTGTCCAAATCTATACACAAAATGATTTGTTAGTAGACTTTTCATTTACAAAATGCTTGTAAACCGCGTTATTTTCAATGCAAAAATATCAAAAACTCAAAAGAGTCGACGGGGTCTGTAGAAGTTGTGGAGCACGTTGTTTAATTTGATACAACGCATAAAACCTTATCCGCCATTGACATGTGAACAACAAAACGTGTTCTCGAAGGGGAAGCTGGTATTGACTTTCATACCGATATTGCTTGACTATCGTCAGCTTGGCCGTAGCACTAACCCTAATTATGTGCTTAGAGCCTCCAATGAAAATACTAGTTGGGATTAGCAAAATCTTTTAAAAAAATAAAAAATTGTCATGGGTAGCATTATTGGGTTAGTAAATTAAATTAAAAAAATTATAGCTGTTGACATATAAACCATTTTAAAAAAATGGCTCAAATCTAGACAGCCACAAATTAAACCATTTAAATATTCACAATTAACACCTAACAACATTAGTGGGTGGTACAATAAATTAATAACCTGTGCATGAATTCATAATCCTAGTTTTTATTTATTTATTGACAAATAATGTTAGTCCGTTTCAGATTACTACGAGGATCAAATTTTTTTTCCTATAAGAATCGAACCCTTAACCTCACACATTGAAGACAGACTACAAAACTATTAGATGATCAAACCCGAGAGTTGAGTTTAGAATTGAGTTGATGCAATCATAAGAGTCGAACCTTAAACTTCACACATCCAAAACATACTACAAAAGTATCACTGGACCAAATTCAGAATTCAATCGATGCAACCATAAGAATCGATTTCCCTAAACCTCACACACTGAAGACAGATTACAAGACCATTAGATGAAACTCGGGGGTCGAATAAAGAATTGAGTTGATGCAACCATATGAGTCGAATCTTAAACCTCAACACATCCAAGACAAACCACAAGAGTATCACTGAACTGAATCGAGGGTCGAATTTAGTTCAATCAATGCAACCATAAGAATCGATTTTTCTAATCTTCACATATTTAAAACAGACTACAAGACGACTGGATGAAATCCGATGATCGAATTCAAAATTGAGTTGATGCAACCATAAAAGTTCAACCTTAAACCTCACCACATCCAAGACAGAATGCTAGAGTATCACTAGACCTAATCCGAGAGTCGAATTCAGAATTCAATTGATGCAACCATAAGAGTCGAACCTTAAACCTCACATAATATTGAAGACAGACTACGTACGAAAATATCACCGGATGAAACCCGAGGGTCGAATTCAGAATTGAGTTGATGCAATAAGATCAAAAGCTAGAGTCCAAAAATTAGAATCACAGCTGGGAAATGTTGATTGAGAGCTGCCTCTCTGACTATTTTCCCTCGAGGATCATTCTCTTCACCAACCAATTAAAAATCTCAACGCTTCCATTTGTGTTCTCATCAGTTCACACTATGAATCTCTTAATTAGCTAAGAAATAGAACATATATACACACACAAATGTATACATATTCTAGTTGTAAGAGTTCGGATTGAACCGGTATTCATACTGATTTGATTCGAGCTCTCTTAGAATTATTTACTCAATGAGAATTCTCAATATTATGCATCGAACCTCCACGCTCTTTAACACGAGATTTTTAGTCTCGTGTGTTTACCATTTCACCGTCAGTATATACGCATCGGCCTCTAGTGTGTGTGTGTATGTGTGTGTATATATATATTCCAATACCGATTCGATTTGAGCTTTATTATTGAATTGCTCATTGAATGAGTATTCTCGATATTATGACTTGAAGAAGACTTGAACCTCCACGTTTTTTAGGATGATATTTTGATTCTCGAGTTTATACCATTTCAGCATTTAGATATCTTGATAGTGAATTGTATTCCACGAATATAACATCTATCTATTATATATGATGAAAATTCATCAAAATTGTTATAGTCTAAATACTTATAAATCCGATACTGTCGATGTCTAATACTAATAGCTTTAATAGTAATGGCTAGATCTCCAAAGAGTTAGTGGTTTAGTTTCTTTTCTTTCATTGCTGACCGTGCAGGATATGTAATGCGAATCATGCGATGTAGAGAAAGAGAGAGATAGAGACGGGTTAATTTTATACGATTGTTAGGTTAAAATTTATCTTGGTTGGAAGGATAATAGATTTTCTACTTTTTATAACTTTTCAAAAAACCTTACTATGAGAGGAAGAAATTTATTTTAATTTTGCTCTTGAGCTTATCTTCTGTACTACACACAGGGCCGGCCCCGGGGTAAGCCTTACAAGCCCCCAGGCTCAGGCAACCTTCGGCGCAGGACAATAATTTTTTTAATATATAAATATAGAAATTCGTCGAAAAAATTATTATTAATACTAATGGACAACCAAACTGAGGTCAGACTTGTGCAATCCAAATGTCGGGACTGGCGCTAACTACATGCACGCGCTAACTACACGTGCTTATTATAATATATATATGAATTATATATGTAAATTTAGGGGGAGAGAGAGAGAGAGAGAGAGAGAGAGAGAGAGAGAGAGAGAGAGAAGTAGTTGAAGATGCCGCCAAAGCATATGCAAGAGCACGAGCTCATATAAACATATTGTTCGACAGTTGCCTCGTTTTACTCCGACACAGACCCGGAACCACTGGGTCGCACTCCATATTTTTTTGTTTGGTTTCTCTTGATTGGAGATGGTTTCCAGTTGAAGATAACTTGCTTACACTCGTAGTAGCGTACGTTGGCAGCAAAAAAATAGGCATTGGAAGTGCATTGGCTGTATCGGTGTGATGGTATACAATAAAGTTATCGATCTCGTAACGTCGAGAGTACTAATTTTGTTACTAGTACGATACGTATATCGGTGCGCACTGATGTACTGTTTTGAATTTATTGTTAAAACTAATATGTATTTTTTAAATAATATTTTTAACAAAAAATCACATTAGATATATAAAATAAGTCTCACAACTTAAAAATAAATCACAAAACATAAAAAAGAATAATTTTAGTTTCAATTTATATCTAATTACCTAAAAACTATTAGTTGAATTTTTTTTTACAAAAAAAATTGGATCGGTACGGTACCGATCGGTATTGGCCGAAACGAACCGGAATAGCCCGAAACGGGCCGGAACAGGCTGATCTAATGGCCAGGACACTACATCGGTGGTCCGGTACTACTACAAGAACGTAACAGGCAGTACGGTATGGGATAAACAACTATGGTATACAGGTAGCTCTATAGCAAATTTTGTTACTAGTTACAAGTTTCTTTCTTATCGTACAAGAGACGGTCAAAAAAGATATGAAATTTTGTAAATAACTCAATGAGTGCTTTTTAAGAGAAAGAAGAAAATAAAATAAGAATAATCGTGCCGATGGTTGGGTCTGATCTTTTTTACGTTAGAGTTTATCATCTTCCCATCTCTAAAATGGTAGAATTGTAGCCCTTGAAATTTGCACGGTGGACGAGATACCATAATGACGAGTCTGAGCGGGTAGGCAAAATTAATGAGCAAAAATCCAAACTGAATTGGGACATTGATCATTTGAGCATAGATTTGATCGGTCTCAATTTTTTGAAGAAATTGTGATTTTTGGTTCGGTCTCGATTACTTGAAATTTCACCCGACTCCAACCAAAATCGAAATATTGTAAATTCAAACCGAATTGAGACGAATGAGTGTTAAGTTTTTAGTGATCTAGGATTAGTCTCTTGTGGCCCAAAATAGGAGCAATGCTACACACACAATCTTTCGTGTACAGATTCGGACACAATTGTGTTTGAAATTGTTGGATGCACGTAAGCCCTCATTATTTTATGGACTTTACATGCATCCAATAGTTCTGGATACAATTGTGTATGATCTATGCAAGAAGGTTGTGTGTACAAATTTTTTCAAATAGAAGAGCTTTGGGACTCCAGCTCATTTAATAGTAATGTTGAATTATGTACCTACCAATAGAACACACAATAGGAATCAAAAGTGGCCAACAAAGAACCAAGGTCTTGTTGTGTTGTGTTGCGCATTAAAATGGTACCGTTTTGGTAGAATTTGAACCAACGACTAATCGATTAACAACTGATCGCCCCGAGCTACCGAGGAACAAACAGAAGATCATCCTAAGGTTGCCTAAATACTTTCCAACTATTGCACCACTATGTGTCAACATTTTGGTGGTCAAAACGACACTATTTTAATGTGTAGAACACTCTGTTGTCCGTTGTGCACAACAAGGTCCTCGAGTCCGTCCAAGAAGGAAACATTCACCCTTTAGCTAATTAGACAGGATTTCTACTATCAACAAAAGAACTTCATACGCAGGCTAAGAATCAAATTTGAACATGTTGTGCTTGCTGCGCGTTAAATCGGTACCGTTTTATAAGATTCAAACCTATGAACAATTAATCAAAGGCATACAATGTTGTGTGATGTTTCAACAGAGTTTGCGTATCTGTCCAACAAAGGAACATTCACCCTTTAGCTAATCAAAAAGTCCAAAGACACAAGTGTGTCCGGAATCGTTGGATGCATGTAGAACCCTTAAAGACCCTTTAACTAATCAAAGATCCCATGTGCATCCAATAGTTCTGAACACATCTATGTCCGAATGTGTCTAGATAATTTGTGTTTCTAGCATTACTCCTAGCTAATTAGATTGGATTTCTACTATCAACAAAAGAATGATGAGTATATAATGATGTACAATAATCCACATTTGCGACACTGAAAGGGGAAAGATTCATGCATCAATCCTGCCAAAGGCAATCTAATAAATCCACCAATTTGAGTACGAAAAAATTTAGAAACACAAATTATTCGTGCACATTCAAATGCATATGTGTACACGTGTGGTTCTCTATAATCATGCAAGCTCTATGTGCATATGAATACCTTATTTTTGATATGTCCAAAAAGTTGATCATATGAAGAAAAAGAAGCATGAATTCGTGTCAGTCTCTGGTAATATGTCCAAAAGGTTGATACTATATCTAAAAATACACTAGCTTGCACCAACATCCTAAGATTGAAACCAATGTAAGTATTTGCAATTGCAAGACCCAATATAGTGAGTTGAAATGGAAAATGAAAAAAAGTTTATATTGGGTAAAATGAGGAGATGGTGTTAGTTGTGTCGCACATTGAGAATTTAGATGTGCACGTGTATTTCCCTTGCCCTTTCTTGGTGCGACACTCCGACCTCTACCAATTGGGATTCCCCTCCCTCTTCCCCTGCCCATATTGCCTCCACCATCCCTAACAGGACCCCGTTTGTGCGTCTTTTTGTTATAACCAAAACTTTTACACCACGTGCATCTAAGTGTCTGTGATTGTTTGGATTGACTAGTACCAGCTGGTGCCTCATCGAGGCCTCTTTTCTTACTTTTCTTAGGCTTGTCTCTCTGTCTCCGTAGAGATGGAGGCAATAAAGGTTCTCAAGGAATAGGTTTCCACATGGAATGATTATGGGATAGATCATCCTATCGTATGACTTAAGGTGCAACTTTTTATAATAATATGTATGAATAAAGTCCTCAATCTTCAACCAATCATATGTGATTGTTGCCAAAGCATATTTGCAAGGCAGTTCTGATATTTCCCACACCCTGCACACACAGTGCATAAATTTACAATGTAGCCCATTCCATTTTCCCTAATCTCGCCCACATCACCCCCGAAAAAGATTATTATTTAGATTTTGGTGGGAATTGGGGGAGACGTTGCTATCGGAAAGGGGAAAAAATCTTGATTCCACTAAATCCACGCTCATTTGATGAGCATGTGATATGATTTTGTAATATAAGTGGACTTTAAAAAATTTAAAAAATAAAGAGTTATTCGTGTAATTTCGATATAATTTGTTAAAAATTCCGTAAGCATACATATAGTCTCATAACGGATTTTGTTATCGATAACAAGTTTCTTTTTTACTTGACGGGAGGCGGCCGGAAAAGATTAAAGATTCCATAAGTAATTTAGTGAGAACCTTCTAAGAAGAAGAAGAAAATAAAATAAAAACAATCGTGCCAATTGTTGGGTCAATTCTTTTTTACGTTAAAATTTATCATCTTCCCATCTCCTCTAAAATGGTAGAACCAATGTTCACTAAAAAATACAGTCCCTGAAATTTGTATGGTGGGCGAGATACCATGACGACGCGTCTAAATGAGCAGGCGAAATGGATGAGCAAAAAGTGTCATGAAATGGGAAATATATTGAGTTGCATGTAATAATCATTGAGCGGCATGAAAGCTACTATTACTTGCCTAGAGATTGATCCTTCTTCTGTCCTTGTTGACCTTGGCATACTTACAAATTCCACACACACACAAAAGAATCGAACAAAGAGATGAACATCAACAAGCCGAGGTATTGGATTTGCTACGCTCTACTTCTGAGAAAATAAAATAATAAAGTTCTACACTCGTAAAAAAGGTCATTTCGAGAGATTTTTGAAAGTTCCTCCTACCATATCCCCTAAAGTCATTCTTAGTTAGGAAAATAGAACTATAATATTTTCTAACACCACACATTTATTCGATAATTTGTTGTAATCTCTTTCCTTTCCCATAAATTTAGTTTACTTGATTCTACAAAAAACTAAAAAATTTCTCACCTAGTGCCCAACCTAATTTGATGACAATGACAACAAAAATATCAATTTGAAAGCACCATTTGCAAGAAAATGACAATGACAAAGAAAACCAATTAAGAACTTCATAGACAGGATAAGAATAAAATTTGAACCTTTTGTGCCATGGTGAGTGTTAAAACAGTACCGTTTTAGTAAAGATACAAACCCCACGACCAATCATGGAAAATCACCCAAACACTGTCTTGTTCAAATACTGTCCAAATATTGACCCATTGTTTCAACAACATTTGATAGTTACAACGACACACAAAAATCACCCTTTTATGTGTTGTGCACAATAAGGTCTCGTTTAGCATTTTGATGGTTAAAATGATATTGTTTTGGCCCGCAGGCAGAACAACCTCTTATGTGATGTGCACACAAGAATCCCGTGTAACACTTTTGATGATTAAAAGGACAATGTTCTTGGCGCATAGAACACCCTTTTACGCGCTTTGCACAATAGGGTCCTTGAATCCATCCAAGAAGGAAACATTCACCCTTTAGCTAATTAGATTGGATATCTACCCGTGTAACATTTTTGATGATTAAAAGGACAATGTTCTTGGCGCATAGAACGCCCTTTTACGCGCTTTGCACAATAGGGTCCTTGAATCCGTTCAAGAAGGAAACATTCACCCTTTAGCTAATTAGATTGGATATCTACCATCAACAAAACAATGATGAATACACAATGAAGTACATAAATCCACCATTTTCATCACTTGAGTAAGAGAAGATAAAAAGTAGTATCTATGAGGATGAAACTAGAAGAGGAAAGATTCATGCATTAATCCTGCAAAAGGCAATCTAATAAATCCACCAAATTTGGGAGGAGATGAGCTGTTCATGATTCAAAAACTTGCTAGATTCTTATAGCAAATTAACCAAAACTAGTAAACAAGTTCAATTTTTGCCAGAAATTCAATCCCCAAATCCCCTTTTTCTGGATAATGATTATCATTAGACAAGATTGATTGACTGATTGATTTGGAACTGAATGCCAACAGATTTCATGAATTTCCCCAAATACTTCTCTAAGAAACAGCTTACAGGATGATATGGAAGTTACACAATTTGATGAAAACCCAGAAAAAAAACGAAGGAATCAGGAAGAAGAAAAGTATCGACGCGGAGGAAGTAGTTGGTGAGGCTGATGAACCTGGTTGTTGTGATTGGCAGCGGAGGCGGAGGCAGAGGCGGCTGCGGCGGTGGTGTTCTGTATTATAAAAGGGTGGCGGAGCAATTGGGCGGCAGTCCACCTCCTTGCCGGATCCCTCTGTAAACAACACCCGATGAAGTCACGAAACTCCCTGGACGCCGTTGGGGGAGCCTCCGGCGGCTGCGACATGCAGATCGCGCACATGAGGCTAGCCCAATCCCCCTGCCGGCCAACCGCGAACGGAAACCGACCCAAGTAGAACTCCAAAATGCTCACTCCTAAGCTCCAGATATCCCCGGCGTACCCATCGTACTTCCCGTGATTCAAATCCGTGTTGATCCGTTCCGGACTCATGTACGCAATTGTTCCCACCGACGAATTACAGGGATCCATCGTTTGTTCCAGGACTTTGGAGACTCCAAAATCCGCTATCTTCACCTGTTTTCGAGAATTGATTAGGATATTCGAGGGTTTGATGTCTCTGTGGACGATTTTACGGCGGTGGAGGTAGTAAAGCCCGGAGAGGATCTGACGAGAAATATCAGCGAGGGAGGGCTCGTGGTGGATTTGAGTTCCTTCCAGTGACCCACCATCCATGTACTCGAGGAGTACTTGGATCTCGCCGGAGTGATCGAACATGTCGTGGCACTTGACGACGTTTAGGTTGTCGACATCCCGGAGGATCTCGATTTCACGGCACATCTGGCGGCAGACAGAGTCTTCGTGGTTGCCGTAGATCACTTTCAAAGCGTAAGTCTTTCCCGAAGGACGGTGGAGGACTTTGTAGACGGTGCCTCCACTCCCGCTCCCGATTCGGTTGATCCGATCCAGGTCTGAGAAATTCAACTGCCCGCCGGACGGCAGCAGCGTTGATGAAGAGGATGATGATGGAGCTGAGCTGGGAGGTAGAGGGAGAGGAACAGCCAGAGACATGTCCCGTTGGGGGAGAGGTAGGGTGAGGTCCGGTCTTCTCCGCCGTTGCTGGCTACGATTGGCGGCGGCGGCGGCTGGCTGTGGTGGTTGAATCCCCCTCATAGTTAGCTCGAATTATTAAGAATTTTAGCAAATTGTCATTTTTGGGGGTTGTCGAATTTCTGTCAAATTTTAAAGGGTTTGGTGATATGGATTTCTTCTTCCACCCAATCCCACGCCATGGAACCAGTCTTCTTCCATGAGAGAGAGAGGGAGAGAGAGAGAGAGAGAGAAGGTTCTCGGAAGAGGAGATGGAGAAGAAGAGCAGAGGAATGAAGAGGTGTTGAGGGGGGAGAGAGAGAGAGAGTATTATTTAGATTTTAAGGAGGAGAGTGGTGGGACATGGGGGAGAGGTTGCTATCGAAAAGGGGAAAAAATCGAGATTCCAATAAATTCACGCGCATTTGAGGAGCGTGTTTATGGTTTTGTAATTTAAGTGAATTTAATAAAAATTAAAAATTAAAAATTATTCGTGCATATCTCGAACGTCTAAAAGTGTTCTTAATGAAATTTGTTTAAGACATTTCTCCATAAGATTCTATTTTTGTCGGAATGAATTTTGATAAATTTGAACCACAAAGTGTCGAGATGAACAATTGAGGTGCATTGACATGTCAACGTGCAAAATCTATCTCGTTTTCTAAGAACGTTCAAGGTAACGACATGGATGCACGACATGACATGTCGATGGGTGAAAATCCATGTCATTCTTTAAGAACGTGTAAGACAACGTAAAATACATGCACAACACGGCATGTAGATAGACAAAAGACCGTGTTGTTCCAGAAGAACGTGCAAGGCAACGTCAAGGCGTGAATGACATGGCATGTTGATGGGCAAGAAACCATGTCGTCCTCCTTAGGAACATGCAAAGCAACGTCAAAAATATATCGTGTCTTGATTGTTTAAACATATTTTTAATGAAAATTTGTATAAGATTCTATATTTATCAAAACAAATTTAAACAACTAAGTGTCGAGATGAACAATTGCGATGCATTGCTTCTTGCGATTCGAATTTGGACTAGAGGGAATTTGGATTTTCCTCTCTTGTTTAGTCATCTTTCTAAGGACACTCCGAGTTGGGTCTTGAATCGACTTGGGTTTTTATGAATAGAACAGTGTAGAAAAGCGACCATTGTACGCTATCACGATACAATTTCTATATATGAAAGATTTGATTGCTACTATCAAGGCGAAGGCTTGACTTTCGAGTCATTCTTACAATCGCTCGTGGGTCGTTTTTCATCCCTTTTGATAATCAAAATTCTTCTAATATATTCATCATGGAAAAAAGAATATAACACTAGATCAAAAGTTATATTTTCACTATAAATGTTTACTGAAAAATATATTATACTATGTCCGATCAACATAAGTTTTAATATAATTAACGCACTTGACAAGCTCAAAAAGTAATCGGTTATGATCATCAAAATAAATCCAAAAAGATTTCACAAAAAACTAAACAAGACTATCGAGTCCCTTTAAAAGAATGAAGCGGATCCCGTTTTTTACCAGTAAAAGGTATTTAACACGGGGCGACACCCTAAAAAACAAAAAAAACTCGAATGATCGTGAGAGATTTATTAGCGAATTATTAATTTTGAAGTACATATCGGGAATCATATTTAAAATTGATAAAATTATAAAGAAGATATGTGAAAATAAATCATGTGTTCAAAAAGTGTTCGAGAGTACGATCTAATAAATAAATTGATGATGTAATTTTAAACACGTTGTCATCATATATTGTTCTCACACACATATATATATACACACAAGCACGCCTACTTGCAGTTCGATGATTCGGATCTTCTTAACCTCCAATATTCAAAAGGAAAATTCACATTGAACTGGATTAGCTGTGGAAAGAATTACACCTAGATATACACTTCAACTAATCAACATAAATGGAGAAGAACTTTCTAAGCCCATCAATGTCAACCAAGTCAAGAAGTATTATCAACTCTTAGGATTTGCTTATTTCGAAAATCTCGAGTTCAAAATCTCTCAAGTAATATCAACTCTAATGAAGTCGGTCCATACTTTACCTTGACTTTAATCAAGGACCTACTAGTGAATTATGAGATTCGTTCCCCATAATTAGCCTTTAGAGTCTAATGTGAACCACCCACTATAAGTAAAACTCAATGGAAAGAAGAGCAAGTCCGGTCATTTACGCATTTTTTGTACACAGATGTATTTGGAACCGTCCGATGCACGTGAAGCTCACATCATTTAAAAGGATTTCACGTATATCGGATGATTCTAAACACATTTGTATTCGAATTTGTGCACGAAAAGAACCCAAGAGGAAAATCCAAAAAGAAAAGATTATACACCAAAGCAACAATAGAAAAAAATATCCAGGCCATCCTACCCCAGAAGGATTGGTCACCATCTGGCATCTACAAGATAGAATATGATTCACTAACAAATTTATAATTCATAATCCTCCTACAAAATCAACGTGATTTTTTGTACGAATATTTTATTCAACAAAGATGATCTCAGAATGAGCTCTCAACGATCTCAACTTGACAATTCTCTACCTTCAAATAATTCTAATTTAAAAGAGTCGGAGATTGTAAAAGAGATTATGAAATCTTCGAAACTGCTGTATCGATATTGCTTACGAATTATAATGAAAAAGATGTCTTTGGCATGACATGAGAAGTCTACAAAATAGTTTTTATAAGTCAGGAGTACACATCGATACGTATCCTTTCCTCCTAATAAATAAGTTGGTGGTAAAGATTAAACGAAAATGTTATTAACAGATTATAAAAGTGTATACCATAACTTTCTCCCATCATGTGACCAATGGTTGTCTAGGTGATTTAAAAGAAGAAGAAAACAAAATGATGTTATGGGAAACTAATACGTAAATTTTACCGTAATGAAAATTGTTATATAGGGGTCATCTGGGTAATAGAGATATGATAAAAGATTACATTTTCAAAAGTTATAGTTACATTTTGGTAATTAATAGTTTCTTGCAGATAGAAGTCGTATATAAAAGAGGACTAATTATGAACGCCTACGAGATAATTGGCATGACCGTATTTGTGTTTCTTTGCAACCTTAACGAGCAGACCGCAAAGTATTATCTTGTCTCTACGACACGTTATGTGCTACGACGTGTTCATACTTTCGCATGGCTTTGCATGTTTGTCTAATGGCTTCTCATCCTTCAGAATATTCCTAAGATCATTGCACTGATAAAATTGAAACAAGAAAGCAACCAGGCTGAAATACTACTGGGGGATTTACTTCAGTCTATAAGATGCAGTGTAGGGTTCATCCTAAGAAGAGAGAAATCCTTTTATAGGACCCCCTAATCCCTAGACATAAGTGTCGCGTGAAATGACTGTAAGAAGAACTGTAGGAACTAATCTGAGACACGCAAGTAAGCAACAGGGCTTAAATTGTATCGAGCGACGGACCCTTCTTATAAGGTGTTGTAAGCCATAGACATGGTCCCATGGATATCACTTACTGAGTCAATTCATTTTCCTGATCTAAACCCCTCTTATTCCAAAGCACTTTGGATAGACAGACCTGGGGGAGTCATGGTAGCCTTGAACAAACTAAAAAGGTTCTTTTGGTGTAGAAAAATGTAAGCCTCTTGGTGTCAATCTATATGTTGTCTAATCTAGCGGCGGGTATGAATCTATATGTTGTCTAATCTAGCGTAGTATTCAATAAGGGTATCATAGGTTGCCTAATCTAGCGTATTATTCAATAAAAGAATAGTCTTTTATGTAATTAGGGTTTTTTCAATATTCTATTTAAGCATGTACTACCCTTCATAATACTAGCGGTTGAACACACGCGATGCGTGTGCAAGTCGGTTATTAAATCAAAAATAAATAGTTATCAAATCATGGAGTTTAGTGATAAGGGTGAGTAGTTACTAAATATCTATTTACTTGTTTGCCCATGGTAGTTAAAATGAGAGTGATTTGTTTTGAGATTTTTTTAAGGGTTATTATAGGAATTTACTTTTGTGACACGGCTTCACTTTTTTGTTCATGCCAAAAAAGGTAGCCCCTTTCTATATTAGAATAGATTCATTTCAATCAATACAGAACTTCAGTATTCTTTTTGTCTTCTTAATATTCTAAGCTTAGATATCCATGTCTACTCCTAGTTCATTTGAATATTGTAAGTAGAAACCTCTTCAGAAGCCGTGAGATGCTTTTTCTCCTTCTACACCCGTAACGACGGTTACGTCTCTCTTCCTATCGGTCTAGCACAACTATTTTATTCAGCCCTCTCACTATCAGTCTAGCGGCTTCACACCTCTCCCGTATGGTCTCAACTCCATTCTTCTTGCCATTGGTCTAGCAAAACTAGTGCTTAGCTTAGCTACAACCGGAGAATCAATGTCTTGTACAAGAAGTCAAAAATCTTGGCTCTGAGCCGACCTCCCTTTTACTCCTATTTTGATCCTACTACTGAGTACCATAACTCTGAGTACCATAACTCTTCTTAATTCCTGAGTACCATAACTCTTCTTAGTATTACGACACACTCCCTTGGTTAAATTTCCCCGACTCATGAAGAAATCTGTTTGGAAACAGTGCTTGAAAGAAGGACCAATATCCACCCGACTAGAGGGACTGAAAAAGTTAATAGAGTACAAAACTTATCTTCAGCTTTACCGCATTCTTATCATTCAGAGGTAGAGGTCGAACGCGAGGTCACTAAGACTATCTCTATCTTTCTGTCAAGCTCTTCTTCTTTGCCTGGGCCAATTAACTTCATTGAGCAGAAGAACAATTGAGTCAAACTCGCATATACTACTAAGAGAAAGTTAGAAGAGAAAGTAAGTCGGCTGAAATACTAAAGGGAGCTTCATTGAATCAATAAGAAACACATATGGGCCTATATGAAGAAAGAAAGAAATCCTGCCATGCAGTTTTCAAAGAGATCAATACCAGTAGCCTACTTGTACGGGATTGAAAAATGTTCACTTCAAAGAACAAAAAATGAAAAAACATAGCCCGAGCTGGGTCGATGTCTGAGGAAGTTGTTGGTTGGTTCTTGGTTTAAACACCTCCGCACAGCCGCGGAGGTATGGGTTGCTTTAGAAAAAATTTGTGCCCAAAAGTCACAAGAACGTGAGTTCTCTCTGACTCAACAATGCAGATGCTAAAAAGGCAAGATTTTTGGTCACTTGATGACGATTTGAGCCTTGATCAAAAAAACAAATGACTATTTGGTAAGTTTCAAAGCTTGCAGTATACCTCAGTGATGTCTTCAGAGTCATCCGAACTCCTCGCATTCTCAGTTCCATAAACTGTGATTTGCATTCCTTGCATTCTCTCTCTCTCTCTCTCTCTCAATACTGATGTGCAGCTACAACAAAGCAAACCCGCAGCCGTTGTGGGCCCGACAACCGCACTCCTACGCACCTGCCTTGCACTTCACTTCTTATAAAATGAAATGCATTGCATAGTAGGGCTGCAAATCAACCCAAGTGCTTTTTAACAGACTCAACCCGTTCAAACTTGTTCAATCAAGCCAAGTGTAAGTCTTTATATCAAGCTCATTTAGAAAACTGGTCAAGCTCAAGCTAAGGTGAGCTAAGCTCAATGAAACTCGGCTCCAGTTTACATACAAAACAATATATCATTCATTTCCAAAATATCTTGTCCTCCTTATATTATTCAGATTTTGCTGTGCTGCAAGCTTCATAGAAACAATAAGATACACTTTGCGTCTTTTGGTTTAATGTCTCTTTTTAACCTTAGAAGAACTTCTTCTTTCTTTTCATCTTTCGATTTTTGAGTTTCTACATTGGCTCGAATTGACAACTTCTGCCCAATATTACATGTATGACAGAGTGTAAAAGAAGCCAAAAACAGTAGCAGTTACTCATTTCGATCAAAAGAGTTACACTTTAGACAATATATATATGATCAAGATATGTTTTTCACAGAAAGTATATGCTATGTAACCTGGGCGGTATCCTGGAGGCAGGCTTCTGTTTGGCTCTTTCATTTGTATGTCAATTAACACTTCCAATTTCAGGTGCCAAGAGAGGGTCCACTGGTGGAGACCGGGGGGCCATACGAGTATCTCCACTCTCCACAAGCTATGCATCTCTCTACCTCAACACTGTTGTTTAATGTACAGAATTTGCAAGACCAGACCTTGAAGTTCGTTCCAGGACCGACTTGCTTTTGAGTTCCGCAGGCTCCACATACCAGAGCCAACGGCTGCAGTTACATCAAAAGGTATTAATACCAATACAAAAACACACACAAACACACGGATGTAGGTTAACGGTTGTGATGCAGATCATTCTTCCATGATAGTATGATCAAGTAAGCTAGAGTCACTACTTCAGGTGATGGTCACAGAATCAGTTCTAACCGGTAAGGAATTCACAATAATCAAGCCCTTTCAGTTTTTGAATACTCAGTTTAATATGGCTGCCATCAAGGCCCAGGGTACAAACACATACCGAATAAATCCGCTTCTTCCTGTTACAAAATACCATAGAGACTATAGAGAATTAAAATAGCAAATCAAATATAAAAATGCTGTATCCACTGGAATGTGAGGTAAATACTAGTTTCCTGTGAAGGAAGCTGTCACCAAGTAAAAACAAATATATACACAAAAATACATGTATTTGCCCTTGAACATATGATATATACAGCTGGTTGACAAACCACGATTGGGATAAGCATTAATCTCAAGAGTGGATTACTATTAACCGTTAATCTGTAATAGGGAAGCATCTACATTTACCACATTTCAGATGATTCATAAGTAGTTAAGAATCAATGTCGTTGGATGGTCACAAATATCCCATACTTAGAAACTTTCTAAAAGTGCAACTTCTGATTTGGCCTTTCCACTTGGAAAGAACCAAGCATAATTTCTAGAAGGCAACTATAAAGAAAATGTCAGGTTAAGGGCACATATGGATAAGAGGAAAGCATGTTAAAACGAAGAAAGACATGATCCAAATTTCTGCCTTTCTCACTAGATCTTCTACTATTATTGTGTAATCCAGTTTGAAGAAACAATGCAACATTACCAAAACAAGCACTTAAACTATTAGACCCTTAAGAAAAAGGCTCATCAATCTCGTACTTGGATTCAACAGGTCGTAGAGAATGTAATTCCATAAGTATTGAACACTGCAGCAGGGCACGAAAGGAGAGAAAGTGAAGGAAGAATAGAAGCTTTACTTGATTGAGCAATGTACAGGTATTGCACTGCCACATCAAGTGAGCATCTGTGGTTTCTGGACTATGCGTGGATCCAACAAGGGAAGTTTGATTAGATCCATCCTCCCCTAATGCAGTCACTTTGAAGGTTTCAGATGGCCCTTCACTCTCAGAAGATTTGGACCCACACCAAACATCATCGTGCAATCTTCTTTCTGCAGCCATAGCAGCAGCTTGTATTGGGCTGAGTGCAGACATAATGCTGCTATCACCACCAATACGCTTAGGCCCAGATGGCAACAAAGCTCCACGCTGTGCTCTATTTTGAGCAGCAGCCAGAGCATTCTGCCGTAACAATGACAAAGGGGGTTGGCGGGAAAACCCACCCAAACGTTTCCCAGGAAGATCAAAACCTTGCCCAGTGCCTGTAATCCCTTTAGCCATCAGTTCTTCGCATTCCTGCACAAAAGTAGGGAGATTGCATGGCTTTGTTAACCAAAAAAAGAGTTAGTTAAGTAGCTAAAGCTAAAGATGCAGTAGAAGCTATCAGGAGGGTGTATAATTAGGTTTTACACCAGAAGGTCAATGTCGTATTGAAATAATACAAAAGAAAAATGTGTCCGATGGTTTTGAAAGAAAACCAATATGGCATTTTGGAATCTGTATCACAGCCATAGCAGGCATACCATATTACCTTTTCCTCCAGGATGTTTTAAGAATTCAAAGCCATGAATTTGGTTATAATGGAGCTCGAGAGGCAGCAGTGACGCCCAGGATGCATTATGTTTCCCTAGATCCAAGACTAAAAAGAAATGCATCCATAGCTATATGCATCAGTTCTTTGACCAATGGCCTTATTCTATAATTTCAATCTCTAAAGCGCTTTGCATGTGTGGCTGTGTACTGAAACCGATTAGGAGTAGAACTTGCATATTCATAATATGTCCGAAACCGGATGGCTGTATATATCTAGGCCAACAGCTTAAAAGCCTTAAACACAACTGCTGTGACAAAAAAAGGGAGTTGATCATTAGACGGACATAGACTTCAAGTTCAAAGTACCTAATGTCCAAAATGCTCCATTCTCAACAATACATACAGTGATGTGAGTAATCTACATTGTGGCCTTCTATCTTGGGGTGGAGTGATGGGGGAAAAAATGATAATTGTAACTGAAATTACTGAAGAATGAACATGGATAAGCCACTAACCTTTCTAATTTCATCCAAAAGGTTGTAAAAGAGAGTATTGTGAGGTCCATGTTCAATGTGACAGAGCTCATGTAGCATAGTATCAAGAATTTGATTGTAAGGGAAGAAATCCAACTCATTATTTGGCCTCCGTAATCTGAGCTTAACCTCTGCACCACCTCCTATGTTCAGCCCTAAAAGAGAGGGATTTCCAGGGCTGCAAATGAAGTTGTCCATAAGCATATTGACAAGTCATCCGGAAAAATTAAAGAGATGATGGAAGATCATAACAATTGCTACCAAAATTCAGAAAGGATCTTGACTTTCCATTTGCGTTTGCGCATTATAGGTTGCACCTGTTTCGCTATATTTTGGAGAATTTCCCTTGCCTCACTTTCTCGAAACTTCTTCAGAACCTTAATTTCCCAGACCTTATTGAGATCATTGAGATCCATGTCAATGGGCAAGATCTGATGCAAAAATTACAACCACCACAATCTGCTTACTCAAACAGTCAACCAAAGTAAGTTTGTAATCTGGTTCCTAAAAACGAGCCTTTGAAAACATAAAAGATGAAAAAAAATCACAGCCCACGCCCACGTAAAATACTACAGCAAAGGAAGAGAGAATTTGATGTCATCGGTCCACATCCTTCGAGGAGCAGAAGCAACAACAAAACAAGCTCACGAGGTGAAAGTTGCACCTCAAAGTAATCACTAATCTGGTATTGCTTCCACTCAAAACATGTAGAAGGGAGGGTGAAAAACAAGAATTCCTAAGGCCAACCATTATTGAAAGGTTATGAACAAAGACTAATATTACACAATGAAAATATGAAATCTTTTGCAGATCCCTCCTTCCCTTATGTTGTTAAAAGGCATGTTCTTCACGTCAAGTTGAAATAAGGGACACTTCTTTATTGCAGCCAATGGCTTGTTTCTCCACGCCTAATGAGACTCAGTCTCGGTGTCGCCCATCTTTCTTTTGCGAAATGCTACATCTGTCTTGCTTTTAGTTCACATAAGGAAGCTCCCTTTGCCATATATCCTACCTTCTTTAGTTACTTTAGTTACTGCGATGAGTATGAAATCTTGTGGTATACCATCTTAGAAAACTGACACTTTAGCTCAATTACAAATTCAAATTTCGGTTGACACGAGATGAATTCATTTTTGGGATACGACTATTGAAACTAGTCATACCTATATCCATATATGACCAATTTGAGCTCAAGACTTAAAAAGGGTTCCATGTGCTTCAAATATTTGATTTGCAATCATGACGACTATCAAAACCTAGGGGGGAGTGTGATAATTCAGTCCAACCCAAAATAGTTAGACAAAAGGGGAAGCTATAACAACCGAGAAGCAGAAAGAATCACGATACAAATGCAGTAAAAATTAGAACTTTGAGAAATCACTCCGCATATGTTCATACAGATATAAACAGTTCTCTACATAGATGTTAAGAAGAAAAGAAACAACACTAATTGAATATAATCTTGATATAGAGTGAGTGGGGGGTGGGGGGGGGGGGGGGGGGGGGGGGGGGTAGAGAAAGAGGGATAAGGATTAGGATAGCACCTGAAGATCAAATTTTGCGATGAAACTGGACTTCAATCACTAAATTCTCCTGTCGTTCAGATTTTTATTACTAGAAAACGGCATGGGTAGCCGAATCACAAACTTGGGTGAAGGAATGCCACGAGGATATTTTGGATGTCTCAGTCATAGAGAGAGATATAGAGCGAGAGTCCGATGATGTGTTCTTGATTCAACCGGTCAGGGCAACAGTAGAATTTGCTCGTCTGTTTGGGAATCTTTCGGAAAGGATCGGATTTAGAGAGGTCAATACACCAATTTTACTTTGATTTGGTTATGTTATAAGGATAAAAAATGCAAAAAAAAAAAAAAAAAAACTAGGTAAAATTAATCAATTTTTCAAAGCCTCAACTAAATTTCTAAAAAACAATTAGGCACCTCTTAATTTGACGAACTTATTATAATTAATTCAATTCCTGAAACATAATGAAGAAGAAGCGGAACCTCTAGCTTAGAAAATAGAGCACGGGAGAGCCTTAGAAATTTCCAAACTAATCGTGCGATCTTAAATGTTATGTCTGCTTACTTGCACTTAAATAAACAAAGATCGACAAGTAAAAAGAGAGCACAAGATTCTGAAAAAGGAAGGCTTTCTCTGTAGAACTTAAAAATTACAAGCTTTCAAAATAGTTTGAACAAATAAGGCACTCTCCTATTTATATAACTAGGGAGAAGTCTATAACATCTTCTAGAATCTTCTTAACTAATTCAATCTAGATTTATTCCAAGTTCTAAAATGTTTCTAAAATCCTCCATGCTTCTATTCCTCTAAAGGGCTCTAGAATCTTCTAGACAACCCCCAAGATTTTCTAACAATAGTTGGGATGATGCATGCCAAGTGTTGATAAAATACTCAGGTCGTGACACTAGGAACCACTACTGGGGGATTGCATCTCTCTTCACCCATAACAGGCCCAAAAGGGTGGGACCTTTCCATCCCTCGAGTGATAGATAAATTATGAACAAAATAGCCATTCAAAAGCAAAGGCAAGGATAGAATTACCGATGCAATGTTTTGAGCATCTAATCATTCTTTGGACCTTTAGCTACTGCCTTTAATAGAGAAATTTTAGAGGTTGTTCTTTTTTGTTTTTTTTAACTTTTTTGACGCATAAAATGATAGAAGACTGTTGATAGTGTCTATAATAATCAATAGCGATGATGAGCCTTCAATTTTCGCAGCAATTGTGACGACGACAATCGACGGGGATATACAATTAAGCCCGATGCATATCTTGACTATTTTCAAATCACTTTCAAGAGCAGAACGGTGATCTTATTATTTATTTTTTTGTAATTGGTATATTTGTTCTGACCTTTTGAGTCTAATTTTTTTCTTTTTGGTGACTGTTGTTTTTAATTTATGAATCTTGTAATTTGTTTTAATTATTGAATTATATAAACTGTATTTTCTTCGTCCTCAAAAAATTGATTTGGAAAAAAAAATTGGTAAAACAAAAAAGATAATTTAAAGAAATCAAGAACAACTAACGGCGTCAGACAGTTTAAAGAAGCCGTTAACGTCTTCACTCTTAACCATAGCCCAACTGAATTTCCCACCAAAAAGAGACCCACTCTCTCTCTCTCTCCATTGCAAAGCACAGAAGACGCCCATCATTTCCACCATAGTCGTTGATTCGATTTCCCTGCAGAAAATGGGGAAATCCCACCTCCGGCGTTCTCAATTTCTAGCTTTCTTGCTGATTTCCGCTCTCAGTTCATCGGCCACCGCCCTTCCCCAACAAAGTAAGTATCGCCGACCCCCCTCTCCCGCCCCCTCTCTCTGTCTCTCTTCATTTCTTGATTTCTGTAATCCCTAACAACTGAATTTCCATCGCCTTTTGTGTTTACAGGTCCAAGCTACCTCCATTTCGTTTACAACGCCACACAGATGCCATGGGAGGACTACTACGACTTCATAATAGTCGGCGGCGGAACCGCCGGATGCCCATTGGCAGCGACTCTCTCAGAATACTTCTCAGTCCTAGTTCTCGAAAGAGGAGGCGTTCCATACGAATACCCTCACTTAATGACACAAGAAGGATTCCTCACCACACTTACCGAAGTAGACACACACACTTCCCCTGCCCAAGCTTTCACCTCCGAAGACGGCGTACCCAATGCCAGAGGCAGAGTTCTTGGCGGCAGCAGCGCAATCAATGCCGGATTCTACAGCCGAGCTGACCCAGATTTCTACAAGAACTCATCCGTCAATTGGAACCTACGGGTGGTTAATCAGTCCTACGATTGGGTCGAGCGAGCGATTGTCTTTCACCCTGATCTCAAGAACTGGCAACTGGCGTTAAGAGACGGGTTATTGGAATCGGGTTTGGATCCTTACAATGGGTTCAGTTTGGATCATTTATCAGGTACCAAGATTGGGGGCTCCACCTTCGACAGCTCCGGCCGCCGCCACAGCGCCGCTGATCTCCTCAGCTATGCAAAATCTTCCAATATCAGAGTCGCCGTCCACGCGAGGGTCGAGAGGGTTCTGGTAGCCTCTGATTCATCTTCCCCAGGATCAAAGCAGTCAGCTATAGGAGTTCTTTATCGCGATGAATTAGGGTTCTACCACCATGCTATGGTTAGGGAAAAGGGTGAAGTGATCCTATCTGCAGGCGCCATTGGAACCCCTCAGCTGCTGCTTCTAAGCGGCTTAGGCCCGCGGCCTTACCTCTCATCTTGGGGGATTCCGGTGGTGCAGCACTTGCCTTTTGTGGGTCAGTTTCTGTACGATAACCCACGAAATGGGATCTCGATTGTTCCTTCGATTCCGCTGGAGCATTCTCTCATTCAAGTGGTAGGGATTACAGATTCTGGGTGGTATCTTGAAGCGGCCTCTAATGTCATCCCTTTTGCTTCCCCTGCTCGATCTGTCTTCATCCCTAACCCATCTTCTTCGCCTCTGTATGTCACTGTTGCATCCATCATGGAGAAGATTACTGGCCCAGTCTCTGCAGGTTCACTCTCCTTCTCCTGGCTTTTAGGTTGCATGTTTTCAGATTATTAACTCCTGCATATAGTGTAGGATATTGAGAAAGACTAGCCATTAGATTCTAAAGGACCCGCACCAATTTGGTGTAGTACGATTTGCCACCTCACCATGGATGTTAGAGGTTACACCGGAGCATATCGTAGAGTAAATTGAAGTTTCATGGCGAGTGTCGAACGGAACTTGTGTATGTCTTTCTCTTACTCAAGAACACGAAAATGGAGTATATTGTAGGATGACGAAAAAATTTGGTATCTAAGAACATGGGGGATAATGAGATGATAAATACATTTCGGCATTTTGTGATATTCTAAACTTCAGAGAACTTTGAAATGCAAAACTTCCTAGAACGTTGAACGTCAATAACTACCATAAAACTTCCAAGACCTTTGAACTACAGATCATTAATAAAAATACATTTGTCACCCATACGAATTCTAACATTCATTAGGTTTAGGAGTCTTGGAGATTTGGAGTCTCTTCTATCATTTTCAATATTGGAGTATTGCGAGTATAAATAGTGAAAAAAATGACACCATTTTTATTGTCACTCTACAGGACCTTACATGAGATTTTCACCTCGTACAACTCTTCATTCAATTCTTCTGAAGTCATTGGTTCAAATGTTTTTTACGTAGAAATATCTAGTTGGCTGACTTTCATAATTTCCATTATTAATCCTTTTTGTCTCATGGGTATAATCCAAAACAATTTACTGTTCGCTTAGAAACTGAGTGATAAGTCTTTATGTAACTTCTTTTGAACATCTCTGCAGGTTCTCTCCGGCTAGCTTCGACCGATGTTAGGATCAACCCCATTGTCAGGTTCAACTATTTCAGCGACCCTGTGGATCTGGCACGGTGTATTAATGGTACGAGGAAGATTGGCGAAGTGCTGAGAAGCCACTCCATGGATGAATTCAAGTTTCAAGAACTACTAGGGGGTCGAGGTTTTAGATACGTAGGTGCCACATTGCCTCTGGATCAGTCAAGTGATCGGCTGATGGGAGAGTTTTGCCGCCGGACAGTTAGTACTATCTGGCACTATCATGGTGGCTGCCTGGTGGGGAAGGTGGTTGATCGCAAGTTCCGGGTGATGGGGGTTGATGCTCTTCGAGTTGTTGATGGTTCAACGTTCTCTCTTTCTCCCGGGACCAATCCTCAGGCTACTGTTTTGATGCTTGGAAGGTATGTGGGCATGCAGATCGTCAGAGATAGAATGAGATAGAAGATTTGTTCTCATTCATTATTAGAGAGAACGAGATATAGCGAAACCTTGTATAGAGATATAGTCGCTTTTTTTTTTTTTATGCGAAGCTAAAGAATGCGCAATAAAAAATGTCTAATTTTTGGCCTAGGTTGAACTAGTAGCATATTGAATATAGATTTGATTTGTTGACGTTGAAAAGTTAATGCAGGTTTTGTTACTGGTTTGAGGATGTAGATGCAGGCCTTTCCCTCTTCATGTATGTGTCACAGGAGCAAATAAGGTGTACCCAATCACTTAGGGTTTTCTATTTAATCATATGCATCGTTTACCCTAGCACTAGTCGGTGGCTTTCCGTAATCAGCTGATTACATTACATGTGACAAGTGGAAGCCATACTAAGGTCCATTTGGCCTACGGTTTTTATTGGTTTATTTATTTATAATGTTTGGAATAAATATAAAAGTAGTTGATGCCATTTGGACTAATTTATTTATTGTGTTGTTTAACCGAATGAATTAAGTAATTTGTTTGATTTTGACAGACAAATGATCATATTGTCCTTGTTCGTACGGAGTCTGATGGGAAAGGGCATCAATGCTTGAAGGGTAATTTTGGCTTTTTCCTCACCATACGGAGTCTGAGAAATATATGGGTCCAAAAAATAAATTAGACCAAATGGTTTACTTTCATTAGCCAACAAATAAATAAATAAACAAAAAAATAATCATAGGCCAAATAGGCCCTAATTCAAACCGGACCAATAAAATCTTGTAGTGTGAGTAAAACATTACAATATTGGCTTGACCCTGATTGAGTTGCATTTCTCGATTACTTGATAAATTATATATCAAAGGCCTAATGACAGTAGATTTGTCAAAACAAATACTTCAAGAGATGTCGGCTAAGTGAAAAGGAGATTTGTGCTTTCCTATTAAATTAAAGTAGGAATTGTACCAATAAGATACGTCTCAAGTAGCCTGTGGACTTCTGAAAGTTTGCCTCTATATTTTATGACTTGACTTTCAAACTAGATTCCATATAAGGATTCCTGTTTTTAAATCGATGAATACTTAGCTAAGAAGGCCAAATTCAGATCTAGCGCGAACCTTTGACGACGGCGATGTCTCAATAGTGATCGACTTTTTTAATTGTGTTATTGGCTTAGCTGTTAACTGTTTAAAAGCTAAGGTAAAAGAAAATCCCGTAAATTATACTCAACCCCCTAAGCTAGCGGAAAAGGCAAGGGGAATCCATAGCTCGATAAGATAGATCTTGATTTTTTAAATATTATCTGTCAGTGGTCTCAATGAACCCGAATTCAAATAGTGTTCCCCATGAGTCTCGACATGCAGAGTGAAAAATCAATGTAGAGCAACCAATTCTAACAACTCTCTTCCAATATGGTAGCTGGGGTCCGTCTCTTACCTGGCTCATATAGAAGGGCAAGATGTGATCTCATGCTTTCCACTTTCGCGAATATCGTGATTTTCATTTGCAAATCTCTCAATTTGACCCGAATCATTTATCAGTGAGGAATTCAGCTCCTTACGGCAATGGCCACTTTCGCCAATATTGTGATTTTCATTTGCAAATCTCTCAATTTGACCCGAATCGTTTATCAGTGAGGAATTCAGCTCTTTACGGCAACGGCTATGTAGCTAGCAGCGAATAAGTACACTCGATACTATCTATGAATCATAAGTGGAAGATGAGGGCTAGTAACATTGGATAACAATGTTAGCATTTAAGTAATTTGCAAACATATATGGAGAAATATTGGGTTCCATTTCAAAGTAGAGACATGTAAGTTTTATTGAGCTCTACTTTTGTTGGAATAAGAACACGATCCAGCCACGAAATCGTAGTAGCATATTGTCAAATCTTCCAGTTTTGTGACCAAGAATGGTTCTTTCGAATGGTAGAGCGTAAGCTCACTGAAATAGTACCGAAAAATTCAGCACACAAAGTGGTGTAACAAGTGCAAAGTACCACAATCGTAAGGACGTTAATCCGTTAGTAATGCGCAGATTTCTCGATGGCTAAGTTGCAGAAACGTCATACAATACCCTCCAATTAACATCAACTAGTACAGACCAGAAAACATTTGTCATAACCTCGAATAAACCTTTCCAGCAATGACATAGCAGGAAGGTTAACAACAATGCAAAAGCGCTATGCATCTAAGCCCTACTTTCTAGTCTAGGGTACATAAAATCAGAATAAATGTTCACTATCTTAATAATCCGCTTCATAACTACATGCGCAAAAGACCATTTGCCACTCCATGCACCATTGAATCCATCATCATTTTCCCCTGTAGAAAACAGAAAACAAAATAAGACGAATTGTTGGATTTATCGGTGTAAGTGCATTCAACGAGCATACAAGAAAATGAATTATAAGGATGGCATACGTGTTCATCATCAGCGTGATGTTGTCCCCTTTAAGAAGGATCCTCCCTAAACAAGAGAGACAAACACCATTAAAAACCTAAACACATAATGTTAATAGAAAAATATAGAGAGCAATGTATCACCCACCCAAAGCCTTTCTGCTTTTCTTCTTTACATTGACTTCCTCGGCATCATCCAGAACCAAGTTCATGTACTCATCAAATCCCTAAACAAAAAGCTACTAGATAACACAGTTTTGGTAATCTAATTTAAAGTAGAAAAGACCCTACTTTGATGTAATTGCAATGCAACTTGTGGAATAACAACTCTTGCATATACGCAGATTCCGTTGAGAAACACATCAAGTATAAATATAGCTAATCTATAATGCTGGGCCTAGTGTCCCGAAGACATGCATTCTAATTCATCAGTAAAATCTTAGAAACCCTCAGCAAGTGTTTTCATACCAACTCCGCCCAGAATGCCCACACACACGGCTTCACTTGCACATCTAATCTGTGACAGGTAAACCAGAAATCTCCAAGAGCAGACAACATTTACTTTGGCAGAAAAAGAGGAAACTCAAAACACAAGGGTGAACTTTCATAAGCTTAAGTTTGTGCAACCGCGACATGTCAGGTTGGTTCAACATTCAAAACTCCAATCGTATTCTCCAATGTTTGGAAGTTTTACCAGACACAGGTTTCGGATTTGTTAAACCATCATAGCTAGATGCAAGCTATGAGCTCAGTCAGATTCACAGGTTCCACAAACTCAACGATCAAACTTGCATCAGCGAGGAACCAAAACTGAAAGGTATATTCCCCTCAAGATTATGCGGTAGTTGATTGACTTGAGCCCAAAGTCCAAACCAACTCAAACACCAAGACACCTAATTACTCTATTCATTTTTTCCCACCAGAACAATGCCCACTTCCCGAGGGATAGGTTGTAATTTACTTCCATACAACATCATGTGATAATATCTTTCCAAGCTTTGGGTTGAGATATCAATTGAGCTAAATGGGAACCCTAAACAATAACCTCTTTCCATAAAACAAAACACAGTTTTCAAAAAACACACAAAAAGGTTGGGGAAACTATAGATACAGGACATTGAATAACAAGAACACAGCAGAAATAGATACAGACGTCGTTACACATACAATAATACGCCCTTCAATCCTCAAGTCCTTCTGCTCGAAAAGCCATATCTGGATCCGAGCTTTCTGTTTAAACCCATACCAGAAAAAACTACATTTCAGCAAAAGCACAAATACAAAAGGAATTGCTACAAAAAAGTTAAAAACTGATACACTCATGATGACTTACACTTTGAAGAAACCTAAAAATGAGATTCTGAAGCCACCGTCCGTCCATCAACAATGAATCAAAAGTCACATATCAGAAACGCGACAACGTATATACAGAATATGTAACACATATACACAGTAATAGCGAGAGGAGAGAGAGAGTACGATGGGTTGTGTCATGATCCTCTGGACTTTGGTCGTCGCCATGGCTGCTCTCTTGGGTCGGTCTCAGACTCGTCTCCTTCAGTAAACGTTGCAAAGCAAAAACCCTAGTGTAGAGGTTTTGCTGAGAAATCGTAGTCTGAGTGGTCGACCTTGCAGAAGTATGTTAGTGGGTAGGTTGGGCTGGGCCTCAAGTAATTGGGCTTAGGTTGGGTTTCTCTTTTGTGAGAATGTTGATTTCGGCCTTTCCATCTTGCCTCATAATTTGCTCCGTCCCGATGAATATTCGAATAAATTTTTTTTTTCAGTGATTGATTTTTTTTCCCGTAGATGCGTTTATGATTATGGTTGAGAAATAACTGCTCGGATTCTGTTCGATTATGATATAAATCATTTTCCAAACTCAAATACAATTTGAATGGAAAAATTTAAAAATTATACTTATATCTATATATACAAATAATACAATAGAATGAGTTGTTGTGAAATTAGGCAGGTTTGAACCTTTATATAAAAAAAAAAAAATTAACCCGCATTCAAAAAATCACGATTCTTCGTTTGCTTCGATAAATATCAAACTTTGTTGAGTATGATTATGATTATGATATAATATTTACCATTCTCAATGGTTATTCAAACAAACGATAATTAGCCGATCGCATTCGAAACTACTTGTTTCGGAATTACGATATTACACTTATATATTGGCCCTATTTGGCCTCTGGTTTTTATTTATTCATAATTTTTGTCTTTATTCATATTTTTTTTTGCATTTGTTGTTTAAATCTCAATGTTTTATAGTTTATTGGTCCGTCTTGATGAAAAGAATCTAATGAGTATAAAATTGTGTCGAAATGGTAAAAAAAAGTCACTAAAGACGACGAATAAGTACAAAAAACTCTGTTTTTTATTTATTTTTGTCTTTTCTGAACTTTTTTCAAATGTAGCCGATGATTGATAACTTTTCTGAAAGCTCTTGTCGAGATAAATCAATAAATCAAAAAAAATTGATGAAAAACAAAAAATTGCAAAAAAATTTCAAATAAGAACGAAAAAAATTTCAATAAATAAACACATAAAAACCACAGCTTAAATAGGGCCAATTATAAGAGAATGAGTTGTTGTGAAATTACGTCGTCTCAAGCCTTCATGTTAATCAAAATTCGTTGAGTATGATTATGATATAACATGTACCGTTTTCAACGAATATTGACACGAATGATTAATTCAAAAAAAAATTAACGCAAATTTTGTAGGAATTTTAAAAAAAAATGGCCAAAATAAATTGATACTTTGGCAAGCCGAGTGGAATTTATGAATACTTGAGGGAGTAATAAAGCAAATTATCAGCGGGGGCTTCCTGAGAAAATATCATCTACACGACCTGTCATCAGCCATCGCTGCATCGGTTCTCCGTCTATCTGTCTCTGTCTCTGTCTCTCTCTCTCTAGGTTTTACTGCTGCTATCGGGAAGATCCGTTCGATGGCGGGTACCGGAATCCATCCATACCACCAACAGTGGCCGCCGTCGGGTGCAGCTCCTCCCCCTCCTGCTCCCGCGGCTGTTCCTCATTATCAAACTCCTCCAATGCACATGGAAAACCCTAATCGTCTTTCCACGGATGAGGTACATTTCCACTTCGCATCTCCGAAAGTACAATTGTTTTTTCTTACCTTATACATAGATCAGACCACCAAATGTGGCATTATTTGGTTTTCAGGTTCGAACAATATTCATATCCGGGCTCCCCGAAGACGTGAAGGAGAGAGAATTGCAGAACTTGCTGAGATGGTTACCTGGTTACGAGGCTTCACAGGTCAATTCCAAAGGGGAACACCCTATGGGTTTTGCTCTATTTTCTACTCCTCAGTTTGCCATTGCTGCCAAAGATGCCCTTCAGGTGCTCGTCTGCACCAACTTAACTTGTATTTATTGATTACTCAAATCCTTTGTATGTTTGATTATTGGGGTTGGTTTGTGGTGTAGGAAATGGTATTTGATGCTGAATCCAAGTCTGTGTTGCACACTGAGATGGCGAAGAAAAATCTTTTTGTCAAAAGGGGTGAGTTTTCTGGTTTTACTTGAAGATTTCTTCACTTGAAAGCAATGATAGGATTACGTTACTTTCTGACTGATTGTTGAAACTATTCAGAAAGGCAAAAAGGGTTGAATATGGGGTGCTTTTATGGTACTTCTGTTTCTGCTGTATGTTGTTTGTTTTTGTTGATGCTTTTATACGTATAGTTATATATATGAGTGCTGGATTAAACGTCCATTGGATTGTTTAAGTATTTACCAGAGACTGATCGAGGAAGGTGATAACCTGTCTCGACAGTCGCCTGCATACTGCCTGTACTGGGTAAAGGTACTAACATATGGATCATTTTGAATGTTTTCAGTAATGGGAAAAAAAAAATTGAGTACAAAAGCATTACTATACAACATCGAGATTACTTTTCAATTTTAAGCAGCTAATGACCCGTACATTTGCTGACAATATTTGATTGTTGCCAGTGGTTTTCAATTATGGTGCGGTGTCATTTTTTTTTTGGATTTGGTATTAGGTTATCCTGTTTTAAGACTTTGTGTGGATTCTTCTTGGTCTCTAGGAATTGTGGCTGATTCTAACGTCTACGATCAGAGTAAACGGATGCGAACCGGTGGTGATTATACACATACTGGTTATTCAAGCCCTTCTCATTTTCATCCACCCCCAGCGCCTGTTTGGGGACATCACGGGTGAGAACATTCTAATCTATCCTAGGTTTCACTTCCACAGTTTCATATTTGATTTGCAATGGAAGGGGATAATATTATAATTTAACCAAGTGGACCAGCATAGTAATTGGGACCAAGGCTTGTCAATTGGTTGAATTGTATCTAGACTCATCTAGAAGATCTAGTATTGAAGATACTTCCCTTCTGTGGGGACGGAGGGATCATATTGTGGACTTGCAGCATAGCTGCCTAATCAATGTTCTCTTGTTAATAACGTTGGTTGTCTGGCTTAGGTATATGGCTCCACCACCATCATATGCAGCTCCACCACCACCACCATATGACCCATATGCAGGTTATCCTGTACCTCCTGTACCAATGCCTGCTCCTGCAGCAGTACCAGCGCCAAGTAGTTACGTACCTGTTCAGGTAACTTACATCAGAATTTTGTTGGGAATGCATTTGAATTTTAGAAGGTTACCGATATTTTTAGCACATTTAAATGGTTTTCTGATTGGTCTAATCCTCTTGAATTATAGATTTATGTGGTTTTCTCGGCAGTTTGAGATTCCATTGCATAAGGCACTATTGGGTGCTCATAATTATTGGGTTGCCAGATTTCTTCTATGAGTACACATAGTAGATGTATAACACAACTACTTTAACAATGGATCTGGAATGTATTTGGTTATAAACTACCTGTTGGGTAAATTGCGAGGGAAACATGAGGTTATTATTTTCCTTTTTCTCACATTGAAGTTTCAATTTCGGATCCATATCAGCTGACGGAAACGAGGGCTGCGACTTGGTAGGCCTCAAATGCCTCGATCAGAACCAATCTAGTCCAATGTGAAGCTGGGATAGGCAGGTGTTTCCAAAGCTTGAGTTGGGCACCCACTTGTTTCTGGTTGCGCTATGGTGGAGGCTTCAACATGCCAACGCAATGAGAACCGTTTGAGTGACCATATGTTTGTACTTCGTATGAGTATTGTTTTTAGGTATCGGTGATGTAACTTGCGAATAGGCAGTTATCTTTTCTTTTATCAGAAGACTTAAGCAGTTACTTATCCAAATGTGAATTAAATAACTCAGTCTCTGCCAGAGTAATATATCTTCCAAAAAGAAAGTTTAGCTCACAAAGTTCAATGCTGACTATTCCCATCTTAAAATGAGCAATTACTGCACTCACACAGACACAGGCAAGTAAAAATTCATATACGCACATTCACGACCCCGATTACAGAAAGCCATATAGGCGATGCAGCCTCTCTCTTTTTCTCACTTCAAAATGTTGTGATTGACAATGCCCCAAACTTGTATTTCATGAATAAAAGTCTTGGTTTAGTCAAGGATTTTTTGTTTTCCATTCATTGTCTATAGTGTACATCAGTGAGTTATTTGCTGCACAGTAAATCCACTGCCCTCTCTCCCTTCTTTTGTTTGGCTATGGTTAGAGCTTCTTGAAATATATATGTACATTGTACGAGGGGAAATTATGGTGTTGACTAGTTGTACATAATCTGTTTGTTCACACTAGGGTACCTGATCTACTCATAGAACTATTATCCGGTAGTGCCTTGTTGGGTTTCCTATTCTCGAGAATAAGTATTTGACGTCAAAAAATTGGGTATGATATCCATTCCAGTTTAAGGAAACTATAAGCAAATCAGAGGGGACAGTTCTTTACAACAGGACCGCCGAGATAAATGGAAACTAAAACATTTGTCACAAGAGCAATGAGGCACTGCTTGCAGTTTGTGAAAATCTGATGCACCTGCATTTTCTGACAGTTGTTTGTTGTGGTTTTTTAAGTTGTTGCAAGTATTGCTCTCACTTTCTCACTGTTCACATTACCAGGAAATTATGATACTGAGCAGTACTTGTTGTAGTCATTTACCTTGTGGGAAACTTTAAGAATCTGTCTTTAGATGATTTTCTCCCTTGTTCATGCAGAATATTAAAGATAACCCTCCTTGCAATACCTTATTTATTGGCAATCTCGGGGAGAATGTAAATGAAGATGAATTGAGGGGCCTTTTTATCATGTATGACTGCTTAATGCTTTGCTATTGTAGAAGCTATTTTGTATTCATCCATTGCCATAGATGCCTACTTTTATTAAAGATCTACTTCTCTTCATTTGTTGGCAGGCAACCTGGTTTTAAGCAAATGAAGGTTTTGAGACAGGAAAGGCACACTGTTTGCTTTATTGAGTTTGAGGCGAGTTTTTCTAATTTTTTTTTCTGTTGCTTCATCTTTCTACTTATTAGTTACTGTCTTATGTCCCGGTGCATGTCTCCTATTGTACAGCTCCAGTTTTGATCAGAGTTTTGGTTCATTTTGTGCAGGATGTGAACAGCGCAACGAGTGTGCACCATACCATGCAGGGTGCTGTCATCCCCAGCTCTGGTTCTGTTGGCATGCGAATACAATATCCTTTTCACTGTTTGATATTACAAAAAATATGCTTTGATTTCATCTCCTCTGTCTTTGTGTTGACATCTGTTCTTCTTTGAAGCGTGAGCAGTGGTTCTCTAGCTCTTGAACTGGACACATGTATTTTTTGTGTTGATTGACTCACTTCCTTTTCCCATCAAAAAAGTTTCCAGCTAAGTAGTTTTTGGTTTGAGTGCTAGCTTTTCAAAAGCCCCATTTTTCCTCCAAGGGCAACAGTTTATTTGTCAGTGATTTAGGTTTACCCCATAGAATTTCAATCGCTTGCTTCTCAGATATCTTAAGATTTGTTGGTTGATGGAGGATATTTCAGCTAGAATCATATTTACCTGTTGTTATTCAACCCTCATTGCCTGGGTCCCTATTATTTTTGTATTTTTTTCTTGATTGTACTTTATTTTTTCCTCATATGTGGCTTATGTTTCTCTTAACCTATCGAAACGTACTCGAAGAACCCCTTTGGGAAAAGAAAGGATTCCAATCACCCAGCCAGTGCTGTTGGTACTAATGGAGCTCCGCCACCTCTGACCTACCAGTAGCTGGAAGGGGATGTACTCTGTTCTCTATGCTTCAACAAATACAACTGCCACATGATAGGATGCATCATGCAGCTGTTGCACACATCCATTTCATCATCAAGTCATCATCAGCATTAGCAACTTAGCATGTGTTCACATGTGAACAAATGCACATAGTGCTGTCATTGACATATATATTTGGCCATGTATTGTTAGCAGCATCTCAGATGGTTGGGTGACATAGACATGGCTCAGATTTTGTTTCATACTTTGCAGTGGTGCATGGGCTTGTAGTAGTATTAGATTTATATGCTTTTCCATCCATCTTGATCATGTTTTTCATCAATGTTTGGAATGCTGCTTTTGTGACATGAGTTTCGTATTGGTTTTTTTCCCTCAAGATTTTCTTAAATCACCTTTCATATCATAACACGTCATCTTGAATGGATCCTGATTTCCATTTCATGGCACAAGTTCATCAAGATTACGAAAAATTTGGGAACGCGCATTGTAGACCATTCTTCACCATCTATTGGATTATGTGGACAGTCACATCCTAGATCATGATTACCATTGCTATAATTTCTACACAATATGTCTTCTAGGGTTACATGAACTGAATCTATCATCCCCCCTCGGGCAAACAGAAGATGAATCGTTAACATTCAGGCTTCTCAGAGCATTATTGTCTGGATTCTGGAGGATATTGGAAATATATGGTGCTGTCATTATGCAGGATCTCCAATTTATTTCAGGTAATATTGCTCTTAGCTAGGCCTGACAATCAGTCAGACATCTGATGACTATAGGCTCATTGCTGGAAGCTCATTGAAAGTTGACTTTCTTTATATTCAACTGGAGCTAGACTGAAATTCGATGAGAGAGATGGAACTAAACTTTTATCCCGGTGGCATCTGTCTCCTTATATCTCATTCTCACTCTTGTACGCCTGTGGGAAAGATTGAACCCTACTTTTATCATGCCCGACTGGTTTTCGCTATTTATGGTGCAGTGTGGTATTCTAGGCTTCTTTATGAACTAAATATTTGTAATGAATGAAAAGAGTTATGGTGAGATAATAATTAGAACAATGAAAATCTAATGATGATGTGCACTTGTAATGTTCAAACACAATCACTTATGTATCCCCACCTCCTCGTTGACATTTGGTTTGTATCATGTTTTGGTAGTTGTGATATTTTGTCTCGAGGGGCAAGGTAGTTGTGCATGCAGTGTGAAATAAGATGTTTGAAGGTTACCTACAATAGCTTTGTCTGGTATTGAGGACTTACCTTTTTGGTGCAGTGCAGAAATCACTATATGCCTTTTATGACTGGAACTAGCCGAGAAACAATTTCTTTGTGTGTCTCTCTCTTTATCAGAGATAATGGAGCTTTTTTCGCCTATCCGTTCAACCGGCTACTGGCTTCTAGTTTCTGTGGTGTATGGGGAAGGAATTCTGGTCTTGTTTTCGGATTGAACTTTCGCGACGAAGAGAATTATGGTGTGAGAACAAATGGAAAATATAAGATTCTGATTGTCTTTTGATAACTTTTAGTGTTCGAGTCAGTTTATGCGCATCTTGACTAATTTTTGGAATACCAATTCTACTAGTATCTATTAGCGGGAGCCTAATTAAATAAGATTATGATGTTGATGTGCATTTTGTTGTGAGAAAGTTCTGAGTGTTTTACCACCAAACTTCTTTTATGTTATCTTGTTATAGTGCTGTCTTAAATACTCTATAAAGGCCCATGAAGATTTATTTCTTCTGGTCTGGTGGGGGCAGTGTGAAATTAATATTTTGAAACTTACCATGTCAATCTCAATTGGATTGACCTAGTTGTTGAAATTTAGGGGTTTATTCTCTTTTAAAGTTTCAGGTTCGGAACTTTTCATTTGTTATTAATTTTCATGAGGTCAGTTCATATATGATTTTGTCTTGGTTTTAATTGGGTTTCCTGATAGTGGACAATGGAATTAGTCTTTCAAACATTAGTAAAGATGTGCGTAAGTTGGTTCGGACACTTTGAGTTGTTGAACACTTGTGCTGCGGGGGAGCTGTGTCCAAGTCTTGTGAAGAAATTTTGACCTCTGGTTTAGTGAGTCTTTAGTAGTTGGGAAACATGAGAAAGTACTTGGTCCTTTTTCCACATCTTTTGACTTGGGTTGGTTGCCTAGTCCCTAATGGTTTGTTAGGTGGTGGATTTCATTTTTTTTTTTTTTTTTATAGCCAAGTTGATTGTATTTTCTTTGATGGTTCTTACTTCACCCTTTCAAATAAACCTAAGAACAAGTTGGGCAGTGCATGATGTGATTTCAAGAAGTTATTTTCTATAATTTGGTATATGACTCAATTGATTAACTAATTCGAGACCAAATTTACAAAATTTTCTAGCAGCCCTCATTTAAATCCTTTCACCTAATTGAATTAAGTCAACACAAGAATTGATTAGAACGCTGATGGTAGTTTGAATTCCAAATCAAAGACTTCCTTTAGTAGCATTGACAAAGAAGAACAAATAGTTAAAAGACAACAAATCTTTTTCTTATTTTGTGACTTTTAATTTCCAATCCCGACCTAGAAAAATGATCAACTAGAGCACAATTGATGAATGAAAGATAGGGTTTATGAGCAGTTTGCTATCAATTGTTTGTTTGTTGAGTAATGGTCTCTTTCCCTTTGAAATGGTTGGTAAGAAAGCAAATTGTGAAATGAATGGGACAAAGAAATGCCATCAATTATCAATTATTGAAGAGAAGGCAAATTTAAGTTATTGAATGAAAAAAAGAAATCTCGTGTTTTAAACTAGAAGGGAAAAGTCAAGAAGGATAGATTATACTGGTTGAGTTTTTTTTCTTTTGTTCTTTCATATGCATTTAACTCGGGTAAGTTTAAAAACTCTTGAATTTGATGGATGAAAGATTTTACTCTGTTAATTGAAAGATGTCAAAAGAAGAGGAAGAAAATATTACGTACTTCTATCGTGAGAGGTTATTATTTGAGGGAGTAATCTAGTAAGGAAGAGGAAGAATAAGAGTCCTTTAGGAGTAGATAATAAAAGATATCCATGATGACGAGGCATAATTGTATTGTGTCTCAAAATTTTAAAATTTCCAAATACAACCTTTTGTATGGAATTTGCAATCCAACAATAAATTGCAAAAGAAGAAGAGAAAGTCTAGGAATATATTCTTTAGTGCACAGATTTAGATACAGATGTATTTAGAATCTTTCGAATTATATGAGGTTTTCTAAAATGATTTGGACTTTATATGTATCGAATAATTTTAAACACATTTGTATCTGAATCTATGCATGAGATATGTAGTTCTGTACTTGCTCGAAGAAGAAAATGGTATTATCTATTTTCAATTAAAGATTTTTAGCAGCATAAATTTTGAATCCTAAACAAACATGATGGTGGATTTTAGACATGATATTAATAATTTTTTGATATTACAAATTTTATCCTAATCTCAAAACTCTATTCGAACTGAACTATTTCAGTTTGGTTAGGTTTGATTATTTCGATTTTCGATTTGGTTGGACCTGGGTCTAAAATTAAAAAAACTTCTAAAAAATTAAAAAGCTCATGTCAACTGAATAAATCAGGATTAATTTTTATTTTAAAATTAATTTTCAATTTGATTCTGTAAAAAAACTCTTAAAAAATTAATGCCCGGTAAAGTTAATAAACATAATTCTAAATCATAGTAAAATTAAAATTCTGTAAAAAATCAAAGTAAAAAAAACTAGTTTGAGACTATGATCGAATGAGCTGAAAATTCAATAGTATATAGGCCTGAGTTCAAGGCTGGATACTAGAACAGGTCGACAACATTGCCCGAGAGAAAAAATGAGACCATGTGGCCTGTGGGAAATTTGTAGGAGATTCAAAATTTATTGAATGAAATTTTTTATTCATTCACGAGTGGTACTAACGAGTTATTCATTTCGCATGGAATGGTAAAGAGGTGGACTGTCTCCCCCTGACCCCTGTATTGAAACCGCTTTGACCACTGTTTTTCCACAGATTCGACATACATACACACACACACAAATATATGTATATATATATACGTGGATAGATTCAAAACAAGAATCTGCACACAACCCCCCTCTCTCTCCATTCTTTCTTTGAATATACAACTCTTTCTATATACATTCTCTCTCATTCCATTCTCTCTCTATCTCCAGTAGCTCTTTCTATATACATGCATGCATTTCCTATGGGGATGGTTCCTGGGAGGCTGGGCTCAAAAGGGTTTTCGGGGAGCTTGTTTTTTCCCCTAACTGAGGTAAGTGTTTGTAGCCATCTTTAGACCTTACGAACTTTTTCCTTTCTCTTGTAGCATATTCTCCTCCCTCTGCTACTGCTACTGCCTACTGCTTTCTCGCTCTTCTTTCGTTCGCGCCTTTTCTCTCTCTTCAATTTTGAAGATAACTATGAGAATCCCTTTGAATTTTCTGTCGCTGCTGTTGTGTTTTTCTTTACCGATATATTGTGTGTCTGGTTTGAGCTCTGATGGGATGAGTTTAGTTTCACTGGTGAGGCGTTGGTCTTTCATGCCTCCTTCCGTCAAATCGAGCTGGAACGCTTCTGATTCCACTCCTTGTTCATGGGTTGGAGTTAAATGTGACAAGAATCACCACTTTGTTGTTGCTCTAAACCTGTCCAATTACCAAATCTCAGGTCAATTGGGACCAGAGATAGCTCAATTGAGGCACTTGAAATCAATTGATTTCAGCTTTAATGATTTCACCGGCTCAATTCCTTCGGAATTGGGGAATTGCAGTTGCCTTGACCACTTGGATCTGTCCGGCAATGGCTTTACCGGAGCTATACCGGATAGCCTTGGAAATTTGCAGAATTTGAGATTCCTAAGCTTGTTTTCTAATTCCCTGATGGGTGAAATGCCCGAATCACTGTTTCGAATTCCACATTTGGAAACAGTTTGGCTGAACCTGAACAAACTTAATGGTTCTATCCCATCTAATGTAGGAAACATGAGAGAGATCACATCTTTTTACCTATATGGTAATCGATTGTCGGGGGCCATTCCTTCCTCCATAGGAAATTGTAGCACCTTGAAAGAGCTCATTTTGACTAATAATCAATTTTCTGGAGCTCTACCGGGGAGTTTGAATAATCTTGAGAATCTTGCGTATCTAGATGTCAGCAATAACAGTCTAGAGGGTCCCATTCCTTTGGGTTCGGGTATTTGCGACAAAATGGACACTTTGGTCTTGTCTTTCAACCAATTCACTGGTAGTATTCCGTTGGGGTTGGGCAACTGTAGTAGCTTAACTCAACTTTCTGCTGTCCATTGTGGCTTAACTGGTCCTATCCCACCTTCTTTTGGCTCGCTCACTAAGCTTAAACTTCTTTACCTCTCTGAAAACCATTTGTCTGGAAAAATTCCACCTGAGCTTGGAAAATGCAAATCCCTGAGTAATTTGCGGCTTTATGACAACCAACTTGAGGGGGAAATTCCCAGCGAGTTTGGGTTTCTGAGTGGATTGAAGGATCTGTTCTTGTTTACCAACCGTTTGACGGGTGAGATTCCCATAAGCATTTGGAAGATTCAGACCCTTGAGAATCTTCTTGTGTACAACAACAAGCTTTCCGGGGAATTACCTTCTGAGATTGCTGAACTAACTCAGTTGAGAAATATTTCTTTGTTCAACAACCAGTTTTCTGGAATCATACCTCAAAGTTTGGGAATGAATTGTGATTTGACCCAGCTGGACTTCACCAACAACTCATTCACTGGTAAAATACCACCAAACCTGTGCTTCAGAAAGCAGTTGAGGAAACTACTTTTGGGTCTAAATCGTCTTGAAGGTAGTATACCTGCTGATGTTGGCAGTTGTTCAACTCTGACAAGACTGATTCTTAAGCAGAATAACCTGGCCGGAACTATTCCAGAATTTGTGAAAAATCCAAACTTTTCGTTTATGGATATTAGCAATAACCTCTTGACCGGTGTCATTCCGTCGAGCTTTGGAAATCTTACCAATATTACATCGATTAACTTGGCGATGAATAGGCTTACAGGAGTTATACCCCTAGAGTTAGGAAGCCTTGTGTATCTTCACGGTTTGAATCTTTCTCATAATCATTTAGAAGGTTTCTTGCCACCTCAACTGTCGAATTGTACTGGCCTACTGTTATTTGATGTTAGTTATAATTCATTAGATGGTTCGATACCATCTAGTTTGAGAAGCTTGACAGGGTTGTACTCTCTTGCTCTTAGTGGGAATCGTTTCACTGGGGGTGTTCCACCTTTCCTGTTTGACATCACAACCCTTTCGAATATACAGCTTGGTGAGAATCTATTAGGCGGGGATATCCCCTCAACCATTGGAGTGGTGCAGAATCTGAAAGCATTGAACCTTAGCAGCAATGGACTAACTGGTCATATTCCCCGAGAACTCAGAAATTTGGTTATGCTAGAGCAGTTGGACATATCTTCCAACAGTCTCGCTGGAACTTTGGCAGATATTGCTGAACTCAATTCTTTAATTGAGGTCAATGTATCTCACAATTACTTTACGGGGTCCATTCCAGAAACACTCATGAAGTTTCTCATTTCGTCACCCTCTTCGTTTGTGGGTAATCAGGGACTTTGTGTCAATTGTCTTCGAAGAGGAGACTTAACTTGCATTAGAACCAGCAATTTTAGAACTTGTAATCCCAGCCGGAAAAGGTTTAGTACGTTGGAAGTTGTGATGATAGCCCTCGGATCGTCGCTATCTTTTGTTTTCCTGCTCCTTTTTGTGGGCTATGTGTTTATCTGCCGCAGAAGACCAAGAAAGGAAGTTGAAATCCTTGCAGAAGAGGGTGCATTTGCCAGACTGATCAACAAAATTTTGGAAGCAACTGACAACCTACATGAGAGGTATGTCATTGGGAGAGGAGCGCACGGAACTGTCTATAAGGCTGCACTTCCTGATAAAGTGTATGCTGTGAAGAAGCTTGTATTTGCAGGGCTCACAGGAGGAAACACGAGTATGGTGAGAGAAATTCAGACAGTTGGAAAGGTCAGACACCGGAATCTAATCAAATTGGAAGACTTTTGGTTGAGGAAGGAGTATGGTTTGATCTTGTATGAATACATGCAAAATGGAAGCCTTCATGACGTTCTCCATGAGTTGAAACCGCAGCCAACTTTGAAGTGGAGTGTCCGGTACAACATAGCCCTTGGAACTGCCCACGGATTGGCTTATCTCCACAATGACTGTGATCCTTGTATTGTGCACCGAGATATCAAGCCAATGAACATCCTTTTGGATTCTGACATGGAGCCTCATATCTCAGATTTCGGCATTGCCAAGCTTCTGGATCAGTCTTCAGCTTCAGCACCATCCAGCACTGTTCCAGGCACGATTGGATATATTGCACCAGGTAATACTTGTATAATGTTATTTCTTGGTATGAATATTTTGGAAACCGTATCTGCATATTGATTTGTCATATCATTTTGCCATTGACTCTGGCAGAGAATGCTTTTACAACAACGAAAAGCAAGGAGTCTGATGTATACAGCTACGGGGTGGTTTTGCTGGAGCTGATAACTAGAAAGAAGGCCTTAGATCCATCATTCTCAGAAGAAGTTGATATTGTCGGGTGGGTCCAGTCTGTTAGGAACAACACTGATGAAATTGAGGGGATTGTAGATCCAAGCCTTGCGAATGAATTTTTGGATTCGAGTGTCATGGAACAAGTGATTGACGTGCTTTTCGTGGCTTTGAGATGCACAGAGAAGGATCCAAGCAAAAGACCCACAATGAGAGATGTAGTGAAGCAACTACTAGATGCAGCAATTGTCCCAACTAGAAGCAAGAGGTACTAAATTTTGGAGCTTTCGCTTTTGGTTCTCTCTTACGGGTAGTCTCTTTTATGGCAAAAGATCGACAATGAGAGATGTAGTGAAGCAACTAGTAGATGCAAATGTCACAACTGGAAGCAAGAGCTACTAAATTTTGGACCTTCTGCATTTCGTTCTCTCTTACTGGTAGTCTCTTCTATGTATGATGTTGTAACCGTGGTAGTAGTGTAAAACTTTGGTTTTGGGGCTCCTGCTTCATTAGTACCATTGTATGAGTGTTGTTTTTCTGTTGTAATAATGAAATAACAAGTGTTTATGTCTTTTAAAGCCTGTTACCTAACAGTTTTCTCATGAAGTGGTGGGATGTTAGAGATTTTCACAATATTAACGGGTGTCCATTTCTGTTTTTTTGTTGTTGTCGAGTTTTCTTGTTTTCTTAGAATGCTTATTTCTTATGTGGGTTTTGCCCATAGATGTGAAAAGTTATATATGAGAACAAATCCCGAGGCTCCTAAGTGGCTATGCTATGGTGGATGCGGACTTTGTGTGGTTGTAATGTGACGCCTTGATGGCGTACTTGGCACTAGCATGCTGATGCCTAATAGGTGCCTTTCCTGGTTGTGACTTGGCTACAAGTGGTAGTGATATGACACATGCATGATGATTCAAGTGTTCGTTAGTTGTTATTAACCGTGGGGTGCGATTGTTAGGACGGCTACGATCGTTGGTGTTAAACAGTGTGATCGGACGGGTGAGATTGAATCTGACTGGGCAGACCATATGGATCGATTCAATGGTCAAAATTGACGAGGTGCGTTCCTCTTCGAATGGGTGCATACTGTAAATAGGTCACCGTACATTAGTCCAAGACACTTGGAAATTTCGGATTGGTTCTAAGCTAATATATTTACTTGAGCATTCAATATTGGGACTCTATGCATACGCAGACAAAAAGAACCTAGATTTAATTGATATGGGCAAATACGTTTTTAGAAAAGCGACACATTTACGCGTATTGAAGTGTTATCCCATGTCGTGTTTGACTCAGTTAAACTCCGCTGTCATAGTTTTTGAACTCCAGATGGGTTAAGAACAAAGTACAGGCTATGGTTTCGGTTCAAGATATCTGCTGCTACGTTTTTCTGTCTGTTAAAATTTTGACTGGTTCAAAATTTTCATGCATGCCTATCTTATGCATCCTTTGTAGCATCATCTTGTGGTCTTACAATATTGGTTCCATACATTCACCTTCGAGCAGCTCCTTCTACTGCAGTCCGAAGCTCCCAACATGCTCAAGAACAGAGATTCGTTCAGGGACTGGATGACCGGAGGGAGCTTGTTTACAGAAAGAAGATAAAATCAGTCAAACAAAAACATAAATAGTTATATTCTGTCCACCACCTCGTTGACGTTTGTTTTGTTATTGTGTTTTGGTAGTTGTGATATTTTGTCTCAGAGGAGTGAGGTGGTTGTGCATGCAGTGTGAAATAAGATGTTTGAAGGTTAAACTACAATTGCTTTGTCTGCTATTGAGCAATTGCCTTTTTGGTGCAGTGCAGAAATCACTATATGCCTTTTATGACTGGAACTATCAGAGAGAATGGAATTCTGGTCTTGTTTTCGGGTTGAACGTTTGCAACGAAGAGAATTATGGTGTAAGAACAAATCGAAAATATAAGATTCTGATGGTTTTTTGATAACTTAAAGAGTGTTCGGGTCAGTTTATGTGCGTTTCGACTAATTTTTGGGATAGCAATTGTACTATCTGCTAGCAGAAGAAGCCTAACTAAATAAGACCCTGATGTTAATGTGCACTTTAATGTGAGAAAGTACTCAATGTTTTCCCACCAAACCTCTTTTATGTTATCTTGTTATAGTGTTGTCTTAAATACTCACAGGTCCCGTTCAGCTGCTAAAAAAAAATGGAAAAATTAATTTTCCTGCAATTTTTTTGGTGTTCGATTACCAAGAAAGAAGTGGGTCTCAGATTTTAAATTTTTAACTGGAATTTACTTTCTTTCAAATCATGTCCTAGCAAATTCGAAGGATTATGCATCTCGAGAAAATCTTATGATTTATATTTAGACTTTAGTAATTATTAAATTAATTATTATTATTTTTTCGTTTTTATTTGAAATTTTTTTATTTTGCATCAATTTTTTTGGATTATTAGTTCGTATCGCCAAGAGATTTTAAAAGAATATAAAATTATGTTCAAAAATAAAAAAATTCATAAAAGATGAAAAATACAAAATATGATATGTTTTAGTTTATTTTTCATATTTAGTAGACTTTTTTTAACTATTAGATACAATTTTATATTTTTTTCATTGAGATGAACTAATATTTCAGAAAACATAGATAAATTTTTTTTTGGATAAAATAAAAAACATTTAATTTAGTTAAATACAACGATACAATAGCTATATATGTGTTTTAAGATACACCATGTTTAGGATACCTTACTTTCTTTTTACACAATAGAATATGTAACAAATTAGCTACAGTGATACATATGCATATGTTATACATATTTCATATATTATATTCATATTTGATACAATGGGTAGAAGTGAAAGTCACCAAAAACTGAACATTTATGAGTTTAGCGTATTTAATATATTATGTACATATCTAAGTATATCTAATATGTTATATACATATCTACTATATCTATTCTATTATATTTATATATGATATACATATTTAATATATCAAATATAAATTATTTCTCTTGTTAGTTTTGTCAGTGAAATGAAAGTAATATGTTTATCTTGGTATTTGTTTAACTTAGTGGAATGAAAATATATGATTTTTTTTCTTGATTTAAACTTTCATTATAGTATTTTAATTTTTATGAAGGAGTTTCGTGATGGTTCAAAGGAAAAACTTTGAAAATATATGATTTCAAAATTAATTTTGCTCACAATTAACTATTGAATTAAAAAAAAGATTTCCATTTTCTTTTTCTTGATAAATGAATAACTAAAATTTTATTTTCCTATAAGATTCCTTTGGCAAATGAACACACAAGAAAATAGATTTCTTTTTCTTTTACTTCATTTCACTTCACTTTTTCTAAGAACAATTTTCTCGTACAACTTTCTCGACAATTGAATGAAGCCTACAAATGCCCATGAAAATTTATTTCTTCTGGTTTGGTGAGGGCAGTGTGAAATCAATATTTTAAAACTTACCATAATTTTGTCTGTTATGAATCTCAATTGGGTGACCTAGTAGTCGAAATTTAGCGGTTTATTCTCTGTTAAAGTTTCAAGTTCGAAAATTTTCATTTGTTATTAATTTTTATTGGGTCACTTTATATATAATTTTGTCTTGACTTTAATCGGGTTTCCTGATAGTCGATGATGAAATTGATTTTTCAAATATTAGTTAAAGTATGCGTAAATTAATTCGAACACTTTGAATTATAAAAAACGTGTTTGCTGCGGGGGAGCTTCGTCCAAGTCTGGTGCAGGAATTTTGACCTCACAAGTCTCTTGTAGTTGGGAAATGTGTTGAAGTACTTTTTCCTTTTCCCATATGTTTTGACTTGGGGTGGTTTCCTAGTCCTTAATGGTTTATTAGGTGGTTGATTGTAATTTCTTTGATGGTTCTTACTTCACCCTTTCAAATAAATTTAAGAACAAGTTGTGCAGTGTAGTGCAGGATGTGATTTTAAGTTTTTTATTTTCTATGATTCGGTATCTGACTCAATAGATTAACTAATTCGAGATGAAATTTACAAAATTTGCTAGGGGTCCTCATTTCAATCCTTCCGTCTCGTGTGGATTAACTCTATAGAAGAATTGATAGAACACTGATGGAAGTTTGAACACTTTAGTAGCGTAGACAAAGAAGAACAAATAGTTAAAATACAACAATTTTTTTTTCTTATTTTATGACTTTCACTTCCCAATCCCGACCCAAAAAAATGATCGATCAGGACCCTATTGACGAATGAAAGAAAGGGTTTATGAGTAGTTTGCTATCAAGTGTTTGTTTGTTGTGCAATGGTCTCTTTCCTTTTGAAATGGTTGGTAAGAAGCAAATTTTCAAATGTATAGGACAAAGAAATACCATTTATTGAAGAGAAGGCAAATTTACGTTATTGAAATAAAAAAAAAAAATCTCGTGTTGTAAACTGGAAAGGAAAAGTCAAGAAGGGCAGATTACATTGGTTGGACTTTCTTTCTTTTGTTCGTTCGTATGCATCTAGATCAGATAAGTTCCAAAACTCTTGAATCTAACACGTGAAAAATCTTAGATCGAAAGATGTCAAAAAAAAGAAGAAGAAAATATTACATACTTCTATCGGGAGAGGTCATTATTTCAAGAAGTACTCTTGTAAGGATGAGGGAGAATAAGAGTCCTTTAAGAGCAGATAATAAAAAATATAATGACGATGCATAATTGTATTATGTCTCGAAATTTTTTTCCAAACACAATCCTTTGTATGGAATTTGAAATTCAACAATAAATTGCAAAATAAGAAGAGAAAGTCTAGGAACATATTTTTTATTGTGCAAAGATTCGGATATAAATGTGTTCAGAACTTTTCGATGTATATGATGTTTTCTAAAATGATTTGGATCTAATATGCATCGAATGATTTTGATCACGTCTGTATCCGAATCTATGCACGAGACGTGTATTTCTATACTTGCTCAAAGAAGAAATTGGTATTATCTATTTTCAATTAAAGATATTTAGCAACACAAATTTCCTTTTATTCCCTATTTGTTGGCTATAAATTTACTAGTGTTTTCCACCAATTGGGGCCTAGTCTTCAAGTCCGTGTTGACCTATTCTTTTTGAACAATGCTATGTACACAGATTGTGTAAGCAGACCCATGTGCATCCGACAGATTCGGACACAGATATGTACACAAGTTTGTGTACACAGACTTTCTCATTCTTTTTTACTTGTATTTAGCTCCAAATCAAGGTTAAGTCCTTTTCCATGTTCCCTTTTTCCACAACTTTCTAGATATTAGATGGTCAATTAATTTATTCACACAATTACATAAGTGTGGTGGGTTCAAATGTCGGGTCGTCCTTATTTACCACACGATAATATGTTCTAATGAAACCGGATTGATAGTTTGATTGGACGAACTGAAAATCCAACAATATGTAGGCTTGAGCCTAAGGCTGGACACAAGAGCATATCATTGATGTTGCTTGTGGAAAAGCCATAGCCGACGTTAGGGGTGACACAAAAAAATGACGGACCGAAAAAATCGACAAAAACTGATCGGAATATTCGGTTTGCGGTCAGTTCATAATTCCATTCGGTTGGTTTCGATTTTTTCCAGAAAAAGAAATTGATTTTGAATTCGGTCTCGTTTTCACTAAATATTTCCTGATCGAACTGAATGATATAATATTCAAATAGGTCACCAACTTCCTTGATCTTCTGGCACTGGACAGGCGTTAGCTCCCGTATTTGGTCTTACGATCGACTTTGCGGAGACCTGTGTTTTCGAATCGAACCGAACCGATTTAGAATATCGAACCCATCTAAATCAAATTGAACAGGAACATGTAAAAAACCGACCGGACCAATTCAACTCGAGCCGATTAGCCTAAACCAAAATTCTCGGAACCCATGAAAAAATCGACCGGATTGAAACACCCAAAACCGATTTCGGTTTACCTATAATTTCGGCCGGAATCGGGCATTACTCTTTTCATCCGAACTGATCGGTTCGGTCCGTCATGACCGGAAAAACCAACTGGACCGAACCAATTACACCCCTAGCCAATTAATGTTTGGATTGACGTGCTTTTCGTGGCTTTGAGATGCACAGAGAAAGAGCCAAGCAAAAGACCCACAATGAGATAAGTAGTGAAGCAACTAGTAGATCACAACTAGAAGCAAGAGGTTCTAAATTTTCGACCTTTCGAGTTTCGTTATCTCTTAATGTTAGTCTCTTTAATGGAAGATGTTGTAACTCTGGTAGTAGTGTAAAACTCTCTGGTTTTAGGGCTCCTGCTTCTTTAGAACCATTTTTTTCCTTCTCAAAAGTGGTCACACTTCTGTGTTGTTTTTCAGTTTTTGTATTGATATAACAAGTGTTTATTTATGGCTTCAAAAGCCTGTTACTTATGATACGGGCTATTGAAACTCCTTAATGTTGATAATACAAGTGCATGGCTGGTGAATTGTTTACCAAACAGTTTTCTCATGAAGTGGTGCGATGTTAGGGATTTTCGAAATAATAATGTGTGTCAATTTTGAGTTTTTTATGTAAAAATTTTCTCATTTTTTTTAGAATGCATATTTTTTATGTGGGTTTTGTCTCATATTATTTAGATGTGGAAAGTTTGGCTTGTTTATGTATGGGAACGGACATAGAGTGTGGTTCACTTTTATGGATTGGCTATGCTATGGTGGGACTATAATTGGCTAGGGTGGTTGCACCTATGACTCGCACACCCGTGCCACATGCAAGCGGGTGTGGAAACAAGTTGTGTGGCTGCAATGTAGTGCACTTTGCACTTCGCATGTTGAGGCTTAGGCTCCTTTCTTTTAATGCGACTGTGCGACAAGTGATCACAATGAGGTGGCACACATAGGATGGTCGGTTAAGTGATCGTTAGTGGTTATTAATCATGGAGTGTGACTGTTAGGACGGTTGCAATCACAGCCGTTGGTGTTGTACAACGCTCTAAGACGTCGAGGATGACTTGAGGGTTCACATTGTGGCTTGCTAACTTGTCGGCAAAGCCAATGAGTGGTGGGAGTCTATTTTTGAGGCACGTAAGGATGCAAGGAGAGTCGCTAGGCCAGCGAATCAGGGTGTTGAGCAAGATGTCGAGACTTTGACATGGGCTGAGTTTGAGTGTCTTTTTGAGAATCAATACTTTTTAGAGTCTTACCGTGAAACGTTGAGAGAATAGTTCGAGAAGTTAGAAGAGGAAGCGATGACTGTGTCGGAGTACGCTTCGTGATTTCAAACTTTGTCTCATTTTGTACTGGAGCTTCTAGCTTCGGAAGATCATAAGTGTTGCCAGTTTGAGAAGGGTCTTCACTCTTCGTTGAGGCGACTCGTGATTAGCCAGCATAAGATGAGGTTTTTGTAGGAAAAAATTGTGCGACGAGGTGATCGGATTTCTTTCCAGAAAATAATTTCATTATATTGACAATCGAATATACGGAACGAAATTACAATACAGATTCAGAAAATAGAATACAATACCGAACCGAGTCTTGTGAAATCACAGTCCCCTTAAAACAGATTCGCCGCCTCCCGTGGGTGTTGGAGGATCGCTCTGGCGCCTGTCTCCCAGGGTAAAACGGCTCACTCAGCCGATGGAACACCACCCAATCGACCGCCTGTCGAACTAACTGTGTCTGCCTCTCTCTCCGTAAAAGTCATACGGAAATCATTTGATCTCATTCGATCCCCCTAAAAACCAAATTCATATTCACTATTTATAGACCCCTATAAACTAATAAAACCGCAAAATCATAAATGGAGGGATTAATAGGATTATTGATGAACATCAATGACGCAATTGATAGACATCAATACAGGTATGAATGAGCTGTAACGGTTGAGACTTTTCGGTTGCCTCGTCAGACCCTCCGGTGTCCCAATTTCATTCACAACCCTTTCAAATTTCCAACAATCCCCCACATGAATGAACTTGGCAAAAAACTCACGCAAAGTACAAAGTAAACTCGGAGAGAGAGCACATCAGATAATTCCTGCATAGGATAGGTAGCTTTTGGCTTTGAACCTTCCATTGTGAAAGCCCATCGGATTTACTGGCTGACCAGTGAACATGATGTCTTGAACTGTTCTGCCGTTTGTGTAAACCGAGACAATAGACTCCACACAAGAACTTCTCATAACACAATTTAGTTCTCACTGTTGTGTTCGTTTTGGCCATGAACACACATCCTGGTTCTGCAAGTGTTTTAAGAATTTTGCCTTCTCAAATTCTTATTGAAGCGGCCCCACTTCACACTCACATAGGTGATCTCTTATCGTAAGCATCTCAAATACTCTACTAGGAATCCCAATTTCAACGCATAAGAGTCATTAAAAGCAAATAGAAATTGCTTATCCTTAACAACTTCATTGTTGCGTCATAGGAATGGGTAGAAGAATCAATCTCCTCAGTGATATTCGATAACCACACGCGATTAGGTTGTCCCTTTGAACCTTGATCTTGGGATCTCCAGTCAACAAGGTTGGGTTTCCATCACGGTAGTTTTTAACGTCATAGGCTTTAGCCCTATTCCCGTCAATGCTTTACAACTAGCTCTCTATTTTAACCCTCAGGTTAGCAGATTTGCAATATTGCCTTTTGACTTCACTCTGTCAAATTGTGACAATCTAACTTGAGAGCAGTTGTTCAATGGTAATGCGTCTACGATGACATGTCGAGACTTACCATTACACATTACTCTCTACTCTATGCCCGTCCAATTTCTGATTGGATATCGCAATTTACACATATTGCTGGCACATATTTTTGTCCACATAGGAACACTTTCAGAAGTTGGCGTAGCCATTCTGGCTTTTCAATTGCCTTGTCTAGAGTAATAAACTCTGACTAACATCATAGACTATGTTGTACACGTCTATTTGGAAAATTTTCAACACACAATTGCATCCGCTAGTGTGAAAACATATCCACTTATGAGGTTCATATCCTTTATATCAGATATCTCCTAACCCCTCTTGGGTGTAGATACCATCACATATGCAAGATACCCCCCACAATTCAAGAATTAAGGGGAAGGCTCTCAGCCCCCATATTCTTGAATTTTTAATCATTTTCCTTGCATGGTATCTCACATTGAGAATATCGTTCACGTTTCGTGATAAAACAAAATTTATCAACGTAGCAATTATCATTGCCTATAAGCCATGATTTTCCAATTCAACAACTCTATCGAGTTAAAGCAAATATTGTGTAAACAACTTCACGTTTGAACACTAAATTCACCAAACAGTGATTTCTCAGCACTTTAACTTTATTGCTATATTGAATTTTAAACTTCATTCTGAAAAGAATGAGTTTGTTCAAAATCTCACACTTACTCTCGAGCAAGTACTGATAGCATTATCTTATTATGCTATCAACGACAAAAGTATAAAACTCTTTGTCTCCCCATATGCGTGAGATATTCAAGTGATACACATCACTGAATCAAACTCAAAAGTTTGGTGCTTCTTTCAACGTATTGAAAAGAAGTCTTTTACTTTGACTTTCAAGTTGGCTCCAATTTGTCACTCTCCGCTCATTCTCATAAAAAGAAGAGCATGATCCCACAGGATCTCTGTTAGCGCACCAGTAGCTGTGGTTAAACCACTAAGGACAATACCTCAATAAATATTCTTATTCATAAGAATAAATCTCAATATTTATGCACGTAATCGACATTTTTTTTTAAAAAAAATGCTATTAGCTCAATCCGTTAATATTCAAAAATGATATTAAATATCATCTTAATTGCAATTGTTCGTTACAATCATAAATAGTCCCACACACTTTATTAGCATTAAGAATATTCATCCAAATGTTCCTATCTATTTTTAAGTCATGTAACGGCAAAATACATATCATGTATTTTAATTCAAAGTAATTATCAAGGGCCACCATTTGAAATACTCCACTGAGGAGATTAACCACATTCATGGCGTGACCACCCACAACAAAAAGATTAGACATACGTGCCATCCTTAAAGGTTTTGGAATAGATTCCAAATTCAGCTTTTCCAGTTTTGTCATGTCACAAATTGTCTTAAAGTGGATTAATCTCTATTTATCCCACTAGCAGCTAAAATATGTTCCAAACTAGAAACAAGTTTCCCACCCCAGCAGAATACATTAACAACCTCGTGAAGCAAGAAGTAAAACACCCCTTGAGTAATCCACAGTGGGCTTGGGAAGCTGAAACTAGGTGAGCCTATATTTTTTAATCAGAGGGAATATGCACCATCATCCTCAATACAACAAGCACACATACATACGTACAAATAAGGCTGTCGATTGTACAAGTATCACGAGCTACGGTGATCTGATAAGGGATAATGATCATAAAATCCAGTTGTGCCTCATTCAGTGAGTTCAATTCTTGACTTACAGTTTTGCTGAACATGTAACGAACATTTTCACAATTCTTTTCCATGAATTCGTAAGTTCAATTGTAAAATATTTGTCAACATAGCCAAATGTACAGCACGCATCAGAGCATATACCTCTACATCCAAAGATTAAAATGGATATGAACATAAAATGCTTTACCGAAGTAATTGATTTTGAGAGCCTTGCCAAAGACACTTGACCAGTGACTTAAATCCTGTAAGCTCAATCAAAGATTGTTAGAACCAAAACAAACCTCTGAGCAATTCACTCTAAAATTAGAATCAATTCACAATACACCGGATTCACGCTCCACCAGATTCTTGCATTTCACCAATGGAAACAGTGACCCATGTATCCATGTAGGTCTACACCTACACCACTTCAATATCTTTTTTTTACACGGAGAATTTTTCCTTTTTCCCCCAAGATAGAACCTCAGCAATGAATTGAAACAGTAGGTCCTGAAAGTTGATAGAATCTTCTCCACATATTCTGCACTTAACGATTAGTTCCAAACAAAAACTATTCTTTGGAGAACCCAATTACCGATCAACTCATCAAAACACTCGATTCTGTTTTAAGATTGTAGGAAAAAATTGTGCGACGAGGTGATCGGATTTCTTTCCAGAAAATAATTTCATTATATTGACAATCGAATATACGGAACGAAATTACAATACAGATTCAGAAAATAGAATACAATACCGAACCGAGTCCTGTGAAATCACAGTCCCCTTAAAACAGATTCGCCGCCTCCCGTGGGTGTTGGAGGATCGCTCCGGCGCCTGTCTCCCAGGGTAAAACGGCTCACTCAGCCGATGGAACACCACCCAATCGACCGCCTGTCGAACTAACTGTGTCTGCCTCTCTCTCCGTAAAAGTCATACGGAAATCATTTGATCTCATTCGATCCCCCTAAAAACCAAATTCATATTCACTATTTATAGACCCCTATAAACTAATAAAACCGCAAAATCATAAATGGAGGGATTAATAGGATTATTGATGAACATCAATGACGCAATTGATAGACATCAATACAGGTATGAATGAGCTGTAACGGTTGAGACTTTTCGGTTGCCTCGTCAGACCCTCCGGTGTCCCAATTTCATTCACAACCCTTTCAAATTTCCAACAGTTTTTGGACGTGGTGGAATGCACAAGGAGTGTGAAAATATTGATCTCAAATAATTGAGAACTTCAATTGGTTTTCAATAAACAAATATATAACCTTTTGGTTTTATTTAATCTAATTATGCTCTTTATAATAGGCTTTAGTATCAATTTAAGTTGAAAAAATGGGCCTTTTTTTACAGGCTCATTCAAAATAGATTTATTTTTTTATACCTATATAACACCTCATGAAATTCGTTAGCCCATAAGTTTTTAAAAACATTTAAGGCATGAAGGACAAGTCTTGTTTGCTTTGCCTCACGGAACGAGTCTGAATGGTTCGTTAATTAATCGTTATTAAATTGGTGGGCGACCCCTGTCAAAAATTTGGCATGACTTGAAGAGGATACTGGATTATGGGCATTGCATGGCCACACATATGTGTGTGTGTGTGAGAGAGAGAGAGGGAGAGAGAGAAGGATGTTTATCAATTTATTGACTTGACCCCCTGGAGCTTACCTATATATATATATATGTATATATGTATATATATATATGGAAGCATCCCTCTAGGGATTGGGAACCTTGTGAACTTATTCGATCTCCAAATATACGAGAACTTGCTCTGGGGAAATATTCCTGAATCCATTGAAAAGCTCTCCAAGTTGGAAGAACTTTACTTGTATGCAAATAATTGTTAGGCAGACTATTAATAATCTGTTATGTATAAGAAAGATAGAAACAACAATAAAAATAATATGACAGAAATTGACTTGATTTGCGAACGAATTCCAGTGACCAAGCAATTGCCGGATGAGTTGGTAGAATACAAATACTTATTGACTGAGTTTTGTGTTGGACACAATCTTCTTAATTAAAAACAAAATATGCCTTCGCTACGATGCTACGAGATGAAATGACGTCTGTCTTCCAAGATGCAACAATCTATACTAGTAGTAGCAGCATTGCAAACTACTAGTCTGTCGAACTGGAATGTATACTGCACTTCTCTCTCTCGAATGGAATTTTATGCAGCAGTATGATATGGAATGCAGAAGTGATGGACACAAAAATTATTACATAATGAATGGTGTGGGAAGCTTTTAATTTATAGGCAATGAAAAGGTGCAACTCAACCCAAGAGTTGCACTGGTTTGGTCCGGAAAGATAAGTTTGGTTCGGTTGGGTGCGTTGGTTCGGCTGAAGGGTCATAGCCGTTGGGCCTTGTAACAGTCAAGACCAACGGTTAAATCCAGTTGGGTCACGTGGGCCAAAAACGGACGGCGTGGTCCAAACGGATTAACCGGATCTAATAAATAAAATTCTAAAAAGAAATTAATTAAATAATTAATTTAATTTTCAATAAAAAAATACTATCTAAATGATCCGAGCTGACCCGGACGGCGACGTGCGCGCGGGTGTGGTAATTTGGGCCAATGCCCATGTTGCTTAAGTCTTTTGCCATCCACAAAAGTGGGGTGCTTCTTGGGACCCAAACCCTTAACTAATGTCAAATTATATAAGTCACTTGGAAGTTTCACATTTTTCTTTAATCACAATTTCAGTTATGGTACTTGTCATCCTACTCTGTGTTGCGACTACTATTATTCGAATGAGAAGGTCAAGACAAGAAATCTCTTTAGATGTAACTTTGCAAAACAAGTACCCGAGGCTCTCTTATGCAGAACTTCACCAAGCAACAAATGGGTTCTCTTTGGCCAACTTGATAGGCGAGGGACAATATGGTTCTGTTTTCAAAGGGGTTCTCAACTCTAATTGCCACGCCCCAAAATAGAAGATGGTCCGGAAACTCTGAGTTATCCAAAAAAAATGGTACCTATACGTATGTTCATAAATCAATTTAAAGACAAATGTATTTAGAGTCGTTTGATGCACGTGAATCTCAAACACTACACATATAGCTCACATATCAAATAACGAATTTGTGAATTTATGAGAAATGAACGATTAGTTTGCACTGAGGGTCTTTTAGATATGTGAATTTAAAATCTTGGAGAATTGAGGTCCAGGCTTCACATCTAGTCGTGCATTTTTCACAATGCTACGTATCAAATTTTGACACTTTAGATCTTTGCTGTTTCATTTATTTATGAAATGTGTGAAAAGAAAGAAGTTCAAATAAGTTAGGAAAAAAGAGAAAGAGATAGATAAATAGTTAGTCCAATTGTTCACAATATTCTTAAGATTAGGTTTACGGATTTGAGTGACTAGATTTGACTTAATTAGGAAGTACAATAAATATCTCAATTTTGTAAATTAATTTCAAGAATGGAATTGATAGCTTTAATTTGGTGGATCTGAAATAAGACTATAGTTCTATTGAAATTCTATTTAAAAAAAAATGACTTTCAATTTGATATATCTTTCCTATCTTTATTCAATTTCCATGGAAGGTGGGATTAATTGGCCCAGAATATTGAGCTATAAGAAAAACGAAGGTCACTACACCACTGCCACGTATCAGGTTCAGACAACTTTTCACTAATGTCCAAAAAAAAATCATGAGGTACTTAGACAATTGGAGCAAATGTCAATAAATGGAGGTAGTGGCAAGACCAACAAAAATTAAAGAGTCATATCATCCACTACTAAAAGAGTGCGAGGTAGTGGGCGTAGTGAGGTAGTGGTGGACGATATGACTCTTTAATTTTTTTTGGTCTCGCCACTACCTCGCACTCATTTATGACCAAAAAAAAGTTAACTAGTCATATCGTCCACCAGCTCACTAGCTTTGACCAGGTAATTTTCCCACCAAAGGATGTGTATTTCTTTTTTTTTTCTTTTTTTTTTTTATGATCATGAAACCCATACAAAAACACATATGTAGGGGATTTAAGGTGTGAGCTCATGACCAAGTTAACCAAAAGCAAAACAAACATGTTTCCGAAGCTAACAAGTTCTATCACTCTCCTCATTTGTTTCCTTTCCATCTTCATTGCAAGTAGCAGTGCCCTTGCTGCTTTTCCCTTGCATACAAATGAGACAGACCGTCAAGCTTTGCTTGCAATTAAGGCCCTTATATTGGAGGATCCTTTCCACCTCCTTAGCTCATGGAATCGCTCTCTCGACTTTTGCGATTGGCAAGGAGTTAGATGCGGTCGTAAGCATCAACGGGTGACCCTCCTAGACTTATCTTCTCATGGATTGACGGGTTCCCTATCCCCTCACATAGGTAACCTTACTTTCCTCAGAAATGTCAATCTCGGTAACAATACTTTTCATGGCACAATTCCTCAAGAAATTGGCAGGTTGTTTCGCCTACGAAATCTTCGTTTGATGAATAATTCTTTTGAAGGTGAATTACCTGCCAATTTGACTCAGTGTTCAAGCATAGAAGTCATAGACGTAGTTCGTAACAACCTTGGAGGAGAATTTCCAGCTTGGCTGAGCTCTCTCTCTAGTCTCTCTATGTTGTGGCTCGCGCACAACCATTTCGTCGGATTGTTACCAGCCTCATTAGGAAATCTCTCAGCTCTTACAACACTTTCTCTAATGGATAACAATTTAGGTGGAAGCATTCCTTTTGAACTTGGAAAACTCTCACAATTACAACATCTTCGGTTGTCCCACAACCACTTGACTGGTATGGTTCCCACCCAACTCTACAACATCTCGTCCCTCGCCTTTTTTGCTATAGCTACCAACAGATTGAGCGGAAGCCTCCCACCAAATTTGGGTTTGAACTTTCCAAATCTTCAAATATTTTATGTTGGTGTCAATCGATTCTACGGGCCAATTCCTTCGTCAATAGCCAATGCTTCACAACTCAAAGAAATAGATCTTGCCGATAATTCGTTTACAGGATCCGTGCCATTGGACATCGGAAATCTTCATGGTCTAGAATTCTTTTCTGTAGAAGAAAACTCACTTGGAACTAACGAAGGAGATGAGTTAAACAACATTCTCATATCTTTATCCAATTGTTCCAATTTAGTAGTGCTGGACTTATTTGATAACTGGTTTCAAGGTTCTTTACCCCATTCTATTGCAAATCTCTCTAGAAACCTACGTTCTTTACGGATAAGCTATAACAACATATCTGGAAGCATACCTCTTGGGATAGGGAACCTTGTAAATTTGTTTCGGCTTGCACTAAGTAATAACATGCTCACAGGCAGGATTCCTGATTCCATTGGAAAACTCTCCAAGTTGGAAGAAGTTTACATGTACACAAATAGCATCTCAGGAAAAATACCTTCTTCCATTCAAAATCTTACTTGGCTAAGCATTCTTAACCTGGCTGAGAATATGTTGGAGGAAAGCATACCCATTTCATTGGGCAATTGCACGAGTCTTTCAGCAATTGCGCTCACAAACAATCACCTCACTGGTTCGATACCTAAACAAATCTTTGGTCTTTCTTCCCTCATACTTCTCTTCTTGGGTCATAATCACTTAACAAGACCAGTACCATTAGAAGTTGGACACTTGAAAAATCTCGGGTTACTGGACTTATCAGGAAACAACTTATCTGGAGCAATTCCAGTGACCCTAGGTAGTTGTCAAGTGTTGGAATTTCTTTATCTGGGTCAAAATCTTTTAGAAGGTAATATTCCTGCATCTTTTTTTCAATTAAAAGGTATTGTAGACATTGATCTGTCTCGCAATAAGTTGTCCGGAAAAATTCCTGAGTTCATTGGAGAGTTGATTTTCCTTCAAAATCTCAACCTTTCCTACAATATGTTTCAAGGCGAGGTTCCAAGTGAGAGGCAACTATTCAGGAATATTAGTGCCTTCTCAATAGCTGGAAATAACAGGCTTTGTGGAGGAGTAAAAGAATTGAAACTCCCTGCATGTCCAGCAAAAGGTATAGAGAAAAAGAAGAGACCTCTCAACTACAAAGTGATAGTACCTCTAATCACCACGTCGTTTATTCTTGTGATATTATTTTGTCTCGCGGCAAATACTTATCGCCGTAGAAGGGCTGGACAACAAACTTTGGCAGCATCACCTTTGCAAGATAGGTACCCAAAACTCTCCTACACAGAAATTCTCCAAGCAACGAATGGTTTCTCTTCATCCAACTTGGTAGGTGAGGGAAAATATGGTTCCGTATTCAAAGGGATTCTCAACTCTACCAGACAAATAATTGCCGTGAAGGTATTAAAACTTCAAGAACATGCAGCGAGCAAAAGTTTCTCAAAAGAATGTGAAGCACTGAAGAATATTCGTCATCGCAATCTCGTCAAGATAATAACATCTTGCTCAAGCACTGATTATAAGCGCAATGATTTCAAGGCCTTGGTTTTCGAGTTCATGGAAAATGGGAGCTTAGACGATTGGTTATACCCAAGAAGTCTTCATGACCATCAGGACACTAAGAGCTTGAACCTTCTTCAACGTTTAAACATTGCCATTGATGTGGCCGCTGCATTGGATTATCTTCACTATCATTGTGGAGTGACAGTCATTCACTGTGACTTAAAGCCAAGCAATGTTCTTCTTGATGCTAATTTTTGTGCCCATGTGAGTGACTTTGGTCTTGCAAAGATTCTTTTACCAACCACAGGTACATTCAATAATCAACAACAATCAAGTTCAATTGGAATTGGAGGAACAATTGGGTATGTTGCCCCAGGTACTAGTCTTTAATTTATTGCTCATTCTATAACATTAGTTCGTTTCGTAATTATCCATCAATAGTGCATAAGGGTTCCTGCTACTTCAAGGTTTGAAGAAGGATTTAAGTGTACGTAGCATTAGTCACATTAGGCAACATTACGATTGAGGCAAGACAGTCATTCAATGGGGATCCTAGCAGCCATCAGTGGTGAGCTGAAAACTAAGTACATGAGTTATACAAATCAATCCCCATTTCGATGATGTCAAAGATGACTGCCCATAAACTCTACCAAGTCGTATGACAATGCATGTTAAGATACTAGAGAAAAAATTTCAGGCGTTGCTATATTTTTATACATTGACATGTTGGAGAAGTTTTATACACAAAAGAATGCAAACATTGATCTCCATACTAGTTTAAAGATCATCAATAAATTCCTCTCTTCCTTTTTTTTTTTTGGTTGTGCTTCCATGCTGCAGAATATGGTATGGGCGAGGAGGCATCAAGACAAGGTGACATGTACAGTTATGGAGTGTTGTTACTTGAAATGTTCATCGGAAAAAGGCCGACTGATAACATGTTCGCTGACAGTATTAGCCTCCCTAATTATGCAAAAATGTGTCTTCCAAATCATGTTATGGAGATCATCGATCCTCGAATGATATCAGAAGATGAAAATGAGTCTAATAGGATGATGTGGAATAGCACAACAAACCTTCCAAAATTGGAGTTTTGCATCTCATCGACTCTTCAAATCGGAGTTTCGTGTTGTGTTGCAATGCCAAGTGAGAGAATGAATGCTAGAGATGTGCTTGTGGAACTACACAAGATTAGAAATGTTTTTCTTGGAGTGAGGGAGCAAGGCAGCCAATATGAAAGAAGAAATGAGTCCTCACTTGAAGTGCATGGGTAATTTATCTTTGTATTGCAAAAATAGCCATTTATCTTTCTCACCTTCTTACCTTTTTTTTTTTTTAAATAAAAAAATCATGTAATAAGCAAGCTAAGTAGGCTGTGAAAGTTGTTATATGTGGTACTTTTTGTTGGAATCAAGAACATAAGAAAATATACTTCTATAAGTAGTTTTTCTTTTTTGACCGACTAGTAGGAAAAATAAATCTACTGTTCACTAGTGAGGAGCGTCATCAAAATTGAGATAGTTTTGTATATATTAGCTCAACACGAAAATTAAAGAGTAAGTCTACTAACACCCTCCGTGTATAGATCTGGACACAGATACGTGATTCTACGTACATCGGACGATTCTAGACATATTTGTATTCAGATTTGTGCGCACGAAAGAATGTGTTCGTAGAATTTTTTCAAAATTAAAAGAGCGTGGATTTTAGTCAATCTTTATACTAAAGGGGTCTTCTCAAGACCTGTAATTACCAGTTGACTGCAAGTGTTCATTAGTGCTGCATGCAAATGAATCGAGTTGTTTGCGAGCTCGGCTCGGCTTGACTCGGTTCGTTTAGTTAACTCGATGAGTACATCTCTAGTTTTAGGCTCGTTTCGTAAACGAGCTGACATTGAGTCTCGAAAGCTCGGCTTAACTCGTAAAAACTTAACTCGTTTTAAAGGCTTGGCTTGTTTAAAGAGACTTATTAAGTAAAGGAAGGGATAAATCAGATTGGCTCGGCTCGGCTTGTTTATAAACAAGCCAAACTCGAACTCAAATTTTAAGCTCATTTAGTTAACAAGCCAAGTTCGAACATTCTAAAACTCAGCTTGACTCATCTGCAGCCTAGTATCCACCAAATGAGATACTATATAAGGAATGAAAAGAAAGCACATTTGAAGCTTGGCAGGAAGTGTATACATGGGTGGATATAAATTGAAACGTGTGCAAATAGGCCTCTGTTTTGCGGTCCGCAGTAAAATTCATGCCCCCTTTTTTTTTTTGATAACCGAGGTATTCGGCCGGCTTGGGGTCACGTGCGGGTAGCGTGGTTGGGTCCCCCACCTAATGCCGACTAGTCCTCGGGGCCCTGGAGTTAACGACCGGGCAAACCTCCAGTGGCCCCAAAGGGAGCTGCCGAGAAAATTCATGCCCCCTTGATCTTTTCTTTTTGCATTTCCCGACACCTTTTGTCATGTTATGTCTATTCGAAGAATTGTGAAATTGAACACTGAACAGAGCATTTGAACTGGGTGTATAAAGGTTGAAATATTTTTACAGAGCAACTATTGAAATCTAAAATAAAAGTTGAAATATTTTTACAGAGCAACTATTGAAATCTAAAATAAAGGTTGAAATATTTTTACAGAGCATTTGAATCAAGAAGTGAATTTAATGAATGTGATTTTTTTTATTTCGTTGGAATATCATGTTGTAGCTGCCAACGAGCCTGAAAATTATTATGTATCTTTTAATACGAAATGTAGCAGTTTTTACGTATTATCTTGTTCGGAACTAACCATGACGTTGAAAATGATTTTGGCAAAGGAAGTCTAGTCGGTAAAACCTAAGGGTCTATTTGTTAGAGGTCAAAGCAGGGAGATAAAATTATCAATCCTGATATAATAATTCGGATTGTCATATCTGGTCTTTGTTTATTTTTTAAACTGTTGATATGATGTTCGGGGTTCAAATTTTATCTGTCTAGAAGAAATAAAATTATCCCACCTCTTTCTCTCTCCATATCTTATGTGACTTTCACATTCCTTTCTACTTACACAAATATCATTTTTAATTATAAAAATATCATCTATGTATTCATATCTATTATATCATCTTCTTTAAAAAAATAATCAAACAAATCATTTATAATTATTCACCCATCTATAATAAGTATCTCTTTTTACTATATCGCTATATATCTTTATATAATTTAATCACTTAAGAGTTGACAAAGTACTCTTTGTTGGAAATATTTTTAGAGTACATGCAAACTATAAGTAGTATATTTTGAGTTTTTTATTTTTTTTGCTTTGAGTTGGCTTATGTTATGTATATATGTTATTCCGCATTAGAAAGGAATAAGGAAATGGAAGGGATTATAAGTACCAACTAAAAAGTAAGTTTGAGAAAGTATGAACTAAGCACTCTGCTTGGGTGTACATGTGGCGCACTTGGCACTTGTGCATGTGGCATTTGATCAAGACCATTGATTTTTATCAATCATGACCATTGACGATAGAAAGATTGAAATGCCATGTTAATTAGATCGTACAGTAAAAATCACATTTAAATAATAATATGTGACTAACGATTTAATTAGATTTAAGAAGGCTGCGATTTACACCATTAGATATGAAAGGTGTAAATTGACTGTTAAGAATAATTATTGGGAAGGAAGTACAAAAACATCATTGCTAAAATTGGTAAAGTACATATTCATTGCTAAACGGTGTGATCCAAATTATGAGATTTATTGGGAATTGAATTTGTAAATATGATTTAAATTATGAGATCTATTTTAATATATAAAGGGGTTATTCCTGTTGAAGTGAACCTAAATTGAAGAATGGTAGCATAATACGTGGACAACCAGTCTATACCCGGGATAATGTCAAACCCCGACATGTCTAAAATAATAAAGTCGAAAGTCATGAAATGATAGTCGAGGATAATAAGCTCACAAGCTTTACAAACACGACTAAACGACAATATACTTCCAAGAGAAGTCTCAACAAATAAAGGTGGGTCAAGGTGATCAGTTTCTAGTTTCAATGCACACACAAACAATCCAACAATGAATGAATGAGATGCTCCAGAATTGAATAAAACTCTAGCAAAAGAGTTAAATAACAGAAATGTACCCCTCACGACCAATGTCTTGGGACCCTGAGTAGTGAGTTGCGGAACCATTGAAGTAATATTGAAGACTCTGTCCTGCACATAATGGCCTTGGCCATACCCACCTCGTTGTCCAGAACCTTGAGGAAGTGCCGAGGAACTTGCTCTCCTATCACCTTGCGAACTTTGCACTGAAGTAGTCTATCGATAATGAGGTTGCTGCTGCCTCTGGCCACCCCCAAACTGTCATTGTTGCTCGCGACTCTCTCCTTGTCAAGGCTGTTGTACTGACCCCACCTCGCTATGTACCCCCTATCATCTGAGGACAACTCCTAGGCATATGTCCAGTTTGAGCATAGTGAAACATGCCCTCAGAGGCACAGAACACTAACTACGAGTGTGATCGGGTTAGTTACACCGGCGACATACAACAAGTGGACTTGAAGGATTGCTCCTAGAATCGGAGAGAGCAGGTGGCCTAAGATTCAAGTGGTCATGGGGAGATTGAAATTGCTCTCTCTATCGCTTGCGTTCCTGACTCCCAGAGCTCCCAGATGATGATGAATTTCGTACAGTACTCGATTGTTTAGGTTTCCAAACTTTGGAACCCCGTTGTACCTCCCTAGTTAATTCACACTCCTTGCACACTCAACGATCTCGTCAAAATTCATCTTGTATTGGCTCACCATGAGCCTCTTCATAGAAGAGTGAAGACCTCTATCAAAATGACAGCACTTACGATCTTCCGAAGCTACCAACTCCGGTGCATAGCGGGATAAGGTTTGAAAGTTCGTGGCATACTCCGACACTGTCATGTTTCCTTGTTCCACCCTCTCCAACCTCTCAAACTGTACTCGTAGCTGTTCACAATAGGATTCAGGAAAATATCGACTCTTGAAGAGAGTCTCAAATTTCGCCCAAGTAATGTCCTCTGCATCCGGTTCATCAACTCTAGCCGCTTGCCTGGCGGCCCTTCGTACATCCTTCCTTGATTCAAGGATAGACTTCCACCATTCATTTGCTTCCCTAATTAATTGACAAGTCACAATACCGCCTCGGAGATCATCCTTCACTATCCTCACATCTGTGAATAACTTGCAGAATTCGGAGAGCCAATGGTTGGCTGCGAGAAAGTCACTACCTTCTCTGTTGAACTGAGGGGGATTAAGGCAGTGAAACTCCCTCATTGCGTCTATCGCCCGATCATCAGCATGGGCTCTTGGAGCCTGATTCAGTAAATTGGCCAAGTTAAGCGCCGCTGCAAACTCCCTTATAAACGCACCCGGAACAACCGGTGGTTTAACGTTTTGTTCCACTTCCTCGTGAACTTCTTTCACTTGCAGGATCTCTCTCTATTGACTCACGACATCATCTAATGATCTCTCACGATAACAGCCTCGACCTCGACCTCGAGGTCCACCCAATCTCACCCCACGTCTCGGAGGCATAGTACTACAATGATAAAGACAACACTATCAATGTCAAGCAAGTATTGCCCTCACAATGCCAATTATTCAATAGAAATCCCTAACAAGGGTCAACAATTACATATGAGTCTATTTATGTGATATGCAATGCCAATGCATGTCAAGTACACAAGCACCCAATTCATGTCTAAATACAACGAGTTTTAAATCCAGTGAGGCTAAAAGCCTCCCCACGATCTCAAGGTTTTCTAACCTATGCTCTAATACCAAGTTATCACGCCCTCAATTTAACATACCAATACTATATATTTAAGGATAGAAAAATCCTCGTAAGTCTCACCAATCACCCAAAAAGCCCTTCAATCATAAGTCAAAGTATTCCAAGTTCTAGCAGTTTACAAAAGTCAATTTCAAAATATTACATTGAAGTTAGGACGTTCAGTAAACCAGAGTTAGGATACATCTTTTAAAAAATAATGGGTAACAGGTGTTATAACTCCACGTATGCAGCTCCTAGAGTGTCATGCAAAACTCTAAGCACGCATGCACCTGAGAAACAGATAAGGATTGAGTTAACGAGCCCAGTAGAAAAATTTTATGCAAATTTTACGTGAATATGGCATGTCATGACATATAAGATAAACAATACATAACTTTGGTGAAAGCATTTCAAAATGCATAATAAGTATGAATTTCCACCAATCCAATCTCGTCTCATAATCGACCCTAATTAGTCCCTTTCTTCAAATTCTTCCCATCAATGTCATATATGTTTTCAAACTCTTACATTTGTCGCTATCTCATGCCTAGTAGTCACATAAAATCCTAGTTCCATTTCCTAACAACCCCGTTCGGAGTCTAGTTCACAATATTCCTAGCCTTTATATCTAAAAGTCTAGTTCATAACATTCCTAGTCTTTCCATAAAGAAGTCTAGTTCACAACACTCTTAGCCATCCCATCGGGGAGTCTAGTTTACAACATTCAAAGCACAACATAAACCATGGAGCACATCTACTCGTCCAATATATTAACCATGACTTAGAGTCAAATGAATAAGATGCACAATTTCTACTAAATAAGTCATACCACACTCCTCCAAGTGAATAACAAGAGATCAAACAATCCAAGGTGGTACGGATTCAAACTAAGAACACCCAACATGTACCTAAACATACTCAAACCCTTAAAACAAAGGGTAAATGTACAATACACCTATAACAAGTCATAAACAAGTAAGAAAAACAAGAAAAGTCCTACCTCAAGAAGAGAAATCCAAGCTTTGAGCTCAAATGGCGAAGCTCTAGCTTGAATGATGGAATGAAGCTCAACCAAACCCTCTCCAAGCAAGAACCCACCTCAAAGTGCTAGAAATCAAAGGGAAATGAGGGATTCTTGAAGAAATTTGAGAGATCTGGAGGTTTAATCAAGTATCTAGGGGTGGGGGCATGACAGATGTGGGTTTCTTAGAGAGAGAAGGGGGGAAATCCTAAACGAATGAATAAATCAATGCAACTTGGGCCAACAATGTCTATTTCAATGTCATAACTCCATAAACTTTAACAACTCAATTAAATAAACATGTCTAAACAATGCCCAATTGCATATTAAAACCATGACTCAACAAGTCCCATAATTAAGTGATACATATCCACAAGTTCATGCATCAACAATGTCAATTTGCCAAGTATAGTTCATGACTTAACAAATCTATTCGAATCAAATTCAAACTGGGAAAAATAATGCCAACAAGCATATTACCATAGTAAATCAAGACTCAAACAAACTCGAGTATTTCGTTCGCATTTCATCTTCTCGTTCCCATGTCGATTCCTCTCGGCCCTGGTTACTCCACAACACTCGCACTAACGGAATAGTTTTATCTCGTAGCATTTGCTCACGAGTATCAAGAATACGTATTGGCTCTTCTCCATATGAGGCACCGGCTTCTAAATCAAGTTCAGGCCACTCAAGTACATGAGATGGGTCCGGTTCATACTTTCTCAACATTGACACTAGAAAACATCATGCACACCCAATAGTTTTGGTGGTAGAGCCAAACGGTACACCACTTCGCCTATACTCTCAATAATGTCAAATGGCCCAATATACTGTGACGAAAATTTTTCTTTCCGCCCAAAATTCGACAAACCCCTCTATGGTGACACTTTCAAGAACACATGATCCCCAACTTCAAATGACAAAGGGTGCGACGACGATCGGCATAGTTCTTCTGTCGACCTTGCGTAGTAAGTAGTCTTTGGCGAATCAACTTGACTTTCTTGGTAGTCCTATCTTGTGCGGCCACAAGACATTGATGAATTGTTTTCATGCTTTCAGTAGTCTCTCCAATCAAATCCGGACCCACAATAATGGCCTCCCTCAATTCTGTCCAACATATGGGCGATCTACACGGCCTACCGTACAAGACCTTAAACGGTGTCATCTCAATGCTAGATTGATAACTGTTATTATATGCAAACTCAACAAGTGGTAAATGATCCTCCCAACCACTCCGAAAATCCAAAAAATAAGCCCGAAGCATATCTTTCAAAATTCGGATCGTTCGTTCCGATTGTCCATCTGTTTGTGGGTGATAAACAGTACTAAACAAAAGATTTATACCAAGCACTGCTTGCAAGCTTTTGCCAAAATCATGCGCTAAATCTCAGATCTCGATTGGAGACAATGGACACAGTAATTCCATGGAGGCGAATAATCTCACGAATATATAAATGGTTAAGTTTCTCCACAGAATCAGTTACCTGAATGGGTAGAAAATGAGAGGTCTTCGTCAAACGATCAACAATCACTTATATTGCATTATGCTCTCTCGGCGATCTCAACAAACCAGTAATAAAAGCCATGGTCACGTTCTCTCACTTCCACTTAGCCACTGGAAGTGTTTGTAATTTTCCAACGGGTCGCTGATGTTCAACTTTTACTTGTTGGCAAGTAAGACACCATTTCACCACATCTTGTTTCATTCCTTGGCATTGAAGTTCAATGCTCGGATTCTTCTCTTGTTCTGTCTAAAACCAAATATGCTCAAGACTTGCTTCACAAAGCAGACGTGGAGTCCTGTAAACCAAGTTTTTCTCCTGCTTTTGTCTCATCTGACATTTCCTCTACTGAGTTATATGATGATCCTACTTTCTATCGGGCTTTGGTGGGTTCACTACAGTATTTAACTCTCAACAGACCTAATTTGGCTCATCTTGTTAATCAGGTTTGCCAACATATGCATTCTCCTTCCCAAGGTCATTTTCGAGCCTTTAAACGAATTTTACGGTATGTCTAGGGTACTATTCATCATGGCCTTCACTTCTTTCCAGGTCCTTGCTCTCTAACTACCTATGCTGATGCTGATCGGCTTGTCAATACACATGATCGTTGGTCTACCTCTGGGTATTACGTTTACTTTGGTTCTAATCTCATTTCTTGGTCTGCCAAAAAACAGCCTACTGTTGCACGCTCCTCCACTTAAGCAGAATATAGGGCTCTGGCAAATACTGCTGCTGAGTTATCTTGGCTCTCTCACTTACTTCAGGATCTTCATGTTAAGAGTCTTGTTCCTTACCTCGTTTGGTGTAACAATCAGTCGGCTATTTCATTAGCCTCTAATCCTCATTTTCATGCCCGAACGAAATATATTGAAATCGATTAAGGAACATGACACTTAACATGAAAGCTTTGGTGTTCTGTTCAATATGTTCCCTTTGAAAGCAAAGTTGCTGACATTTTCACCAAAGCTTTACCTATTGCTCGGTTTAATACTCTTAAAGCCAAGCTCATGGTCTTTTCTCCCCAAGGGCTTGAGGGGGAATGTTAAGGATCAAGTCTCAGCAACAGCAGAGAATGTAGACTTAAAGATTGCAGCAAAATGAAGCTTTAGATTAGTGGTATCTTCTTTTTCTGATTTTTGCCTTCAATCTGTGTGATGTTCACATAGATTGCCAGACTGTCAATTAGTTTAGCCACGTGTTTCTTTGTAACTGGTTGTCAAGTTAAGTCGGTCAAGTTTAGGCAGGAAAACCTCTTAGCTCGTGAATCTTGTTAGCTTTCACATAGAGTACAAAAAGTCTTCTGTAATATCAATTCTCGGTAGCAATGAAAATCAGTTGATTCAGTTTTACATTTAGTTCTCTTTTATCTCTAACTTGAGAGATTTTTCATTCCAAATATTTAATTTCCTCATGATTCAAAATAACGTTTCCCGCAATTTACGATTTCTAGTGCCACATAATTCATAGGAAACCTATATACAATGTATATTTGTGTGTATATACATATGTACGTGTCTAATATATTTATATATTAATTAAATAGGTATATATATCTACTTATTTATTAAAAAAAGGTAGTCCACGTCGACCATCCCGCGACGCCCATGCCTGATAACTATCAGGTCTAGCCCTAAGATACTATCAAGAGTAGTGAAGAATGACATATTTAACAATTGGTTCATCTATTAATAATCAAACTAAATGATTTTCCACTTAAAACTCGCGCAAAAATCGCCACAGTCGGTATAATTTATGTGTAAATAATTCGATTTCCTTTATTCTGGTTGCATGTGGCTTTTTCTGCTGCTACAGGGATTGATTTATAAATAACTGGGTTGGTAGACGCCTAAATTTTTTGTAAAAGTCGGCTTCGACCTAAATGGCTGTCGAGAAGATGTAATTTGCATTCTCCATGTGCTATGTAAAAGTTTATGACTAAACGCCTCACATGATACAATTATGAAGCCCAATCTTTATACTGTCTGTTAATTTGAATTTTGTACAAATAAAGATTAATCCCTATTACTTTTTTATTCGAAATATTTAAGAGTCATCAAATAAAGATTAATCCCTATTACCTTTTGCACAAATAAAGAAAACCAATAGGAGCAGTCTTATAGAGAGGAGTTTTTTGTAGATTGCAGGGTAATTTGAAATGAGTTTTTATGACATATTTAACAATTGGTTCATCTCGTAAGGCATCAAACTAAGGACCATCTACTTAAGAGTCAAAAGATTCGATTTACGTTATCCGGAAACGCGTTCTTGAGCTGCTACAATAGAGTAAGGATTGTGGTTCATTACCCTTAATAGGTTCACTTACATTTTACTTGAATCTTCAATTAAAATAACAAGTGGTATGCAAACTGGGAGTGATATTCACTCTTTGTTAAACATTTGGGCCCACGGAAAAGAGACCAACAGAGTAATTATTTAGTGCTCCTTAATTGCGACCCGTAGGACCTAAAAGCAAGTCAAGTCATTTTTCGAGATAGAGCCAAAATACAATGACTTAAAAGCAAGTCAAGTCGTTAGTCTTTTTAATGGTGGAGCCACCCCTAGGACCTTCGTTCCACATCAAAGGGATAAATTAGACACAAGTGTTGGGAAAAAATCTCGAACGAACAACGTTCAATCCCACAACGTCTTTTACGGATCTTGAGAACAATGGATCACCGAACAAAAACAAAACAATCACACGTGCGTAATAGAAAAATAGGAAGAAAATAAAGAGACACAAGATATACGTGGAAAACCTCAACGCGAGGAAAAACTACGGGAGCAACACCAGTCCACTATGAATCGAATCAATGAGTACAAGCTTTCTCATAATCTCTCTAAGATTTGTGTTTTCTCTTGACTCTCTCTCTCTCTAGAAAGCTTGATTATTCCAATATCTTAGAAAACCTCCCTAAAGATATATATAACAACTCATATCTCTTAGTAAACCTCCTAAAAGAGATATATATTAAATCCCTAAACAATAGGAAAAGATTTGATCCTAATTAGATTAGGAAAGAACAAATCTTGAAAGTCTTTTAAAGTTATCCGCGCATCCCCACATTACCGGTAGTACCAGCCACTACTGGTAATCCCAGGCACTGCCCAAAAAAGTCAGTGGCAAATACTACCGGTAGTTCCAGTCACTGCTTGACACTTATTACCGGTAATACGAGGCACTGTCACAAAAATTTATTTTTATCTTCAAGGCACTAAATCAACCCGGATAGGCATCCAGTGGGGGTTCTTCACCTTCTAACAACAAGGTGCAACCAAGTCAAGTGCATAAATATAAAATAAAATTAGGATCTCTTTCTCCACCTCCAACGGACTGGGCCCGTCTCCTTTGCCCTTGACTCAGCCAAGTCAAGCAAAACAAAGATGTTTCCCAGGCCAACAAATGCAGCTCTTCTTCCCTTCATCTGTTTCATTATCATTTTCATGTTCATGAAGATTAACAGTGTCGCAAGCAACAACACCGCACATATAATTAGTTACGTCTCACCACGTATATTACTTGCCTATTATGCACAATCAACTTATTTTCAACAAATTTGATGCAAATATTTCAACGTGATATTTAATTAGAGCCTATAACTGAAGGGCACGAAATAAGAAAATCACAAGTTTCTTAAAAAATCATTAGTTTCTTAAAAGAGGCCAAAAAAGCGCGAGCAGTGGCGAGACAAAAACAAGTTGGTCAGTAAGGGAGGCTGATAAAGAACATATCTGAAAGAAGTACTCCTTAAAATAAGAAATGAAGAATAAAAGAAAGGCTAATGTGAATGCTCTGATGACTGCAATCTGTAGCAGCATGGAATTCAAGTTTTCCTAGAAACAAACTTCTTTTCTGTCATATCAAGACGTTCAATGGAACTCAACATCAGCGTCTGTGTTCACATTCACGCTAATTCAAATCAGACAAAGCAAAATTAGGAACCCACTGTCTACTTCGTAAATTCAAAATCCTAGCGAATTTAATTCGTAAGGCATAAACAATTTTACTATACGCAATCAGATCAACATGATAATTCATAAATTGGAGCTCTGATATCACATGTAAATTTATTTAATAGTGTTAAATAAATAACAACATACTTTTGTACTATGATTTTGAACCATCATGATCTCACAAATTAAAATATTATGTGAAAATAAAATGATTAATAGCGATGTACCCAGATCAATGAACATACTTGATAACTAAACGTCATAACAATTTTTTTGATGATATAGACTGAACATGTGTATGTTAACAATATACATTAATAAATAAAAATACTTTTTGTTAGAAACAATAATTATCAGTATAAAAAAATTGCATATTTATTTGCACAAACATGATCAGAATATATTAAGTCTAATTTGATTCAAACATTTGATCAAGTTGTAGTTTCAAAAATTATTTTGTACTATATACGTTCGTATTTACAGTTATAAAATATATATTTAAATGCACACATAGATAGATTAAATACATTAACAAAAGAGATAAAAAGACTTAAGAGGGACATTTTAGTTTTTTATCAAGTAAAAGTAATGGTGTTAGTAGGAAGTTAACAACAAGTGAGAATCTGCTAAATTGTTTGTAAAGTAGGGAATGCCATTGCATTTATCAAAACCTTTGGGAAGTTATTATATTTGTCAGAAATCTCAGGGGGATCTCTACATTTTATTTATTTATTTTTTATGATCATGAAAGCCAAACGAAAAGGCATATATAGGGGATTTGAGGTGTGAGCTCATGACCAAGTTAACCAAAAGCAAAACAAATATGTTTCCGAAGCTAACAAGTTCTTTCACTCCCCTCATTTGTTTCCTTTCCATCTTCATTGCAAGTAGCAACGCCACTGCTGCTTTTCCCTTATATACAAATGAAACAGACCGTCAAGCTTTGCTTGCAATTAAGGCCCTTATATTGGAGGATCCTTTCCACCTCCTTAGCTCATGGAATCACTCTCTCAACTTTTGCGATTGGCAAGGAGTTAGATGCGGTCGTAAGCATCAACGGGTGACCCTCCTGGACTTATCTTCTTATCAATTGACGGGTTCCCTATCTCCTCACATAGGTAACCTTACTTTTCTCAGAAATATCAATCTCGGTAACAATACTTTTCATGGCACGATTCCTCAAGAAATTGGCAGGTTGTTTCGCCTACAAAGTATTCGTTTGATGAATAATTCTTTTGAAGGTGAATTACCTATCAATTTGACTCATTGCTCAAACATAGAGTACATAAGTGTAAGTAATAACCACCTTGGAGGAGAATTTCCAGCTTGGCTGAGCTCTCTCTCTAGTCTCTCAGTGTTGCAGCTCTCACGCAACCATTTCGTCGGATCGTTACCAGCCGCATTTGGAAATCTCTCGGCTCTTACAAGACTTTATCTAATGGGTAACAATTTAGTTGGAAGCATTCCTTTTGAACTTGGAAAACTCTCACAGTTACAATTTCTTCAGTTGTCTGACAACCACTTTACTAGTATGGTTCCCACCCAACTCTACAACATCTCGTCCCTCACCTATTTTGCTATAGCTAAAAACGAATTGCACGGAAGCCTCCCACCAAATTTGGGTTTGAACTTTCCAAATCTTCAAATATTTTACGCTTATGACAATCGATTCTATGGGCCAATTCCTTCATCAATAGCCAATGCTTCACAACTCAAAGGAATGGATCTTGGCAAAAATTTGTTTACAGGATCCGTGCCACTGGACATCGAAAACCTTCATGATCTAGAATTATTTTCTGTACAAGAAAACTCACTTGGAACTAACGAAGGTGATGAGTTAAACAAAATTATCATATCTTTATCCAATTGTTCCAATTTAATATATTTGGACTTAGGTGATAATCGCTTTCAAGGTTCTTTACCCCATTCTATTGGAAATCTCTCTAAAAATCTATGTTCTTTACGGATAAGCAATAACAGCATACTTGGAAGCATACCTATAGGGATAGGGAACCTTGTAAATTTGCTTATGCTTGCACTAAATGAGAACATGCTCACAGGAAGGATTCCTGATTCCATTGGAAAACTCTCCAAGTTGCAACAGTTTTACGTGTACACAAATAGCATCTCAGGAAAAATCCCTTCTTCCATTCAAAATCTTACTGGGCTAAGCATTCTTGCTATGGCTGACAATATGTTGGAGGAAAACATACCCGTTTCATTGGGCAATTGCACGAGTCTTTCAGCAATTGACCTCACAAACAATCACCTCACTGGCTCGATACCCAAACAAATCTTTGGTCTTTCTTCCCTCTCTATAGGTCTCCTCCTAGGTCATAATCACTTAACAGGACCGATACCAATGGAAGTTGGAAACTTGAAAAATCTCGGGCAACTGGACTTGTCAGGAAACAACTTATCTGGAGCAATTCCAGTGACTCTGGGTAGTTGTCAAGTGCTGGAATTCCTTTATCTGGGTGAAAATCTTTTAGAAGGTAATATTCCTGCATCTTTTTTTCAATTAAAAGGTATTCGAGACCTTGATCTGTCTCGCAATAAGTTGTCCGGAAAAATTCCTGAGTTCTTTGGAGAGTTGATTTTCCTTCAAAATCTCAACCTTTCCTACAATATGTTTGAAGGCGAGGTTCCAAGTGAGGGACAACTATTCAGGAATATTAGTGCCTTCTCAGTAGCTGGAAATAACAAGCTTTGTGGAGGAGTAAAAGAACTGAAACTCCCTGCATGTCCGGCAAAAGTCGTGGAGAAAAAGAAGAGACCTCTCAACTACAAAGTGATAGTACCTCTAATCACTGCGTCGTTTATTCTTGTGATATTGTTTTGTCTTGCGGCAAATACTTATCGCAGTAGAAGGTCTGGACAACAAACTTCGGCAGCATCACCTTTGCAAGACAAGTACCCAAAACTCTCCTATGCAGAAATTTTCCAAGCAACAAATGGTTTCTCTTCATCCAACTTGGTAGGTGAGGGAAAATATGGTTCCGTATTCAAAGGGATTCTCAACTCTACCGGACAAATAATTGCCGTGAAGGTATTAAAACTTCAAGAACATGCAGGGAGCAAAAGTTTCTCAAAAGAATGTGAAGCACTGAAGAATATTCGGCATCGCAATCTCGTCAAGATAATAACATCTTGCTCAAGCACTGATTATAAGCGCAATGATTTCAAGGCTTTGGTTTTCGAGTTCATGGAAAATGGGAGCTTAGACGATTGGTTATACCCAAGAAGTCTTCATGACCAACAGGACATTAAGAGCTTGAACCTTCTTCAACGTCTAAACATTGCCATTGATGTGGCCGCTGCATTGGATTATCTTCACTATCATTGTGGAGTGACAGTAATTCACTGTGACTTAAAGCCAAGCAATGTTCTTCTCGATGTTGATTTTTGTGCCCATGTGAGTGACTTTGGTCTTGCAAAGATTCTTTTACCAACTGTAGGTACATTCAATAATCAACAACGATCAAGTTCAATTGGAATTGGAGGAACAATTGGATATGTTGCCCCAGGTACTAGTCTCTAATTTATTGCTCATTCTATAACATTAGTTCGTTTCATAATTATCCATCAGTAGTGCACAAGGTTCCTGCTACTTCAAGGTTTGAAGAAGGATTTAAGTGTACGCAGCATTAGTCACAGTAGGCAACATTACAATTGAGTCAAGGCGGTCATTCAAAGGGGATCCTGGCAGCCTTCAGTGGTGAGCTGAAAACCAAGTACATCGGTTATACAAATCAAGCCTTGTTTCAATGATGTCAAAGACTACTGCCCATGAACTCTACCATGTCATATGACAATGCATGTTAAGATACTAGAGAAAAAATTTTAGGCGTTGCTATATTCTTATACATTGACATGTTGGAGAAGTTTTATACACAAAAGAATGTAAACTTTGATATCCATACTAGTTTAAAGATCGTCAATAAATTCCTCTTTTTTTTTGTTGTGTTTCATGTTGCAGAATATGGTATGGGCGAAAAGGCATCAACACAAGGTGACATGTACAGTTATGGAGTGTTGTTACTTGAAATGTTCATCGGAAAAAGGCCGACTGATAAGATGTTCGCTGACAATATTAGCCTCCCTGGTTACGCAAAAATGTGTCTTCCAAATCATGTTATGGAGATCGTCGATCCTCGAATGATATCAGAAGATGAAAAGGAGTCTAATAGGATGATGTGGAATAGCACAACAAACCTTGCTAAATTGGAGTTTTGCATTGCATCGGCTCTTCAAATCGGAGTTTCATGTTCTGTTGCAATGCCAAGTGAGAGAATGAATGCTAGAGATGTGCTTGTGGAACTACACAAGATTAGAAATATTTTTCTTGGAGTGAGCGAGCAAGGCAGCCAATATTAAAAAAAGAAGAAACGAGTCCTCACTTGAAGTGCACATGTAATTTATCCTGGTATTGTAAAAATAGCCGTTTATCTTTCTTTCTCTTTTTCTTACCCTTTTTTTTAAAAAAAAAAATCTGTAATAAGCAAGTTAAGTAGCTAGGCTATGAAAGTTGTTATATGTTGTACTTTTTGTTGGAATCAAGAACATAAAAAAATACACGTCTATGTTGGAAATATTTTTAGAGTACGTGCAAACTATAAGTAGTATGTACTGAGATTTTTTTTTTTTTTTTGCATTGACTTGGCTGATGTTATGTATATGTAATTCCACATTAGAAAGGAATAAGGAAATGGAAGGGATTATAAGTACCAACTAAAAAGTAAGTTTGAGAAAGTATGAACTAAGCACTATGCTTGGGTGTACGCATGGTGCCCTTGGCACTTGTGCATGTGGCATTTGATCAAGACCATTGATTTTTTTCAATCATGATCATTAACGATTGAACGATCAAAATGACATGTTAATTAGATCGTACAGTGAAAATCACATCCCGCTATGGACAGTTAAACCTTGAGCGTAATGGTGTCTCAACTCCCCCCGTCCCCTCCCACATTCTTTCTTCAAAAATTAGTTTCCTACTTCACTTTTGTCTCCCAAAAAACACAGTTTCAATACCCCACAGGACTACTATTTTCTTCTCTTCCTGCTTATCTTCCTACACAGACGTTGCCACCACCATTATCATGATCAAATTAAAAAAATGCTTTGATATACACACACGTGCGCGCGCAAACACACGTGTGTGAGTATGTGCGTGTATATGTGTGCGTGCGTGCACATGTTTCTGGGTATGTGTATGTTTTTCTTCGTAAGAGGCGTGGGAGATGAAGTGAAGTAAAATTGTAAGTTGTGGGAAATTGGGGTGAAAAGTTATGAAAATGTATAGGAATTTTTAAGCCAATGGAATTTATCATTAAAATTAAATTGTGACAAATGTGAAATTGAGCCCAAAATTGAATCATATTCCTTTTCTTCCTTCTGGTTGTTAGATGTGTTTGTGTGCGCGATGATGTGCAAATTGAGAGGGTGGAGTATGTGAAACCCGCGTGATATGTATTTATAACATCTCATTAGATTATTACATGGCATTAGATTTATTACATGTAATATGTGAAAATATGTGCATGCATATGAATTGCGTGTTCCTTGACCTCTAGTTAAAAGATAATTTGAACCACTAGTATTCATGATTTGACATAGTGTATACCTTTTCTAGGGATTATGTATTATATGCAGCCTTTTTAATCCCATACTGATATTACTTAAACCAATATCAACTCAAATAATAATCTCATGGAATATTGTGAAAATCAAAGAATATACAAAAAAATAAGGAAAACTTTTACTTTTACTCACCCCTGTACTTTAAGCTATTTCAACTCATACCCCATTAATTTCAATTTTAGATACTTCCACCCAATGTACTTTCAGTAAATTAAGTGAAACTGCAAACTTCATTGACGAAATGTGTAAGATTACCAAATGGCCCATTAGATAAACCCACTTTCAGAACACTTAGACTCTCTCTCTCTCACACACACACTCTGCAATTCATTGATTTGGATCCATTTGGATGGTGGTATTATTGAACTGTTTTTTGTCTTTATGTGGAATTTTTTTGCAATATTTTGTCTTTCCTTAACTTTTTGTTGTTGTTTATTGGTTCATCCTAACGAGAGATTTCAGAAAAGTTATAAATAATGGACCAAATTTGAAAAAAGTTCAGAAAAGACAAAAATAAATAAAAAGTAGAGTTTTTTGAACTTATTCGTCGTTTTTATTGACATTTTTTAACTTTTGAATATAATTTTATATTTTTTAGATTTCTTAATTTCATTAAGATAAACTAATAAACCACAAAACATTGAGGTGAAAATAATAAATGCAAAAAAAAAAATGAATAGAGAAATATAATATGTACCTTAGATCTTTCGTTTTTTTCGTTTATTAGACCTTTTTCACTCTGCTACACTCTCATTCGATTATACATGCTGCACAGCAATGTTACCAGAAATATACAGTTGCTATGTGTTTTTTGAGCTAATATTTGATCTCTCTCACTTTCCCTGCATATATGTGTGTGTGTATATATATGAGGGGTAGAAATTCACAGTTTCGTTTTTTAGTTGAATCTAAGGCCAAAAAGATGAAAGACTTTGTTATTCATTTCATAAAATAACTTGTCCATATACAAGAAGATTGTACGCTCGAGCGCGCTCACACACACATGTGTGTGTAAATTTTGGACATAGTTTGGGTGAGAAAAACAGGGCTTTTCTGGCATTTTTGCCATTAATGAGGAATCTAGAGTTGGTTTGATTAGGAAAAGAAGATGATTTGCTTCGATATAAAGTCGGAAGAGTGAGAAGACGCTTATATCATGTTTTGTAAGGGATTGAGTCAGGCTGACCCACTCTCTCCTTTCCTCTCTTCAATATAGTGACTTATTATTTTAACGGCCCGTTTGGATGGAGTATAAAGAATGAGGATAATTTTCGGAGGTGGTCAAATGGGCTCATGTGACACATTTGACATGGTTTGCGATGACCAAAATATAGTGGGATAACTTTCACTCTTTCAAAAATAATACCCGTTAGAGGGATAAAGGGGTATAATTCCCTCTAACGGGTATTATTTTTGAGCACCCCCTGCCCTGCCCAAAAGTCATCCTCAGGTATTGGCCAAGAATAATACAAAAACAAACTTGTCTCTTCATTTTATCATCCATCCAAACCAAATACTATTTTATTATCTTTTTTAATACCACATTCAAACCATCTACTTTTGTATCTCCTCTGTAAACATCACATCAATGTGGACCAATCCTCCAAAATAATATCTCTCTTATTTTATCCTCCCTCAGTAACTAATCTCCTGAAAATAGTCCTACATTCAATCGGCCCCTAAAGTGCTAGGAATCCTGGATTAATTCAAGGGTTTTGTTTTGGGCAAGGAGAGAATGATGTAATTGTGCATCATTTGCAATTTGTAAACGCCACGGGGACCTGTGTGAACATTATAAAGACAATGTGTTAAAACGCTAGCTGGATCTTGGGCTGGTTCTCAGACCGATCGATCGCTTGTCAAACGGGGTGATGTCCGACGTTCTGGTTTTCTGGTTTTTGCAAGAATAGAGCCCTTATAAAGAAGGGAACTTTCTTCGAACACATCAAATAATCTTATTCAAGAACTTAAATTGAAACATGAGTCTATCGAGTTTTGAAGATTGAAGGTATCATTTATATCTAACGGGTTCGGGGATGCTATAGTGCAACAACATGGCGAAAATAAAATCGACGAAGAAGGAAACTTTCTTCAAACACAGCAAAAAGTCTTACTCAAGAACTTAAAACGAAACACAAGTCTATTGAGTTTCGAAGATTGAAGTTAGCATTTATATCTAACGGCTTCGGGGTTCTGTAGTTTGTAGTGCAACAATGCGTCGAAAATCAAATCGACAAAGAAGTGAACTTTCTTCACATACAGAAAATAGTCTTATCCAAGCACTTCAAAATCAAATATCTAACGGGTTCGGCGATGCTATACTTTGTAGTTCAACAATGTGTCGAAAATGGAATAGACAAACAAGGGAACTTTTTTCACAGGCAACAAATAGTCTTATTCAAGCACTTCAAAATGAAATAGGAGTCTATTGTATTTTGAAGATTGAAGTTATAACGTATATCTAACGGATTCGGAAATGTTGTAGTTCAACAATGTATCAAAAGTGTAATTAGCGAAGAAGATAACTTTCTTCAAACACAGCAAAATAGTCTTATTCAATAAGTCAAAATGAAACACAAGTTTATCGAGTTTTGAAAATTGAAGTTATATAATATATATCTATCAGGTTCGGAAATGTTGTAATTCAACATGATGTCGAAAATGAAATCAATGAAGAAATAAACTTTCTTCAAAGATAGTCTTATTCAATAACTCAAAATGAAACACGAGTCTATCGAGTTTTGAAGATTGAAGTTACATAATGTATATCTCATGAGATCGGGGCTGCTACTGCGCAGGGAATTTCGCATTTGCAAATATGATTTCCATCGAGGCAGCTACCAGAGACTGCTCCCTCAACATTATCCACGCATGCACGGTAGCAGTCTGGGTTGTTACATCCCTCTAGTTTTAGCTTCTCTGAGCAGTCGACCACTGGTCCTTTATCACCTGTCATCACACTTATAAACCTCAGTCGACCATCGGAGATTTGCTCGATTGTTAACTTCAGTGCTTGAGAATTAGTCAGCATTAGGTTGGGTGTAATTCTAGAGCTGACTAGATACCTCAGCTTTTAAAAAAAACTAATCTCTGATCTTCTTATTGAAGAAAAGCAAGTCTATGCACAAAATATGGGTATACAAATTTGAACACAAATGTGTCTAGAACCGTCCGATGTACGTAATGTCCTCTATTATTTTTTGGACACTACATATATTGGACAATTTTGGACCGGATATGTGCATCGAAGTTGTGTTATAGACTTTTCTTAACAAGAAGAGTGAATTACATCGAGCTCTCTTAAAGTTTGGGTTCGGAACCGTCTGAAGCATGCAATGTCCTCTATTATTTTGTGGATTACTACGTATGTTGGACAGTTTCGGACCGGATACGTGCATCAAAATTGTGTTATAGCCTTTCAAAGAGTGAATTACGCTGACCACTCCTGAAGTTTCTAACACATACAATCGCTTACCCTAAAAGTTTTTGAAATTACTCTGATCACTATTAATTTCAAACTATTATGTAGCTATATTTTCTTCCATTAAAATCAGTCAAATTTTGTTAGTAAAACTATTAAACCTTCAAGTTTGGAATTTCTTTTGACAAAACAGACTATAATATAATTCCTATCACGTTTGAAATAGATTGTGTCAGATTTCTAATTTTTTTCTTAAATCAAATCTAGATAAAGTTTTTGAGAATTGTTTGAGCCTCTATTTTAGAAAAATGTTAAAAATTGTCGACTATTTTGAATTTAATATGAATCAAATTATAGTTCGTTTTGTCAGAAAAGTTTTCGAACTTTATGTTTCAATAGATTAATGAACAAAGTTTAATTGATTTTAACAATAGAGGAGATAATTGTATATTTGCTTCAAAAAGCAAGATATGATAAGTGAATTTTTCAAATCTCGAGGAGGTCATGTAATGATCATAAAAAATCTTAGAAGGAGTTAGTGTAACTTATTCTTAAAAAAACGTGCAAGACTACACATAGACTATATGCATAGATTCGTGTGTCCGGAGTCGTCCGATCCATATAGAGTTCATATCATTTTAGAGGACTCCACATGTACCAGACGATTCCAAATAAAATTTTCAAATCTCAAGAAGGTCGTGTAATGATCATAAAAAATCTCAGGAAAAGTTAGTGCAATTTATTCTTAAAAAAAAAAAAAGCAAGACTACACACATGACTATATGTGTAGATTCGTGTCCGGAACCGTCCGATAAACATAGAATTCATATTATTTTAGAGGACTACACATGTATTAGACGGTTCCAAATACATATAAATCCAGATATGCGCATATAATTAATCTGCGTGTGTCGACTTTTTTCCAAACAAATTTATGAGTTTTAGGCATAAAAACGAAAAAAAAAAAAGTTGGTGCATGGGATAAATTTTGTAGGAGGAAGTGGAATACTCAACAGGCATAATAACACTGGCAGGTTGGATAGGTGGGGAGGAGGCAGAAAGCTAGTTGAGTGGTGGCAAACTGCTTTTTACACACACCAAAGCACTGTTTGTCATCACAGTTTTGTAGCCCTATTTGTTGTAAACACTGTTTCTCCACCACATTTTCCTTCAATTTCTTTGCTGCCAAACAAACCATAACACCACACTCCATTAATATCAGTCATTCCAACCTGATAATACACACACACACACACACACACAGAGAGGACATACCTTGAATTGTATGGAGGAAAAGCAAGCATAAAAGGGCGCTGCAGACGAAGGTCTTCTTCTCCATTATATTGGCAAATGATAGTATTGAGCTAACTAAACTGTATGTATCACTGTTAAAATTCACACAGGATCTGTATGTGTGTGTGTGTATATATATCTTCTCTCTCTCTCTCTCTCTCTCTCTCTCTCTCTCTCTCTCTCTCTCTCTCTCTCTCTCTCTCACTACAATCACGTTAAAATCTCAATCAAAATTTTACGGAAATAAATGGATTGAAACTGAAAAAATCTGGAGATAATGGGAATCTGCAGCCACATTAAAGCCTTCTTTCCTCGTAATCCAAATTCTGATATCTCTTTATTTTTCTTCCTTCCTTTTGTTCTCTCTTTTTTGGCATTTAAACAGAAATTTTCCAGAGAATTTGAAGGATATAATGATAACTGTAACTTTGAATGAAATAATTACTTGCCTAATTTTCCATAACCATGCATACAAAATTGATATACCTTCTATTTTTGTTTTCTTAATTTACCCACCGAATATAGAAGGAAATCCCATCATCTAATAGCGTTCATTTATATTAAGAGACACCCGTATAATCATTTGAGACGTTATCGCAAAGCTTTTAATTGATGCACAGAAAATAAAATTATATATGAATCTTTTTGCGTAATTTTGTCTCGAATAAAATCAGAACGAATTATATATATATGAATTATATGCTTGCATGTGGATTCGTGTTGCAAGACTTTTCTCGCGTAGTGTTATTAAAAAATTCGCTCTATCGAGAGAGAAAGAGGAAATAATGACAATATTTATAACAAATTAAGTACTAAAGTTGTGGATTTTTTAATAAGGTGGGTGTGCAGTTTAACGTCGTGTTTCAGTACTTCTCCAGAAGCACGAATATTTCGAAACCAAATGAGAGAAGTACTTAATAACAAAATTATTAATCTGTTAAAATGATTTTGACAGGAAAAAAAAATTTACGTTACAATACAATTCCTGCAAGCATGATAATTTAAGGATTGGTCTGTTTGTCGATGATCTTTCTTTTGGCTCCATGTTCACTCATTCATATTTTATTAGTTAAACCTCTTTTTCAATAAATCTTGTGACATGAAGCTACTCTTATTTTTCTTCTCGAGGTTTGAATTTGAACTAGGCAAAACTGCAAAGACAATGTACCTTTTTGTGGGCTTTTGTGCCTTCAACCGTTTTTGATTTCTTTCTTCAGTCTTACTTAAGTCATTACTCCTTTTTAGTGGGTCTTGTTGAACGCTTACCCGTCTCTGATTTCTTTCTCTAATTCAATTTTACTTTTCAATCAGCACATGCGTATTTGGCGTATTTGAACAAATTTCTCAACTTTTTGGTCTATTAATTAGCACAACCACCTCACCACCATTTTCGATAAATGTCAAACTATGGTGTAAAAATGTAATTAACTATTTTATTTAATATGCTTGTGATTATCATGATACTGGTCAATACATATTAGAGAAAAAGAAATACTTATACACAAATTCTCGCAATCCATAAATTAATTCCTCCATATCTAGGTTTTTTATTGACTTCAACTCTGAAATTAATTGGAAAGTCTGTTGGTTCTAGAAACTATTTTCAAAAAAACTTCCCATATGTAAAATGAATAGACTAGATTTATCTGTGTATATATGCTTTTAAATCCCAATGAAATTTAACCCTTGATTTTAAATTTGAAAATATTTTCGACAATTATTTTCTAGAACCGTAGCATTTCTCGAAATTAATAGTTCACTTTTATTTTTTCCCATGCAGAAGCAGGAGCAGGAGATTCCATGCACGTCACAAAGAGTTTTGGAGATGATGTGGCATTGGCACGTGTGAGTGCCAGGTGTGCATGTTGAGGTCATAACTTGGACATCCTTATAATCTTCAAATGAATCCTCACATAGGTCTATACAAATTGAAACATCGCACTCTTCCCACTTCCATTTCACCTCCTTATCACACTCCTTCATCTCTTCATCATCACCTGCATATATAAATAATAAAGTTACGCATCCATCTAATAATTTAAACTTTTAAATGATTTAGTAATTAACAATATTCGAGAACAATATCAGAGAAGACGATAGATTCTGTATTTGAATCTCGCTGTCTACCTAGTCATTAAATATTTGCACATCTTTAGACCAATTATGGAGGAGATTCTAGCTACACGCGTGAGGGGGCATCTTGAGAATATAAATAATAAAGTTACACCTCTCTTTGATATCTTAATCATTCAGATGAGTATACGTAGTTAACAATCTAATATGGTATGAGAATAGACAATAAATCTTGTGTTTGAATTTTACCATCTACCTAGTCACTGAATATTCGCACGTGTTTAGTCTGTTTATTGAAGAGAGTCTGACTACAAGCGAGGCAATGTGTTGAAAATGTAAATAATAAAAGTTGCACTTCTCTCTAATAGCTTAAGCTTTTATATAAATTGGTGCATAGTCAACAATCTAATATGATATCAGACCAGACAATATATAGATACTTTGTTCAAATCTAACCGCATACCAAATCAACAGCTTGACTACCCGTGAAGGAGCATGTTGAAAATAGAAAGAATAAAATTGCAACCTCTCTCTAATAGCTTAAGTTTTTAGATGAGTTGATAGTCAATAATTTAATATGGTATCAAAGCAAGCAATAAATTGTTTGTTCGAATCTCACCGCTTACTTAGTCATTAAATATTTATACGTGTTTAGCTCACTTATAAAGGAAAGTGTAGCTACACATGAATGGATCTGTTAAGAATATAAATAATAAAGTTACGCATCTCTCTAATAACTTAAATGTGAATCACTAAGTAATTGTGGGTGAGAGAGAGAGAGAGAGAGAGAGAGAGAGAGAGAAACCTAAGGCAACATGGAGCAAAAGCAGGTACAGAGAGAGAGAGAAACCTAAGGCAACATGGAGCAAAAGCAGGTACAGAAGGGCACAAGAGAAAATCTTGTCCATGGTCTCTTGAATATGCCAAGTATAGTAAAAGGCATAAAACATGTAATGCAAAATGGGGCTATTGGCTATACCGTTGGGTGTGAGAGAGAATAAAACATGGGCCTAAGATTATATACTAAAACTCTTTGGTTTTGAGTAATAACTCTTAACCCATTTCAAGTTCATGAATCATTAACTCCTCTTGCCATGGAAAAATGTATTGGCACTCTCTGTATCCCCTCCCATTTTCTGTATTCAGTGAATTTTGAGTAAACATACAGATATGCATTGAATTTGGTTCATCGAATCGGTTTTTAATGGATTAATTATTGACATTCCATATAAGGATCTTCATGTGGAACTATTATTGTTTTCACATTCACCTTGCACCTTAGCACTGCCTCCGGTTTTGTCTTGTGCAACTCTTATTTTTCTTTTGTTTTTTGGCCCCCCTCTTTCTTTGAATTCATGGGTTATCTATTGAAGAAATAAAAGGCTAACGATTTATGAAACTAACTATTAAAGAAAAGAATAAACCGTCATCTTGCCAACTAGGCTATCCAAAGGCGCTGTTTGATTAGATATCTCATTGGTTAGAAGGCGACGTAAAACTACCATCAACCAATCGTGAAAAAATTTCAACAGTTTTTCCAACAACTGTTGACTGATAATTTCCAGTGACAAATATTCGACGTTGCCCCTCCTTTTGGGCATTTTCAGGACATAGCCCTTTTCTTTCTTTTTGCTTTAGTTTAGTATCATGGCGATAACCTCAAGCAAAATAGCTGTTGTCCCCACACTTCAATTATCATTGTGTTTGTTTCCACATTTAGTATTTGGAATCCTACCCAAGACTTGTTGGTCGTAATCCAATGGTTTAGATTGAAAAAACTCTCCGCAGTCTGCAGAGTCCAGTGGATCAAACCAGAATAAAAATAAGTAGCTATTGTATAACAGGAAATTCTCTTGTTCATTACCAGCAACATGCGTTTGAATAGTGCGAGTGACTATTGAGTATTGAGAGGTCCCTCCCCCTCAACCGAGCTACATATAGAACGTGCGAGCTTTTTCCATTCTACACCAATTCGGGATTGGAGCGCTAGCTTCGCAATATGCAGTTAATTTACAATATTAGTTGTGGACAATATGCCTTGCAGATAGCCAAAATATGCATTGACAAGATCTACAAGGAAAATAGGAGACCACAATGTCTTATTTAACGTTTGAGTTAAAAGGTGTCTGTTGATTTCAGAATTATGATCAAATTGCAATCCAAGCTACCCAGGCAGGTCCACTACCACCATAAATCTGAGTTCGGAACCACAGCCTCATCAGTAGCGTCGTCCAATTCCTCTTCTAATGAAGTTGAAGCCATTTCAATGGAGTTAGAATTTCTGGGAGGGGCATCACAAAAGAGAGAGACCTCCCCAACATCATTAGTCTCCAAAACTTGTTCTGGGGTACTTTCATTTTCTCTGCTGCCAAAAGGATAGGAGGAGGGGTCTCTTTGGTCCCAGTGCCTGCACATTGCAGAAAGCCTTGACCAAGTTGTGGTGCTCGGGTCTGATATTTTTTTGAGATGATCTCTGTTTTCATAGGTGTATTTGGCTAAGTAAACAAGAAGGCATAGAACTGTCACACATCCGGTTATCGCGAAGACGCCTAGGAAACTTTGGAGAGTCAGGTTGTTTGAGGTAATAGAGCTGCTATCTGGAAGGTTACATGTGTTTCGGGATATGCCTGAACTCTGCTTACCTTCTGTTATGGCGATTACTGCACGAGAGATATCAGCTACCAAAGGAGACCCCTTGGGGAAAACCTGTTAATACAAACGCAAATAAGGTGATCAATACACAAGATATGTACATATTCGCCAAGCATGAGAGGATACAGTCACCTGTCCCCAGGGTAGAGCCAGAATTTGTGGATAGTGACATCAAATACCTAGAACCATTAAGGATTTGTCAATTTCGGCTGTAGTAGGCCGGATATGCACTAGTGTAGGCTTTCGGCCCGAAGGCATGCTCAGCCCATCCCTGCTAGGGACAAGCTGGGTCAAGCCCAAGTCATATCAGATTATAATGGCCCGTGAGATTCAGTAAGCCCATTTGACATGCCTCAAGTCCTGTCGAGTGCACAACTCCAAACTGAACCGAACCTCCTCGGAAATGACATTGCTTGGCCGTGCTACCATGGGCTCGATGCTCAATGCGGCCAGAGCGAGGCGTGTTCCTCATGTTGCGGGTAGTTTCCTGGGGACTCGTAGGGACGTTACGGTTGCCAAACATGGGGGAGTTAGCGCCTGATTCAAATGAACGTGGGGCACATGACGGAAGCGCCATGATTTGCGGTCCACAACGCGACATTTCCAGCCGGACCTCCCGGTGCTCTGTTGGGATTCTTTATAAATAGGCCAACTGTACTCCATTCTCAGGTACGCGTAAACACTCTCCCTTGCACTTTTAGTTGGTTTATCTCCTAACCGAAAACTAACTTAAGCATCGGAGTGCCCACCAGAGATCCAACCCGGTCGGCACTAACTTAGGAAGGTCAAGAATCAATGAGAAGTCAACAAAAGTGGGATTCAGACTCCACATTGGCAATGACAAAGGGAAAAAAACTAGTAGTCATAATGGGGTCCTTATGGTAATTTTCTCACCAATAAAAGTTACAGCTATTCTGACCCATTTTTCAACTCACAGGCAGATACATCACCTTACTTGAAAAATTGTGTAGTTACTTTGCAATACCTCCCTCTGCCCTTGCCTGTATCAACTTCTACCACAGCCAGTTGCATGTTGTACCCTTGTCCCCAAAGTATAAATTTCGGTTGCATATGGGACGAGAGGATATGGGTTTTTGTGCTGATGGGATAAAGAGTCAGTTTTCAAATGCAATAACGTGATCCCAAGAACATGAATTATGACATGTCAAAACGAGGGGACATGATTGTCTGTCTTGAAAACCTTATCCAATGTCCTAGCTCCTCTCAAATCAGGCACTATGTACCCCCTCAATACTCCTATCCAAACGTATCAGCCGCATCAGAGGCCAGGACATGGGATTAAGGATTTCCTTCAAATGACAAGAGGGGTTGAGACAAAACGAGGATTTTTTCAGAATGGGGATCCAACACGTGTACAACGACTACAGCTATAAACATCTTTGTCCACGTGACGGAAGTCATGCAAATGCAAGTTTCAGATGAGATTGAATAAACTGTTTCTAATTTGAATGCTCAGAGAGCATACGTAAGTGCACTTCACGGGGACAAGTAATTTGGTAATGTATTATAGGAACGAGAAAAACTTACAAAACCAAACCCCTTGGTACGGTAGATGGGGCCAACTGCCATATATTTATTGCAGTATTCGGATAGGAAAAGCCTAACATAAGGCACCACATCAAAAAAGGCTGATATCCCACCATCTTTGGTCCCTTTTAAAAGAGCTCCATCGCATTTGTCTCGAGAACATTGTGGCCTGAGTTGAAATTCTTTAAATCCCATTCCCTTCAAGATATTAGCAATAAAAGAGCCACATTGGTACCCAACGTAGGCTCCATTCTTGATAAGATGATTCATATCAGTTACAGAAGGCTGAAGCCTTTGCACTGTCAATCTTGAAGAGAGGCTAGCAGTATAACTGGAGCTCAAAATGAGCACCACAAACAACCATACTGCCAGTACCAACCTAGCCAAGTTGCTCACGGCATTTTCTCCTACAAAGCAAAGAGGCGGTCCCAGTAAGATGGAAGAATTGCAGAATATCTTTTCACAAAGGCCAAGTGGTTGAGATTGCTTCACAAATCACGTTGTTTTCAACTTTTTCCCCAAATACATCATGTTTCATGAAGTAAACCTCATAATTCTTGAAGCTTATAGTCATTTCACTGAAGTCGCGTACTTAAGAGAAGATGACTTATTATTCGTTGCAGAGTATCCTCCATTGTCCTAATATGCATTCAACTATATACATGAAGTGTCTCAGAATTTACACATTCCGGTATTGCCACCAAATAGTGCTGCTGAGTATATTAGGACAAGAAAACTTAGTCATCTTTTAACGACAGATGATCCATGGTTTGGTTTGAGAAATTAGTGAAAACCAAGTCATATATACTCAATAAGTTTTCAAACAACTCGATTTTGGTTTTGAGTATCACATGATCGTGGGTACCATTTTTTACACTTTGCACGGACAAATCAACAGGGACTACGAGATGATGCAACCAGCGCTTCAATAGTATACATCAGTGATACTAAATTATGGGTGACTGTTGCACCAATACTCAAACTGATACTTGGGAAATGGGAATATGAATGCAGGAAAACGATTTTATACAAGTGTGTGCAAAATATACCTGACAAGGGGAACCAAAGGATCATGCCAACGTGGTGGGAAGGTGGACCTCTAAATGCAATATTAATCCGGTGTTCAAGAACCCAAACAGCAAATCCAGTAAGGATGAAGAAGGCTATGCTTGTAAGCCACAGGTCCATATTCAAAGGCTTCAAGAACGTCCACCTGCTGTTAGTGTCCTTGTACATAATGGGAACTATCATTGAAATAAGGCAATGTGAAATCCACGTAAGAGGATCTGTTTGCTGTGATTGTGATGTCCCCAACCGCGGCATCATAGTATTTCTGACTCCGTCACCCAGAGGGGGAGAGAGAGAGAGAGAGAGAGAGAGAGAGAGACAGACGAGGAGGATGACGAGAAATCCAAAATTTCCTCATTAATTCAATATCACATGAATAAACTGATATTTCAGAGAAAGATAAACCATAAAGATCAAAGAACAATGTGTCTGGAAAATGATTTATAGACATAATTGTTACACAGACAATATAGGCAGATTCCCTCCTACAGTTTCTATACTGAGATTAATACAATAAGGATATGGCAACGACAATTCTTAAATTACAAATCCGAGTGATGAGTGATTTGTCTTGTAATGAAAGGCCAATAACAACACTTTATTCTCTTTATATACAAAATCAAACAGCCACAAGTTGTGGCTAGTTGGTTGTGCATAGAACTACCCTATCTAAATTGTCTTAAAAACATGTGTTTGCATATCACCATTCTTTTTGTACTTATAAGCCACAATATAGTGCAAATTTTTTGTTTAAAAATAACAGGATTAAGAAATTTTATAACAAATTATCCGTTGTGTTACTGACCTGAAGATAAACTTGATATACGAGATCATCATAATAACTCCTAGGCCCAGCTCTAAAACCATCATCCTTAATCTCGAAAGGAAGATACTCATACAGCAGGGCATAGGGTAATGCTCGCATTATAGAGTCAAATATATTGATAGCGATTCCACTGACTTTTGTTGCATTGGTATGAGGGTCTTTTTCCACTTTCACAAATTCAGTGAAACCACGTTTCACGGGAACACCGATTCTAAGCTTCTTACCACTCACTGGAATTTCCCAGCCTTTCAGCACAACTGTTGTTTCTCCCGGCCACACTATTCCCCGGAAATGATCCCTTGGATTCAAGGGGGATTGCCTTTCATTCATGTGGAATCCCCTTGAAATTCCATGAAATTGTGTCCAGATTGCAACCTCTCTCTCCCCTTCTCCAATCAAATTTAGTATCTGGAATGCAGATGGCCGCAACTGACCATTAAAAAGATCAAACTCACCACTCAGGCCTACAAATCTTATCTCCAACAATGCTTTTAGAAGTTTAGGACCTGTTTGTGAGATTCCAAGGCCAAACAGCTTTGTGGAATTAATGTCATCCAGATTGATGACTGGCTCCCTAACTCCAACTTTCTCTGCTGCAGAGGCCAGTGCCCAAACAGTGTCATAGGCCCATAGCCCAAAAGTGCTTATCTCGGCCATTTTGGCATCAGGATTATCCTGAAGGAAATTCCTTTTCCACCTTAATTCGAAGGAATCGAGTTTCTTGGTTTTGGGAATCCGAGGCTTTACCCCTAAAACACCTTGCAATGCCTCTATGATAGTGGCATCCATAGAGTAAATCAAATCCATTAGGCCATCCGTAATAATCCAAACATAGCCCTTGCACAGCATTCCTATTTCCTTAGCTTTCAGAAAGAGTCGAGCCCCAAGAGAGAGTGACATGTGCACCACAAACACCCTCGTTTGCCTAGTCATCATCTTGTATAGCTCTTTAAGTATGAAATCATCGGTCGCTGAGAGAGGTATTATACATCTATAGGCAACTCGAGAATCGGTATCTTGAAATGCATTTACCAAGTATGGAATGACTCCATGACCATAGTCTGTGTCTTCATATATAATGTTGATTTCCCTCCATTGAAAGGCTTTGACAATGGCGGAAATGGCCCCAACTTGAGCATCATCACTAAGGGCTGTTTGGATGAAATAAGGAGTTTGGGAAAGCACAGAAGGGCTTGTGGCAGAGAAAGAAATGATAGGCACACGAGATAGGTCCATCACAAAATTGGCTTGTGCTGATGTTTGGGGCCCTACTATTGCATCCACCTCTCCATGTTTCAACAGATCAAGAGCTGCAATTACATCACCAGGGAAATTTAAAGAATTAGGTGATGAACAACTACTACTTCACGTAATTTCTAGGAAGATTAACGTACAATGTGCAAAAAACTAGACTATTAAGCTACTTAAGATAACCAAAGTATGTATAGTTGAGCAATCGGCAAAATAGAGGTCTCTATTCCGGGTGAAATTCCCTAATTGGACAACATCAACTGATTTTCTAATTTATTTTCTGCTGTGCTTTCTTCCCCTCCACAAATCTATGAACCTAACTAATCATGACAAATTGACTTGTTTCAACCAAGAAATATAGTTGTCGATTCTATACAGTTATATAGACTTTTCCAAACAACATTTCTGGTTTCTCTATGTTGAAATTATCAAAATAAAATGGGTTTTTTAATTGGGTGTTTTATCAAAATTTCCTTGTGCTTGAGAAAACCTATTTTAGAGTGTAGAGGTTTGTCCCACATTGCTTAGGTGGGAGAAAACCTATTTTAGAGTGTAGAGGTTTGTCCCACATTGCTTAGGTGGGAGAAAGTCTAATGGTCTATATAAGGGAGCACACCTATCAAGTTTACTTTAATAGCTTAGCTCTAAAGTGGCTTGGCTCATAGGTGCTTCGCACCGTAATTAAGGTGCTCCGCACCTTAAACCGGCAAAGCCGGTGTGCTTCGCACATGCGTGCGTGTGCTCGTGCTCGTGCGCGTGCGCGTGCGCGTGGCAGTGGGCTGTGTGGCGCTTTGATGGCGCACTTTGCACTTAGCACGTCGGCGCGAGGCGCCTAGTAGGCGCCAGTAAGGTTGCGCTGACGTGGCACACGCGTTGCGTACGTGTGGCGGTTGAGTCACACGGGGTGCGCCTGTTGGATTGGACGCGACCCATGGTTCGTACCCGTTCGGGTAAACCGATTGGGTGTGGGCGTGTCCGTTCACGAACAGGTACAACCCTGCGCGAGTGGGTGCATCTGGGTCTATAAATAGAGCCCAGATCACAGCCATTTAGACACGGAATTAACCAGAAAACTCTCTCACTCCAAAATTCGTTTTTCTTGTGCTGTTAATTCGTTATTCTGCAGAAACGGATTTAACAGTCCCTTGGTTCTTTTATTTTATATTTGATTCGGTATTCTGTCTGTTCTTCGTTTGTGCGTACGCAGACAGAAGATCTTTCGATCGGGCTTCGTTGTATCTTCGAAACATATTCGCTGCAACCCGGTGCACACCAATTGGTGGGGGCGAATACTGTTTTTCGGAAAGCGACGTCGTAACGCGCCTCGAAGCAAGTTCATCATATTGTTCACATTCCGAAGATTCCAGATTTTGCACCAACAATCGAAAAACAGTATACCTGCAATGGCGTCAAAGTCTCTGCGACAGTTGACACAAGATTTCGTGACGTTGGACAAGTTTGATGGCGGTAACTTTAGGCGTTGGCAAAAGAAGATGCATTTTATGCTTACGACTTTGAATGTCGTTTATGTTCTCACCACTCCCTATCCGGAGGACAAAGAAGATGAAACATTGGAGGAGACTCGGGTGAGGATGAAGTTTGAGAATGATGACTACATCTGCAAAGGGCATATTCTGAATGCACTGTCGGACCCACTGTTCGACGTGTATACCAATACGGAGACTGCGAAAGAAATGTGGGATTCATTGGAGGGTCGTTATCTGACAGAAGACGCGACAAGTAAAAAGTTTTTGGTTAGTCAATTTATGAATTTCAAAATGATAGATAACAAGTCTGTGATTGATCAATTGCATGAATTTCAACATATCTTGAATCAGTTTAAGATTAAAAGTATGAATATGGATGAATCGATCATAGTTTCATCTGTGATTGATAAACTCCCTCCCTCTTGGAAAGATTTTAAGAAAAGTCTTAAACACAAAACTGAGGATCTTACGCTGGAACAATTGGCTATCCACCTTCGTGTGGAGGAAGAGTCAAAGCGTCAAGAGAAGGAAGAACTTGGGGCTAATAACTCCAAGATTCATATGGTGGAAGAAGGGAAAGGTTCCAACAAGGGTAAAGGAAAAAAGAAATTCCGACGAAGCAACGACAAGGGCAATGAACCAAAAGGAAAAAAGGCAAAAGTGGAATGTTGGCGTTGCGGTAAGTCAGGGCACTTCAAAAAGGATTGCAGATCCAACATGAGGAAAAATTCAGAAGCATCGGGGTCAAAAGGTAATTTTTTGGCTGTTTTATCCGAGATTAACATTCTCGAGGATGCTGGAAACTGGTGGATCGACTCAGGTGCTACAAAGCATGTGTGCAATGATAAGAGGTTCTTCACGGACTATGAAGTGGTTGATGATGGTACTGTTCTCTATATGGGAAATTCATCTACTGCTGTTATCAAAGGCAAAGGAAAAGTGGACTTGGAGTTCACTTCTGGGAAGATGCTAACTCTGACAAATGTTTACCATGTACCAGAAGTTAGGAAAAATCTTGTATCTGGAGGCCTGCTTAACAAGCATGGTTTCAAGTTAGTGTTTGAGGCAGATAAATTTGTTCTGTCCAAAAGTGGTATTTTTGTTGGGAAAGGTTATTTTGTAGAGGGCATGTTCAAACTTAACATAAATAATACAAGTCCTATTTCTGCTTACATGATTGACTCTCTTTCTTTATGGCACACTCGTTTAGGGCATGTGAATACTAGGAAAATGGATTTTATGGTTAAATTAAATTTAATTCCTAAATATAATATTGATATGGTTGACAAATGTAAAGTTTGTGCGCTTACTAAAATTACTAGAGTTCCATTTCCTAAAATTCAAAGAACCACATCTTTATTAGAACTAGTTCATAGTGATGTATGTGACATGCATAGCACTCCTACTAGAGGAGGCAAGAAATATTTTGCAACGTTCATAGATGATTATTCAAAGTATTGCTATATTTATCTATTGCATTCAAAAGATGAAGTTCTTGAAAGTTTTATTGCTTTCAAAACCGAAGTTGAAAATCAATGTGGAACAAAAATAAAACGTTTAAGGTCTGATAGAGGTGGTGAATATCACTTTCCTGCTTATTGTGAATCAATGGGGATAATACATGAAAAGACTGCACCATATACTCCACAACAAAATGGAGTGGCCGAAAGGAGAAATCGGACTTTGACTGAGATGGTAAATGCTATGCTTAGTAATTCAGAATTAGGTACTGGTTTGTGGGGCGAAGCCATACTTACCGCTGCGTATATTCTGAATAGGGTACCTCTCAAAAAGTCAAGAATAACTCCATATGAGTTATGGAAAAAGAAGAAACCTAACCTCAGTTACTTTAAAACTTGGGGTTGTAGAGCAATCGTTAGATTGCCAGAGCCTAAAAGAAAGAAATTGGGTGAAAAAGGAATTGAATGCATATTCATTGGTTATGCTTTACATAGTAAAGCATATAGGTTTCTAGTGTCTGAGCCATTTGATTCAATTGGGGTGAACACCATTATTGAATCACGTGATGCAGTGTTTTATGAAAATAAGTTTGGTCCTATTCCTAAGATAATAAATCAAGAGGATGAACCACTTCCTTTGGAGTCTAATACAGAGACTGAACCTTCGGAACAGGTCGAACTTCGAAGGAGTAAAAGGGCTCGAGTTGCCAAGTCCTTTGGACCTGATTTTGTAGTTTATCTAGTTGAAGGAACTAGAGAAATTACATGTAATCATACCATGATTACACTTCATGTAGAGTCAGATCCCCTGACCTACGGGGAGGCTATGAAATCACAAGACTATGCTTTCTGGCGAGAAGCAATCCAAGATGAAATGGATTCTATTATGGGTAATAATACCTGGGTTCTTGCTGATTTACCTCCGGGTTCCAAAGCCATTGGCTGCAAGTGGATTTTCAAAAAGAAAATGAAAGTTGATGGTACAATAGACAAGTTTAAGGCACGGTTGGTTGCCAAGGGTTTTACCCAAAAGGATGGTATCGATTACTTCGATACATATGCACCGGTGGCAAGGATTTCTACCATTAGAGTTCTGATTGCCTTAGCTTCAATTTATAAACTTCAGATTCACCAAATGGATGTGAAAACTGCATTTTTAAATGGTGAATTGGATGAAGAGATTTATATGAAGCAGCCGGAAGGATTTATTGTACAAGGTCAAGAACACAAAGTATGCAAACTTGTTAAGTCTCTTTACGGACTTAAACAAGCACCAAAACAATGGCATGAAAAGTTTGATAAAGTAATTCTATCAAACGGGTTTAGGATACACCAGTCAGATAAGTGTGTATACAGTAAATTTATTGGTAATAAAGGTGTAATCATATGTTTGTATGTAGATGATATGCTTATCTTTGGAACTGATCTAGAGAGCATACAAAATACAAAAGAGATTCTTTCTTCTAGTTTTAGTATGAAAGATATGGGTGTAGCCGATATAATTTTAGGTATCAGAATTATGAGGCAAGGAGACAGTTTAGTCCTAAACCAGTCTCATTATATTGAGAAAATACTAAAGAAGTTTAATCACTTCGATAGTCCCCCAATATCTACACCTTTTGACCCGCATATTAAGTTGTATCCTAATACCGGAAGAGCTATATCACAATTAGAATATTCTAGAGTGATTGGAAGCTTGATGTATGCTATGACGTGTACAAGACCAGATATTGCGTATGCTGTGGGTAAACTAAGTAGGTATACTCACAACCCAAGTGACATTCATTGGAATGCAGTTAATCGGGTTTTGCGGTATCTAAAGAAAACTATAGACTACGGGATAGTCTATAGTGGGTATCCTTCGGTTCTAGAAGGATACACTGATGCTAGTTGGATAGCTGAGAATGAAGATCACTTGTCTACAAGTGGTTGGGTATTCACTCTTGGAGGAGGAGCAGTTTCTTGGGGATCAAAGAAACAAAGTATCATTACAGATTCAACTATGGCTGCTGAGTTTGTAGCATTAGCATCAGGAAGCAAAGAGGCAGAGTGGCTAAGAAGTATGTTGTGGGAACTACCCCTGTGGCCAAAACCTATGCCACCGATATCTTTGCATTGTGATAGTCAATCAACGCTATCACGGGCTTATAGCCAGATATATAATGGAAAGTCCAGGCATATAGGACTTCGACATAGTTATGTCAGAAATTTGATAACTGATGGGGTGATAACCATTGATTATGTAAAGTCAAATCAAAATTTGGCAGATCCTTTAACAAAAGGTCTTGCAAGGGAGTTGGTGTGGAGAACATCAAAGGGGATGGGACTTCAGCCCACTGAGATATAATCACTCTTGGTGGAAACTCAACTCAACACTTGTTTTCCTACAAGTCTTGGGTTCAATGAGCAAAGTACACCATAAGTCGTGATGACAAACACTTTTCGGTTTAATCCATCCTAAGGTAAAGTGTTTGGTACCTGTAATGAAAATGAGGAGGTTGGGCTATTTAGCTATTAATAGGTTTCTAACGGTGTTGTTAGGTCTCGAATGCTGTAGTTACAGGGGCATTGTTAACCTACCTATACGAGTGTGAAGGTGGTGCCGCCTTCTATTGGTTCACGGGCAAGAACTATAGAGCGCTCATGAAATTAAGATACAGACACACGGCCAATCCACGTGTCAGCAAATTTGAATACCTAAGTCAGGTAAGATGCGTGCGTGAGACATGTCCGGTTGGTCATTATAGGATCGCTAGTTAAAAGCCAAGTCTACTATGCTTTCCGACTAACTTTGATGCGTCTTCACTAGATGAATGGTTAAATTCGTAAGACACCTTCATTGATGCACAAATCTTTTAAAGGAACCAAGGCTTCTTCTTTATTTTGAAAATGGTGGGGGATTGTTGAAATTATCAAAATAAAATGGGTTTTTTAATTGGGTGTTTTATCAAAATTTCCTTGTGCTTGAGAAAACCTATTTTAGAGTGTAGAGGTTTGTCCCACATTGCTTAGGTGGGAGAAAACCTATTTTAGAGTGTAGAGGTTTGTCCCACATTGCTTAGGTGGGAGAAAGTCTAATGGTCTATATAAGGGAGCACACCTATCAAGTTTACTTTAATAGCTTAGCTCTAAAGTGGCTTGGCTCATAGGTGCTTCGCACCGTAATTAAGGTGCTCCGCACCTTAAACCGGCAAAGCCGGTGTGCTTCGCACATGCGTGCGTGTGCTCGTGCTCGTGCGCGTGCGCGTGCGCGTGGCAGTGGGCTGTGTGGCGCTTTGATGGCGCACTTTGCACTTAGCACGTCGGCGCGAGGCGCCTAGTAGGCGCCAGTAAGGTTGCGCTGACGTGGCACACGCGTTGCGTACGTGTGGCGGTTGAGTCACACGGGGTGCGCCTGTTGGATTGGACGCGACCCATGGTTCTTACCCGTTCGGGTAAACCGATTGGGTGTGGGCGTGTCCGTTCACGAACAGGTACAACCCTGCGCGAGTGGGTGCATCTGGGTCTATAAATAGAGCCCAGATCACAGCCATTTAGACACGGAATTAACCAGAAAACTCTCTCACTCCAAAATTCGTTTTTCTTGTGCTGTTAATTCGTTATTCTGCAGAAACGGATTTAACAGTCCCTTGGTTCTTTTATTTTATATTTGATTCGGTATTCTGTCTGTTCTTCGTTTGTGCGTACGCAGACAGAAGATCTTTCGATCGGGCTTCGTTGTATCTTCGAAACATATTCGCTGCAACCCGGTGCACACCAATTGGTGGGGGCGAATACTGTTTTTCGGAAAGCGACGTCGTAACGCGCCTCGAAGCAAGTTCATCATATTGTTCACATTCCGAAGATTCCAGATTTTGCACCAACAATCGAAAAACAGTATACCTGCAATGGCGTCAAAGTCTCTACAACTATATTATTTTCTGCTGTGCTTTCTTCCCCTCCACAAATCTATGAACCTAACTAATCATGACAAATTGACTTGTTTCAACCAAGAAATATAGTTGTCGATTCTATACAGTTATATAGACTTTTCCAAACAACATTTCTGGTTTCTCTATTCGGTGGAGTGATTGACCAAAACAAATTGTTATTAAAAGATAGAAAACCAATTGCCATATCTAACAAACTTCGTTTTCAAAAAATGTCCTCATCTGTATGCCCAATCTTCCGACTTTAGGAAAACTCTGAACAGTCCACATAGTGTTCTGATAATAAATAAATTAAAATCCGGCCCCCGATGTTCAAGCAATCAAAGTTAGCTTCCCTTTTGATTACAAAAAAAAAACAAAAAAATTGCGAAGACACTACTAGCCCTATCAAGAAAGAATGCCTGGACGAGATTCACCACGAGAACTCAACCAAAACCGCCAGTTGAGGAGGCATCAACATTGCATTCGGGATCACCACTTCAATGCATAACTTTATAAACACTTCAAGACGAAGAATGTTTTTCTTGACTTAGAAACTTTTTCAGATAAGTGGTGTGAATGCTATCTCCCAGTGAAGCTGTATTCATTTTGAACAGCTGACACTAAATTCTGAATTAGTGATGGCAACGGGGCGGATCGGAGGCGGAGGTGGCTACCTCCGACTCCGAACTCCGAACCCTCTATCAATCTCCGAATCCGCCCCGATCCCCGTCGGAGATCTACTTTGGTCCTCCATCCCCGCTCCAAATGGGGATTCGGAGATCCCCGCGGGGATTCGGAGATCCGAATTTTTATTGTATCTCTCGGTTATTCCGGAATACATTGACAAAGACAAAATGTTGGACCCGTCTATCAAGGCAAGAGTAACATCAACAATACATGGAATTACCAAGCCAGCAAGCACATGAATACGCAGCATGTACAGACCACCGAAAGATGTGAACACAATTCAAAATCATCAACCTTAAAATGTTAACACCAGAGAACACATGAGCTTAACATCAGTCAACTAAGCACCAGTCAACTACCACAAAATCATCAACCTCACAGCAGATTTACAAAATAAGCACCAGTCAACTACCACAAAATAAGCATCAGTAGTCAATTAGACAATTAACAACCAAGTTTGAAATAAGCTTAACATTCTAGAGACACTAGCCAGCCCAGTGGGCAGTGGCAACAAGAACATCTAATAAATTGTTGCGACAAAAAATTCAACTCCAAGTCTCCAAATCTACATAGTCCAAAAGTTTCCAAAAGCTTCATAGTCCAAAGTAGTGAAAGTACCACCTGTGACACAAAATACAAATCTATCACTCTATAATCAATAGCAATTATTTGTAGTATTCTTGTAATTTTTTTTACCCCGGATATTCGGGGACGGAGCGGAGCGGATCGGAGGCGGAGCGGAGCGAATCGGAGACGGAGCGGAGCGGATCGGAGACGGATCGGAGAACGGATTCGGACCGGAGCGGAGCGGGGATAGACTTACCTCCAAATCCGCTCCGATCCCCGATTTTTTCTATAAAAAAAATCCATACCCGCCCCGATCCCCGAAAAAAACTCCGAATCCTCGCTCCGTTCGGAGCGGAGATCGAAGCGGATTCGAACGGATCGGACGAAATTGCCATCCCTATTCTGAATGGCTTTTGAATGCCACACTTCCATACTAAAGTTTAAACACATTTCAATGAAATCACATAGCTAACAGTATTATGACGAATAAAAATCACATGCTTTAAACAAGCCCATAATCTAAAAAGTTACCGGCGGCAGCAGCATCAACGACTTGGCCTTTTGAGTCCCTAACAAGGAGAGCAAGCCTGGTAGTGTAGTTTGTGTGAAGGGAATAGAAATCAGACAGAGCCATTGACAAACAGCTCAGCCCCACCAGACCTACTTCTGAATCCAAATCAAGAACCACACCCACTTTAAAGACAACTACTGTATTATTGTTAGTAATGCCAGAAATAGTTTGCGACAAGCAGAAAAAAACATGATACCAAAGAAAAAGAAGGAAGAGAGTAAGGTTAAGAGAACTCATATTCGATCAACTAATACTTGAGTTCGATTAGATACTTCACGGAGACTTTACACAAAGAATAGGCAATAAACAATAGATTATAGAGTCCACAGTCAGTGAAACAAAATCATAGGATTGAAAAGTGTAAGGTAGGAACAACATCATACTAGACTAGTTCATAGTTTTATACACACACATACATAGATACACCCACACAACTAGTTCTAGGTGAGAACGAAATATTATTTTTAAGAAAGCGATATATTCACGCCTTTTTCTTGTTTTACAAGTCAAATATACCGTCAATATTCTAATCTCAAAAGCACGAATTCTCTAATACAACGCCGTATGTTAAAATTCTTCCGACTTAAAATTCTCAATTATAGAACATTCCGGTGGAAAAATCGAACTCAATTTAATAACACACTCCAATGATGATGACTGGACTCTGGAGTGCTTGCTACCCAATAGAAAAGTCTCCCTAGCCAAATTAACCACATTGGTCAAAGTTTGATTACTGCCAATCACACCCACATAAAATTATTTATACTAGTCTACTTATATCCAATGTCATAGGTCTTGATCTTTCGTCAATGGAAATGGCATTTACCTAGCTATTTCCTTTTTTTTTTTAAGAAAAAGTCTACGGTTTCTGAAATTGGACCAAAAAAGTTTTTCGAATTTAAAATCAATAATTTTGATTTGATTATATTTTGTGGCCGTACTAATTCAAGTAAATCATGACTATTGATTTTGAATTCGTGAAAATTTTCTTAGTCTAATTTTTGGGACTATAGCATTGCTTCCTCTGTAAAGTCGATCTAGTTACATGCATCTAGTTTAATATAATCTCAATCAGACAACTCTATGTGTGAACAGGGTGTAATCGATTCTTCAAGTTGAGCTTTTAATTACCAGAATTTTCATCAAACCAACTGTACATGGAGAAGGGCGCATTGATTCAAGAGATCGTATCAGAGAACCCCGAATCACCAAGGGGGTCCCGAGTCTGATAACTCAAGAGTACATTCAACGTTTGGAGAGAGACCTAGAGAAGAAGGACAAAGCCCTTGACAGTTTGCGTTTAGAAATAATTTAGCTCCGAACAAAGGCCCAAAAGAACCAGGCTTTGGCTACCAGCCGGGTCCGAGAGAGGGGTCGTTCTAGATCCAAAACCCCTCCTCCGGTGCAAAACCAAGAACAAACAAGACATGTACCAGTGCAGTGCCGACTGGGAGCACGCACCGACGGTGCTAATAGCCGTGACGTTGAGAACAAAATGCGTCGTTGTATATGTGCTCTGTCACCAAATTAGCAATTGGATGTGTGCCAAGGTGAACAAAGGGTCTCGGCCTTCTAATGACTGGGAGATCAAGAGGTGGATAGCAGTCCGAGAGAGCATGAGCATAGTCCTAAATGCCAATTAGTCAGTCATAATAGTTAGGCAGTAGATAACAGGGCTAGTGAGACAAAGAAATTCAGCAGGACAGTTATGAGAGTTGAGCCAGCTTCGAAGAAGATCCGAATTGAATCGGACCAAGTAATTGCATTCACGGACAAGGACCTTGAGAGGATTTGGCATCCTCACAACGATTCTCTAGTAATAACAGTGAGCATGGCCAACGGTAATGTAAAAAGGGTACTCGTCAAACTCGACAGTTCTGCAGAAGTCATGTACTACGAACTGTTCAAAAATACGGGATATTCACGGGCAAAGTTCCAGCTAACCAAAGGCCCACTAGTGAGATCAAAGGGGCTCTAGTTTGGCTGCTCGGCAGGTTTACCATCTCCATCGTCGCAAGCACAATAACTTTGTCGACTGAGTTCGTTGTGATGGATGTGCCCTCCCTGTACAATGCTATAGTCTGCCGAGATTGGGTGCACAAGCTAGGGGCGTGGCCTCAACTTACCATCAAGTTCTAAGATTCATGAGACCGAGCGGGGTAGAGAGCATTTACGGAGATTAAGTGGTGGCAAAACATTGTCACATAGCTGCCGTCAAGAGCTATATTACTCCTGAACAAGTTCATTGCGTCAAGGTGCCCGATGCTCTAGTCCTAGAGGAGGTCAACATCCCAACTACTGAGAAAGGAGTAAAAATTTTGATAATCGTACAATTGGATGAAAAGGATAAGGAGAGGTTCTTTCTCATTTATTTGTCACTTACCGAGGGGGAAGGGGAGGAGATGATAGATCTCTTAAAGAGAAACACAGTATTTGCTTGGAGTCCGTATGAGATGTCGGGTATTGATTTGAAATTCATCTACTATCATCTCTACATCAACACGTCGGTTAGTTTGTGGGGGAGTTCTTGGACAATAAGAAATTCCTTGGTTCACTATAAGCAATGCATGTTCGAATAAGGTGAGTGACTATTGAGTATTGAGAGATTCCTCCCCTCAACCAAGCTACTCATGCAAGCTTTTTCTATCCTACACCCATTCAGGATCGGAGTGCTAACTTCACGATATGCAGTTACCTTACAATATTAGTTGTGTAAATAACAAACAATTTTGCATTGCAGATAACCAAAATAGTTTGACAAGATCTACACGGAAAATAGAAGACCGCGATGTCTTATTTTGCCGTTTCGTCAATTTCAAGCTTTAAAAGGTGCCTGTTGGTTTCAGAAGTATGATCGAATTGCAATCCAAGCTATCCAGGCAGGTGCACCACCACCATAACTTCTGAGTTCGGATCCACAGCATCATCAGTAGCATCATCCAATTCCTCTTCTGACGAAGTCGAAGTCATTTCAACGGAGTCAGAATTTCTGGGAGGGGTATCACTAAAGAGAGAGACCTCCCCAACATCATTAATCTCCAAAACTTGTTCTGGGGTACTTTCATTTTCCCTGCTGCTAAAAGGATAGGAGGAGGGGTCTCTTTGGTCCCAGTGCCTGCACATTGCACAAAGCCTTGACCAAGATGTGGTGCTTGGGTCTGATATTGTTTTGAGATGATCCCTGTTTTCGTAAGTGTATTTGGCCAAGTACACAAGAAGGCATACTACTGTCACACAGCCAGTTATCGCGAAGACACCCAGGAAACTTTCGAGAGTCAAGCTGTTTGAGGTGATAGAGCTGCTATCTTGAAGCTTACATGTGTTTCGGGATATGTCCGAAATTTGCTTACCTTCTGTTATGGCGATTACTGCACGAGAGATATCAGTTACCAAAGGAGAGCCCTTGGGGAAAACCTGTTAATACAAATGCAAATAAGGAGATCAATACCACAAAATATGTACATATTTTTCAAACACGAGAGGATACAGTCACGTATCTCCAGGGAGGAGCCAGGATTTGTGGACAGTGAGGTCAAATACCTAGAACCATTAAGAATTCGTCAACTTCGGCAATGGCAAAGGGAAAAAATTAGAAGTCATAATGGGCTTCATAGGCTAATTTTCTAATATCTTTGGGGTCAAATATGAAAGAAACCAATAAAAGTACAGCTATTGTAAGTGATTTTTTCAACTCACAGCCAGATACATCACCTTACTTGAAAAATTGTGTAGTAACTTGTGCACTACCTCCCTCTGCCCTTGCCTGTATCAACTTCTCCCACAGCCATACATCTTGTACCCTTGTCCCCAAAATATAAATTCTGTCTTAACTCCTCTCGGGCTGGGACGGGAGCATAAGGGTTTTTGCGCTGATAGGATAACGAGTTAGTTTCAAAAGCAAATAAGGTGATCTATCCCAAGAACATGAGTTATGACATGTCAAAACGAGGGGGCATGATCGTCTGTCTTGAAAGCTTATCCTGTCCTAGCTCCCCTCAAATCAGGCACTATGTACCCTCTCAATGCTCCCATCCAAATACATCAGCTGCATCAAGGCTGGGACATGGGATTTTAAGGATTTCACGCGAATGACAAGAGGGGTTGAGACAAAAGGGAGGGTTTTTTAGAATGGGGATCCAACACATGTACATCAACTACAGCTATAGACATCTTTGTCTAAGTGTGATGGAAGTCATGCAAACGCCAACATCCAATAACTTCCAGATGGGATTGAATAAACTGTTTCTAATTTGAATGCTCGGAGAGCATACATATGTGTACTTCACGAGGACGAGTAATTTCGTAATGTACTATAGGAAAGAGAAAAGAACTTACAAAACCAAACCCCTCAGTGCGGTAGATGGGGCCAACTTCCGTATATTTAGTGCAGTATTCGGGTAGGAAAAGCCTAGTATAAGGCACCACGTCAAAAAAGGCTGATATCCCACCATCCCTGGTCCCTTTTAAAAGAGCTTCCTCGCATTTGTCTCGAGAACTTTGAGGCCTGAGTCGAGATTCTTCAAATCCCATTCCCTTCAAGATATCAGCAATAAAAGAGCCACATTGGTACCCAACGTAGTCCCCATTCTTGATAAGTTGATTGACATCGGTTACGCTAGGCTGAAGCCTTTGCACTGTCAATCTTGACGAGAGGCTAGCAGTATAACTGGAGCTCAAAATGAGCACCACAAACAACCATACTGCAAGTACCAACCTACCCAAGTTGCTCACGGCTTTTTCTCCTACAAAAGCAAATAGGAGTCCCCGTAAGAAGGAAGAATTGCAGAATTTACATAAAAACCCATTCATCTATCACTTTATTTCACTTAACCCTCTTCATCTTCTAGTTGTCCCAATGCACCCCCTGATCTTTACAAATGTAACGTGTCAATCCAAAAGAGGTCGATCGTTATATTTGGAAAGATCAGGAGATGCATTGGGACAATTGAAATTTGAAAGGGGTTAAATGAAACCAAGTGATAGATAAAAGAGGTTTCATGTAAATTACCCTATCATTTTACAAGGGCCCAGTGGTTTGGATTGCTTTGCAAATCACGTAGTTTTCAACTTATTTCCCACATTCATGTTGATTCATGAAGTACACCTTACAACTCTTAAAGTTTATAATCGTTTCACTCAAGTTGTGTACTTAAGAGAAGACTTCACAAAAAATAAAATCACTTGGCTTTGTGGGAGATTCTTGGTTTCAAAAAATCATCCGTTGTGCTAATAACACTCAACTATATATAAAAAAGTGTCTCACAATTTACACATTTCAAGATTGCCGCCAAGTTGTCCTACTGAGTATATTATGACAAGAAAATTGAGTCATCTTTTAACGACAGATGATCTATGATTTAGTTTGAGAAATGAGTTAAAACCAAGTCATATATGCTCAATAAGATTTCAAACAACTCGATTTTGGATTTGAGTATGATGTACTCTAGGCTACCATTCTTTTTTTTAACACTTTACATGATCAAATCTACAGGGACTATGAGATGATACACCCAGCACTTTAAATACTATCCAACAGTGATACTAAATTCAGGCGACTGTTGCAGTAATACTCAAACTGATACAATCCAACAGGGAAATGGGAATATGAAGTTTATACAACAGTGTGCAAAATCTACCTGACAAGGGGAACCAAAGGATCATGCCAACATGGTGGGAAGGTGGACCTCTAAATGCAATATTAATCCGGTGTTCAAGAACCCAAACAGCGAATCCAGTAAGGATAGAGAAGGCTATGCTTGTAAGCCACAGGTCCATATTCAGAGGCTTCAAGAACGTCAGCTTGCTGTTAGCGTCCTTGTACATTATGGGAACTATCATCGAAATCCCTCCTTCTGCAAAAGGCAATGTGAAATCCACATAAGAGGATCTGTTTGCTGTGATTGTGATATCCCCAACAGCAGCATCATAGTCTTTCTGAATCCGTCCCAGAGAGAGAGAGGAGGAGAAATCCAAAATTTCCTCATTAATTCAATATCACATGAATAAACTGATAATTCAGAGAAAGATAAACCGTACAGAGACAATATAGGAAGATTTCCTCCTATAATTTCTACACTGAGATTAATACTATAAGAATGTGGCAACAACAATTCTTAAATTACAAATCCGAGTGATTAGTGATTTGTCTTGTAATGGAAGGCCAATAACAGAACCTTAGTCTCTTTATATATAAAATCAAACGGCCACAAGTTGTGGTGAGTTGGTTGTGCATAGAACTACCCTATCTAAATTGCGTTAAAAACATGTGTTTGCATATCACTATTTCTTTTGTACTTATAAGCCACAATATAGTGTGAATTTTGTGTTTGAAAATAACACGATTAAGAAATTTTATCACAAATTATCCTGCATGGAATTTTTTCCATCGACATACTGTGTTACTAACCTGAAGATAAACTTGATATACGAGATCATCATAAAAACTCCCAGGCCCAGCATTGAAACCATCATCCTTAATCTCGAAAGGAAGATACTCATACGGCACGGCATAGGGTAATGCTCCCATTATAGATTCAAATATATTGATAGCGATCCCACCGACTTTTGTTGCATTGCTACGAGGGTCTTTTTCCACTTTCACAAATTCAGTGAAACCACGTTTCACAGGAACTCCAATTCTAAGCTTCTTACCACTCACTGGAATTTCCCAGCCTTTCGGCACAACTGTTGTTTCTCCTGGCCACACTATTGCCCGGAAACGATCCCTCGGATTCAAGGAGGATTCCCCTTCATTCGTGTGGAATCCCCTTGATATTCCATGAGATTGTGTCCAAATTGCAACCTCTCTCTCCCCTTTTCCAATCACATTTAGTATTTGGAATGCCAATGGCCGCAATCGCCCATTAACAAGATCAAACTCGCCACTGAGGCCTACAAATCTTGTCTCCAACAACGCTTTTAGAAGTTTAGGACCTGTTTGGGAGATTCCAAGGCCAAACAGCTTTGTGGAATTAATCGTAATGTCATCTAGACTGATGAATGGCTCCCTAACTCCAACTTTCTCTGCTGCCTTGGCCAGTGCCCAAACAGTGTCATAGGCCCATAGCCCAAAAGTGCTTATCTCGGCCTGTCTGGCAGCAGGATTATCCTGAAGGAAATTCCTTTTCCACCTTAATTCAAAGGAATCAAGTTCCTTGGATTTGGGAATCCGAGGCTTTACCCCTAAAACTCCTTGCAATGCCTCTATGATACTGGCATCCATAGAGTAAATCAAATCCATTATCCCATCTGTAATAATCCAAACATAGCCCTTGCACAGCATTCCTATTTCCTTAGCTTTCAGAAAGAGTCGAGTCCCGAGAGAGAGTGACATGTGCACCACAAAAACCCTAGTTTGCATAGTCATCATCTTGTATAGCTCTTTAAGTATGAAATCATCGGTTGCTGAGAGAGGTATTATACATCTATAGGCAATTCGAGAATTGGTATCTTGAAATGCATTTACCAAGTATGGGATGACTCCATTGCCATAGTCTGTGTCTTCATATATAATGTTGATTTCCCTCCATTGAAAGGCTTTGACAATGGCGGAAATGGCCCCAACTTGAGCATCATCGCTAAGGGCTGTTTGGACGAAATAAGGAGTTCGGGAAAGCATAGAAGGGCTTGTGGCAGAGAAAGAAATGATGGGCACACGAGATCTGTTTCCTAGGTCCATCACAAAATTGGCTTGTGCTGATGTTTGGGGCCCTACTATTGCATCTATCTCTCCATCTTTCAACAGATCAAGAGCTGCAATTACATCACCAGGGAAATTTAAAGAATTAGGTGATGAACAACTACTACTTCACGTAATTTCTAGGAAGATTAACGTACAATGTGCAAAAAACTAGAGTATTAAGCTACTTAAGATAACCAAAGTATGTATAGTTGAGCAATCGGCAAGATAGATGCCTCTGTTCCGGGTAAAATTCCCTAATTGGACGACATCAACTCATTTTCTAATTTATTTTCTGTTTGTGCTTTCTTCCCCTCCACAAATCTATGAACCTAACTAATCTCGACAAATTGACTTGTTTCAAACAATAAATATAATATGTGGATTCTATATACTTATATAGACTTTTCCAAACAAGATTTCTGGTCTCTCTATTCTCTGGAGTAATGTTCACAACACTACAAAAGATTGACCAAAACAGATTGTTATTGAAAGATAGAAAACCAATTGCAATTTCTAACAAACTTCGTTTACAACAAATGTCTTAATAACGACATATGCTCAATCTTTTGACTTTAGGAAAACTCTCAACAGTCCACACAGTGTTTTGATTGTATACAAATTCAAATCAGGCCCCTAAGGTTCAAGCAATCAAAGTTATCTTCCCTTTTGATTACAAGCAAATGGAAGACACTACGTAGCCCTATCAAGAATGAATCCACTTGCTGGATCACCACGAGAACTCAACCAAAGCGGCTAGTTGAGGAGGTATCTACAATTTGCGTTCAGGATCACCCCTTCAATGCAGAATTATATAAAACGCTTCAAGACAAAGTATGTTCTTCCTGGCTCAGAAACTTTTTCAGATAAGTGGCGTGAATGCTGTCCCAGTGGCACTGTATTAATTTTGAATGGCTGACACTAAATTCTGAATGGCATTTAAATGCTGTGCTGCCATAATAAACTCTAAACATATTTCAATGAATTCGCATTGCTTACAATATTATGAGGAATAAAAATCGCATGCCTTAAACAAGCCCATAATCGAAAAAGTTACCGGCAGCAGCAGCATCAATGACTTGGCCTTCTGAGTCCCTAACATGGAGAGCAAGCCTGGTATTGTAGTTTGTGTGAAGGGAATAGAAATCAGAGAGAGCCATTGACAAACAGCTCAGTCCCACCAGACCTACTTCTGAATCCAAATCAAGAATCACACCCACTTTAAAGACAACTACTGTAGTATTATTAGTAATGCCAGCAATAGTTTGCGATGAGCAGAAAAAAACATGTAACTGAAGAAAAAGAAGGAAGAGAGTGAGGTTAAGAAAACTCATGGCTGATCAATTAGTACTCGATTTCGATTAGATATTACATGGAGATTTTATACGAAGAATAGGCAATAAACAATAGATTATGAGGCTGCTGGTCAAGCTGAACAGATAAGTATACGGTAATAAATTAAGCCTTGATTTGTTCTTGGGTCCAAGCCATTTCAGTTATTGGTGATTTAAACTACAAGTTGAGTTACAATTATGAGGCTGCTGGTCAAGCTGAACAGATAAGTATACGGTAATAAAATTAAGCCTTGATTTGTTCTTGGGTCCAAGCCATTTCAGTTATTGGTGATTTAAACTACAAGTTGAGTTACAATATATCAAGTCAACTCTTTTTTGGAGTTTCAGTCCCTTCGGAGAATCAAAGGCCAAAAAGACCAGGTCTTATCTCAGTCTGTTAGCATAATCTCTCTTTAGTGCACCTAAAGATTAAAATAAAGTACATTTCTTTGAACAAGCCTGGCAATTTTTTTCCTCAACACGAAAGCTTTACTTTCAAGGGTAAATTTCACTGCCATCCCTGAGGTTTTTGAAAAAAGCGGGGACTTCCCAGATATTTCTAAAATGTCACTGCCCAAAAGAGATCAATCACGGCAATCGAGCAACATTTGCACAACAAACAACACCAGGGCACACAATAATCAGCTGAAATTGCACAAAAACTGAAAGCCCGCTACTTTTTAAACAACAATCAAACACCCATCATCGCATAAGATTTATCAATGGAAAAACCAAAACTTGAGTAATCTGAAGCAAATCCAACTCCCGCTACACCCCCGAAGGCTCATTCAGATCGCACAACAAGCTCCGGAATCCAATTCCTGCACTTACATCAAATTATGAACACAATTCGAGCTAATAATAGCACAACAATTACAGCAACCAAGAAACATTGGCACCGCAAACAACACCAGAACGCACAAGAATCAGCTGAAATTGCTTGAAAAATAAAACCCAGCAGAAGTATCAAAAAAAGAGAGTAAAAGAACACAAAATGAAAGCACTCAAATGGAAATACAGAAGCATACCAGTCTAGAGAGAGAGAAATCAACAGAGACAAACCAATGTGATTCTACCCACATGATCAAACACCCCAATTGGTAGCCGAAAATGTTGTGGGGGCAGAAGGTAAGATGAAGAAGAATAGGCCGGAGTCGACGAACGGAGTGACAGCGTTCCCATCGCCGCATTCTTGCGAGGCCGGCATTGCTGGTGCAATCTTCATGCTGTACCTACGAATTTGTCGAGAGAGAGAGAGAGAGAAGGTGAGGGATGTAGGATGAAGATGATTCCGGGTGGCTTTGTGATGGAAGTGAAGGTGGTGGCTATTGCGGTGTCCGGTGGGAGTTGAGGTTTAGCGGCGGTTCTGACAGCGTCGGGCCAGTGGCTGCTATTATGTGGGTCCTACAGAAGATTATTGGGTGCCTCCACGTGGCGGCCCACATATCCTTTCCAAAAGACAAGGACAAAATAAAAATACTTCAAAATTTATCAATGACGTATACTCTCTTTTGATGTTATAATTCAAATTTAAATATAAATTCACATTATTTTACATTATTTTTTGTATTTTATTAACATGGTTGTGTATTCTAATACATAATAATATTTGAAATGTAGATTGAAACATGCGAAAATAATTAAAATTAAGAGATAAAATTATATTTTAAATATAGACTGAAACATTACAAAAAATAATTAAAAATTAAAGCTATAGGCTACTGCCATATTCTATGCGCCTTCAATGAAATGTAATGATTGAAATTGTTGACTTTTATATCAATATTTTTACAAAAATAGTACGTCATATAACGTGATCGACCGGCAAAAGTGTCGTTGACGTGCCGGCCAAATCAATATTTAATATTATTAAAACTGATCCTTGGCTCACGAGTTTAGAAAACCAGTAGAGCGGCAAGATAGAGTATCGATCCACAAAGAACAGCAGGAAAGGGGGATCACGTAACTGGGAGTTGTAACGTTTTGGACGCTAGCTTTTGATTTGGTTGGATTCTAAATCTAAATTTGCAATTAAAGCTAAAACAGGAAATTAATGGATTAAGAAAATAGGCTAAATCCGTTGAATCCTTCCATCCTAGATTTTAGGTAACAATATCTTCCCTTTTATAACTCAATCAAGATTTCAGGCCAGAGAATCTTAATCGGAAAATAATACGATGAAAACTTAATTTAATTTAAAAGATGTATTCGAAAATTGATTCTTGTTCAATAAAATTAGGTCAAATCATAGGAGGACATCGACCCAAGTATTAATCGTACCAAATTAATGGCGACGATTAATCAAGAGCATAACACTCCTTGTTTGGTTCGAAAAATAAGAACTTGAATCGATTTTTGAATAAACGGTGAAAAAGAATGAGAAGATATTGAAACCCTAAATCATGAGATGAAATTCATCCTTGGATCTTGCCTAGAGATTTAGCCTAGCATATTAAAACTAAAAACAGAATAATAAATTGAAGACATCTTACTAGAATTGATGAACGCAATAAATATCTAACGATCTTACCGGAAAACTTGAACGGAAAACTTGAATAACTTGAATGAATCTTCAATAGACAAATAGAATAATCGCCGGAAATTTATTGTTAAGAACACTAGTAATTGAATTGGAAATTGAATGTAAAAGGTAAAGACTAAAAAGATAATAACAACTAGAGATTCTAAAGAGATAGCTAAGAGATAAGACTAAAAGAAGAGATACTAAAGAGATGATCCCCGTTAGACTAGGTCTCCTAGGTCCTTAAATAGAGAAAACCTAGGAGAGAAATTAGGAAAGAGATCCTAGGAGAAAAAATAGGAAAGGAAGGAATCCTAGGAGAGAAAATAGGAAAGGCTACCTAATTCAAATAGGACACTATCTAGAAAGATTAATTAAAAATAGGAATTTACAAAATAAATAAATCTAATCGCGAGCAAGCCTGACTAGAAGGTTTCAGTCAGGTTTCATCAGGCCAGGTCCGATTTTCTTCTTTCTTGATTCCTCTATCTTTTTCCGTATTTTCTTCGAACTTCGTATCATTCTTGGACTCGGCACTTCTTCCAATTGTACTTCCATCTTTCCTCGGGTGTCGAGACTTCTTCCGAACTTTTGGATTTCACAATTTCGTCGGTCTAACACCTCTTTTAACACAGAAAACCTGAAATTGGACAAAAGCTACCAAATGTGCATTATCCGATAAAATTGATAATTAAGTATCGCACGTATGTTAAATAAGACATGTTGAACCGATTATACAAGGTGTATTACGGTATCAACACACCCCCCAACTTGAGGGTTGCTAGTCCCTAGCAATGAAACTACGAAAACAAGGATGAGTACGACCTCCCTTGTACGAATCATAAACTCAATCATTGAAAGCATTATGGGAATTCGAGAGTGCGATGCTTCTAACATGTCGTGTGCTAACAAACGAATCATTCGTTCAAAACTTAAATATTCCAAAACACCACGTGGTTGAACAAATGCATGCTTATCACAACCTATGCAATTAGGACTTCAAAGCTCACCGAACTCTTAAAAAGAATAGAGTTGATTGTACGGCTATCCCAACATGCTCACACAAGATTTTCATAGAGTTAAGTGTAGTGGCTCAAAGATGTAACATGAGGTTATGTCAATAGAATATGCCATATTAGATTATGCAAACATAATGCCACAAATATTCTAAATCCAAGTCGCACATGGGATCAAGCGTAGGACTTTTTGGCTTGTAATGACCTTGGGTTATCAAGAAAAATTGGTAAACGAAGTTGGTGACGGCTGAAAATTGGCTTATGGGTAACTACCCCTGACTACCCCTGTCGCCGTCACCAAACAAAAACTCAACAACACAGGTTATTTTCTTCCCTTCAACTATTTCTTCTTTTTTTCTTTTTTTTTTCTTTTTTTTTCTTTTTTGAATGAAACTCATCTGACCGAATGAATTGGAACTGACCCGATGAATCCGACAGGTCAGATTAACATACTGACCAAATTGGGCCGAAAATTTGACTGGAATAAAACTAACCTGACCGGAATAAAACTAACCTGACCAGATGGCCTGACAGGTCAGGTTTGCTCACTGACCATTTTTGTCCAAGAATCTGACTGGATGGCTGGGATCTAACCCGATGGATCTGACGGGTCAGATTGACTTGCTGGAATTTTTTTTTTTTTTTTCAAACTCCTTACTCCCATCTTGATCCTTTCTTCCTCATTAAAAATTCGTTGCAATCTTTCATCAAACCACCCTTATATCTTCCGGTTTCCTAGGTTTTCGAAAAGATTTGGGAAACTTGGCACAAATATCATGGTCTAGGTGACTCATATGTGGTTTGATCAAAGAAAAATAGCCTAGTATCACTTCCCACATGCTTCACGGATTATCAAATGATATATGCATATGTTAACACAAATAATATATGGCACAATTGGAGATCAAGAAACGAAGAGTTCAAATTTTTCAATTGGATGCCGCACCTAAGTCTTCATTAACACAGATCACTTGATTCACATGCATCAGTTTATCCTTGTGTCTTTTCAGAACATTTCAGCTTTTCACAAAGTAACACATGACTCTCATTCCTATGTTTAGCGCATATATGGTGATTCGTGATTCGCACAAGGGAAGATTGACTCATAAAAATTTAAAATTTGGATAGAATTTAAAGCAAGGCCTACATAGGGACTAGCTGCTCCCCCCAACTTGAATTGTGCAATGTCCTCAATGCACGAAGACATATTAAAATGAAGAGAAGGAAAGATAGTACCTGCACCGAAGATGGTCAGGAAGGTAGGCCTCCCCCCAACTTGAACTATGAAACCTGCAAGTGTTAGGCCTGAAAAACCAGATTTAAATCCACCACTTTCTTCACGCGAAAGGCACGGGTACTACTTTTCTCCCTGTTCGAAGACTGTGTTTTCCTATTTGTTGGAAGGACAGTATGCAAAGGGTTCAACAATATCTTGAGAAGAGGCGCCATCATCTAATAGGCTACCTCTCCCTTTGGGAGCGACCCCAAATTCCTTACCCACCACTCTACTTTGAAGCTATCTCCATAGAGCTTGGCACTAAAGCCGGATGGTTCGGACAGATTTCTTGTTGTTCAATGCGTCTGCCGTCAGACCCAACCTCCTAGGTACTCCATACATAGCTGCGACAGGTGGCTATACCGGACCAGCTGAGCCGTTCGAGCACGGCGAACACTGGAGGTATCTCAAACTCCATGGATTTATAGTCTCCTAGACTTCATAAAAGCTCATTGATCCGAATAGACAGGATCAACCAATTCTTCCTCATATTTTGGCAACATATGAATTTTTTGCAAAACAGACTGCAAAGCAAAATTGGGCAACAACACATTAACATTAACCCATGTGAGTTATTTAAATAATTCGAGTGCAGAATTATTAATGGAAAAGTTCCAAATAGATGAGGTACATGCGGATGTGCTTGGTCTACCAGAGAGACCGCGGTGTGCTTATAACTTGAGTGACCATCTTTCCTCGCAAAGAAACAATCAGTAAAAGGCGGAGGGAAGTAATCTTTCCTTGCATGCAAATTACAAGCTTGTTGATACTTGCTCATAACTTTCTGTATTCTGCTCCCCCAATGGTGCTCTTGAATGGAAAAAATCACAACAAAATGGCATCCTGCCTCACTAAGGGGAGTATCCTTCGATTTTTCGAGAAAAAGTTGGGATGCCAAGGATGGAGATTGGACACTTGCCAAAAATAATGGTGGTTTATTTGGAGGTAACTTTTCAATTGTGGGTTCCCAATTTTCTGTGCCCATGACTTCTTCTTGTGCGAGGAGTGAGTCCAAGTATTCTACCTCAGTTAAGTCTAAAAATGCGGCCTCTTCAGCAGTGAGACCAGTTTCAAGAGGATCAGGTACTAGGGGTAGTACACTCAACAGACTAGTTATCGATTTGTTAGAAGAAAGTATTTCAACAGTGGGTTCCCACCTTTTCGTGTCCATGACCTCTTCTTTCTCGAGGAATGAGCACATATTATCTACCTCATGTAAGTAAAAAAAAACAGCCACTTTAGTAGTGAGGTAATTCTCCGAAGGGTCGGGGGATACATGAGAGTCCCCTTGTGCTTGGTCTAAGGCATCACGATGATCCACATCATGAAACTCATTATCATCGTCCTTAATTTGACTCGGAACATTGAGCATAAGGTTCAACTCAGTCATTTGGGAATGGAAGGCTTGCGTGTTCTGCTCCATGATTTTGGATTGCCCCTGTATGATTATCAACATGTCCTCTAAACTCGACTTATGACCTGGTTGGTATGCCTCAGAAATCACAAAAGGTTCTTGAGGTGCATATTGTTGCCAATTATTAGGCGGGTACCATAGTGGGTCCCGCCCTTCAGAGTAGGACCCATGAGTTTCAAAATTAGATGAATATAAATAGTCTCTCATGGTCCTCGGAGGTATTGTATTATTGGCTCCTAGTAGGGCAGCCATCACATTGTTGGGGAGGTTTTTAGTTCGAATAAGACGATTGGTGTGGCCGCGAGTGTAAACACTCATGCACAAAAATTACTCCCCAATAAAGAAATAGAATTAAAAAAAAAAAATTAACAACTGCAAGTTACGTACCTTGCCTTGACTGTTCCCCGGCAACGGCGCCAAAAATATGATCGACCGGCAAAAGTGTCGTTGACGTGCCGGCCAAATCAATATTTAATATTATTAAAACTGATCCTTGGCTCACGAGTTTAGAAAATCAGTAGAGCGGCAAGATAGAGTATCGATCCACAAAGAACAGCAGGAAAGGGGGATCACGTAACTGGGAGTTGTAGCGTTTCGAACGCTAGCCTTTGATTTGGTTGGATTCTAAATCTAAATTTGCAATTAAAGCTAAAACAGGAAATTAATGGATTAAGAAAATAGGCTAAATCCGTTGAATCCTTCCATCCTAGATTTTAGGTAACAATATCTTCCCTTTTATAACTCAATCAAGATTTCAGGCCAGAGAATCTTAATCGGAAAATAATACGATGAAAACTTAATTTAATTTAAAAGATGTATTCGAAAATTGATTCTTGTTCAATAAAATTAGGTCAAATCATAGGAGGACATCGACCTAAGTATTAATCATACCAAATTAATGGCGACGATTAATCAAGAGCATAACACTCCTTGTTTGGTTCGAAAAATAAGAACTTGAATCGATTTTTGAATAAACGGTGAAAAAGAATGAGAAGATATTGAAACCCTAAATCATGAGATGAAATTCATCCTTGGATCTTGCCTAGAGATTTAGCCTAGCATATTAAAACTAAAAACAGAATAATAAATTGAAGACATCTTACTAGAATTGATGAACGCAATAAATATCTAACGATCTTACCGGAAAACTTGAACGGAAAACTTGAATAACTTGAATGAATCTTCAATAGACAAATAGAATAATCGCCGGAAATTTATTGTTAAGAACACTAGTAATTGAATTGGAAATTGAATGTAAAAGGTAAAGACTAAAAAGATAATAACAACTAGAGATTCTAAAGAGATAGCTAAGAGATAAGACTAAAAGAAGAGATACTAAAGAGATGATCCCCGTTAGACTAGGTCTCCTAGGTCCTTAAATAGAGAAAACCTAGGAGAGAAATTAGGAAAGAGATCCTAGGAGAGAAAATAGGAAAGGAAGGAATCCTAGGAGAGAAAATAGGAAAGGCTACCTAATTCAAATAGGAAACTATCTAGAAAGATTAATTAAAAATAGGAATTTACAAAATAAATAAATCTAATCGCGAGCAAGCCTGACTAGAAGGTTCCAGTCAGGTTTCATCAGGTCAGATCCGATTTTCTTCTTTCTTGATTACTCTATCTTTTTCCGTATTTTCTTCGAACTTCGTATCATTCTTGGACTCGGCACTTCTTCCAATTGTACTTCCATCTTTCCTCGGGTGTCGAGACTTCTTCCGAACTTTTGAATTTCACAATTTCATCGGTCTAACACCTCTTTTAACACAGAAAACCTGAAATTGGACAAAAGCTACCAAACGTGCATTATCCGATAAAATTGATAATTAAGTATCGCACGTATGTTAAATAAGACATGTTGAACCGATTATACGAGGTGTATTACGGTATCAACATAACGCGTTATGAATGATATAAATGTAAAGCGTCAAAACGTCGTAATAACTTCTCAAGGGAGAGAAACCATATGTAAGGGTGTTTTTGTTATTTTGATATCTTATTCAATACCGTTTGGAAACCCTGAATGCATCAAAAAATTAGTGCAACGTCAACAAAAGCCCCTGTGTTTTTATTACACTTAATTTCGCTTACATTTGTGTTTTGATGTATTTTCAGTCATTAGATCATGTAAAAGTTTTAGAAATAAAAAGATTTATGTAATTTAATGGATATGAAAACTATAAAAAGATTATTCATTGCACGAACTCTTGTCCTTGCATGTTTTGAAAAAAATAATGAATGTACACAATCTTGCACCGCTAAAGACTATTTTACACCCAAAGAGGACACGAGACTCTTGTTGTTGTAGGTTATTAGAAAATACTGAATGTAAACAATCTTGCACCGCAAACAAAGAGACTATGTTATACCCATGGTGTAGAGAGTTCTTGCTGGGATGGGATGATATTTCCTTGCAGTTTCTTTTGTTAGCCCAATAATTTAGTAATGTCAACTTCCAAGAGAACGTCAGGCTGAAAAGTGGTATATATATATATATATATATATATATATATATATATATATATATATATATATAGTAATTGTTGCTACCTTCCACTTTATATATATATATATATATATATAGAGAGAGAGAGAGAGAGAGAGAGAGAGAGAGGTCAAAGGTGAAGGCTGCAGATGAGAATACATTTAGTGACGAAAAATCTTTGGCGCGTAGATAACGACTTGAGTCTTTCTTATATATATGTATATATTGGTCAAGGGCAATCACATTTGCCTAGCTATTTCCTCCTATTTTGAAGGTTGACAATGATGTACAAGTACAACAAGCTATAGACTTTTGGGAAAACTTGGAAAAGATGGACTTTGTCTACCATTTTGTGATGTAAGGAACTAACTGGAGCATGAAAGTTTTCTTTTCCTTTTTTTTTTTTTTGTCATAATTCAAGATATTACGAAACTCATTTAATATATTTTGGCAAAGCCATGGCACACGCATGACAGTTGGTTCAATGACGGGTGGTGGCTAATTAACCATGGGGTGCAATAGTTAGGAAGGTTGTGATTGTAGTCATTGATCTACACGATCAAAATCAAATTGTTGTGTCGTCATTAGCACACTGGTTCATATAGTGGATGAATCTACACCGTAAGAATCAATCTAACGGTCAAGAATGATCAGGTGTGTACCTCTTGATCTGGTCTAATAAAATCAAAAACTAAGCAAATGATATAATAACGCGCCCTAAAGTGTTTTCTATTGTCTTGTTTCATAACTAAAATACACAGCCAATTCCGGAATTCGAGAAGCACAAATTCTCCATATTGTTAGGCAATGTCTGAGAAATTTGATATGCTCCATGTGATGATATGACTGGACTGCTACCCAATAGAAAATTCTCCCCAGACAAATAAACCCATTGGTCAAATTTTGATTACTGCCAATCACAGCCACACAAAGTCCATGTATTCATACTACTCTACTTATATCCAAAATCATAGCACATGTATGTACATATTTTGATATTAATTTATATTTCATATGTTCGGGTCAACTTTTACACATTTCTATTAATTTTGAGAGAGCTATTTTACCATTCACTAACAAGGATTCGATAAAGTCATGACAAAATGGTACAAGCTCACAAGAGTTATAACACCTGAGAGACTCGGAACTCAAAATTTAAAAATCAACCGGGAAGAGTATCTTCAACGGGCTCTCTAAACATATATGTACTAGAATGAGTACAAATTGTATGAAAAGTGAAACTTTTTTTTTTTTGTGTACTATGAATGCTATGGTTTAGGAATTAAATAGGTACTTCAATGGTGCGAGTAAAGCACGCAAGTGCCAGAATAAGCCAGATATATTAAAAATAACATATGTATATACATATAGATTACATAATACTAGAGCAAGTACTTTGAATCCAGCAGTATCTTTGGTGCTGCTGTATAACACGGTTTGGTCACTGTTTGATTATTGCCAAGGTCTATGATATACTATTCATATGCCCCATGTACAACCTGACTAAGTCCACAAAGTGTGAAATGAATATTTTCTTAGTTATCAGCATATGCATAGTATATGTATATATGCCATTGAATAAAAGAAGATCAAACAACCAATCATTCCTCTCTCCCCCAAAAAGTTTTGACAACAACAAAAAGCTTGATTTAATCTTGTAATCTCTCTCTTTCTCTTTCACTTGCTTTTTCTCGACATGCAGAAACGTCGAAGATGTTGTTCCCAGCTGCTAGTGTTACTAGCAGTCTTGATATTCGTAGCACCAATTGCGTGTGGTGAAAATGGTAGTGGCTTAATAGAAGTTGATGTTGGGTTGATTCTTAATGAGGACGATATCGTTGCGAAGGTTAGTCAGACTTGTATATCTATGGCTCTTGAGGATTTCTATGCAACGAATCAAAATCATACAACAAAGATTGTACTTCACAAGAGGAATTCTAAGGGTGATGTTGTGGAGGCAGCATCTGCTGGTACGTTAAGCTAAGCTTTCTTCTGTCAAAATTCTTATTTTGATCTATCAACCCTCCACTGCCATGAAAGTTCTGAATACTGTGGATAGCTATATATTGTTTTGATGTCCTATGTACATCCTATGTTTTGTTTTGCATTTGATACCCCTTCACTCTTTTCTTTGTTTCACTTGCTGCCCATTTGATACGGTTTATAGGAGTTTACTGCACGGTCAATTCAACTATAGGGATCTTATTTTCATTTTCAATTTCAATTTGCAGCCATAGACTTGTTGAAAAATGTCCAAGTACAGGCAATACTAGGTCCGCAAACATCCTCACAAGCAGAATTTGTCATTGACATTGGGAACAAAACGCAAGTTCCTATCATTTCTCAAGCTATGAGTCCTTCTCTCTCGCCCACAGAAAACCCATACTTCATTCGAGGGGCACATGATGCCTCTGCTCAAGTTGAATCCCTTACGGCTATAGTTAAGGCCTTCGGTTGGAGGGAGGTAACCTTAATTTATGAGGACACTGACTATGGAAGGGACATAGCTCCTTACTTGACTGATTCTTTCATAAAGATCAATACTCAAGTCAAGTATCGAAGTATTATGCCTCCTTCAACTCCAGATGATCATATTCTTCAAGAACTCTCCAAGCTCAAGAAAATGCAGACCAGGGTGTTCGTGGTGCATATGTTACCATCTCTTGCTTCTCGCTTTTTCACAAAAGTGAAACAAGTTGAAATGATGAATAAGGGATATGCCTGGATTATAACAGATGGGCTTACAGAGCTGTTGGATTCTATGGATCCTATCGTTATAAATTCGATGCAAGGGATAATTGGTGTGAAACCTTATGTTCCGAAATCTAGCCAGCTTAAAAACTTCAATGAAAGATGGAGAAAGAGATTTCGTCAAGAGAATCCAGACGTGGATAGATTTGAACTAAATGTGTTTGCGCTGTGGGCATACGATAGTATCACAGCTTTAGCGATGGCAGTAGGAAGATCCAGTATTGGTGTATCAAGATTCAAGAAACCAGTGTCTCCAGAGAACTTGACAGATTTAGCAGCAATTGGAACCTCAGAAATGGGACCAAGGCTCCTTCAATCAATCCAAGACATTGAATTCAGTGGCTTGAGTGGTAACTTCCATCTAGTTAATGGACAGTTACAACCATCAGCCTTTCAAATAGTCAATCTAATTGGAAAAAGGGACAGAGAAATTGGATTCTGGACTCGAGAATATGGCATATCAAAAAAGCTGAGCTCAAGTAGTAAGATTTACACGACCAACAAAGAAGATCTTAGAGCTATCACATGGCCCGGTGAATCACATGTTGTCCCTAAAGGTTGGGAGATACCTACAGGCAAAGCGAGGTTGAGGGTTGGGGTTCCTGTCAAAGGTGGCTTCCGTGAATTTGTCTCAGTGGAAAGGAATCCTCAAACTAATGTTCTGAACGTCACTGGTTTCTGCATTGATGTGTTCAAAGAAGTGATTCAAAACTTGTCATATGCTGTCCCCTACGATTTTCTTCCCTTCGAAACTCCTAATGGCGAGAGCGCTGGAAATTATGATGAGCTTATCTATCAAATATTTCTTGGGGTAATCAAATTTGCAATTTGAATATGCGATGTTTTAATTTTCTTTTGCTCTTTGCTAACTAGCCAAAGTTTTGTGTCCATTTCTAGAAATACGATGTTGTTGTGGGTGATACAACCATTTTATCAAATAGATCAAGATTTGTTGATTTTACATTACCGTACAAAGAGTTTGGAGTAGCAATGGTCGTTCGAATTCAAGATGATGAGAGGAAGAATGCATGGATTTTCATGAAACCCCTAAACAAGGATATGTGGTTAACAACAGGTTTTTTTTTCCTCTTCACCGGATTTGTAGTTTGGGTTGTTGAGCATCGTGTAAATGAAGAATTTCGAGGCCCACCTCGCAAGCAAGTTGGATTGATATTCTGGTTCTCCTTCTCCACACTTGTTTTTGCCCATAGTGAGTCCATCGTCATCTCAAAATTGATGCAAACAACATGTCTACTGGCAAACATCATTATGGTATTTGTTGACAAACTTGTTTTGACCGAAAAAAGAACATCGGTATTTTTGTTTATTTTGCAGAGGAGAAGTTGATCAGCAACTTATCGAGATTTGTTGTGATCGTGTGGGTGTTTGCAGTGCTCGTACTGACATCGAGTTATACAGCGAGCTTAGCATCAATGTTGACATCACAAAAGCTAAAACCTAGTGTCACAGATATAAAAAACCTCCTACAGAATAAGGAATATGTTGGCTTCCAGACGGGTTGTTTTGTTGAAGAGCTACTGAAGGATCAGGGATTTGATCCCTCAAAGTTGAAGAACTATAGCACATTTGAAGAGTTTGATGAAGCCCTTTCCAAAGGCAGTAAGGAAGGAGGAGTTTCTGCAATTGTCGACGAGCTTCCTTATATAAGGCTCTTCCTCTCCAATCCCAAATACTGTGCCAAGTATACTATGGTTGGAACTATCTACAAGACCGCAGGCTTTGGATTTGTGAGTCTCTCTCTCTCTCTCTCTCTCTCTCTCTCTCTCTCTCTCTCTCTCTCTCTCTCTCTCTCTCTCTTATGTGTGTGTGTGTGTGCGCACAAACCTTTTATCTAGAGCGCAGCATCAGCATCAACATCAAATATACCCTGTTTTTAAAAAGATTCAAAAAGTAGAATAAGGCTTCCAGATCTATGTCCTCTTGAACAGGTTGTGTATGTGGATCTTTACTTGCAGGCATTCCCAAAGGGATCACCCCTAGTATCCGACGTTTCTAGAGCAGTCTTAAATGTAACACAGGGAGATAAAATGGCTAAAATCGAACCAGAATGGTTGAGAGAAGGAGCTACTTGTTCGGAGCAAGCCAGGGTCACCAGCAGCCTCACGCTTGATAGTTTTATGGGTCTTTTTGTATTTGCTGCAATATCTTCACTTTCTGCTCTCATCTTATCCCTGTCTATCTTCCTATACGACAACAAGGAGATCTTAGCCTCTAATAACTCTTCAATCTGGCAAAAGGTTATAGCAATGGCTAAAACTTTCGATGAGGCGAAAGACAACTCATCTGATGCATCCAAGGGAAAAACACCAACAAACAAAGCCATGGCAGTGCCTGCAGCAGCAGCACCAATAGCAACAGGTCATTGCCCACAAAGTCCTGCAAGAAGCGATTCTCAGCTTGCAGAATGGATTTTCTCACACGATGAAGGGTTTTCCACAACAGAAACAAGTACCCCAATTCATGAAACCATAGAAATTGTAGAAATCAAGGAAGAAAGATGATCGTATGCATTGTTAGAGAGGCGACCGTCCTAACCATTTCTTTTACAACTCAAGCAGAAGGCATAGAATGTAGGTATCTAATAAGTGGGAAGTTTTCGTGCCCTGCTCTGTTGTATATATTTACACATTGAATATCATGATATTGATGCACCACCCCTTTGGATTTACATTCCTTCATGTTGAATTGTTCCTACCGATTCTTTTCAGCAAGCTCACAAACCAATCCATCTTAAGTTTGAAATAGGTAAAAGGTAAAAGAGAAAGACATCTTTAAAACTAAATACATGACTTTTCTATAGGCAATGAATTTTCACGCCTAGTGGCATCGGGTGCAAAGGATCAAATGAATGTATCCACCACTGCACAAACTCAAACACTCCCACACTGGGAGTAGTCAAAGAATATGAACAAATTTGGATTCAACACCAATAGATGCCATCAACATTACAAAATCAAAGGGTTCAACAACCGGAATTTAAAAAGAATTCCTAAATCTTATGAAATTACAAACACCAAGGAAGAAAAAGAAAAAAAAACAAAAGCTACTATGCATTAAGAACTCCCATGAGATCTAGCGGATGAAATTGATATCGCTGAGACAGAAGCCGTTGGACTGCTGAGATCTAGATCCCAGTTTGCAACTTTAGGTTTTCCACTCAATCCCTCCATTGCATCTTGGCAAACATCAGTAAACCAGTCATCTTCCGGGAGTACGCTGCAAAGTACGATGACATTAATTATTTGTCTCAGGAGAGCTTAATTTAGTGCTACATGGGTAAATGCCAAATTCATATGCATCCACAAAACAACCAAATATTCCAAGCCATACAATTTGTGGTAACCAGAAAAACACATAAGAAACAATGGCTCTGTATATGGATCCATTCCTGTGGCAGAAAATGCTGCCATCGCTCTAGATATGATATCATTGACAACTGGGTGCAAATTCCGAGATAAGTAACGCTCTTGAGAAGAAAAGAAGACAACAAACTTCATGTCCAGAAAGAACTGCACAAGAATCAACAGGTAGACAAAAACGGCCATATCCACAATTCATGTAACAGAGAGCACCTGCAAGTAAAGCAAATACGATTTTTAAGAAAACAACACAGTAAGACACCTTGAAATATTTTTCATTTGTCTTGTTTTACAAGTATCAAACACACTGCCAATTTTGCAATTTAAAAAGCATAGATTCTCCATAGGTAATGTTAGAGAAATTTGAAATATCATATAACAATATCATAAGAGCTCTGAATAAGTTTTCATAACTGCGGTAGCCATCAAATATCACGTTATGTTATCTTAAGAGCTCCGGACAATTTTTCATAAACGTGGGAGCCATCAAATACCGCGTTATGTTAACGTTCTTCTTACGTAGAATTCTCAATTATAGTAGAATCTCGTAGAAAAAACAAACGTAATTACTTACACACTATGTATGATATTGACTGGACTGCTACAGACTAGAAAAGTCTCCCTAGCCAAATTCACTACATTGGTCCATTTTGATTACTGCCAATCACAGCCACACAAAATCCTCCACTTTCCAAAATCACAGGTCTCCATCAGGGCTGTCAGTAGTTCTTTGGGAAGTATACTTGCAATACTATTCTATATTATAAAAGAGGTTCTTGATTTTTTGCTGCCGTGATTATAAAGTTTTTCCTTTTATCAAAGTATCGGGAAACTACAGTTTGTGAGTCTAATTCGCTGAACAGAAAAAGACTTGAAGGTCGTCGTATCTTGGTAAATGAGCACTGTTCAACCCCGTGCAGAAGGGTGTGTGTTTTTCCTAGGGAGATCATCATTCGCGTGCTTCGACCCCACAGGCTTTTCTAATCTTTTCTCTCTAATTATTTAATTTGCTGGTTCCGGTTGATTATTATTTTTTGTGGATTTTTAACCTAGCAGAATATTCTTTTGCATCAAATTTATATCCAACAAGAGCTATCTTACCATTCACTAGTGGAGATCTGATCGATAAAGTCATGACAAAATCCCGCTAGGCTTACAAAAGTTATAGCACTTGAGAGACTCCGAACTCAAAACTTACACACACACATATATATTGATTACATAATACAGGTCCCCAACTGCCCCACATACAGCCTGACTAAGACCACAAAAATATTTTCTTAATTATCAGCATATGTATATTATAAATATACATATATATTAGGCATATAATGAAAGGAGATCAAACAACTCATCATTCCTCTCTCCACAAAAAGTTTCACACAAGAAAAAAAGCTTAATTTAATCTCTCGCTCTCGCTCTCGCTCTCTCTCTCTCTCTCTCAGCATGCAGAAAAGTGGGAGATACTTTTCCCAGCTGCTAGTGTTACTAGTAGTCTTGACATTCGTGATGAGCTTTTATACAACACCAATTATATGTGGTGAGAATGGTAGTGCCTTGATAGAAGTTGATGTTGGGGTGATTCTTAACGAGGATGATATCGTTGGGAAGGTTAGTCAGAGTTGTATATATATGGCGCTTGAGGATTTCTATGAAATTAATCAGAACCATACCACAAAGATTGTATTACACAAAAGGGATTCCAAAAGTGATGTTGTGGAGGCAGCATCTGCCGGTACGTTAAGCTAAGCTTTCTTCTGTCAAAATTCTTCAGCTACAAAGTGTAACGTCAGGTATCAAAGTGTAACGTCTCCTTCAGCTACAGATGATCATATCCTTCAAGAACTCTACAAGCTCAAGACAATGCAGACCAGGGTCTTTGTGGTGCGTATGTTACCATCTCTCGCTTCTCGCTTCTTCACAAAAGTGAAACAAGTTGAAATGATGAATGATGGATATGCCTGGATTATAACAGATGGGCTTACAGAGCTGTTGGATTCTATGGATCCTACCGTTATAAATTCGATGCAAGGGGTAATTGGTGTGAAACCTTATGTTCCAAAATCCAGCCAGCTTAAAAACTTCAATGAAAGATGGAGAAAGAGATTTCGTCAAGAGAATCCAGACGTGGATAGATTTGAATTGAATGTGTTTGCGCTGTGGGCATACGATAGTATTACAGCTTTAGCGATGGCAGTAAGAAAATCTAGCATTGGTGTATCAAGATTCAAGAAACCAGTGTCTCCAGAGAACTTGACAGATTTAGCAGCAATTGGAACCTCAGAAATGGGACCAAGGCTCCTTCAATCAATCCAAGACATTGAATTCAGTGGCTTGAGTGGTAACTTCCATCTAGTTAAAGGACAGTTACAACCATCAGCCTTTCAAATAGTCAATGTAATTGGAAAAGGGGACAAAGAAATTGGATTCTGGACTTGAGAATATGGCATATCAAAAAAGCTGAGCTCAAGTAGTAAGATTTACACGACCAACAAAGAAGATCTTAGAGCTATCACATGGCCCGGTGAATCACATGTTGTCCCTAAAGGTTGGGAGATACCTACAGGCGAAGCGAGGTTGAGGGTTGGGGTTCTTCTCAAAGGTGGCTTCCATGAATTTGTCTCAGTGAAAAGGAATCCTCAAACTAATGTTCTGAATGTCACTGGTTTCTGCATTGATGTGTTCAAAGAAGTCATTCAAAACTTGTCATATGCTGTCCCCTACGATTTTCTTCCCTTCGAAACTCCTACTGGCGAGAGCGCTGGAAATTACGATGAGCTTATCTATCAAATATTTCTTGGGGTAATCAAATTTGCAACTTGAATATGAGTTGTTGTAATTTTTTTTTTCCTTGTTGCTAAGTAGCCAAAGTTTTTTGTGTCCATCTCCATAAATACGATGCTTTTGTGGGTGATATAACCATTGTATCAAACAGATCAAGAGTTGTTGATTTTACATTGCCATACACAGAGTCTAGTGTAGCAATGGTCTTTCAAATTGAGGATGATGAGAGGAAGAATGCATGGATTTTCATGAAATCACTACACATGGATTTGTGGTTAACAACAAGTTTTTTTTCGTCTTCAACGGATTTGTGGTTTGGGCTGTTGAGCATCATGTAAACAAAGAATTTCGAAGCCCACCTTGTGAGCAAGTCGGTCTGATATTCTGGTTCTCCTTCTCCAAACTTGTTTTTGCCCACAGTAAGTCCATCATCGTACCAAAATTTGATGAAAACAACATGCTTCTTGTCATTTTAATAATGCTTAATGCAAAATGGAGTAGCACTGTAAACATCATTATGGTATTTGTTGACAATTTTTCTCATAGAAAAATGAATTTGGTATTGCTGCTTCTTTTGCAGAGGAGAAGTTGTTCAACAACTTATCGAGATTTGTTGTGATCTTGTGGATGTTCGTGGTGTTCGTATTGACATCGAGTTATACAGCTAGTTTAGCATCATTGTTGACAGTGCAAAAGCTAAAACCTAGTGTCACGGGCTACTGAAGAATCAGAGATTTGATCCGTCCAACTTAAGGAACTATAGCATATTCGAAGAGTATGATGAAGCCCTTTCCAGAGGAAGCAATAATGGAGGAGTTGCTGCAATTATCGACGAGCTCCCTTATATAAGGCTCTTCCTTTCCCATCCCAAATACTGTGCCAAGTACATTAAGGTGGAACTTAACTACAAGACCGCAGGCTTTGGATTTGTGAGTCTCTCTCTCTATCTATCTATATATCTCTGCGCGGGGGAGCGCGGGTGCTTTTGGTTGAGCACAACATCAACATCGAATATACCCAGAATTTTTAAAAGGATTCAAAAAGTAGAATTAAAGCAGTTTTAGTATCATTACGTACAATGGTAAATGTTCTAGTTTAAAAGTGCTATTCGAATAGCTAAATCCATGCAATTTTTTCTTATAGCCAAGCTACCAGCTCTATGTCCTCTTAAATAAGTTATTGTAAGTGGATCTCTACCTGTAGGCGTTCTCAAAGGGATCTCCCCTAGTACTTGACGTTTCGAGAGCAGTCTTAAATGTAACACAGGGGGATAAAATGACTACAATCGAACAGAAATGGTTGGGAGACGGAGCTACTTGTCCGGAGCAAGACGGTGCCAGGGTCATCTCCGGCAGCCTCACGCTCGAAAGATTTAAGGGTCTTTTTGTATTTGCCGCCATATCTTCGGTTTCTGCTCTCATCTTATCCCTGACTATCTTCCTATACGACAACATGGGCATCTTAGCCTCTAGTGACTCATCAACCTGGAAAAAGGTTATCGCAATGGCTAAAGCTTTCGATGAGGCAAAAGACAACTCATCTGATGCATCCAAGGGTAAACACCAACAAACAAAGCCATGGCAGCGCCTGCAGCAACATCAGCAGCACCAGGTTACTACCCACAAAGTCTAGCAAGGAGCGATTCTCAGCTTGCAGAAGAGATTTTCTCGCACAATGAAGGGTTTTCTACAACAGAAACCAATACCCCAATTCACCAAACCGTAGAAATGATAAAAATCAAGGAAGAAAGATGATCATATGCATTGTTAGAAAGGTGACTGTCCTATGTTTTTGTTTTACAACTCAAGCAAAAGGTATAGAATGTAGGTATCTAATAAGTGGGAAGTTTTCATGCCCTACTCTGTTGTGTATATTTATACATCTAATATCATGATTATGATGCAGCACCCCTTAGGATTTACATTCCTTCATATCGAATTGTTCCTTACAATGCTTTTCAGCGAGCTGACAAACCAGTCCTTCTTAAGTTTGAAATAGGTAAAATGAAGAGAAAGACATCTATAAAACAAAATACAAGACTTTTCCATATATCAGCAATGAATTTTCATGTCCAGTGGCATCGGGAGCAAAGGATCGACAGAACAAAGTTTGGATTCGGGAGCAAAGGATCAAATGAATATATTTAATATTGTACAAACTCGAACGTCCCCACAATGGGAGTAGTCAAAGAATATTAACAAATTTGGATTGAAGACCAATAGATGCCATCAACATTATACAAAATCAAATACTCCAACAACCGGAATTTGAAAAGAATTCCTAAATCTTATGACATTACAAACACCAAGCGACAACATGGTAATTGGATATAATTGCACTGAGGCAGAAGCCATTGGACTGCTGAGCTCCAGATCCCCATTTGCAATTTTGGGCTTCCACTCAGTCTCTCCATTGCATCTTGGCAAACATTAATTAGTAAACCAGTCATCTTCCGGGAGTACATTGCAAAGTACAATAACATTAGCTATTAGCCTCGGGAGAGCTCAATCTAAAGCTACATGGGGAAATGCTAGATTCATATACATCCACAAAACAACCAAATATCCCAAGACATACAAGTAGGGGTAACCGGACAAACAATTCAGAAACTGCGGCTCTGTACCTGTATGGATCCATTCCCGTGGCAAAAAATGTTGCCATCGCATTAGATATGATATCATTGACCACACGGTGCAAATTCCGAGATAAGTAACGCCCTTGGGAAGCAAAGCAAAAAACAAACTTCATATCCAAATAGAACTGCACAAGAATCAACAGGTAAACAAAAACCCATATCCACAATTCATGTAACAGAGCACTTGCAAGTAAATGGGTATCAGCTCTCTACACCTGTTGAAGAGCAAGAGGACCTAACGGCCTCGGTCCATCTTCAATATCATCCCAAAAACTTTGATCTTCAGAAAGCCATACGATGACCGTTTCTGTAAGCCTCATCAATAGTAATGTTTCGAATTGTCTCTACCGACAAACATTTCTGATGCTATACTACTGACCCTATTAAGTTTAGCATAAAGGTCTTGCACAGTGATAGACACATTGACAAAAAAGGGTAAGAACTTCAAACTGAAAAACTATGAAGTAACAAACAAAAGGATAGAAATTAATTCAAATCACAAAAATTGAAGACAACGTTTAACACTAAATATTGCATAAAAGTTTGTCCTTTCACAAGCCTTCTATCGAGCTACTTAAGATTGTCGCAGAGGTTCTGTATAGAGTCTTCTGGTGCAAGACTCTAGGAATTGAAGATGTAATCGAAGAACAAAAGTTCAGAACATTCACAGATGGACAAGCATGAGATGCTGGATCAGCTGCTGTTCTACATGGCCTAGAAGAAGTGTTATCAAGTCTAAGAGCAAACAATAGAAACACATGAAACAAAACGAGACACACAAACCCAAAAAATGCATACAAACATCCTTAATGAGCAAAAATAACGGAGGCTTGTGTAAGCAAGACATTGTGCATGATCCAAAAGAAGTGAAAATAATGATGAAAGCCATGATAAGAAAAGCATCCAACACTAGTAAATACCTGGAATATTGGGAAGGCAACCATTCTGTTTCATCAGCATTTCCATCCACATTAATGTACATGTCTGCACTAAGATGACTATCACCGTCCTCAGTGAAAATAAGATCTAAAGCACGTTGTCTACAAAAGCGATCCTTCAGTCTATCAACCAAGCTCACAAGACGTCTCTTCCATTCCCTTTGCTCAGGATGACTGTTTTGCCTATCTGCAGGTCTTTTGCGAGGGTCATCATTGCAATTAGCCTGATTAATCGGGGCGAGCTTCATGGCTGCACGTGGGTAAAGATCATCTGCTAATAAGGAGGCATTTGCAAGCAATGCGATTTGCTGGGACTCAGTCTCAGCCATTAGAACAATTTTGAACCTTCATATTTTCTTTCGTCCTCCATGGAGCCAGATAATGCTTTTATAAGCATATTACAAACCGTCCAAAGATTTACCTCCAATTGCATGCATACTAAGAAGTGGTCCCACGTCCTCAAAGAAATCATATGACAGCCGTTAAAATATCAGCAAAATGAATCAGAGGAATAGATCAGCATGTCGCAAGCAATGACATCATACAAGCAGATGCCATCGAAACTCAAGTCCTTCTCTTTTCTTTAAACAAAAGCCATCAATTACTGTAAAGTCCCGTCCCACATCAAAAAGTTTACATGGATGATCCTGTGTATACAACGAACCATGTATACTACTATTAGTAACTTGGACTTAAGCATTTTGAGCTACATGGTTGGGCTCCGACAAGTTATTGGGCCAGTGATTTACATGGGGGCGTTACAAATTGTTACGTACCACTGGGTAGAACTCACCCCCAAAAGCTAGCTCAAGAGGGGAGGGTGCCCAGGGGCTCATATACCCACTAACAGGGGCCTAATCCCCCGATGTGGGACTCCACTGGGTCATAACATGCCCACCCCGTCTGAGCCGACGCCCACGGCGGCAGGAGCAATTGGGCCCCACCGACTTCCCGTGGCAGCTGGGCGGGTGTGGATTTGGCTCTGATACCAATGTTACGAACCACTGGGTAGAACTCACCCCCAAAAGCTAGTTCAAGAGGGGAGGGTGCCCAGGGGCTTATAAACCCACTACCAGGGGCTCTTCCCTCCGATGTGGGACTGCATTGGGCCCTAACACAAATGGTATCAGAGTGCCCCGTGTACACGATCGAGTGTAGGGTTGGGACTTTATTTGGTCAATAGGAACAGACCCGGGGTGAGGCCGTGGTGACTCTAGCTAGTGTTGAACTCCTTGCGAGGACGGAAGATCTTAAAGGTGGGGATATTGTAATGTCGTTGCAAGGGGTTCAACACTAGCTAGAGTCACCGCAGTCTAACCCCGTATCTGTTCCCTAGTGAGTAGAAAGAAAGGAATCTTCCGTCCAAGGACAAGCGCGGCTGAAGGAATTATTAAAGAAGGATCTCAGAAAGAAGATTGACTAGTTTTAAAAGTTGCTATTGTCTAAAGGAGACCAGCCAATGGAAAATCAAGACGAAGAAGGCCAAGAGTCTTATCATTCCTTGGACTTTGGGAACGTTTGGCTACAGTTCAATTTGGGACATTTTCCTATGTTCAATGGAAAATCAAGACTCAGAGGATGAAGGCGGCCAAGAGTCTTATCATTCCTTGGACTTTGGAAACGTTTGGCTACGTTTCAATTTGGGACAGTTTCCTATGTTCAATGGAAAATCAAGACTCGGAAGATGAAGGCGGCCAATTTTCCTGTGTTCAATTCCTAGAAGACAAAGGAACGATCTAAGTCATCGTACCAACCAATTTTCTTTTACTTAGTATTCTAATGAGAGGAATCGGTCTCTTCTAGTTGTGTTTTCAATTTCCTCTTTTTGACTATGGAACTACTACTGGTGCTACTTTACTATGCATCGCCTTCTGATTATTCTGAAGGTCTATGATATATACTATATTCATATGCCCCAGGTCTACGTTATATATTATTCTGAAGGTCTATGATATACCATATTCAAATGCCCCAGGTCTATGTTATATATAGAAAAATATACACACATACAAATGTACATATATGGCATAGGATAAAAGGAGATCAAGCAACCAATCTTTCCTCCCTCTACCCAAATTTCTTTTAACACCAGCAAAAAGCTTAATTTAACCTTCTAATCTCTCTCTCTGTCTCTCTGTGGGCATGCAGAAAAGTGGAACATACTGTTCCAGGCTACTACTGTTAGTAGTAGTCTTGACGAGTTTTTACAGAGCACCAACTATACGTGGTGAAAATGGTAGTGGCTTAATAGAAGTTGATGTTGGGGTGATTCTGAACGAGGACGATATCGTTGGGAAGGTTAGTCAGACTTGTATATCTATGGCGCTTGAGGATTTCTATGGAATGAATCAAAGTCATACTACAAAGATTGCACTTCACAAAAGGAATTCCAAGGGTGGTGTCGTGGAAGCAGCATTTGCCGGTACGTTCTAAGCTTTTTTTCTGTCCATATAGCTCTTCTTACAGAACACTCGTAAATTTGTTTTTAAATTCAACTTTTCAAAAATTCTCATTTTAGTAGGACACTCCAAATACACGGACATGCCGGGGACACACCGAAAAACGTAATTGGCGTGTTCAATTAATTTAATTTATTTTTAAAGGGGGACATAGCGAGGACACGCGGAGACACAGCAGAGGTAGATTTTTTTTTTCACCCCGGGGGGGGGGGGTGTGGATTCCGTTGTTACATAATATAAAGGTTAAAACTACAATTAAAGATTTAAAATCTTAAAATACTTTAAAAAATCTACGTTTTATCTCATTCTTCATAGCGATCTCTATACCGAGGTACGTGTCTTGATCCAAATATTTTTTTAATATATTTAATCAACTCAATCATAATACATTAATTCATCCACGACATCCCTTTCATTTGTATTGATCTTATTGTTGTTTTATTTGAGTAGTATTATTGTTTATTCATTAATCATTATATAGTATATATGTACACATATGCTATATGTAAAAAAAAATTGCCGTGTCCCCACTGTGTCCGTATCCCTTTTTTTTTAAAAAATCTCGTATCCCGTATCCGTGTCCATATCCGCGTCTGTGTTATATAGATGGGTACCTTATATGAGTTTACTGCACAACCAATTAAACTATAGGGATCTTATTTTCATTTTCGACTTCAATTTGCAGCCTTAGACTTGTTGAAAAATGTCCAAGTACAGGCAATACTTGGTCCGCAAACATCATCACAAGCAGAATTTGTGATTGACATCGGCAACAAAACGCAAGTTCCTATCATTTCTCAAGCTATGAGTCCTTCTCTCCTGCCCACAGAAAACCCATACTTCATTCGAGGGGCACATGATGCCTCTTCTCAAGTTGAATCCCTTACGGCTATAGTTAAGGCATTTGGATGGAGAGAGGTAGCCTTAATTTATGAGGACACTAGCTATGGAAGGGGCATAGTTCCTTACTTAACTGATTCTTTCCTAGGGATCAATACTGAAGTCAAATATCGAAGTGTTCTGTCTCCTTCAGCTCCAGATGATCATATCCTTCAAGAACTCTCTAAGCTCAAGACAATGCAGACCAGGGTGTTTGTGGTGCATATGTTACCATCTCTGGCTTCTCGTTTTTTCACAAAAGTGAAACAAGCTGAAATGATGAACAAGGGATATGCATGGATTATTACGGATGTGCTTACGGAGCTGTTGGATTCTATGGATCCTATAGTTATAAAGTCGATGCAAGGGGTAATCGGTGTGAAACCTTATGTTCTAATATCCAGTCAGCTTGAAAACTTCAATGAAAGATGGAGAAAGAGATTTCGTCAAGATTATCCGGACGTGGATAGATTTGAACTGAATGTGTTTGGGCTGTGGGCATACGATAGTGCCACAGCTTTAGCAATGGCAGTAGGGAGATCCGGTATTGGTGTATCAAGATTCAAGAAACTAGTGTTCGCACAAAACTTGACAGAGTTGGCAGCAATTGGAACCTCAGAAATGGGACCAAGGCTCCTTCAATCAATCCACAACATTGAATTCAAGGGATTGAGTGGTAACTTCCATTTGGTTAATGGACAGTTACAACCATCAACTTTCCAAATAGTCAATGTAATTGGAAAAGGGGACAGAGTAATTGGATTCTGGACTCGAGAATATGGCATATCAAAAAGTCTGAGCATGCCAAGTGGTAAGAATTATACGACCAGCAAAGAAGATCTTTTAACTATCACATGGCCTGGTGAATCACATGTCGTGCCTAAAGGTTGGGAGATGCCAACAGGTGAAGCTAAGTTAAGGGTTGGGGTTCCTGTCAATGGGTTCCGCGAATTTATCTCAGTGGAAACAAATCCTCAAACTAATGCTGTAACGGCCACTGGTTTCTGCATTGATGTGTTCAAGGAAGTCATGGAGGAGTTGCCATATGCTGTCCCCTATGAGTTTCATCCCTTCGAAACTCCTAATGGAAGTTACAATGAGCTTGTCTATCAGATCTTTCTTGGGGTAATCAAATTTCCAGCTTGAATATGAGATATTTAAATTTTCTATTTCTATTTGCTAAGTAGTCTAAGTTCTGTGTCCATTTCCAGAAATACGATGCTGTTGTGGGTGATGTAACGATTCTATCAAACAGATCAAGATTTGCTGATTTTTCACTGCCGTACACAAAGTCTGGTGTGGCAATGATTGTTCGAATTGAGGACGATGAGAGGAAAAATGCATGGATTTTCATGAAACCCCTAAACATGGATCTGTGGTTAACAACGGGTTTTTTTTTCATCTTCACCGGATTTGTAGTTTGGATTGTTGAGCATCGTGTAAACAAAGAATTTCGAGGCCCACCTCGTGAGCAAGTCGGTCTAATATTCTGGTTCTCCTTCTCCACACTTGTTTTTGCCCATAGTAAGTCCATCATCATCTCAAAATTTGATGAAAACAACATGCTTATTGTCATTTAACATGCTTAATGCATAATTGTGCATCACTGCAAACATCATTACGGTATTTGTTGACAAATTTTTTTTGACATAAATGGTTATGTTGTTTGTTTTGCAGAGGAGAAGTTGATCAGCAACTTATCGAGATTTGTTATGATCGTGTGGGTGTTCGTGGTGCTTGTACTGACATCGAGTTATACAGCGAGCTTAGCATCAATGTTGACAGTACAAAAGCTAAAACCTAGTGTCACAGATATAAGAGACCTCCTACTTAATAAGGATAATGTTGGCTACCTGAAGGGTTCTTTCGTTGAAGGGCTACTGATTAGTCAGGGATTTGATCCTTCCAACTTTAAGACTTATAGCACACTCGAAGAGTATGATGAAGCCCTTTCCAGCGGAATAGTTGCTGCAATTATCGATGAGCCCCCTTATATAAAGCGCTTCTTTTCCAATCCCAAATACTGTGCCAAGTACACTAAGGTGGAACTTAACTACAACACCGCAGGCTTTGGATTTGTGAGTTTCTCTCTCTTTCTCTCTTTCTCTATCTATCTATCTCTCTCCCTCTCTATGTGCATACGCACGCGCACGGCATCAACATGAAATATACCCTGTAGATTTTTTAAAAGGATTTGAAAAATAGAATGAAAGCAGTTTCAATATCATTATGCATGAAAGCAGCATAAAAAGAAGTTCGCCTTTCTCGGATTTCTGCTTTAAAGTTCTATTCGAATAGCGAAATCCATGCAATTTCTTCATATTGTTAGGTTGCCAGCTCTATGTCTTCTTAAACAGGTTGTTGTATGTGGATCTTTACTTACAGGCATTCACAAAGGGGTCTCTCCTAGTACATGACGTTTCGAGGGCAGTCTTAAATGTAACACAGGGAGATATAATGACTAAAATCGAAAAGAAATGGTTGGGAGAAGAAGCTACTTGTGCGGAGCAAGACGGCACCAGGGTCACCTCCGTCAGCCTCACACTCGATAGTTTTAAGGGTCTTTTTATAGTTGCTGCCATGTCTTCAGTTTCTGCTCTCATCCTATTCCTGTCTATCTTCCTACACGACAATAGAGACATCTTAGCCTCTAATGACTTATCAATCTGGCAAAAGGTTATAGCAATGGCTAAAACTTTCGATGAGGCAAAAGACAACTCATCTGATGCATCCAAGGGAAAAACACCAACAAAAGAAGCCATGGTAGTGCCTGCAGCACCAGCAGCAACAAGTCATTGCCCACAAAGTCCTGCAAGGAGCGATTCTCAGCTTGCAGAATGGATTTTCTTGCACGATGAAGGGTTTTCCACAACAGAAACAAGTACCCCATTTCATGAAACCATAGAAATTGTAGAAATCAAGGAAGCAAGATGATCGTATGCAATGTTAGAAAGGTGACCATCCTAACCATTTCTTTTAACACTCAAGCAAAAGGTATAGAATGTAGGTATCTAATAAGTGGAAAATTTTCATGCCCTGCTCTGTTCTATATATTTACACATTGAATATCATAATTATGATGCAAAACCCCTTTGGATTTACATTCCTTCATGTTGAATTGTTCCTACCAATTCTTTTTAGCTAGCTGACAAACCAATCCAATTAAGTTTGAAATAGGTCAAAGGTAAAAGAGAAAGACATCTATAAAACAAAATACATGACTTTTCCGTAGACAATGAGTTTTCATGCCTAGTGGCATCGGGTGCAAAGGATCAAATGAATGTATTCAACACTGCACAAACTCAAACACTCCCACAATGGGAGTAGTCAAAGAATATTAACAAAGAATTCAAGACCAACAAATGCCAATAACATTACAAAAAATCAAATGCTCCAACAACCGGAATTTGAAAAGATTTCCTAAATATTATGAAATTACGAACAACATGGTAGTTAAATCACGTATTAAAAGAAGAGGAAAAAACTGAACGGAGAACATCATGGAAAACTGGAAGGAAGGAAAAGAAAAACCCAAAAGCTACTATGAATACATGGACTGCTTTTGAAAAACCCAAAAGCTACTATGCATTAAGAACTCCCATGAGATCTGGCGGAGGAAATTGATTGGCCCGAGATAGAAGCCTTTGGACTGTTGACCTCCAAATCCCCATTTGCAACTTTAGGTTTCCACTCAATCTCTCCATTGCATCTTGGCAAACATCAATAAACCAGTCATCTTCCGGGAGTACGCTGCAAAGTACATTAGCTATTAGCCTCAGGAGGGCTCAATCTAATGCTACATGGGAAAATGCTAGATTCATATACATCCACAAAACAACCAAATAATCCAAGCCATACAAGTAGGGGTAACCGGACAAACAATTAAGAAACAGCGGCTTTGTACTTGTATGGATCCATTCCCGTGGCAGAAAGTGCTGCCATCGCATTAGATATGATATCATGGACCACACGGTGCAAATTCCGAGATAAGTAACACCCTTGGAAAGCAAAGCAGACAGCAAACTTCATATCCAAATAGAACTGCACAAGAATCAACAGGTAAATGAAAACCCATATCCACAATTCACGTAACAGAGAGGACTTGCAAGTAAATGGGTATCAACTTTCTACATCTGTTGAAAAGCAAGAGGATCTAATGGCCTCCGTCCATTAGAATGCCGTAAATGGGTATCAACTTTCAGAATGCCGTAAGATGACCATTGGGAAGCAAAGCAGACAGCAAACTTCATATCCAAATAGAACTGTACAAGAATCAACAGGTAAATGAAAACCCATATCCACAATTCATGTAACAGAGAGGACTTGCAAGTAAACGGGTATCAACTTTCAGAATGCCGTAAGATGATCATTTCTGTAAGCCTCATCAATACTAATGTTTCGAGTTGTCTATACCAACAAACATTTCTGATGCTATACTAGTGACCCTGTTAAGTTTAGCATAAAGGTCCTGCACAGTGATAGACACATTGACAAAAAAGGGTAAGAACTTTAAACTGAAAGACTATAAAGTAACAAACAAAAGGCCAGAAATTAATTCAAATCACAAAAACTTTAAGATAATGTTTAATATTGAATATTGCATAAAGCTTTGTCCTAAAAAAATCTTAATCAATGAATATTCGCAAGCCTTCTATCCGGCTGCTTAAGATTGTCGCGGAGGTTCTGTATCGAGTCTTCTGGTGCAAGAGTCTAGGAATTGAAGAGGTTATCGAAGAACAAAAGTTCAGAACATTCACAAATGGACAAGCATGAGATGCTGGATCAGCTGCTGTTGTATGTATATGGTAGTCAACTACCAACCTAGAAGAAGTGTTATCAAGTCTACGAGCAAACAATAGAAACAGATGCAAGAAAATGAGACACACAAACCCAAAAAGTGCATACAAACATCCTATAACGAGTACAAATAACAGAAGCTTGTGTAAGCAAGACATTGTACATGACCCAAAAGAAGTGAAAATGCTGATGAAAGCCATGATAAGAAAAACATCCAACACTTAAAAATACCTGGAATATTGGGAAGGCAACCATTCTATTTCATCAACATTTCCATTCATGTTAATGTACGTGTCTGCACTAAGATGCTATCACCGTCCTCGGTGAAAATAAGATCTGAAGCATGTTGTCTACAAAAGCTATACTTCAGTCTCTCAACCGTGCTCACAAGACATCTCTTCCATTCTCTTTGCTCAGGATGACTGTTTTGCCTATCTGCAGGTCTTTTGCTAGGGTCATCGTTGTAATTAGCCTAATCAATCGGGGCGAGCTTCATGGCTGCACATGGTAAAGATCATCTGCTAATAAGGAGGCATATGCAAGCGATGCGATTTGCTGGGAATCAGTTTCAACCATTCGAACAATTTTGTATCCAGAACCTTCATAGCTTCCTTCTTCCACCATGGAGCCTGCAGGTAATGCCTTTATAAGCATATTACAAACCTTCCAAAGATTTACTTCCCAATTGCATACCTAAGGCTATTTGTGTTGAAGTCCCATGAGCAGCCCATGCTCACCCATGCCTCTTGAACACTAGGCATGATCACCCATGCTTACCTTCACCATATATAATTGGCATAAGTTGGTCTGTGTCGAGTGATTGGCAGCGAGAGTTGTTAGGAACAAGCGAAGGAGTGGAGTTTGAGGTTGCATTTGAACCTCCTCTTCCGGGAGTTTTTATAACTTTGTATATTGTTGATATAAAGTGAAATTTTCTCTCAAGTAATGTTTCATAGTGTGTGTGTGAGATTCCCCACTCCTCAACAATTTGCACACATTCAGCCGCAGCCCTTAAACCTCCAGCGGCTGCAGATAAAGCTAATGCATGTCTTTTCACAAGGACTGCAAAAGCCTCAGTTTGCTTCAGAGCCCACATTACAAGTTCAGAAGTGTAAGCTCACTCCTTACCAAAGATAGCCAAAGAATCACTGGCAGCTTCAGAAATGGCAGAGAACACTAGCTGTGAGAGGGCTGCAGTGTATGCTCCTCTGTATGAGGTGCTTGATGGATGAAGACTCTGCATGCTGATTTCGTTGGTAACATGCATTCAGAAGCAAACTACGTGCATGGGGGCCATCCCCAACCTTTTTAAGAGCTGAAATAGCTGCGCAAAGCCCATTGCCACACGTAGAAGGTTGACGTGCAGCTTCAGCAAGCTGATCAGCTAATTTTGCCTAGGTTCAGTAATAGCAGTCTGCAGTGACAAAAGGACACCTGGACTCAATGTCTTCTTTTCTTTTGATTCAGAAACTACACATTCTCCTTCAGCAAAAGTCTCCAAAGCTTTCTCCACACTCCTCTCAGCTAACAAAACATCAAGAAGATCAGGGAACTCTGTTAACTGTTTCTCGAGGTCCAAATGTTCTTTGTCTTCAAAAGTACATAATCCATTTGCAGTAGAACCATCAGGAACAGTAATGGATATTGTATCGATTTAACTCCCTCAACTAGACCATGAATTAAAGTGGCCTGAGTAGATAGAAGATTTCTGATTGACATAAGCTCCCCCTCTAAATCTGACCTCATTTGATCTGCTGTTGAAGAAGAAAAGATTTTAAATCCAAGCTGCATTAGATGCCCAGTTAAAAACAATATAAAATCATCTCTCAAAAGACAAAACACCTGTATAGCAGCAAATATATAGTGCAAGAAAACCGATGACATTAGGAATCTCATAAGCTCACCTCAAAAGATGTTGAAAAGGGTATCCTTACCAAACAAAGCCGAAATTCCTGAGTTGCATAGGCAAGGAAAGATGTTAAAAGATGTCTTCCATATTATCATAAGTACTGTTTTACGAGATGTTTAAATACCTACCTCTTCCATATTATCATTATCATTTCAATCATCAACTAGAATGCCTTTAAAGGAGGCACTATCTTCTTGTGAAATGGAACATCCGAAGTAAACATTTGTCAAATTAGTGGATTGAACTCTTGATCAGAGATAAGCCTTATATTTATGCTACAAATGGTTCAGCTAAAAATATTTGCACTCCTACATGGAAACTGCAAAATTATCACAAATAATTGATAACACTATTTTTATGCTACTTTTCTCTCCCTCAATGAAATGTGATGATTGATATTGTTCTCTTTTATATTGATATGTTACAAAATAATATGTCTAACACATTATAGAAGGCACAAAAGTAATGCATCAAGACATCCAAATAACTTCTCAATGGAGGGAAACTGTGAAGGAATCAATCCCACATCGCTAAGATATTAAAATATGGGTAACCTTATATACATGAGAGGCCACTCCATTCATTGCCAATTGGTTTTAAATGGATGCTTCCACATGGTATCAGAGCCCAAAAAGGCCCAACGGCCGAACAAAGCCCACGATGACAGACCCAAGTAGAAAGGCTGCACGAAGACGACCCAAAAAGAGGCGCACGTGACAGACCTAAATACGGGCTGCACGTGAGGGGGCGTGTGAAGGAATCAATCCCACATCGCTAAGATATTAAAATATGGGTAACCTTATATACATGAGAGGCCACTCCATTCATTGTCAATTGGTTTTAAATGGATGCTTCCACAGAAACAATGTTTCTCTTATTTTGGTACCTTACTCAACACCCTTTGATGGACCCTAAATGGAACGAAACATTAATGCAATGTCAATAAAGCCCCTCATATTTTTTGTAATTAAATTTGTTTGTTTTCATATTTCAATGTATTTTTCAGATATTATATATATCTTTTGGAAATATTGAGACATGAAAAGATTTATACGTAATTTCTGTTGAAAATTGTAATGCGACAGATTCGTAGCAATGATCGAAAACCAGGAAAACATACATCTTTGCTTCATAGTACGGAATTGACAACTATTATACGATACGAGAATTAAAATACACAGAACGATCTATAGTTACCGAACCGAGTCCTGTGTTGAACACAGTTCCGATCTGTACAAATATGTTAGTCCAAACAAAACATATATTTTCTGAAGAAAAAAAATCTCAACTACGAATCTGTCTCAAACATTACTTGGAATCTGGTAGAAAAAAAATTCCTAAACTATTTTGGTGAACCAGAATACGAAGCAACCAGATTTAGTCTTAAGCTTGTTGAAAATTATAATGCGACAGATTCGTAGCAATGATCGGAAACCAAGAAAACATACATCTTTGCTTCATAGTACGGAATTGACAACTATTATACAATACGAGAATTAAAATACACAGAACAATCTATAGTTACCGAACCGAGTCCTGTGTTGAACATAGTTCTCTTAAGACTAAATTGCCGCCTCACCGTGGGTGTTGGAGGATAGCTCCGGTGTCGTCTCCCAGGGTAAAACGGCTCCACGAACTTGGTCACACCTAACCTCGTTCGCCTGTTGAACTTCCTCGTGCCTGACTCTCTCTCTTTGGAAACAGAATTTCGGGATAATTATCTACCAAAACTGAGCGATATATATAAAGACATTCGCGAAAGACCCTTGGAGTGACGTGAGTAAATGCGATCTGAAACGGAAGGACCTTTGGATGGTAGGCATTATTGTGACTCTTGGGATGTGAAACGCCCGAGACTCTCCGGTTGCCTAGAGACCCTCCGGTGTCCCGTTTATTTAATCCTTCGAATTTCCAACAATTTCAATGCCAAAAACACACCAAAACTAAATTACCCATTGCGTTGCAATCAAGTACCAATAGAGAAGCTATAGACTTTTCGGAGGACTTGGAAAGTAGAGACTTTGCTACCATTTTGTGATGACAAGGACCTAAGGAGCATGCAAGTTTTGTTTTCCTTTATCTTCACCATTAAGATATTGAATGAGAAAATAAATGTCATTGTAGAAAGCTGACCCCTAACCCAATCAGTAATTATTTAATGTTTCTGCATACCGTAATGCAGTATTTCGAGCTTTTCCACTATAACGTATTAATGTGGAGTTTATATACTTAAGTTTCAACTCTATATCGTGTTAGAGATTTTGAAAATAATAATGGGTGTTTATTTTGATTTTTTTGTTACTTCGCACTGAGGACTCACACCCGTGCTGGGTGCGTGAGTGTGACAGTGGGCTGTGTGGCTACAACGTGGCGCTTTGATGGCGCACTTTGCACATAGCACTCGCGCGAGCTGCCTTTCCTTGTTGCTACTAATTGGCAACAAGTTGCAAGAACGTGGCACACGCGTGGCAATTGGTTCAGTGATTGTTCATGGTTATAAATTAACCATATGATGCGATGGTTAGGAAGGTTGCCATTGCAACTGTTGATCCTAAACAGTGTGGTCAAACGAACGAGATCGAAATCAAATTGGTGTATCTCGTTAACACATTGGTTCGTGTAGTAGATGAATCTACACTGTACAGATGGATCTAACAGTCAAGATTGACCAGGTGCGTACCCCTAAGAATGATGCGTTAGTTTAAAACTTAGAAATTTCGATCACCACACGTCAATTTAAAACCACTTAGAAATTTCATATTTTTCCTAGACTACATAAATATACGTGAACATTCAGTACTAGCGTTCCGTTGTTCTGCATAAACTGAATTTTGGTGGTTGCTAATTCTCATTTTGCAACACAACAGATATTCTGTCTCTCTTCGTTCGTGCGTACATAGATAGAAAGAACCTTGAGTTCGAATTTCATTGTATCTTGAAAATAGATTCACGGTTACGCGATACACACCATTTATAAGTAAAGGCAAATACCATTTTTAAGAAAATGTGATAGTAGTACACGCTTTGAAGTTTGAAGTGTTCTCTTATTGTCTTGTTTTATAAATCAAACACACCCCCAATTTTCCAATTCTAGAAGCACACAGTCTTCAACATTTTGTTAGGTAATGTTAAAGACATTTGCGATATCATGTAACAGTATCTTAAGAGCTCTGAATAGTTTTCCATAACGCGGGAGCCACCAAATACCGCGTTATGTTATCTTAAGAGCACTGAATTTCATAACCGCGGGAGCCATTAAATACCGCGTTGTGTTAATGTTCTTCTCACGTAGAATTTTCAATTATAGTATAGTCTCGTAGAAAAAACAATCTCAATTAATTAGACACTAGAATTTTCAATTATAGTACAGTCTCGTAAAAAAAACAATCTCAATTAATTAGACACTCCGCATGATATTGACTGGACTGCTCTACAGACTAGAAAAGTCTCCCTAGCCAAATTACAGCCAATCACAGCCAAACAAAATCCATCAGGGCTGTACCTGTTATGGGATAGAGAGAGAGATACCGCCACTACTTTTGAGGAAAAAGAAAAAAAAACACTTTGAAGCAGTGTATTGTTTTTCCCTTTCAGTAGTTCTTTGAGAAGAATACTTGCAATGCTATTCTATATTATAAATAGGATGGCAACGGGACGGATCGGGGACAGATTTGACTATACCCATCTCTATTCCCGTCCCGTTCCCCGAACAGGGAATGAACCCCACCCTCCATCCCCGCCCCGTTTTTTTTAATAATTTTTTTTGAATCATCTCGTATAAAAATAATCACAAATTTACAATTACAAGACTAATACATAATATAATATAGAGTCTTAATTCTATCAAATAACACAAAACAAAAGAAGAGAATGACTGAAGATATATTGAAGACTAATAAATAAAATAACATGGATTCTAAATTGAAGGCTAATACATAATATGTATATTTTGAAGATCTATCTTTACATTAAAAAAACTAAACTCTATTTAAGAAAAAAAGAAGAAATGATAAAGTGGTTAAAAAATAAAATTGTAAATACTTATATATAAAGGGGTTAAAAAGTAAACATAATATCTATTTAATAATTATTTTAAAACGAATCGGGGAAGGGAGCGGAGACGGTGGCGGATGTACTAAGACCCACCTCCGACCCGATCTCCATTTTTTTCTAACTTTTACCTCTAAATTTAACCTGATCCCCAAATAAATCCTCAAGACTCCAACCCTAATGGAGCGGATAGGATGAAATTGTCATTCCTAAATTATAAAAGAGGTTCTTGATTTTCTACTTGTAAAGTTTTTCCGTTTGTCAAACTGTTGAGAAACTATGGTTCTTGAGTCTAATTCAATGTACAAAAGAAGACTTTAAAATCATTGTATTTGATAAAAGAGCACCGTTCAATTTTGTGCAAAATGAGGTGTATTTTTCCAAACGAGAGTGTAATTCGCGTGCCTCGACCACTTCATAGCCTTTTCTAAATATTTTCTCTCTAATTATTTAATTTGCTGGTTTCAGTTGATTTTTATTTTTGTGTGAATTTTTAAACCTAGCAGAATACCCTTTTGCATGAAATTTATTTCCAACAAGAGTTATCTTACCATTCACTAGTGGAGGTCCGATAAAGTTATGACGAAATCCCGCAAGGCTTACAAGAGTTATAGCACACGAGAGACTCCAAACTCAAAACTTATATATATATATATATATATATATATATATATATATATAGAGAGAGAGAGAGAGAGAGAGAGCTTCTATTGAGGGATCCCTTATTTTGCTAAAATAAGGACCTTTTATTTTCTTATCAAATATTGATGATCGGAACCGTTCAATGTGTTTAAAACATGTTTTAAGGATACTCGCAAGAAATCAGCTCAAAATATTACCGGGAAGTGCTTGATCGAAACAGTTTTTCATAAAACTGTTCCTGTCAGCATTTATGAACAACTGTTTGGATCAAGCCCTTCCCAGTATTTTGTTGAGCCGATTTTTCATCGGTACCCTTAAAAATATATTTTAAACACATTGAACAGTTCTCATCAATACTTAATCAGAAAATGTGAGTTTCTCATTTTAGCAGAATGAGGAATCACTTATTAAAAATTTACTCTGTGTATATGTGTGTGTGTGTATATATAAATATTCCCCAACCCTCCTCTCTCTCCCTGTTTCTCTCCTCTCACTCACTCTTCCTCTGCAGTAAGTAGTGATTCAAAATTAACATACATGGTAGTACAGCAGACCAAAGACTTGACCCTCTAAACATGTAGGGATCCTTGAGAAGAAATTTCTTTGAATCCAGCAGTAGTACTGGTGCTACACGGTGTCAGCATATGCACGTTATAAGTATGTGTGTATATATATACACACACATACATATAATAAAAGGAGATCAAACAACCAGTCATTCCACCCTCCCCAAAAAGTTTTGACACAACCAAAAAAGCTTAATTTAATCTTGTGAGCTCTCTCTCTCTCTCTCTCTCTCTCTCTCTCTCTCTCTCTCTGGGTATGCAGATACCTGGGAGATACTGTTCCCAGCTGCTAGTGTTACTAGTAGTCTTGATATTCATGAGCCTTTGTATAACACCAATTGTGTGTGGCAAAAATGGTAGTGCCTCAATAGAAGTTGATGTTGGGGTGATTCTGAACGAGGAGGATATCGTTGGGAAGGTTAGTCAGAGTTGTATATCTATGGCGGTTGAGGATTTCTATGCAATGAATCAAAATCATACCACGAAGATTGTACTTCACAAAAGGGATTCCAAGGGCGATGTTTTGGGGGCAGCATCTGCTGGTAAGTCTGCGCAGTTCTTACTGACGCTCAAAATTTTTCCTTTGGATTAATTCATTGTCAAAATTCTTGTTGTTACAGATTTTTAAAATAAATTGGTTTGTAGTTTAGGTGTTTTCTAAAAACCTTCCTAGTTCTTAAAATGCTTGCTTGAATGTTGAGTTTAGTCCCATATTGAAAACTTGAGAGAAAGAACGGTTGTACCCGTTGGGGTGTCCGTTGGAATGGTTATATCCGTTCAGGTGAACCTGTTGGGATGCAACCTTGTCGAAAGGGTGTGTAAATTGGGTGTGGTCACGACTGTTTGAAAGGGTGCAATCCACACCGTAGGATCCAATCCAACGGCAGAAAGTGAACAGGTACACGCCTATTCAAACAGGTGCCTATAAATTGACTTCGAAATTAGTCATTTAAAGATTCAGATTTTCATCCTTCTTTCCCTCAAAATTACTCTGTTATCCTCCAGCATTTGTTCCAAGTTTTTATATCCTATAAAATTAAAACTTGGTGTTTTCTGGTTCAATTATTTTTCACTACACAGATGTTCTGTCCAACTCTGTTTATACAAACGTAGTTGAAAAGAACTAAGATTCAACGAATATTGAAGGAAGATTTGTTGTAACCCAGTGCACACCATCCGGTGGGGACAAATATTGTCTTTAGAAAAGCGACTCTGTAACGCGTCTCGAAGTGTCATTATTATCATGTTTTGCAATAGACTTAATCGCCGATATTCAACTCGAAGACAGTTTTTATCCAACACGTACTTGTTTTAGTAGTTATATGCGGCTACAACTCATGAATTCTCCATTGGCCTAAAAGTTCTAAATATTGTGGATGGCTATCTTGTTTTGATGCCCTGCGTCTTGTATTTTGCTTTGTAATTGATCCCCCATCACTCTTTTCTTAGTTCCATTTGCTGCCTGCTTGATATGGTTTAGAGGAGTTTACTGCACGGCCAATTCAACTATAGGGATCTCATTTTCGTTTTGAACTTCCATTTGCAGCCATAGACTTGTTGAAAAATGTCCAAGTACAGGTGATACTAGTTCTACAAACATCCTTACAAGCAGAATTTGTGATTGACATTGGGAACAAAATGCAAGTTCCTATCATTTCTCAAGCTATGAGTCCTTCTCTCTCACCCATAGAAAACCCATACTTCATTCGAGGGGCACACATTGGCTCTTCTCAGGTTGAATCTCTTGCGGCCATATTTAAGGCCTTCGGTTGGAGGGAGGTAGCCTTAATTTATGAGGAAACTGACTATGGGAGGGGCATAGTTCCTTACTTAACTGATTCTTTCCAAAGAATCAATACTCAAGTTAGGTATTGGAGTGTTATGTCTCCTTCGGCTACAGATGATCATATACTTCAAGAACTCTCCAAGCTCAAGACAATGCAGCCCAGGGTGTTTGTGGTGCATATGTTACCATCTCTCGCTTCTCGCTTTTTCCCAAAAGTGAAACAACTTGAAATGATGAACAAGGGATATGCCTGGATTATCACGGATGGGCTTACCATGCTGCTAGATTCGATGGATCCTACAGTTATAAATTCAATGCAAGGGGTAATCGGTGTGAAACCTTTTGTTCCAAAATCCAGCCAGCTTGAAAACTTCAATAAAAGATGGAGAAAGAGATTTCGTCAAGAAAATCCAGAAGTGGATAGATTTGAACTCAATGTGTTTGGGTTGTGGGCGTATGATAGTGTCACAGCTTTAGCGATCGCAGTAGGGAGATCCAGTATTGGGGTATCAAGATTCAAAAAACAGGTGTCTACAAAGAACTTGATGGATTTAGCAGCAATTAGAACCTCAGAAACAGGACCAAGGCTCCTCCCATCTATCCAAAACATTGAATTTAAGGGCTTGAGTGGTAACTTCCATCTAGTTAATGGACAGTTACAACCATCAGCCTTTCAAACAGTCAATGTAATTGGAAAAGGGGACAGGGATATTGGCTTCTGGACTCGAGAATATGGCATATCAAAAAATCTGAGCTTGCCAAGTAGTATGAGTTACACGACCAACAAACAAGACCTTGGAGCTATCACATGGCCCGGTGAATCACATGTTGTTCCAGGCGAAGCAAAGTTGAGGGTTGGGGTTCCTGTCAAAGATGGCTTCCATGAATTTGTCTCAGTGGAAACGAATCTTCAAACAAATGTTGTGATGGCCACTGGTTTCTGCATTAGGGTGTTCAAAGAAGTCATGGAGCAGTTGTCGTTTGTTGTCCCCTACGAGTTTCATGCCTTCAAAACTCCTGATGAAAGTTACGATGAGCTTCTCTATCAGATCTTTCTTGGGGTAATCAAATTTGCAACTTGAATATGAGATGTTTTATTTTCTTTTTCCTCTTTGCTAAGTATCTAAAGTTCTATGTCAATCTCCAGAATTTCGATGTTGTTGCGGGTGATATAACAATTGTATCAAACAGATCAAGATTTGTTGATTTTACATTGCCGTACACAGAGTCTGGGGTAGCAATGGTAGTTCGAATTGAGAATGATGAGAGGAAGAATGCATTGGTTTTCATGAAACCCCTACACATGGATTTGTGGTTAACAACGGGTTTATTTTTCATCTTCACCGGATTTGTGGTTTGGGTTGTTGAGCATCGTGTAAATAAAGAATTTCGAGGCCCACCTTGCGATCAAGTAGGAACGATATTTTGGTTCTCCTTCTCCACACTTGTTTTTGCCCATAGTAAGTCTATCTCCATACCAAAATTTGATGAAAACAATATGCTTAATGTCATTTAGCATACTTAATGCAAAATTGAATAGCACTTGAAACATCATTATAGTATTTGTTGACAAGGATTTTCTCACAAAAAATGAACTAACTTGATTTTGTTGTTTGTTTTGCAGAGGAAAAGTTGATCAGCAACTTATCAAGATTTGTGATGATCGTGTGGGTGTTCGTGGTTCTCGTACTGACATCGAGTTATACAGCGAGCTTAGCATCAATGTTGACAGTGCAAAAGCTAAAACCTAGTGTCACAGATATAAAAGACCTCATACAGAATAAAGAAAATGTTGGCTACCAGAAGGGTTCTTTTGTTGAAGGGCTACTGAAGGATCAGGGATTTGATCCCTCCAAGTTGAAGAACTATAGTACATTCGAAGAGTATGATAAAGCCCTTTCCAACGAAAGTAATAAAGGAGGAGTGGCTGCCATTATCGATGAGCTCCCCTATATAAGGCTCTTCCTTGCCAATCCCAAATACTGTGCCAAGTACACTATGGTGGGACCTCTCTACAAGACAGCAGGCTTTGGATTTGTGAGTCTCTCTCTATGTGTTTCAATGGTATATGTTATAGTTTTAATTAAGTGAAAGCAGAATAAAAAAAAGTCCACCTTTTTCGGATTTCTGTTCAAAAGTGCTATTCAAATAGCGAAATCCATGCATTTCTTTCACATTGCCAGGCTGCCAGCTCTATGTACTCTTAGACAGGTTGTTTTATGTGGATCTTTACTTGTAGGCATTCCGAAAGGGATCTCCCCTGGTACCAGACGTTTCGAGAGCAATCTTAAATGTAACACAGTCACATGGAATGACTAAAATTGAAGCGTTGGGAGAAGGAGCTACTTGTGCAGAGCAAGACGGCACTAGGGTCACCTCCGGCAGCCTCACGCTCGATAGTTTTAAGGGTCTTTTTGTAGTTGCTGCCATGTCTTCACTTTCTGCTCTCATCTTATTCATGTCTATCTTCTTGTACGACAACAGAGACATCCTAGCCTCTAAAGACTCATCAACCTGGCAAAAGGTTATAGCAATGGCTAAAACTTTCGACAAGGCAAAAGACAACTCATCTGATGCATCCAGGGGTGAAACAGCAACCAACAAAGTCATGGCACTGCCTGCAGCAGCAGCAGGTCATTGCCCACAAAGTCCAGCAATGAGCGATTCTCAGCTTGCAGAAGGGATTTGCTCACATGATGAAGGGTTTTCTACAACAGAAACCAATACCCCAATTCACCAAACGGTAGAAATGGTAGAAATCAAGGAAGAAAGATGATCATATGCATTTTTAGAAAGGTGACCGTCCTATCTTTTTCGTTTACAACTCAAGCAAAACGTATAGAATGTAGGTATCTAATAAGTGGGAAGTGTCATGCTCTACTCTGTTGTGTATATTTATACATCTGATATCATGATTATGATGCAACACCCCTTTGGATTTACATTCCTTCATGTCAACTTGTTCCTTCCAATTCTTTTCAGAGGCCTAACAAACCAATCTGTCTTAAGTTTGAAATACGTAAAAGGTAAAAGAAAAAGACATCTATACAACAAAATACAAGACTTTTCCGTAGGCAATGAATTTACATGTCTAGTGACATCGGATGCAAAGGATCAAATGAATGTATTCAACACTGCACAAACTCAAACACTCCCACAATGGGAGTAGTCAAAGAATATTTACAAATTTGAATTCAATACCAATAGATGCCATTAACATTACAAAAAATCAAATGCTCCAACAACCGGAATTTGAAAAGAATTCCTAGATATTATGAAATTAAAACAACAAGCGATAGCATGGTAGTAGGATCACGTATTAAAATAAGAGGGAAAAAAAAACAAATGGAGAAGATCACGGAAAATTGGAAGGAAGGAAAAGAAAAACCCAAAAGCTACTATGAATACAAGGACTGCTTTTGAAAAACCCAAAAACTACTATGCATTAAGAACTCCCACAAGATCTGGCGGATGAAATTGATTGCACTGAGACAGAAGCCATTGGACTGCTGAGGTCCAGATCCCCCTTTGCGACTTTAGGTTTCCACTCAATCTCTCCATTGCATCTTGGCAAACATCAGTAGACCAGTCATCTTTCAGGAGTACACTGCAAAGTACAATAACATTAGCTATTAGCCTCAGGAGAGCTCAATCTAATGCTACATGGGGAAATGCCAAATTCATATACATCCACAAAACAACCAAATATTCCAAGCCATACAAGTAGTGGTAACCGGACAAACAATTAATTGAAACAACGGCTCTTTACCTGTATGGATCCATTCCCGTGGCAGAAAATGCTGCCATCGCATTAGATATGATATCATTGACCACATGGTGCATATTCCGAGATAAGTAACGCCCTTGGGAAGCAAAGCAGACAACAAACTTTTGGGAGGGTCATCGTTGGAATTAGCCTGATTAATTGGGGCGAGCTTCATGCTGAACGTGGTAAAAGATCATCTGCTAATAAGGAGGCATTTGCAAGCAATGCGATTTGCTGGGACTCAGTTTCAGCCATTCGAACAATTTTGTATCCAGAACCTTCATAGCTTCCTTCTTCCTCCATGGAGCCAGGTAATGCTTTTATAAGCATATTACAAACCTTCCAAAGATTTACCTCCCAATTGCATACTAAGAAGTGGTCCCACATTCTCAAAGAAATCCTGTAACAGCAGTTAAAATATCAGCAAAATGAATCAGAGGAATAGATCAGCAAGTCTCAAGCAATGACATCATACAAGCAGATGCCATCTAAACTCAAGTGCTCCTCTTTTCTTTAAACAAATGCCATCAATTACAGACTATCAGATATCAAAGATCAAAAAACTCAAATACAAAGAATAACATATGATGACCAAAAACACTCGAAGCACATGAATAGATAACCAGTTCTCAGTAGGAGCAGTGTGAGTAGCAATCAATATACTTCAACTATAAAAGTTTAAAGAGGCCACCTAAGACTGGTTGTTATCGCAATCACTCAATCGCACACACAATGTCGAATACGAAACAGTAAAGAGATCAACACAAGATTTACGTGGTTCTCCAAAACTGGATACATCTACAGGAGCGAAGCGAGATTTATTATTTGAGCTCATGTCTAGGATTTTACAATAGATAGTATTTATAGACATACTCTATTCCAATCCTAATCTAATTCTAACTAGGGAAACCAACTCTAATTAGAATACAACTCTGAACAGAATCCAACTCTAATTAGGTAACCCGACTCTAATTAGAATTCAACTCTAATTAGATCATACAGTCCAACTCTAGTTAGGAAATCTAACTCTAATTAGGTTGTACTGTACCGCGGGGCCTTTTCCCCCGCAACCACCAATCCATTGGGCCGAAGGCCCAATTACACTAGTTGAACACATTGGGCCAGAAGCCTCATGATCGTGTCGTACCGAGTCAAAAATATATTTATAAAAACTTAGAATTAACTACTACTTCAGAAAATAGTGGCTAAGTCCGAGTATCAAACCACGGAAACAAGATGACTAAGAATTTTATTTGATTGTTTGGGTTGAAAAATAATTAATTAAAGCAAAGTAAAATAATTAAATAGAATGAGAATTAATGAGAAAAAAGTCTAGTGAGAGAAAGTTAGGGTTTCGAATCCACCCCGACCGCGTAACTAAGTGATGTATATGTTAGATTTTCTATTCGAATCACACATGTTAAGAAAACAATCGAGTTGTTAACAGCCATGAACTATTTCATAGCACAAATCGTCTCGCTAGTACAATCCGTCTATTTCACGGACTGTCTAATGGCACGATCTGTCGTACGAGTATAATACATCTCAGTTACCCAAGCACGAACAAAGAAAACTCTTGATTAATTCTGTATTTGAGAGTGCACACACAAATACTCAACAAATCGAAGGGAGTAAATCTATTTTATTCACGCGCAATAAAAGTATGTTCTCAATTAACCAATTGATCCGAATACGAAAAAAAACCTAAACATAAACACACCCAAAAGTTACTTAAATCGATACTTCATCTTTTCCCTAGATGAGGAGTTTAGCTAAACGTGGGAACAAAGGCCTCGCATTCTGATTAAGGAAATCCATCCCTGGCTCACTGCCGATGTATATACTGTGCGCCAATTTCTTCCCTGTCTCCGAAATCCCTTGCGTCCTTTTTCTTCTATGTGTTGCCTCCGAAAAAGGAAACGGGGGAGCTGTAGTGCACTGCTGCACTACAGCTGTGTAGGGCACCAAAACGACGTCGTTTTGGTGCCCAGAAATTAAAAAATCAGTAGCTTCAAAAACGACGTCGTTTTAAGGTTTAGAGTAAAAAAAGAATTTCAGCAAGTTCTTTCTTTCTTTGTTGCTTGCTAGGGTATTTCCCCTTCAGCAACAACCCTTCGTTCGCACCCCCAACTTGAGCCCCAATTACAGCCGTTCATCGCCGGACTCGCCCACCATTCATCACCGGACTCGCCTCGCCTCGCCGGACTCGAGCGATTCCCTCCAGATGTTGGAGATGGTGTATTGTACAGCAAGATCAAAGGTAAAGAAATCCAGGGGCAATGAGAGGGCAAAAGCTTGGGGCTGAGATAATGCTACCCAAGAGACCATTCACTCCATTTTGTCTAGCCACAGGAGCAACTGAAAAATGGGGTAATCCCAGATACGAGGTGAAGCAACTCATCAAAAAGTCATGCCAGCACCACACCTTCTGGGCCCAGCCCTTCCCTTGCACCTTTACTTAGCTCCATCTTCAGCCCATTTTTTTCTTTTTTGTATCTAATTTTTGCTTGAATTAGTGCTCTTGACAGAGTTTTTTTTTTTGTAAATCATTGGCTTCGAATTGGAGATATCTAAGGTTCTAACTATGAATTTGTGATAGAAACATTCTTTTTAATTTCTGGGGTTTCCATCAAAGAGGTTGATCAGTAACCTTTGCTACTTTGAGGACCTGCAAAATCAGTAACCTTTGCTACTTTATGTTCTACAAAATTTATCAACTTTGATGACCTGCAATTGGTGAATTGGTTTGAACGGTTTCCTAGCTGTTCAATGCTGAATTGGTTGTTGAAGTTTCTGCTGATATTGAGGCCAAAGGTTGCTAGTTTGGTTGTCAATGACTGTCGTTGAATTGGTCCAGTAGCAACTCAGATTGGGGTGAATTCATCGGCCAATGGAATGCTAAACTAGAATTGGTCCAGCAGCAACTTATACATATATTAAGTGATAGTGCTGATTCCCACATTTGTCATGGGATTCATTCTCTGTAGGTGTACACTTTGTATTTTTTTTTTTTAAGATATTGCAGTTAGTGTTTAAGGATATTGGAGTTGGTTTCTCAGGTTGTGATACATTGTATTTTTTTCTTCATTTTATGATGTAAATAATTGTTCCATGATGTAAAAGTGGTTTACGGAGAAATGAAATGGTCATTATTTTCTGTTTGTTTTGTGCCCTGTAAGATTGACTAGATGAAGACAAAAGGGGAAAAAATGTTGTTTTTCAACCTGCTAAAGGATGTCAAACCAATGTGATTTATATGCCTAGCAAGCATCGTCTTTGATTTACAATCTAAACAGCCAGACAAGACAACAAATGTGGGTTGCTCAGTGAAATGTAATGCCACACACATCCATACTACTTTTGCCAAATTTTCTCACCTTGATGGCAGTCAAGAAATTCCAAATATTACAGACCTTTTAAAGAAAAGTGCACTGAGCTCAGGTGAAAGAGATGTCCCAAACTAAAGTTCACTGATCCCTTACTAAGCCAACGATAGCAGATAAAATGAAACACCTTCATCCATACTTTTGCAACCAACACTTTGTATTATTTTCTGTTTCTTCATTTTTTTGCAATTTTCTTTGCTAAGTTTGAGTGTAGTCTGCTAAGTCTGCATCAGCTAAACCAATTTTTTTTGCTAAGTCTGCATCTGCCATGCTTGGACAAGTTTGAGTGTAGTCTGTTTTTAGGGAGTTCTGATGCTTCAAATTCTGCTGAACTCAGTAGCAGGCTGCCATGCTTGGGCTGTGAGTATTGCAAAGATAACAGCAGATGTTTAACAAGTGTTTAACATCAGATGTTTAACAAGTGTTTAACATCAGATGTTTAACACAAAAAAAAGTATATTCAACATGAATGACAGCAGATGCTCAAGCCCATTTTCATCTATTGCACAAAAAAGAGTATATTCCCAAAGATAACAGCAGATGTTTAACAAGTGTTTAACCTGTAAAAGTGTTTAGCAATGTGCAGAATCAACTTTCCAAAAAAGACTACCATTCAACATGAAAAGTAGTGAATTGGTCCCCACCCAAACCATTGCTTGATTTATAACACATTAAACAATTCATCCAAAATACAAAGAAATAAATTTGTCTCCACCAAACAACATCAATGTCTCAAAATAAAAAGAACGTCATGTAGATTCCCAATCAACATCAAACAAAATTCCTCTACTCTTCGATCAATACTTTCCTCATATTACCCTATTTTTGTTGAGAATCTTTCGAATAATTCAAAAATTGATGTAAAGAATCATCCAAGAAGAACAAATCTGCTCCCACTGAAGAGTAACTCGTTGGATCAAAGGACATTGTCTAAACAAAAAATTAGCAAAATGTAAGTTGAAGCAAATGAATTAAAGCACTATTACTTTACTATTCCAATTGGTAATAACAATATAATACACTACTTACCTCAGAAGTTTGTAGATTGTATGATGCTTGCGAACATGAACGTACAGATGATAAGTTATCCACGTGACCCACCATATGTGGTACATACGGAACCTCAACATCCTAATTCATACAAAAGATTGATAAGTACTCTTATAAGAACCACAAGTCTATGAAAGCAGTTTTGCACAAGGTAATTAAGTAATAATTAGACCTCAGTGAGATGGGTTGATTGTGCCACAACTTTCTTCCTCTTTCTACTTTTCTCATACCAAGGTTTTAATCTTTTTCCACCCTTACGTAATCCATCTTTTTTCTTCAAACCTTTAACTTGTGCAAATTGAGGATCAATTTTTTTTACTTCTTTATCTTCCACTTCGATTGAGCCTCCCACCCCGAGGAGCATATTGGCCACTTGTGTACCCATGTCTTCCCCATTCTGTTTCACATACTGATATGTCTCCTCATGTTCAGATGCCCGAGTTGCTATCTTCACCATCATAGGACAAAGTATTCTAAAGCGTGCCGCTTTTGCCAATTTAGGATCATGGTCATCCATTATAACTTTGTTTTCTTCCAATTTACAATCCTTTGCATTTAACCGCCATCTTCTGAGTACATAACATTCGGGAATTTTCATAACACTCATTCGGTCAAGCCCTTTGATTGCATGGCCACATAGAATTCCAAAATTTTCAAACTTTCGACAACTACAACAAATATCATGGCAAATATTATTACCAAACTCATTTAATTCAATATTACCCCTCACCACATACTCTACATCCTCTCCAAACAAAGTAATTACACAATCAAATTTCCCATCTAACTCATGGCATTGTTTTACCTTACAACAAAGGGAGGTGTCAACCTCATCGTGAAATAAGTCAAATAGAGGAGGGGTGTATAATTGCGCAACTTGAATTAACATGGGGCACTTTTTTAACTTCAATCTCGGTAACTTTTCTCTAGAACTGTATATGGATTTTGCCTCCTCGTACCGCTTTTCGATAACTATTGTATCAAATTGTGTAAAGAATTGAACAATATCAAGATTGGATTTCAAAGACTTCTTTAATCTCGCATTTAAGCTCTCACTAAGCTGGGTGCTCCGCATTCCTGCTGTGAATGACCACTTCATATATACATGCGCCCACTTCTCCCTAATTTCCCATGTCTTCTTCATCCACATATTATCATGCAAGTTGTACTTATTGATCAAAATATCCCAAGCTTCAATTAACTCCCTTTCATCCTCATACCCAAAAATACAAGTGTTAAACTCCTTACCGAAGTTTGAATCACCTTTAAACAAGTGGCCCAAATGCTTTAAAGCATTTTGATTGAGGTGGAATGTACACAATCCGTGAGAAACAGTAGGCATGACAATCGAAATTGCCTTTGCCATTGCAGCATCTTGGTCTGTAAAAATGGTGACAGGCTTTTTTCCTGACATGGCATGTAAGAATGTGTTAAATAACCACTCAAATGATTCCGTAGTTTCATCATATAATAGTGCCGCTCCAAAAATTGTCGTCATTCTGAAATGGTTAAATCCAGTGAAAAGACCAAATGGTCGATACTCTTTATTTGTTCGAAATGTCGTGTCAAAAGATATGGCATCCCCAAAAAGTCTATAATCTGAAATCATCTCATGGTCAGCCCAAAATATATTTGTTATCATCTCATCAACATCAAGTTGCACCGCATAGTAAAAGTACGGATTTTCTGAAGCTTGCTTTTGAAAATAACCCAACAAAGCCCCGGCTTCACCATATTCTAAGCTTCTTTGTCTTCTTGCACGTAAATAATTTTTTTGATCTTCGCGTGTGAACCCTAAGAATTCTCTCCCCCCCGCTTGCGCACTAAGGAGATCATGTGATGTTTTAAGGGATAAACCACTATCAGCAGCTATGTCCACATTTATAGCTTGAGCCTCACGTAAAGTTCTTTGGGATCTCATCATATGGGCACATTGCGTAAGGTGTAGAGGGTGATTGTGTTTTTCTTCAAACTTTTTCACAATCCATGTCGATGTTTCTCGATTTAAAGAAATATACATGCATGCTTCACATTTGGTTCTTGTCTCCTTTCGAGGTTGTTCAACTACTAAGCGTCGTTTGTCTTTTTCTTTTTCTCCTTCCTTACTACAAACAAATTTTCGACTAATCAAAATATCATCTTTTCTACTTTTCGTACCATAACTTTTTCTTATGCTAAATCCCGCAATCCTTCCATATTCATTGTAAAACTCATACGCTGCTTCTTCGGATTCAAACTCCATTGTAAGACACGGAGTGTACTCTTTGAACAAACTCATATTTTCTTTCACATTCTCCTCATGACCACCATCTCCCATCCTAATAAAAAAATAAGAATATATTATCTCAATCAAAATATTAAATCAAGAAAGTTACAATAAACCAATCTTCTTTAATATGTCAATCAAAAGCCAACTTCCACACAACCAAAAAAAAAAAGGCTACTGCTGGTTACAAACTCAGGATAATCACATAACTTTCCTGCCTAAAAGTTGATTTCATCCCTCCGAATCAACTTAACCAAGCAAAAGTTTCTAAAATACAAAATACAAAATAAAATGAGATAAAACCTGGTGAGATTTAAAGATTTGTGCGGCTCCTTCAGCGGTGAGCGGAGGCTAATGTCGGCGTTTGGTGGTGATGGAGGCTGAATCATAGAAGAAATCGTGCTGGAACAAATCACCAGTTGAAGGTCTGATGTGCTGCTAAGGAGAAAAAGAAATCGTGCTGGAAAAAACCTCTAACAGGGGAACCCAGTTGGCGGGAAGCCCAGAACTTGCTGAAATTCTTTTTTTACTCTAAACCTTAAAACGACGTCGTTTTTGAAGCTACTGATTTTTTAATTTCTGGGCACCAAAACGACGTCGTTTTGGTGCCCTACACAGCTGTAGTGCAGCAGTGCACTACAGCTCCCCCGTTTCCTCCGAAAAATCCCTTGGAAAGTGCTGCCACCAAAAGTGCTTTTACAGGAGTCTCCTTTTTCTTTATTTACAGGGCATGCCTAGGTTAAGTACTGTAGCCCCCTCTCTTCTTATTTTCTTTTGACTTTTTATGTACTTCCGTTTCCTTTATTTTTCTTTCTTTATTTATACAAGAGTGCTACATACACATCATTTTGACACATCACTTTTACACATCATTTAAAACTACGTCGTTTTATGTTAAGAAAGACCCAAATATGTTTTCAGCGATATGGGTCAAAAATAAATATGGTTTTTTTTCAACACAAAACTACATAGTTTTGAGTGATGTGTAAAAGTGATGTACAAAAGTGGTGTGTCTTTAGCATTTTTGTTATTTATAATGGGAGCTGCTACTCGCCCCCCAACCGACAAAATAGGGGGGCCCATGGCCCATTTTACAAAAATACCCTTAGTTTGGGGGTTTGCTGTAGAAAACTCACAGATTTTATTTATTTTTTCATTTTATGTGTTTGTGTAGTATCAAAATAAATTGTGTTATGCAAGTTTTTAATTTGGAAAAATATAAAAAATTCATCAGTAATTAAAAATAATATTTAAAGATCAACCGCAAGTTCGGTTATAAAAAAAATATTTTTATTTTTATTTTTTTATGTTTTCTATGATATTTAAAATTTTAAGTGTGAATATTTAAATATATATCTTAAATATTTAAGTGTTCCGTGGTGTTTAAATTTTTTTATTTTTTATCTCTTTTTTCGTTTGAACATACGGACGAAAAATATAAGTGGACCGTGATACGAAAACATGGTGGAAAAAAATTTGAAATATCTTTTGATTAAAAACATAAGAATGTATATTTTCCAAACACTTGAACCTTGAACCTTACTTTTTTAAGCAAAGAACTTTACCACTTTAACATAATGACGAAAAATATAAACGTTTCGTGATACAAAAACAAGGACGAAAAAAACTTTACTACTTGGACTACATCATAACTTGATTAAATTGCTTCATATTTATTATTTATTATTATCTCTTTAAATGTTTTTGATTAAAAAATAGTTACTTTTGGGGGGGAAATTGGTTCATTTGGACTGTGGTATTTATTGAAATTTTTTTCGTCCTTATTTGAAATTTTTTTGTAATTTTTTGATTTATTGGTTCATCTCGACAAGAGCTTTCAGAAAAGTTATCAATCATCGGCCAAATTTGAAAAAAGTTCAGAAAAGACAAAAATAAAAAATAATATTAACCATAGGCCAAAGGGGGCCAATATAAATAAATTTTTTAAAAATCTCAAATAAAAATTAATTTACGTATCAAATAATTAGCATGTTATAACTTAATACACAAGGTACACCTAGGGATGGCAACGGGTTGGATCGGGGGTGGATGTTACTGTCTCCATCCCCGATCCCCGAATCTATATCTAATCTCCATCCCCGCCCCGATCCCCGAACGGAGACTATTTTCGCCCTCCACCCCCGCCCCGAACGGGGAACGGGGATCTCCAAATGGAGATTGGATATCCGAAAATAAAAAAAATACATTAGTAATTACTTAAAATTTGAAATAATTCTCATTTTCATCACAAAAAAAATAACAAAAGAGAGTAAATAAAAACATGCAAACTTTTAAGCAAAACTCATTCATTTTTTACAATCTAAAATATTTCAGAAATAACAACAATAACTAATTAAAATAAACATAACATCGTTCCATAAGTTTCAATCCTAACAAAAATAACCAAATGTACTCAAGAATATTGTCATTGAGTCCATCAAAAATTGTTGTATTCCTCCACCAATTGCAAAACATGGTTATTTTCTCTTTCTCCTTACAAACCTATTACGTAAAAGGGATAAAAAATCACTGGACGGGGAGGGGCGGGGGTGGAGGCGGGGATTGGGGTGGAGACACCTAACCCCGAATCCTACCCGATCCCCATTTTTTTTAAAAATTTATCCCCGAATCCTACCCGATCCCCAAAAAAATCTCTGAATCCCCTATCCATTCGGGGCGGGGAACGGGTAGGAGCGGGTTGGATCGGACGAGATTGCCATCCCTAGGTACACCAGTGGGGTCAACCACATACAGTAACTCAAGTATTTAAGACATATCTTACGAATTGGTATGAATCTTGCGGTGTAAAAATTTACATGTAAAACTCCAAAGATCCGAACATATTTTTGATGATTTTTCATCCTCTGTGTCTTGCGTAATCGGATCGAACATTTAAATTTTTACAAAATAAAAAGAATAACATACTCATCTTCAAACCAAAAAGAATAACTATAGACATCTTATTGACATACATTACATAAATATTAACTTATATAGATATAACTTCTCTTGATAATTGGTTTATCTACAAAATACAAATCAGAGAGTTAGAAAAATAAACAATTTGAGTAGCAGAAATTAAAAACAAAGTCTCTCATTTCTCATTCTTTCTCTCTATTTATAGATGTTAAAAAATAGGTAAAGAAAGAAAACATATAATAAATAGATTAATGGGGAGGAGTAAAAAAATATTGAGAAATGAAAAATGGATGATGCATTGTGAAATAAAATTTGGATAAGGTGAGTTTTAATCACTTACGTCTCACAATGTTCTAATTGAGAATAATTATTCATTGCTTCGCACTTTAGTTTTTTTACCAAAAATAAAAATTTAAGAATTCATATTTTTAAAGAGTTTATTGGTTAAAAAAATTTAAAATTTTAACGTGAGCTAATTGATAAATTTAAAAAGTAATTGCGACCTCAAATTTTATGAGTTTTTACAACAACAAAAAATAGTGTGAAAATAAAGAGTTCAATTAGTTATTTTTCTTAAAAAAGTACATATTATTATTATTTGAACTTTATTTTTAATTATACTTTTTTATTAAAATCAATGTGAAATAGAAAACAATTTGCAGAGTGGCATTTTTGTAATTTACATGTGAAGGGAAATGGCAGTTTTGCAATTTGAGAAGAAAGGAAAGGAAGGGTGGCATACTTGTAATTACATTAAAAAAGTTGGGTAGTTGTTGGAGAGGGGTGTAGTTTTTGTCCGCTAGGGGTGTGAGTAGCAATTTACTTTATAATACCAATCTTAATCACAACTTCCATAGAAAAAGGACTTTTGGGGTCTCATAAATTACGTGATATATATACACACATATATATCAACAATCTATTAAATTTCATTCCCCAGCCTTAATTAACTTGGGCCCACTTTGATCACGCGACTCGCTTTGACACAGATTATAAATCGACTTTACAAATATTTTTTCTGTAACGGAACCTCCAAATACCGCAACATAAAAATAAAATATTATACTAAGTAATAATATTAAAACGAACTTTAACAAAGATAAATTAAGAAGCGCTAATGTGAACATTTATGTGCTTATCACCTCACTCCACTCTGCTCGGTCACTCCACTTCCCTCGCTCCACTCCACCACGCTTAGCTTCTGACCCGCTCCATATGAGCCATAAATTCCAACACTGACTAAACAGCATACTGAAATAACAAGAACAATTGAAAATCCCAATTCCATCCAAAAGATGAGGTAGAGGAAACTGCAAATGCAACGGTCCATATAGACCACTTGCCCAATATCTTTTGGGGCCTACAAAATGATCCAAAATACTTGAGCAATACTAGAAAGTTTGAACCGATGAGCAATACTAGAAAGTTTGTGCTGATATGATATGGTAGAACCAAGAGATGTAGTTCAATATCTACCAGATTGATGAGCTGCCCATGCTCACCCATGCCCCATTATTTGACCCATGCTTACCTTTGCTATATATAGTTGCGTTTTGATAGCATAATGTAGTGGTCTGTGGCGAGTGATAGGCAGCAAGAGCTATGAGGAACAAGAGAAGGAGTAGAGTTTGAGGTTGCGTTTGAACCTACTCTTCTAAGTGCTAGGTGTCCAAAAGCCCCATTTTTCCTCCAAAGGGGCACCAGTTTATTTTTCGATAATTTAGGTTTACCCCATAGAATTTCAATTGCATGCTTCTCAGATATCTTAAGATTTGTTGGTTGATGGAGGATATTTAAGTGAGAATCATATTTGCCTGTTGTTATTCAACCCTCATTGTTCTATGATTTTTGTTTTTTTTTTCTTGATTGTACTTCTTTATTTTTTCTGATATGTAGCTTATGTTTCTGTTACCCTATCGAAACGTACTCGAACAACCCCTTTGGGAAAAGAAAGGATTCCAATCACCCAGCCAGTGCTGTTGGTACTAATGGAGTTCCGCCACCTCTGACCTACCAGGAGCTGGAAGGGGATGTACTTTGTTCTCTATACTTCAACAAACACAACTGCCACATGATAGGATGCATCATGAAGCTGTTGCACACATCCATTTCATCATCAAGTCATCATCAACATTACCAACTTAGCATGTGTTCACATGTGAACAAATGCACATAGTGCTGTCATTGACATATATATTTGGCCATGTATTGTTAGCAGCATCTCAGATGGTTGGATAACGTAGACATGGCTCAAATTTTGTTTCATACTATGCAGTGGTGCATGGGCTTGTAGTAGTATTAGATTTATATGCTTTTCCATCCATCTTGATCATGTTTTTCATCAATGTTAGGAATGTTTCTTTTTGTGACATTGGTTTCGTATTGACTTTTTTCCCTCTTCAAGATTTTCTTAAATCACCTTTCATATCATAACATGCCATCTTGGATGGATCCTGATTTCCATTTCATGGCACAAGTTCATCAAGATTATGAAAAATTTGGGAACGCACATTGTAGACCATTCTTCACCATCTGTTGGATTATGTGGACAATCACATCCTAGATCATGATTACTATTGCTATAATTTCTACACAATGGGTCTTCTAGGCTTACATGAACTGAATCTATCATCCCTCCTTAAGCAAACAGAAGATGAATCGTTTACAGTCAGGCTTCTCAGAGCATTATAGCCTGGAGGATATTGGAAATATTTGGTGCTGTCATTATGCTCAGATCTCCTTTTGATTTCAGGTAATATTGCTCTTAGCTAGGCCTGACTGACTATCAGTCAGACCTTGATGATTATAGGGTCATTGCTGGAAGCTCATTGAAAGATGATTTTCTTTATATTCAACTGGAGCTATGTTGAAACTCGATGAGAGAGATGGAACTAAACTTGTTGAGGGTAAAAGCACACACGCTCACAATATGAAGAAGACAATATAGAAAAAGACTTAGAACTTTATTTTCACTCATAATTGAAAGACTAGATTACATGTAAATTTATACTATTCGCACTTGTGATTAAACCAATTCTCCTGGTGGGAAATCTAATGTTTGAACACAATCAATGATGTATTCCATCGCCACGTTGCTGTTGTTCAACTGGCTACCGGCTTCTAGTTGATGAAGGAATTCTGGTCTTGCGTTAAGGTTTCTGATATCTCCAGTCCAGAAGAAGACTCAGCAGCAGATCATGATGACTAATAAATCGTGTTGTATTCTCTGTTTCCATCTTTGCAATCAATCGATGTATTGATCTTGTGGATTGCCAAGCTGTCAGATTGTTTAGACAGGTGTGTCTTTGTGATTGGCTATAGAAATAAGTCGGTAGTTTTAGGAGGAAAATCAGTTAGGATTTCAGGCTGTTATAAAAGCTCTTGTATACCGTTTTCTGAGATCAACGAAAAACGTTTCAGTCGGTTATCTCTTAATATTTCTCTTCTCTAGTTCATTTTACTTTTTCCTTTACGGTATCAGAGCTTTCAAGATGCACGTCATCTGTGGTTCGATACAAGCGATGACATTGTTTGAGATTGAAGGTTTTCTTTCTTCACTACAAACTGTTCGACGAATTGTCTTGAGATTGATTCACAACATTCTGTCTTTGATCTGAGATAATGTTGATGTAGATCTATCAAATATTCAGGTTTGTCTTCTTTGAACTTGTAGTTTACAGTCTCATCTACATCTGTTCATCAAAGGAAAGACGATGGCTGCACAGTTTGAGTCTGCAGAAAATCAGAACTCAGTAATTTGGTGTCTAATTTTCACAGTTTAGTAACTACTAAACTAGATTCACACAATTATGTGATATGGAAAACTCAGGTTCAGAATGCTACACGTCCAAATGGATGTCTAGGTTACATGGGTGGCTCCATTACCTGTCCAGTCTCAGAAATTCTGGTAAATGAAAGAAAAGTTGTAAATCCAGAGTTCTTCTCTTGGTCAGTTGTTGATGGTCATCTTTTGTCCTGTATAACTGCAACAATTCCTGTAGCAACACTTCAACATATTCTGGGATGTGATCATGCGTATGAGGTTTGGAAAGCCTTAGAACATAGATTTGGCCTTTTGTCAATATCTCATGTTCACTTGTTGAAAAGAAGGTTATTCGATGCATCAAAAACAGCTACTATGGAAACCTATATAGATCTTATTAAGGATTGTGCACAAAGGCTTGCCACTTCTGGAAGTCCAGTCACAGACGATGATCTGATTTTCCATTCCTTGTGTGGATTACAGGATGAGTTTAAAAGTCTTAAAACTGCTCTCAAAACCAGAACAGAGCCAATAAGTTTTGAAGAATTGGTTTCACTTTTGCTAACAGAAGATATGGATAATAACAAATGATATGAAGAGTATGGCTTCATCAGTTTTTGTTGCAACAACTCAATATTTAGGACGACAGAAACCGTCAAGTTCTACTGCATTAACTACAGGCCAACATATACAAAGTATTCCAAATCAGCCTTCTCAATGGCAGCCCATTTGTAACCACTTCTCCTAATCCTTCTCAGCAGTTCTCATATCAAGGTTATCCACCTTATCCTGTTAACATGGGAAGGGTTACAATAGAGATAGGAGGAGGAATAATAAAGGATATCATTTTGGTCCATCTCAAGGCAGTTTCTCTGGTTTTCCTGGTTTTTTTCCTCCTACACAGGGTGGATACGGTCAAGGATTAAAACCACAGTGTCAAATATTTGGCAAGGACAGTCATACAGCCATATCTTGCCATCACAGGTTGAATTTGTTCTATCAACCACCACAGTTTTCTGGACCTTTCCAGTTCACTACCCAGTCACAAAGGACCGTGTTCAGAAATAATTCTCCTTCCACAAACACATCTCAAGCTACGTCAAGTGTGTTCTCTAGACCACAGTTTATGCCACAGTTTCCTATGTATGCAGTTTCACTTACACAAGGTCACGGTGGTGTTTCTTCTAACTCTCCGTCCAGTTCATCAAATAATACTAATCATGGTTACAACAATCAGCAACCACCAGCAGCTGTATCTTTTGCTCCTCAAGTAAATTTGGCAGAGACATCAGAGTTTGCTCATCCATCTCCAGGGCCTTGGTTTTTTGACAGTACTAAACACGTCACTAATGATCTTGCCAATCTTTCTCTGCAGCAAAATGCCTTTACAGGACAGGAAGGAGTGCTAGTTGGTAATGGAACTACAGTCCCTATAGCACATACTGGTAAGGGTATAATACAAACACCTTTAACAAAGTTTTCACTGGATAATATTGAGCATGCTCCTCACATCATTCATAACCTTCTCTCAGTATATCAGTTTGCTAAGGATAACAAGTGCAAGATCATTTTTGATTCTGATGGTTTTGTTGTCCAGGACAAGGCAACTAGCACATGTCTCTACAAAGGCCCTTGTCTGAAGGGGTTGTATCCTCTTCAGACTTGTTCTGATTTGTTTTCTACCGCTGCCTTGGTTAGTAATCCTACACCTTCTCTTACTTTGTGGCATAATAGGCTTGGACACCCTAGTTTTCCTTTACTGCAGAAACTTGTTAAAGTTTGACTGCTACTGCCTCAGAAAATCCAAGTTGTACTAGTTGTTGCTCTGTCAAAAGTCACAAGCTTCCGTTCACTTTGTCATCATCTTAGGCTACAAAACCTTTTGAACTTCTTCATATGGATGTATGGGGTCCGTCTCCTATCCCTTCTCATAAAGGTTGTAGATTTTGCATGTTAATACTTGATGATTTCTCACTATATTTCTGGCTTTTTCCTATGCATTATAAGTCAGATGTCAAGAGTCATCTCAGTCATTTTAAAGCCTATGTTTCAAGTCAGTTTCATACTAATATTGGTACCATCCAAAGTGATAATGGAGGCGAATTCATAAACAATTACTTGATGAATTTGTTTCTCAACTCAGGCATTGTTCATCGTTCTACTTGTCCAGGCACTTCTGAACAAAATGGAAGAGCAGAGAGAATACATAGACATCTTCTCGATACTACTCTCACCCTTTTGCATCAAGCTTCTGTGCCTTCTTCATTCTAGCTTGAGGCTTTACTTACATCTCTTTATATCATTAATCGACTGCCTCACTCTACCATACAGTCAAAAGTTCCTTTCCAGCTTCTTTTCACAAATCTCCAGCATATTCATCTTTCAAGCCTTTTGGTTGTTTGTTTTCCTTGGTTAAAGCCATATATCTCTCACAAATTAGAACCTAAAAAAGCTTACCTTGTGTTTTCTTAGGATATTGTTCCACTACAAATGGATATAGGTGTTTGATCCCTCTCAAAATAAAGTTTTTGTGTCAAGACATGTAAAATTTCTTGAACACATTTTTCCCTACCCTGATCTTGTTTCCTCTCAATCATCATCTTCTGAGTTCACCAATTTTACAGTTCCTCTCACTCATTTTGATTCTTTTCCTGTTCATGTTACTTCATCTTCTTTTCTTCCTGTTCCTTCTCAATCTCTTACTACTACTTCTTCTTTTTCTTGTCCTTCACATTCTCGTATGAATACTGTCTCTCCTCATACAGTTTCTCCTTTTTCTTCCTCTACTTCTTCCAGTTTTTCACGTCCTACAGTCTCCCCCTGCTCCTATATTCTCTACTGCTCCTGATATCTCCAGTACTGTTTCTAGTGCTATTTCTCATCCTTCCTCCAATGTTCATTCCATGGTTACCAAGTCCAAAAATGGGATATCCCGGCCTAGAATGCCAATTTCTCTTCATACTGAACTAAGTGCTAGTTCTAACACCTCTGTTGAACCAAAGACTTTTCCTAAAGCCTCCAAACATTCTGTTTGGCAAACTGCCATGGATGAGGAATACCATGCTTTGCCCAAACAGGGAACTTGGTCTTGGTTCCTTTACCTCCTAATGCTCATGTTATTGGCTGTCAATGGATATATCGCATTAAGAAACATTCCAATGCGCAAGTTGCTAGATACAAGGCCCGGCCGGTTGCTAATGGCAATCAACAGACTGCTGGCTTAGATTTTTCGGAAACTTTCAGCCCTGTTGTTAAGCAAACAACTATCAAACTTGTTCTAAGTATGGCTTTGTCAAACAATTGGCTCCTTCAACAATTGGATGTTTCCAATGCATTTCTTCATGGTGTTATCTCCGAAGAGGTCTACATGGCAACCACAGGGTTACAAGGACCCTTCCAAGCCTTCCTTTGTTTGTAAATTACACAAAGTGTTGTATGGTTTGCGTCAAGCCCCTTGAGCATGGTATTTTGCATTTAGTTATTTTCTTCTACACCAGGGTTTCGTCAATAGTACTACGGATACTTCTTTATTTTTTCATACTAAAGGTTCTGCTATCACTTTGCTGTTGATCTATGTTGATGATATCATTCTTAACGGCAGTGATTCTCAATTCCTCACTTCCTTCATTGCAACACTTAACACTAAGTTTGCCATGAAGGATCTTGGCTCTCTTCATTATTTCCCTGGCATTGAGATTACGCGGTCTACTTCTTCTCTTGTTTTATCCCACACCAAATATGCTCAAGACTTACTTCACAAGGCTGGTATGGAGTCTGGCAAACCAAGCTCGTCTCTGCCTCAGTTTCATCAGATCACTCTTCTCCTGATTTGAATGTGATCCTACATTTTATCGGACTTTGGTTGGTTCATTGCAATATGTTACACTCACCAGGCCTGACCTTGCTCATCCTGTTAAGAACCTATGCATTCTCCTTCTCAGGCTCATTTCCAAGCTGTTAAGAGGATTTTGCGCTATGTTAAGGGTACTCTTGATCATGGTCTTCATTTCTTTCCTGGCCCTTGTTCTCTCACTGCTTATGCTGATGCCGATTGGCTAGGAGATCCTCATGATTGCAGATCCACATCTGCATATTGTGTCTATTTTGGTTCTAACCTCATTTCTAGGTCTGCCAAGAAACAACCTACTGTTACCCGCTCCTCTACTGAGGTTGAATACAGTGCCCTAGCCAATACTGCCGCTGAGCTTTCTTGGTTGTCTAATCTTCTCCACGATCTTCATGTTGATTGTCCTGTTCCTTACTTAGCTTGGTGTGATAATCAATCTGTGATTTCTCTTGCCTCTTGGTCAAGCTAAAATCTGTCGTTGTTAAGCCGTATCAAAGTGATTATTTAAAACTACTTGTGCTTTAATTTTTGGAGTTAAAAGTGTATAGCAGCAAGTTGAGTATCGATACACAGGGACAAGAGTAAATTTGGTTATTACTTTAACTGAATCTTATTCTTAACTTTCTAATGAAACGCAGTTGGTTTGTTGTGTGATTTGAACTAGAATTGAAAATACGAAACACTATCGAAAGATATAGAAAAGTTTAGGAGGAAAGTATCTAAGGCTTAAATTCACTCCAACCTTTTGCAATGAATGTTTCGATATATTAATATTCATTATACGAATCCGTCAAGCACTGTGCAGATAGCAAGTCCATACTATGCTTGTCTAAAGATATTCATGTTGGAAAAATGATTTAGAACATATATTGATTTGTTCAAAATCATTAAGGAGTGAATAGAAAATTGACTCCTATTAATTTTCACTTAATATTGGTTGAAGAAATTCAATTAGAATTTATTTCTATTGAATTTTATATAATTTAATGGATTAATTATTAGCGTATAGTCGTGTCTTGTCGTTGACATCTATTCAGATGAATAGTTATGTCACTTCCTTTCGTGACTATTGGGAATAGTCACGAATCCTTCTATATAAGAGTGTCCTCTCCATTTGTTGAAAAAGGACTTTTGGGGAGACACATGTTAGAGTATTTTTTGATTGATTTTTCTATTAGTTGTTTCGAGTTTTGAGTCTTCATATGAGAGAGTACAAGTTCATTATTTGGTTCGCCAAGCCCCATCGATTGGAGTGCTACTTCGGTGGGTTCGATCATTTTATCCTGGGAGACAAACGCCTATGCAAATCGTGAGCACCGTAGCGAGGGCGAAATTTGTCTTAAGGACATAGTGTTTTCACTAGACTTGATCCTTTCCATGCGATTTTCAGGTTTTATCTTTCTATCATTTCGGTATCTTTGATTTCGTTATTTATGTCACGGTAACATAAAAAGTATACACACATTTTTCTAACAATCTTAAGACAAATTTTTCACTTTTTGTGTGTATGCACCATATGATACGTGTGTGTGGATTATTTCTGTACAAAAATCCTTATCGTCTTTTTCCACGAGCACATAAAAATAGTTTCATATGGATGGGATCTAAATTTTGTGAATGCTTGATCATTTGATGCATGGAATGACATTTAGACACCGTTTGGCATTTAATTTTCCTGAAACCTCACTATGTTGTTTCTGAAACAGCACTATTTTTGTTTTGGTTGATATAGAAGTTAGTGAAGGGTCATGGGGCAAAAGTCACAACTCTAGGATTTAAAAAAAAAAAAAAAAAAAACTATTTGCATGGAACAACCCCATTTTTATAGAACTTCTTGTGTCTCTTCACAAAAGGCCATGTCTTTTGAAACTACCTTTAAACTTAAATCCCTTATGATGAAAAGGTACGACTACTCATTCAAAAACCTTGCAAAATTAAAGGTCATGTCCTTAAAAGATATACAACTTAATAAATGATTTTTGCAAAAACTAAGCAGTGCGTGTGCAACATAAGAACAATCAGTAGGAAAATTCATAATGTTAAGACAGTGGAGGATAATTAATCATGCGGATTCCGAACGGCATCGTTACAAAACTAGGCAAGACGGGAGTATGATTCGGAAGGAACACCAGGTTGGTGTTTGCCAAACGTTTCTTTTAGTGATTATGTGATTTTCAATTTTTACAAAACTTTTTGTGATTATGTGATTTTCAATTTTTTGCGTTGATCAAAGGAAAAAAGACAACTGTTATTATATGTTATGAGTCCTTCAGGAAAGGAATTCGAATACTTGTCCAGAGATCACTTACTTCATGTTATATGACATTCAGTGGCAAAAATGCACTTGCAAGGTATTATGATATTGTCTTAATTGTGATGTCGTTTGGCCAATAACTAACCGTTGCCGAACTCTTGTGACCTTCACATGACTTTCAAATGAAATATGGAAAGAAAAACTCATGGCAGCCCACTACGTCAAAGCATTATACTCTTTGAATAAAATTTAAAAGTCGAACGTAAGAGAGTGAATAATTTTTGGTGAACTATTGATCGGCATTTCGGCAAATGGCCTCAGCGGCACATTGGTCGGTGGATTAAGACGGTGCGTAATTTTTGTTATTAACTGCAGCATCTTATTTTTGTATTCTCTGATATGAAAAGTATAATTGAAAACTCTTCCAAATTGAAGTAAGAAAAATCCTGCTGCGAGTGAAAATATCAGTTTTTTAATGTTTGGTTTCGGTTTTTCAGCGTTTGTTTTCCTTGGCTGGAAACGATGCATTGAGAATTAAGAAACTGTATTTTTTAATTGTTTTCCATGCATGAAACGGAAACTGGTTTTCTTTTGCCATTTGGCATAACTTGGCATTGAGGGGTGCTTTAAGTTATGAGACGGTGCCTTCAAATTGAGTCCTCCAACCATGGTGTTGTTTATGACCCCTGAACATATCTGAAAGGTTTTTAAGAATTTTTTAAAAAGGGCCGTGTTGTTTTCTTTTAGCATTTAGTATTCTTTAAATGAAACGCTTCCTTGTCATCAGTGAATACGAAAGACATATAACAGATTTTTTCGTATTCATTGCTTGAACTTGTAATTTATGCGAAGAGACGCAATGTTTGGTTAATAGGTGTCCATTGAATACGTATGTTATTTTCATAAATATGTGAGACCCCTTTTTAATCAAATCATAGAGGATTTAATATAGGTGGGAGCGGTTTTTTATCGTTTTTTGTCTAACAATTCAGTTGGAATGACCCCATCTTGCAACAGCCATGTAAAATTGCTTGTGTTGTTTGCACCGGTTGGATGATAATCCCACTACTCGATTTAGTAAATGGATTACTTTGCATGGGGGTTTGGATCTAATTTCTTTACGGAAAAATAATTAACAAAATAGAAATCTCTTGCATTTTGATTTTTGATCATTCTCACAGTAGCTTACAACGATTAGATATGTTTTAAATAATCTATTTAGGTGGCCTAAATTATTAGATGTGGCATGGGTATACTGATAGATACAACCCTTGAGTTTGAACTTGGTGTCCTTTAGGGATAGGTTTTGGGATTTTCAAACTGCCACATACTCATATATTGGGGACGTGCCCCTTGGCCCCTGTGAAAACATATTTGAATGTCATAATTAATGATTTACTTCCCTCCCATATTTGGGTATGTTGTTTTTCTCTAAGGGTTAAAGAAAATCGTATATGTTATTTCAATAAAGATGATATCCTATGAATTAAACGTTTAGAGGATTTGTGTGACTTTTTGAATAGCCATGACTTTTTCTCTGTTACGGCTTGTGCGTTTCCATCTTTAACATTTGGTTCCATTGCCGGGACATAAATTTGGGTCTCTCGCTAAGAGCCGAGTATCTTAATTGGTTTGGTGCCCCACGTTGTTGGATATTAACCATGAGATACCTATTCATTGCCGATTGCAAGGTGCAATGTTTGATGATGTTTAAAATTCTCCAATATTTGGACCAAATCTGGTTAGTTTTGGGGCTTAACTACCAAAGTGTTTGTGGAAATTTATCTATTGGAGATAATTTCTTATTTTCGCCTCTTCTTAAAACGAGATAGAGTGGCGAGTGACACAATGAGTTGTAGAAAATACAAGTAAATACAAGTATGAGTAATTAATTGTGACTATGCTAGATGTCTGGGTGATTTGAAGAAACAAAGTCACAAGTATTGATGATTATGTGACCAAATTCTAGAATGACACATAATTGTGGGGGAAGAGGTGCTTTTTGTAATTACTCACATATTGTATTATGAACTCTATGCCATAATTCATATTAATTGAAAGGGCATCAAGTAGTATGGTAAGTCTCGAATTGATGATCGTAGACATCATTCCATACAACACTTGTTCTCATTTGAAATTAGTATATGTGATACATAAGGTCAAAAGACAAAATACGGATCCGTTACCCAAGGGGTGTTGACCAGAGAACAAGTGACGTGTCGAGGGGAATGAGATTTAAGCCTATTATTTAAGAGTTGCCTCAATGGAACCCTACCTAGCTGACTGGAGATCCCAAGATCTAGGTTCAAAGGGACAACGAAGTTGTGTGCGATTCAGTAGTATCACTGCGGAGATAACTTCTCCTACTCATTCCTATGATACAACAGTGATGCCTGCAGCGTTATTTAGGGTAAGCTACGCTTTTAATGATTCTCATATCTTGAAAATTCAAGTGGGGTATAGCAGGATACTCTTAATGGGAAGTCACCTATATGAGTGAGAAGGGGCCGCTTCTATGAGAACAATAAGGCTTAGTTCTCTAGAGCACTCATGAAACCAGGAATTGCTCAGGGCCAAAATGGGCACAACCGTAAGAACCAAATGTGTTCGAAAAGATCCTGTGTGAATTCTATTGTCTTGGTTTACACAAAAAGCTGAACAGTTCAAGGCATCACGTCCACTGATTAGCGAGTAAATCCGATAGTCTTTCACAAGGGAAGGTTCAAAGCCAAAAGCTACCTATCCTATGCAGGAGATTTTCATTTGTACTCCTCTCTCTGTCGTCTGCATTATTTTTTGCATTGTTTATCCAGCCAATTTTTATTCATGTGGGGGATTGTTGGAAAAATGATTTAGAACATATATTGATTTGTTCAAAATCATTAAGGAGTGAATAGAAAATTGACTCCTATTAATTTTCACTTAATATTGGTTGAAGAAATTCAATTAGAATTTATTTCTATTGAATTTTATATAATTTAATGGATTAATTATTAGCGTATAGTCGTGTCTTGTCGTTGACATCTATTCAGATGAATAGTTATGTCACTTCCTTTCGTGACTATTGGGAATAGTCACGAATCCTTCTATATAAGAGTGTCCTCTCCATTTGTTGAAAAAGGACTTTTGGGGAGACACATGTTAGAGTATTTTTTGATTGATTTTTCTATTAGTTGTTTCGAGTTTTGAGTCTTCATATGAGAGAGTACAAGTTCATTATTTGGTTCGCCAAGCCCCATCGATTGGAGTGCTACTTCGGTGGGTTCGATCATTTTATCCTGGGAGACAAACGCCTATGCAAATCGTGAGCACCGTAGCGAGGGCGAAATTTGTCTTAAGGACATAGTGTTTTCACTAGACTTGATCCTTTCCATGCGATTTTCAGGTTTTATCTTTCTATCATTTCGGTATCTTTGATTTCGTTATTTATGTCACGGTAACATAAAAAGTATACACACATTTTTCTAACAATTCATGTTATATCAACTTGCATAGATTATCTTAGCTTAGCACGAGTTGTCTTATCAGCATAACCCGTCTTTAAGGCACGGATCATCTAATAGCACAACGCGTCTTACAAGGCATAATCTATCTCAGTTGGATTTAACACGAATCAGTGATCTCTTTGTTGTATGTCGTGAAAATACGATTAACAGATAAGAAGAAGAAGACTTTTAAAGGAAGCCGCACTACTACAAACAGAGCTAAAGATCACGGTTTTTAACTGTGATCGTTACCTTTTAATCTCGGTTTTCATTCCGTGGTGTATCGGGGTGTAATGAAAAGTCTGTCCTTTTTTATCCCGCTTACAATCCGTGATCTAAAACAGCACAAACAATCTCAGTATTGTACAAAATCGTGATTAAAGGTACCATATCCCGTGATTAAAACACCTATCTAACATCTCGATCTTGTATAAAACCGGAATTATTTGACACTAACAATCACGGTTGGATTATAAATCGTGATTGTAAGTTATTCTTTGTAATATCACAGTTGCATGATATACCGTGATTGTAAGTGATTCTCTGTAATAAATTAATTTTCACTTTTTTCTACAAATCAAATTAAATAATACCCCCTATTCGATAAAATAACCCATAAAAATCATATTTTAATAGCACCGAAAAATCTTGTCTAATATTAATCAAAAAATCCATTACAGAGTATACTGCTCAAGGCTAGCTACAAAAAATCCATAACTAGTGTATCCAATTCCAATAGAACTGAAGAAGGTAAATACAATCTGTTAATCAATTACAATCCATGACAAGCTTAAGCATTTCAAACTAACAATCTGTTAACAAAATTAGAAGGTAAACTAAATTGCAAAACAAACTCATCAGCGTCAAGCCAACAATAGAAGCAGAAGCAAAACAAGCTCTTCATCGCCAAACTCATCAGCAGAAGTGCCAAGCTGCACACAGCAACTAAATGTAGGAATATGAAAGCTTATGAGATGGAGAGAGAGTCAACGTGTTAAGATAGTAATGAAACATGAAAGCTTATGAGATGGAGGAAACAGACCTAAAGAATCAATCCTCTAAAAAATAACTGATCTTTTTGTATTCATCCAATCAACTTTTTTCTTCATTTAATATCTTGACACTAGAAGATTGTAGAAACCAATATTTGTTTATTAATCCAATCCCTTTTTTTTCTTCATTTAATATCTTCACACCAGAAGCTTGTAGAGTACAGGATATTTTATTTTGATAGCTATAGTAGGTCAAAAGCTCTTTCTATTGGTTCTGAAAAAAAAGATCTATAAGATGAGAAGTTGTCTTGAATCTTGAAGCAGTGCATGTTAAGGTATTACTGTCTCAAGAAACATGATTCCAAACAAAAATTATTTGACACCTACTGATACCAAGGGCATCAAGATATGTCAAGTACCAAACAAAATTACAACTTTTGAAGCTTTTAAATTTTATGAATTCAACCCCGATAAGAATCCAAAATACTTGAGCTCAAAATCGATTTTCATTTTCACTCGTTCAAAGCTTATTCAAGATTGACCCATGTTATAAACAACCCAAATCACAACAGATTTTAAAGCCCTAACTTTTTGAGTTAATAAGAAACCAAACTACTCTAGCTTGCCTCCGAAGTGAAACTCCCCCTATTAAAAGTCCACTAACACTTATAGAAGAGTGTTTCACATACCTAGATGTTGCAAAGCTGATTGATCATCATAACTTTTCTCTGTGGAAATTAATGATGTCATTGTTGCCTGCATTCATTCAAATGAGAACTCTTAAGGTTATTACACTCACTGTATTCGAAAATATAAAAACTAAATTCTTGTATCAAATATGAAAGGAAAGTAAAGTGCAAGCAAAGTAGCAGTAGGATGTTAAAAGAATAACCTATAAGCCATAAAATGCATACATGAAGAAAGCAAAATAACATAAAAATATGTAGGTAGCACCTTCAATATATCAGGATCATTCCAGGGGCCCTTATCCGCGCGCATACACCCACCTTTGTCCGCACAAGTGCATGTACCACCCAGAAAGTCCGGTAGCTCACTGGTACAGATCAGGGCAGAAAAAGGTGATGTGAGAACCATACTATGGTCTTAGATTGCCAACCATGCTCTTTTAAAACTAAAATGTTATTCAGGAATCTATGACCGTGAAGTTATACTGGAAAGTATGGAAAATACAGTGTCTATGTCAAATCAATCCAAACACAGTTACCTGGCATCAATTGCTTCAAGCAATTTGCTATGATATTTGTTGCCCAAAACCTGTCTCAAGAAAACCACTAACGAGCTAACCCGACTCACCAATCAAAATCAGCTCTTCTTCCGAGATAGTCAATGTGAGAGCTTACTTGAATCTTAGCAGTAGTCTTGGGGTCCAGGAACGTTTTCACGGTGTTCCATAAGAGCCTAAATCCAGAACCTGCATTAATAATGTACATACGGCACAGGGTCTACAAAGAACAACAATATTCTTTAGTGAACAAGAGAGGTTAAAAGAACACCATATACAACAAGAAAACAGCAAACCGAAGGTTGTGGCGGCAGTTAAACTCAGTACCTCTGGGTAATTGTCACCATCAATCTTTTGAATGCGCTGAATAAGCTCCCTTGCAGCTTTGCTGAAATGTTTCAGTCCCTGAAGCATCAATAAATGCTACTAAGGGATACAGAATTCTTTCAATAATGACATTTGAACTGCCAATTTTGTTTTTTTCCATGTAGCTTCTATAGAAATGATCCAGAACTCAATTGTTCCCTCCTTACATTTGGTTTTAGTCATTCTGAAATCATGGCAGTTTAGATCAAACAGAAAGACAGACATACTACATTTTACAGGTAGCTTTCTGCCATTTCGAATAAACAACAGGCCTAAAAGATGCTTATTTCCATAGTTTCTTTGAAACTACATGAACTTATCAAGCTAACATTAAAACACAGCAGCCACACACAGCAGCCACACGCAGCAGTTGCCAAACACAGCAGCAAATAACAGCAGCAACAGGGTAAGTGTTAATCCAGAACTCAGTACTTACAAAGCTGCAACAGATCAAGCAAATGTTGATCCAAAACAGATGAAAACAAGCAGCAAAAATGGTCCTTCTTAGTTCTTCTTAGGGGCAGAAATAAGGCATATCCCATGTTGGCTAATACTTGTTGTACATGTTCTAAAGCAAGCATTTTATTACAATCACGTTGCGCACTCATGAATACACAGTGCATTTTTGCGCTTACAACTACCACTCTGAAGCACAATGCAGGTTCAATGTCAATGCATTAAACAAAGTAAGTGCAATTTGATCTCCTGATTCTGATGTAGCCCCGTGACAGCCACAAGCCAACAAGAAAGCCCAGAGGGATTTTGCAGGTCGAATCATCAATTACAGCAAGTCTCACAACAGAGACTCCAAAAACCCTATGGCGGAAGCTGATCTGGAGCTGTATCTTCTCACATTGCCAAGAAAGAATGAATAACAGCAATGAGATAACCTCTCCTTTTTGTGATATTATGTACCTTTGAGTCTTACAACTTATTGATACAACTCCCCAGACTAATCAGCGCATATATAATCTACTGCAAATGCCTTTAAAAATGTAAGGCTTGAACTCAACTTTTGATAAAAAAAAAAAGGATCAGAGCTGAGTTCTTTTGTGTACGTAATAGGGATAGCACTTTGCCCCATAAAATATTTGTGATCAAGTTGCTGCACAGCTATAAATGTTGCCTTTTGGTAATACCTTCATAAGCGTATTGGTTTAAGACACCTTGTATAACCTCTTTAAACATTGTACTGGCACAAGACTGATCGCAAGATGCCAATCAAAAGAAAAAGACTGATCCCAAGATAGTCTGCAATGCACGGAAGCCCAACTCTAGTAGACTAAAACAGCAAAAGCAAAATTGAAAGTTTCAAACTAGAGATAAGTACTCGTTAATCTGGGTAATATATAGTTGAATAGAACACGTAACAAAATAAAATTCAACATCAACATAATTCAAATAAAAAATTAGCAACACCAAGATATCTTCCAGTAGTAGTATATCGAGCATAAATAATTGTGGTTCAGTTAAGTTTACACAAGTCCGTTCCCTCAAAACCAGCAAAAGAAGTACACAAGGGAAAATAAATACATCAGTAGAATGAGAACTGAGATAAAGGCCATAATAAACAAATCAAAGCTACATCAAGACTTTATATGGGGCCTCATGATTACACTTTAACTCCTGCAAAGTGGAGGCTTAAATCAGGAGCTACTCACTTAACCAACCACAATAGCTTAACTTCCACTGTATTCATGGTCTATCACAAGTCTTTGGTAACAAACTTAGTCTAATTTATAATAGGCTAACTCTCTCCTGATGAAATGCAAAACAACCACTACATTATGTATTACTAATTTATCAGTGTGCAGAGATAACATCACACAAGGGGAAAATAACAAGATGTGAAGTATAGAGGTGATTCTTATTGAGTAATTCCTACATAGCCTCTGCCCCATCCACCGAGTGTAAAGGTGACATTAACAAACAAAAAAAATTGTAAAATCCTCCTATGTTAATCATTAGAAGTGAAACATAAATTTTATATGACGTAGCTCAATGTAGAAGCTAATTGTGCTAAAAAAATGATAAGTTGTTAAAAAATAGGTCTAGTTCATGACTAACATCACAATGACTCGTAAATTACCTCACAAACCTTGTAACTTTGGTACTTGCACACATGTGACACGCCTTTGCCTACAGCTATCTATTTATCTATCTAGCAATATATACATATACACACACACATATATACTACAAACTGCCTCTAGTAATCTGAGTAAGAGACAGCAATGAACTCAGATCTTGAACAATAGATAAATAGCAAACAAATAGCATTCCACACACACACACAGATATAGATAAATATAGATAGATAAATAGATAAAAGACAGCAATGACGTAACTAATGAACAAACAAATTAACAGCATTATCACACCATCGTAGGCATCAAATTCAAGCTATTGACTAAACAGAGAACTATTAAAACAAATTACCTTAGACTCGCAGTGAACTCAGATCTTGAACTCAAAAGTTTTGAGTGATAGTTTCGGTATCGTAGACTCGGGGTGGTTGATTGACAAATAGCGAGTACCAACTGAAAAGCATGTCGTCGATCAAGCGAGTTTGCAGGTCAGAGTGGTTGTCGCCATGCTCACTCAATCAATCAGTAGTAGCAAGTAGAGCGAAAGCTACATGTTGACAAGAATAGATGAGAATTGATTCTAACAGGGCGATACAGACTATAGAGAGAGTAATAGGGCAGGTCAGCCATTGTTGCCCTCTCTGCTCTCTTTGTATTTCAAAGCCCTAAATCTATGAAGCAAACATTACAAACGAGAGTGAGAAAGACAGGATCAGAGGGTGGGAGAGGAAGAGAGAGAACCTGAGCTGAGAGATGATCGAGTTAGGTTTTTTTTTCCTTGAGTGCCGATGGGAACAATTGGGTTTTGGGGGTGGGGGTTTAGGGCGCGAAATAAAATTTAGGGAACTTTTCATCTCGCTACGTATTAAAACGAGATGGACCGAAAACAAGGGCATTGTTTGGCTCTTAAATTTTTGTAAATAGATTTTTTTTATTTTTAATCTCGTTTGCACATGAAAACTGAGATTAAAACATATTAAGTGCAATCACGTTTTTATCACATACCGAGATAAAATGGTATTATTATTACGGTTTTTTGGAAAAGTGTGATTAAAAAAATTTTCTAAAATAATTTGTCACGCTTTTTATAAAACTGAGATCTTTTTAATTTTTTATGCGTGATCTTTTACTATTATTGTAGTAGTGCCGTGGTTCTATTTCATACAACATGGATTTGAATAACAAAAATGGAAAGTTTAATGAAACGTACTCATTACACCAAGTTGGAGCTTCATCGTAGCCTTAGAAAGAAGATTAACCGACCATTGGAATTGATTCTATTGAAATAGAAGCGTGAAACATTGATACAATCGGCCTAAAGATATCGCTCACCTTCTTTGTTTCCCTTTCTCTCTCCTATCTATCCCCGAATTCCCTCCCCATGCGAAGGATATTCTATTACAAAGTGGTCCAATAGAGAGAATTCCTAAAAAAAATATGAGATATCTCTAAAATTTCGGACTAGGCTATTTATAGACATTTCCACCGCCCTAAGCCGTCCGGACGCCATGATGTCCCGTCCAGACGCCTGTGTGAGAAAAAAGTCCAGAGAGTGAGATTTCTCCTATCCGGACGCCGGTGCCGCCTGCAGAATAGGGCTGACGTCATCGTAGCGATATTGGGGCGGTGGTTTCGTCCAGACGCCAGAGACCTCCCATCCGGACGTGAGTAGGGCGGTTGTGAGGTGGTGTCCAGTGGTTGGTGGAGGCTTCTGTCCGGACGGGGATCAGTGCCGTCCGGACGTCCGTCCTTGGTTTTTATGTATTTTTCTCTTATTTCTCCACCATTCAACCGCCGTTCCTGAAGTCATAGAAAACAAGCCGCGTTAGTAATAACAAGTCTCGTAAGATTGTAACAAAGGTAGTTTGAATGATGGTAAATGTACATATTTATGCACATATCACCTCTAATCCTTTATTTCATGCCTGCACAAAACATATTGAAATTGATTATCATTTCATCTGTGAAAAAGTCTTAAATAATCAAATTTCAGTTCAGTATGTTACTTCTGAAAATCAGGTTGCTGACATTTCATCAAAGCCTTTCTTGTTTCTCGGTTTCATACTCTTAAAGCCAAGCTCATGAGCTTGGGGGGGGGGGGGGGGGGGGGGGGGGGGGGGAGATGTTAAGGTTTCTGATATCTCCAGTCCAGAAGAAGACTCAGCAGCAGATCGTGATGACTATTAAATGCTAGCTGTGTTGTATTTTCTGTTTCCATCTTTGTTATCAATCCATGTATTGATCGTGTGGATTGCCAAGCTGTCAGCTAGTTTAGACAGGTGTGTCTTTGTGATTGGCTATAGAAATAAGTCCGTAGTTTTAGGAGGGAAAATCACTTAGGATTTCAGGCTGTTATAAAAGCTCTTGTATTCTGTTTTCTAAGATCAATGAAAAACGTTTCAGTTGGTTATCTCTTAATATTTCCTTCTCTAGTTCGTTTTACATTTTCCTTTATCTTGTTTACGGATTGGACGTTTGCAATGAAGAGAATTATGATGTTCTTTTTTCTATGACGCAGAACGTTCGGGTCAGTTTACTAGCGAGGCGTATTATGTAAGATTCTACTTTAATGTGAGAAAGTACTGAGTGTTTTCCCACCAAACATCTTTTATGTTATCTTTTTATAGTGCTTTCATTAGTTTCCACTGCCCAGAGGTTTTTATTGGATCTACGTCTTAAATACTCTATAAAGGCCCTTGAAAGATCGTATTTCTTGTGTCGTGAATCTCAATGGGGTGACCCAGCAGTTGTAAATTAATATTTTGAAAATTACCATAATTTTGTCTGTTGTGAATCTTACTGGGGTGACCTAGTAGTTGAAATTTAGGGCCGGGTTTCTTACTTTCTAAAGTTTTAGGTTCGAAACTTGTCATTTTTATTAATTCTTGTGGTCAGTTTATATATGATTTTGTCTTGGTTTTAATTGGGTTTCCTGATAATGGACGATGGAATTGGTCTTTCAAATATTAGTCAAGATGTGCGTAAATTGGTCCGGACACTTTGAGTTATCAAAAATTTTGACCTCTGGCTAAATGAGTCTCTTGTACTTGGAAAATATGAGAAAGTACTTTTTCCTTTTTATAGCCAAGTCGATTGTATTTTCGTTGATGGTTCCTAGTCCCTAATGGTTTCTTAGGTGGTTGATTTTCATTTTTTTATAGCGAAGTTGATTGTATTTTCTTTGATGGTACTTACTTCACCCTTTCAAATAAACTTAAGAACAAGTTGTGCGCAGCAGGATGTGATTTCAAGTTGTTTATTTTCTATAATTCGGTATCTAACTCAATAGATTAACTAATTCGAGACCAATTTTACACAATTTGCTGGCGGCCCCATTTAAATCCTTTTTCCTCATGCGAATTAACTCAACACAAGAATTGATAGAACACTGATGGGAGTTTGAACTCCAAACCAAAGGATTCCTCTGGTTTACCATTATTTGTTTGTTTGTTGTGCTATGGTCTCTTTCCCTTTGAAATGGTTGGTAAGAAGCAAATTGTCAATGGTCTCTTTCCCTTTGAAATATTGGTTGAGCTTTCTTTCTTTTGTTCTTTCGTATGCATCTAACTCGGGTGAGGTTGAAAATCCTTGAATTTGATGGGTGAAAGATTTACTCGGGTGATCGAAAGGGATCAAAAGAAGAGGAAAAAAACATTACTTACTTCTATCGTGAGACGTCATTATTCGAGGAAGTAATCTAGGGAGAGTAATGAGAAGGCATAATTGTATTCTGTCTCGAAAATTTTAAAATTTCCAAATACAGCCTTTTCTATAGAGTTTGCAGTCCAACAGTACAAGGCAAACAGAAGAAGAGAAGGTCTAGGAATATATTATTTGGTGCGCAGATTCGGATAAAGATGTGTTTGGAATCTTTCGATGTATATGAGGTTTTCTAAAATGATTTGGACCTCACATGTATCAGACGATTTTAAACACATCTGTATCTGAATCTTGTGCACGAAAAGGTGTATTTCAATACTTACTCAAAGAATGTATTATCTATCTTCAATGAAAGTTTTTTAACAGCAGAAACTTCCCCTTTACTCCCTATTTGTTGGCTATAAATTTACTAGTATATATTTTTCACCAATAGGGGCCGAGTATTCAAGTCCGGCACGTAGAATTCTCAATTATATATAGTATGATATTGACTACAAAAGTCTCCCTAGCCAAATTACTGCCAATCACAGCCACACAAGATCCTTCTATTTATACTAGACTACTACTTATATCCAAAATCATAGATCTCCATCAGGGCTGTACCTGTTATGGGATAGAGAGAGATACAGACACTACTTTTAGGAAAAAGATCAAAAAACACTTTGAAGCAGTCTATTGTTCGGGAGGTCTAATTCGTTGTACAAAAGAAAACTTGGAGGTCGTTGTATTTTGGAGACAGAGTGCCGTTCTTTCCTCCCTCCCCAAAAATTTAATTTTTTAAGAGCTCTCTCTCTCTCTCTCTCTCTCTCTCTCTGTGGGCATGCAGAAACCTAGGAGATACTGTTCCCAGCTGCTAGTGTTACTAGTAGCCTTGATGTTCATGAGCCTTTGGATAGCACCAATTGTGTGTGGTAAAAATGGTAGTGCCTCAATAAAAGTTGATGTTGGGGTGATTCTGAACGAGGAAGATATCGTTGGGAAGGTTAGTCAGAGCTGTATATCTATGGCAGTCGAGGATTTCTATGCAATGAATCAAAATCATACCACAAAGATTGTACTTCACAAAAGGGATTCCAAGGGTGATGTTTTGGAGGCTGCATCTGCCGGTACGTTGAGCTTATAAGCTTTGTTTTGTCCACATAAGTCTGCGCACTTCTTACCGACACTTGAGAATTTTCCTTTTCAATTCATTGTCAAATTCTTGTTGCCAGAGATTTTTAAAATAAAGGGTCATTAGGCTAAAAGTCCTTAGTGGATAATTTTTAATGTCATCAATCCATGAAAATAAGTCTTTTAGCACTTAAAGTTCATTGTATCAAATTGGATAAAAATATTTTTTATTATACACTACAATAGGTGCTTTTGTTTCTATTCATTCTTTTTTTGTATTTGCTATTTTTTACATTAACTTGTTTGCGGATATTAGTTCATCTCAACAACAAAAATCTAAAAAGTGTGAAAATATGTTCAAAATTAAAGAAAATCACTAAAGACGAAAAAAGTCCAAACAAACGTCATTTTGATTTATTTTTTTGCTTTTTATGATTTTTTTTTTAGTTTTTGGACGTAATTTTATATTTTTCTAAAATCTCTTGTCGAAACGAACTAATAAGTATTAAAAAAATTGCAGCAAAATAAAAAATTGTAAAAAATCTCAAGTAAGGACAAAAGAATAATTAGATAACATAAAGATTTCAAATAAAAATATTGACTTTATTATTTGATTATTTTTCCTCCTTATATGACTGTTTTTTGTAATTTTTTATGTTTCATTAATTTCTTTTGTGGATTATTGGCTCATTTCGACAAGAGGTTTCAGAAAAATTATAAATAATGGTCGAAATTTGAAAAAATTCAAAAAAAACAAATAATTCAAAAATATGGTATTTTTATACTTATTTGTCATTTTTAGTGACTTTTTGTTTTAAACTTTTGGACATGATTTTATACTTTTTAGGTATGTCTTGAGACAAAACAAAAAATACAAAAAAAATTGAATAGAGACAAAACATACTTAAAAATAATTGAATTAGGACAAATGAAAAGACATGAAGATTGCAAAACAGATAAAATCATCCGTTAGAACAAAAACAAAAACAAAAACAAAATTATTTGTTAAGAACATAAACAAATAAAAACGCAAATACCATTTCAATACAATAGATAACATTATTTGTTCTATTTTTTTTTTTTTTGCATAGCCTATTCTAATTATTGTTAATGTCTTTATTTCTGTTAAAGACATGAATATTACAACAGATAATATTATTTGATATTATATAATACAAAGATACAAAGAACAGCTTATAACAGATCGATAACCTTATTTGTTTTTGTTTATTATTGTGTTGTCACTATTATGTAGAGATACAGAGATAAAACTACAACTGATAACATTATCTATTGATATGTTATGCATAAATATAGAGGTCAATTTAAAACACATAACATTATCTATTTTTATATTATGTTAAAATACAGAGTACAAACTAAAACAGATAAACTTATTTGATGTTATTTATGCAGAGATATAGAGAATAAATTATAACAGATAATTTTATTTGTTTTAGTTTATTATTGTCTTTTCACTATTATGCAGAAATACAAAGATTGAACAACAACAAATAACATTATCTGTTGATTTGTTATGCATAATTACATAGGTCAATTTACAACAGATAACATTTTTTTTTTTTAACCACAAGGGGTTGTCCAAGTGGAGATTGGGGCGAGCTGTAAACCCAGACGTCCTGAGGTCGAATCTTGGCAACTGCAAACTTTGGGGCCACTGGAGGTTTTCCTGGTCGTTAACTTCAGGGCCCCGAGGACTAGTCGGCATTAGGTGGGGGACCCCCCAAGCAATACCAGCTTGGTCCCCAAGCCGTCCGGATACCTCGATTATCAAAAAAACAGATAATATTTTTTGTTTTTATATTATGTCGAAATACAGAGTATAAATTAGAACAAATAATCTTATCTGATGTTATCTTATGCAAAGATACAAAGAACAAATTATAACAGATAATTTTATAATAACAACAGATGAAATTATCTATTGATATATTATGCAGAAATACAGCGGCCAATTTACAACAGATAACATTATCTGTTTTTATATTATGTCAAAATATATAGTACAAATTAGAATAGATAACCTTATCTAATGTTATCTTCTGCAAAGGTACAAAGAACAAATTACAATAGATAAACTTATCTATTTTAGTTTATTATTGTGGTTTCACTATTATGCAGAGATAAAAAGATGAAACTACAACAATAACATTATTTACTCATATGTTATGCATAAATACAGATGTCAATTTACAACAGATAATCTTATTTGTTTTCATATTATGTCAAAATACAGAGTACAAATTACAATAGATAACCTTATCTGTTTTGATTTATTATTGTATTTTAATTATGTCAAAATGTTATTAGATAACTTTGTATGTTGGCTCCTATCTTATTCATACAAAGGTTATATATTGTACGTACTATTACGTCGATATAACAGTAAGATTCAAGCATTATCAATTTAAGTAAAATTAATAAGAGACTGAGAAAACAAAAGTCAAGATAATTATTAAAAAAATCATGTTTTGACTTATTTTTCACATTTTTTAATTTTTTTAATTTTTGAACATAATTTTTAATTTTTAACATATCTTATCGAAACGAACTAATAATCAACAAAAAAATTGAGAAAAAATAAAAAGTTACAAAAAAATTAGTGTACCAAAAGGCCGTGACGGCAAAAATTATATTCTGACTTATTTTTCATATTTTTAATTTTTAATTGTTGAACATATTTTTTTAAAATTTTCTATCAAGACAAACCAATAATCAATAAAAAATAAATACACAAATATTGGTGTACAAAAATTACAACAGATAATCTTATCTGTTTTAATTTATTATTGTGTTTTTACTATCATCCAGAGATACATAAATGCAACTACAATAAATAAGATTCTCTGTTGATATGTTGTGCATAAATACATAGGCCAACTTACAATAGATAACATCATCTGTTTTTATATTATGTCAAAATATAGAGTACAAATTAATAACAGATAATCTTGTCTAATGTTATCTTATGCAGAGATACAAAAAATAAATTACAACAGATAACCTTATCTGTTTTAATTTATTATTGTATTTTCACTATCATGTAGTGATACAAAGATAAAACTACAACAGATAACATTATCTGTTGATATGTTATGTATAAATATATAAGATAATTTATAACAGATAATATTATTTGTTCATTATCGTATCTTATGCAGAGATATATACGTTGTGAGGGTACAAATCGTGTTTTGACATGTTTTTTGTTTTTTGTTTTTTTTAAAATAAACATATTTTTAAAAAAATTTGAAATTTCTTATCGAGTCAAATCAATAATCAATAAAAAATATAAATATAAAAAATTAGTGTACCAAAAGGTTGTGAGGACACAAATTATGTTTTGACTTTTTTTCATATTTTTTAATTTTCAAACATTATTTTTAATTTTTTTGAAACTTTTTTATCGAGATGAACCAATAATCAATAAAAAAATAGATGCAAAATAAAAAGTCACAAAAATTAGTGTACCAAAAGGTCGTGAGAGCACAAATTATATTTTGACTTTTTTTCACATTTTTAAATGTAATTTTTTATTTATTTAAATTTTTTTATCAAAACGAACCAATAATCAATAAAAAATATGTGAAAAATAAAAATTTACAAAAAAAATTAGTGTACCAAAAGGCCGTGAGGGCACAAATCATATTTTGACTTATTTTTCATATTTTTTTAATTTTTTTGAAATTTCTTATCTAAACTTATCAATAATCAATACAAAATAAAAAAATTACAAAAAAAAATAGTATACCGAAAGGTGGTGAGTATTTTAAGATTTGTTAAAATTTAATAAATTTGTAATAAAGGTAATTTTGTCAACCAAAGGATCTACCCTATTAATATTTTTAAAATAGTGGACCCTAATTACTTGTACTTTTAAAATAGTAGATCCTAACTGAAACAAACAAATTATGCAAGACTTTATAAGTTAATTAATTCCAAATTTGGAGTTTTAACTAATTTTCCGTAAAATATAGTTTGTATTTTGGGTATTTTTATAAAAATCTTCCTAGTTGCTAGAATACTTGCTTGAATGTTGAGTTTAGTCCTACATTGGAAATTTGAGAGAAAGAATGGTTGTACCCGTTGGGGTGCCCGTTGGAACAATGTATCCATTCAAGTGAACTGGTTGGGATGCAACCAGTCGTACTTTACTGAAAGGGTGTGTCGATTGGGTGTTGTCGCGACTGTTTAAAAGGATGCAATCCACACCGTATAATCTAATCCAATGACAGAAAGTGAACAGGTGCGTGCCTATTCAAACAGGTACCATTTGGCCCATAAATTGACTACAAAATTAATCATTTAAATATATATTTAGATTTTCAGCCTTCTTCCTCTCAAAATTACTATATTATTCTGCAGCATTTGTTCCAAATTTTGATATCCTACAGAATCAAAACTTGGTATTTTCTGGTTCAATTATTTTTCATTATGCAGATATTCTGTCCAACTCTGTTTGTGCAAACATTGTTAGAAAGAATTCAATTTTGACATCATTGTACCTTGAAGGCAGATTTATTGTAATCCGATGCACACAATCCGGTGGGGGCAAATACTATATTTGGAAAAGCGACTCTGTAATGAGTCTCAAAGTGTCATTATTATTGTGTTTTGCAGTAGACTTATTTGCTAATATTCAACCCGAAGACAATTTCTATCCAACGCTTGTTTTAGCAGTTATTTGTGGCTACAACTCATGAATTCTCCACCGGACCGAAAGTTCTGAATACCATGGATGGCTATCTTGTTTTGATGCCCCACGTCCTGTATTTTGTTTTGTATTTGATCCCCTGTCGTTCTTTTCTTCGTTTCACTTGCCGCCTGCATGATATGGTTGATAGTATTTTACTGCACGGCTAATTCAACTATAGAGATCTCATTTTCCTTTTGAACTTCCATTTGCAGCCATAGACTTGTTGAAAAATGTCCAAGTACAAGCGATACTAGTTATGCAAACATCCTCACAAATAGAATTTGTGATTGACATTGGAAACAAAGTGCAAGTTCCTATCATTTCTCAAGCTACGAGTCCTTCTCTCTCGCTCACTGAAAACCCATACTTCATTCGAGGGGCGCACATTGGCTCTTCTCAAGTTGAATCTCTTGTGGCCATAGTTAAGGCCTTCGGTTGGAGGGAGGTAGCCTTAATTTATGAGGAAACTGACTACGGGAGGGGCATAGTTCCTTACTTAACTAATTCTTTCCAAAGAATCAATACTCCAGTTAGGTATCAGAGTGTTATGTCTCCTTCAGCTGCAGATGATCATATCTTTCAAGAACTCTCCAAACTCAAGAAAATGCAAACCAAGGTGTTTGTGGTGCATATGTTACCATCTCTCGCTTCTCGCTTTTTCACAAAAGTGAAACAAGTTGAAATGATGAACAAGGGATATGCCTGGATTATTACGGATGGGCTTACCATGCTATTGGATTCGATGGATCCTACAGTTATTAATTCGATGCAAGGGGTAATTGGTGTGAAACCTTTTGTTCCAAAATCCAAGCAACTTGAAAACTTCAATAAAAGATGGAGAAAGAGATTTCGTCAAGAAAATCCAGAAGTTGATAGATTTGAACTGAATGTGTTTGGGCTATGGGCTTACGATAGTGTCACATCTTTAGCTATCGCAATAGAGAGATCCAGTATTGGTGTATCAAGATTCAAGAAACCAGTGTCTACAGAGAACTTGACAGATTTAGCAGCAATTGGAACATCAGAAATGGGACCAAGGCTCCTCCAATCTATCCAAAATATTGAATTTAAGGGTTTGAGTGGCAAATTCCATCTAGTTAATGGACAGTTACAACCATCAGCCTTTCAAATAGTCAATGTTATTGGAAAAGGGGATAGGGAAATTGGATTCTGGACTCGAGAATATGGCATATCAAAAAATCTGACCTTGCTAAGTAGTATGAGTTACACGACCAACAAACAAGACCTTGGGGCTATCACATGGCCTGGTGAATCACACGTTGTTCCTAAAGGTTGGGAGATGTATACAGGCCAAGCAAAGTTGAGGGTAGGGGTTCCTGTCAAAGATGGCTTTCGTGAATTTGTTTCAGTGGAAACGAATCCTCAAACAAATGTTGTGATGGCCACTGGTTGGTGCATTGATATGTTCAAAGAAGTCATGGAGCAATTGTCATATGTTGTCCCCTACGAGTTTCATGCCGTTCAAACTTCTTACAATGAGATTCTCTATCAGATCTTTCTTGGGGTAATCAAATTTGCAACTTGAATATGAGATGTTTTAGTTTCTTTTTCTTCTTTGCTACGTAGCTAAAGTTTTGTGTCAATCTCCAGAATTTTGATGCTGTTGCAGGTGATATAACAATTGAATTGAACAGATCAAGATTTGTTGATTTTACATTGCCATACATAGAGTCTGATGTAGCAATGGTAGTTCGAATTGAGAATGATGAGAGGAAGAATGCATTTGTTTTCATGAAACCCCTACACATGGATTTGTGGTTAACAACGGGTTTATTTTTCATCTTCACCGGATTTGTGGTTTGGGTTGTTGAGCATCGTGTAAATAAAGCATTTCGAGGCCCACCTTGCAAGCAAGTAGGAATGATATTCTGGTTCTCCTTCTCCACACTTGTTTTTGCCCATAGTAAGTCCATCTCCATACCAAAATTTGATGAAAACAATATGCTTAATGTCATTTAACATGCTTATGCAAAATAGAATAGCACTTGAAACATGATTGTAGTATTTGTTGACAAGGTTTTTTCTGACAGAAAAATGAACTAACTTGGTTTTGTTGTTTGTTTTGCAGAGGAAAAGTTGATCAGCAACTTATCAAGATTTGTCATGATCGTGTGGGTGTTCGTGGTGCTCGTACTGACATCGAGTTATACAGCGAGCTTAGCGTCAATGTTGACAGTGCAAAAGCTAAAACCTAGTGTCACAGATATAAAATACCTCGTACAGAATAGATCAGAAAATGTTGGCTACCAGAAGGGTTCTTTTGTTGAAGAACTACTGAAGCATCAAGGATTTGACCCCTTGAACATTAAGAACTATAGCACATTTGAACAGTATGATGAAGCCCTTTCGAAAGGTAGTACGAAAGGAGGAGTTGCTGCAATTATCGACGAGCTCCCTTATATAAGGCTCTTCCTTTCCAATTCCAAATACTGTGCCAAGTACACTATGGTGGGACCTCTCTACAAGACAGCAGGCTTTGGATTTGTGAGTCTCTCTGTGTGTGCGTGCACACACGCGTGGACATATAATTACGTATTATGGTATATGTTCTAGTTTTAATTAAGTGAAAGCAACAAAAAAAAAAGTCCACCTTTTTCATATTTCTATTCAAAAGTGCTATTCGAATAGCGAAATCCATGCATTTTTTTCATATTGCCATGCTGCCAGCTCTATGTGCTCTTAGACAAGTTGTTGTGTGTGGATCTTTACTTGCAGGCATTCCAAATGGGATCTCCCCTAGTACCAGACGTTTCGAGAGCAATCTTAAATGTAACACAGGCAGATAGAAAGAGTAAAATCAAACTGTTGGGAGAAGGAGCTACTTGTGCAGAGCAAGACGGTACCGAGGTCACCTCCGGCAGCCTCAAACTCGATAGTTTTAAGGGTCTTTTTGTAGTTGCCGCCATGTCTTCGCTTTCTGCTCTCATCTTATTCATGTCTATCTTCCTGTACGACAACAGAGACATCTTAGCCTCTAATGACTCATCAATCTGGCAAAAGGTTATAAGAATGGCTAAAACTTTCGATGAGGCAAAAGACAACTTATCTGATGCATCCAAGGTAAAAACACCAACAAGCGAAGCCATGGCAGTGCCTGGACCAGTACCACCACCACCAGCAGTAGGTCACTGCTGCCCACAAAGTCCAGCAAGGAGCAATTCTCAGCTTGTCGAAGGGATTTTCTCGCACGATGAAGGGTTTTCTACAACAGAAACCAATACACCAATTCACCTACCTGTAGAAATGGTAGAAATCAAGGAAGAAAGATGATCATATATTTGTAGAAATGGTAGAAATCAAGAAAGAAAGATGATCATATATTCTTAGAAATGTGACCATCCTATCTTTTTATTTTACAACTCTAGCAAAAGATATAGAACGTAGGTATCTACTAAGTGGAAAGTTTCCATGGCATGCTCTGTTGTATGTATTTATACATCCAATATCACGATAATGATGCAACGCCCTTTTTGAATAACATTCTGTCAGGTTGAATTGTTCCTAGCTGACAAACAAATCCATCTTAAGTTTGAAATAGGTAAAAGGTGTTAGGAATTTTCAAAATAAAATGCATTTGGTTTTTGGGTCTTTTTTTTTTTGGATAACTTCTTTGTTCCTTAAATGTTTGCCTTTTGTCACGCACCTATATAGACTAGTACTGGTCCAGTAACTTGTTAAAGTCTTACCACATGGTTCAAAATGCTTAATCCAAGTTATTTTAAGTGTCATATGTAAGGGTGTTTGACACAGCGAAGTGTATATTTTGGATGAGTGTAACACAAAGACAATCTCAAGCCTTATTTGAACTAGAGATACTACTTTCTTAAATAAATGAATTGAGTAAAACACTCAATTTTTATTAATCAATTAACAACTATTTAGCCTTTAGGCTTATAAAACAATTTATCGGGATGTAGAAACCCTATATCAAATAGAAAACGAAATAACAAAATATTTAGTCTTGCTAATCTAACCTAAATAAAAGAAATTACCAAAATTACTAAAAATGAAAAATTCTGATTTGACTAGGAAATCAAATACTAAAAAGAAATATAAGATTGTCAAAATAGGCAGCAACTAAAACGAAAATTCCTATTAAGAGTTATAAGGAAAACAAATTTTTCTTAAAACGGCAAATTTATTGACTCGAAAGCCTAAATGAAGAAATTTGGCCAAAAGCCACTAGGACCCGTGGACCTTGATTAGAACAACGTTTTGCTTCAACCATATGACCCACGGGTCAATCTACCACCGATCCATTTGGCTCGTGACTAATCCAAGCGTTCTATAAATGTGATCGCGACCCGCTTGGTATTAGTGTTTTTTGTTATTTTGATATCTTATTTCAACACCGTTTGAGGAACCCTAAATGCATCGAGATATTATTGCAACGTCAACAAAAGCTCCTTGTGTTTTTTTGCACTTAAATTTGCTTGTATTCGTTTTTGTTTTTTTCAATCATTAGATCAGGTAAAAATCTTTAGAGATAAAAAGATTTATGTAATCTAATAGCAGACAATATACCAAAACTAAAAAGACTATCCATTATTGCACGAGACTCTTGTCGCTGCACGTTTTGAGAAAATACTAAATGTACACAATCTTGCACCACAAACAAAGAGACTGTTAATTTTACACCCAAAGAGAACACGAGACTCTTGTCGTTGCAAGTTTTGAGAAAATACAATGAACACAATCTTGCACTGCAAACAAAAAGACTATTTTACACTCAAAGAGAAGAAATAATGTTGTAGAGTTCTTATTCGTTGCAGTTTCTTTTGTTTGTCTAATAATAATGTCAACTTCCAATAACATGTCAGGCAGAAAAGTGTAAGCCAGCAATAACTACTATTATAGAATAGTCCATAGGTCCATCTGGAAGCAAAGGAACAACATCTTCTTTAACAATCGATGTTAGGAATACTATATAGTAATTATTTTATACTATTAGTTTTAAGATAATACTAGTTCTAATTAACTTAATAGTCTTGTGTGTGATTAATATTGTTCATCACGTATAAAGTTTTGTTCAATTAGTGGGCAATTATCACACCGTGCGTTCAAATGCATTCTTTTGGACGCATGCATGTGAGTGGTTTAGCATGTGATTCATTCTTTTGGATTACTCTTGAGCCTATCTATTCTTTTCAAAGTACCATGTTGTTCTTTGTGACTTGGTATTCAATAATTTAATTCATTGGCTTCGTTTTTATTTGGAGTTGACGTACCCTTTGGCATACAAGGTTCTGTGAATTTTTCTTGTGATGTATCATTGTTATTTGTGTGTTCATCATTTAACTTTGTTGAGATTGTACAGCAGCATGGGGAATATACCTAGTGCAAGTGACTTCGGTTGGCTGTTGCTCTTTGTTAATTGAGACCATGTATGTATTTATTTAAAAGTCCAAGGGAAAAACCCGTGAAATATCGTGGTGACTTTTGCATCTAGGAAAAAGACCCATGAAATACTGCTGTGACTCTAGTGTTCAACAGTTTAGGAAAAAGGCCTGTGAAATACAGTGGTGATTCTATCTAGATCGACTTAGAAAAAAGTCTATGGTGACTTTAAGTACAGTGTTGGATCCAATAGCTAAGCCCTGACAAAATATTTGGCTTTTGATACTTGATAATTATGGTTCCCAATTTATTGTTGATTCGTTGGTTTGATATTCTAAGACAAATTGATGGTATAACATGACTTATTCGCATTTGGCATTTGTTTCGGAAATTTGTTAATTAGTTGTTTACCTTATTGATACTACTACTTTTGCTCCCTTGACCTTGATCTTTGGAAACCATTCTTTGAACCGCTATCATTCTTTTATATGCATATCACATTGAATTCTCTACACTTAGCATACTACACTACTCACTAAGCTTTCAGTTAACGGATTTATTTTACATTTTTTTCAGGTGCATAGAGAGTAGCCACGACTATGCAGTATTTTCGAGACATACCATTTGGACCTCTAGGGCATTTGCATGTTATTTAATCATGTTTAACAATTTTATTTTTTCAATTAGTAGAGTTTCATTTATTGGGTTTGGAGTTTGGAGACTATGAGATGTATATCATTTGCTACACAAATATTTATTTAAGCTTTCACGCTTATTTAGTCATTGTTTATTTTTTATTTTAATAATTATTTAATTTGATCATTATTATTTTTTTTAGATTCCGTGTTTTATGGTTGGTACGTAGTTCACGACCGGTCATGCTCGTGGATTTGGGGTGTGGCACTTTTTATTTGAGACCAAAAAAATGTTCATCGTGTGGCCGAGCGAATACTAGCTCGAAATTCAAAGTAAATAGCGGGCGAGGCAATAAATTCTTACCAATAACTTTGAAATTCAAGCTTATGGCTAAGGAGAATTCAAAAAATGTAAGACAAAGGTTTAGTTGGACAAGGATAAGTTGAATTAGGTATAATGAAGTAAAATTTAATAAAATTAAAATTATGGGACAAAAAGAGTATCATTTTTTATATTGAGATAAAAATCAATTGAATCATGAAAGGATTATTGAAAAAATAAACCGATCAAAAAATCGCTGATATATCGATCTAGAATAGGAGTCTGTCGCTTTTAAATTTGATTGAACTATTTCTTTTATTTTTTGGTTTTTTAGTTTGATTTCGGGTGCTCCTATTCTTTATTATAACCGACCAAATCAAACCGAATATTTGAATTTTTTAATATGAAAAATGATACATGAAAAACCAAAAAATTCCGCTCGATTTTTTCAATCGATTCAGGTTTGTTGAACTGATCGAAACTTTTGGTTTTCAATAGGTCCACGTACCAAATCTGTTGGTATCGGTTCAGTTTCGTTCAAAATAAACAAAAATTTAAATTATTAATCTTTTATTTTTTGTTCAAGTTTAGTTCATAATTTTTATCTTGTCAAGTTGAATTAATAATTTACAAAAAAAAATTATAAAATATTTTCAAATAAGGATAAAAAAATTATTTAAACGAAAAGTTAATCCAAATAGAGTTTGTGAGAAATTTTACTTTATTTGCTCTTAATGATAGTCCATTAACAAACAATCGTCATTTTTTTTAGATAAAAAATAAAATACTCTTGTCCATAATATTTGAAATTTTTTGTACCAATTTAAGATATAGTTGAAAACTTCAAATTAAAATTAAAAAGAAATTTGCACCGATACTTTATATCTTTAATTTTTAATCGATGACTTTTTTTTGGAGAAAAATAAATTTTCCACGCATTTCCAATTAAGAAATAGAAGATGTGCGGAAAAAGTTCAAATATAGAAGATGAAGTAAGAAATAGAAGAAGTTGAGGGGTGTCAATGTAATTTTCTTAATCCAAACCGGTGACAGAGAAAAAGCTAAGTGGGTCCCACAGCAAGCCAGATAAAACCCTAGCACCGTTTTACATTGGGGTTCTACGAATTTTTCTCGCTCCAGAGAACTTCGGATAATCGTCTTCCGCCATGGTGGGTTTCTTAAGATTTTCTTGATTTCGCCTCTCTGATTTGAAAGCCTATTGATTGAATCTTTCAATTTTTTTATGGGTTATTCGTGTAGCCTCAAGGAGATTACATAGACCTCCACAGGAAGAGAAATGGCTACCGCCATGATCACTTCGAGCGCAAACGCAAGAAAGAGGCTCGAGAAGTTCACAAGCGGTCTCAAATTGCTCAGAAGGTTCAATTTTTATTTTATCTCCACCTTGTTCTTTTACGGTTATGGCATTTTTGTTTAGTTTCTAATTGAATGACTCACTTTTTGTGAATTGATCAGTCTCTGGGTATCAAGGGTAAGATGTTTGCTAAGAAACGTTATGCTGAGAAGGCCCAAATGAAGAAAACGTGAGTTTCTTTCTTACTTTTATGGGGCTTTTCTTTTATGTTTTAATACTGAATCCTGAAATTTAATAGTGATGCATTGAGTCCACAGTGACACTTATACGCGCAAGAGTAAGCTTTTGTTTGTTTTGTTTTGATGAGATTAACAGTTATGGTTGATGATTTGAGCTTATATTCAGAGATTGACAATAATGTTATAAACAGTTGATCTAAATGGGCAAGGCTTATGCCTGAACTAATAAGTCACGAGGAAGATTTATACAGCTTGGTTGAGTGTAAAAGAGTTTCAGGTTTTGTTACCATTACTGGGATGGTCTTTGTTCGTTGCTGCTTCTGTTAGAGATTCGAGAGCATATTTTTCCAATGGAGGGATAAGGAGCGAGGAGATATTGTCCAGCTGTTATTAAATTTGTAATTGAGCTGGGATTGTTGTGAAATGATGTTCTTAATCATCGGTTCGAGTGGTGAAATTGGTGGCTAAGATCATTCCTATTTGAAGAAGCACGGACACTTAAAAGGTGGCGTGGCATGTCGGACACATTATCAGGCACCGACAATCTCGGATACGTGTCCAATACTCTTTTTCTTGTGACCATTAGGAAATAGAAATCTTAATTCGGATACACGTCCGACACTCTTTTTTGTAGCGTGTCCGACACTCTTTGTTAGTGTCTGTGACTAAGAAATAAATACGTGATCGACACTTCTTGGACACTTGGTAAATGTGATTATCAAATTGGATATTTGATAATCCATTATGATATACAAAGTTAGAACAATATTAATTCTTACGACTAATCATATTTCAATTCTTAAGGATATTTTTAGGACTCCTAATCATTTTTGTGCCCCCTTTTAAAGGGGTTCTGGAGTCCTATGTCAATCTAAGTTCTTCATGAGTTACTGTATCTTCTCTATGGTGATATATACACATAGTTAAATGCCAGTACCACTATATTTGGTCCATTATATGATTTGGGACGTATTCTTATGGTTACACACACACACACACACATACATATATACTTATAGTGGAATGGATTCCCAACGTGTCCGTATATTATATTTGAGAGGAATAACTTATCCACGTGTCCATGTCGTATCATACCTGTGTCCCGTGTCCGTACTTTTCAGTTCCTAATTACTGGTTATTTGTTAATATGGTTGTGGAAGGCAAATAATACTTGTGGTCAATCAGTATGGTCAGCTGAGCTCATTGCTTTGTAGTACATTTATTCATGTCATGCTGATGGCGTTTCTAGTTTTGTTCACCTTATGGGATCTACTAGTGAGTCAGTTAGTCATCAACTTATTGTGGTAAGCATTTCTATTTATATGGGTTCGACTCACAACGAGTGTCCATCCACGGTCATCATTCTCTTCTGGCACTTAGGATGCTTTAGGTATCAAAGCTTCGACCGGCATAGATGTGGTTTTTCATCTGCTCAGCGTTCTTGTAAACCACTAGTTATGGGGATGGAGTGAGTTTCCCATTGGCATGGTGCTTCTGGACCCATTATGTTTTCTTTTCAGTTTCTGAGGAGGTTAGGAGTGAATTACATCCTTCTGCAGATGCCATTTTAGGATTTAAGGCTTCAAGCTCAGCAAGGGGATAGCTGTATTAAGAGCGTTGTTGGCTTTGTGTGCTTTGCTATAGGTTTTTTAAGTGTCACCATCCACCACAGTGCATGGAGGTGCATCCCAATTTTCTGTATGTATTGATGACGGTTCGGCTTCTCCCCTGGTCATTCATCTCCATAGCCCTTTTTCTTTAGCACTACAAGCCGGCTGGCTGAGATTGAGCAGAGTCATTTCGTAGAAGAATGATATGTTTGTGACTACTTGTTCTTACCGTGCGATTCTAGTGAACACAGCCCAAAGCAAATATTGCCAGGTTCTCCCCTAGTAATACGGTCATGTAGGATCTGGAGGTAGATCATGAGAAATTGATGGCTATTGTTCCGTTTTCCAACAGGAATTTAGAAAATAATCATTTCCCAATTACCCCTTGCCGAGGTCAATAGTGTTGTGATTATAATGAAATCATTGCTGTGCTTCAGCGTTTTTTCTTCACGTCTTATGATCCAGATATCACGATTTTTCTACTCATTGATGGTAAATTGGCGTTGTTACGCTCCTATTCCATTGTGGCTTTGATATACTGTTTCTAGCTAATTTTGTACTGTGTCTACAGATTGGCTATGCATGAGGAATCATCAACCAGGCGAAAGGTGGATGATGATGTTCACGAAGGGGCTATTCCTGCTTATCTACTTGATCGTGAAACGACAACACGGGCAAAGGTATGCCATTTAGTGATATCACTTCATACTAAGTTATCCATTTTATGCAACTTGATAATTCTAATATTACTGCGATGACCATAGATCATTACTGATCATCACGTTGTTGTCTGTAGGTTCTTAGCAACACTATAAAGCAAAAGAGGAAAGAGAAAGCTGGTAAATGGGAGGTTCCTCTACCCAAGGTAGAATCAACTATGCTATTGAACATTATCGCATTCTTGCATGTTGGTCGTGAATATACTGCATGGCTTCCTTGTGATCGACTTTCTTTTGCTACCATGGCAGATGTTTGGTGTTCACATTTATGTGTTACGTAGTTAGGTTGACAGTCTATATGTCATTTGGTAAAAACCGACATCTTTAAATGGAGGTGTTTTAATTCTTCAGGTCAGGCCTGTAGCCGAAGATGAGATGTTTAAAGTGATCAGATCTGGTAAAAGGAAAAGTAAGTGTCCTGCCTGTTGACTTTGCTTTTTAATTTGAATACTTTATTTTCAGTTATGCAGCTAAATTTTCTTTACTCTTGTCTGCCTTGTGATCCGCACTATTTTGAAATGGCTGAATATTTTTTGCTATTTCCAGATATCGTAATATTTGTTAAAGATAGCTAGCTGCAAGTTGGTAAAGATTATTTATGGTCAAAATATTTGTGGGTTACACCATTTTGCTGACAAAGTCAGAATATGTGTTTTGTTGGAGTTTGAATCGTGAACTTACCAGAATCGTGTGTTAGAATTATTTTACCAATTCTAAGTTTGTACCAACCATGCTTTCGGGAAAGTGTCTCAACCAATGGATAAAAGCTAAGCATTGCACATATGATTTCTTAATCATAGTCTTCTGATACTAGTGGGTGATGCAAAATTTATCGGAAAAAAAAGGGTAATTGTCCTGATCCATGTCTGGATTCTCTTTATGCAGCCAAGCAGTGGAAGAGGATGGTCACCAAAGTTACGTTTGTGGGACCAGGTTTTACAAGAAAACCACCCAAGTATGAGCGGTTTATCCGTCCTACTGGTTTGCGATTCAATAAAGCCCATGTAACACACCCTGAACTCAAATGCACTTTCAATCTTGAGATGATTGGAGTAAAGAAGAACCCGAATGGTCCAATGTACACTTCCCTCGGTGTTGTAACGAGAGGAACCATTATCGAGGTAAACTTTTGCTCTACATATTCTCCTTATGATAACTCCACTCTTGTGTGGTGACCGAGTACTGTGTTTGTCAAATGTTGCTTTTAGCATATAGTTTAGGCTGCGATCCGATTCGTTGAAGTCAATAATTCGTGTTATATTGCATTATTTTCAGGTGAATGTCAGTGAACTAGGTCTGGTCACACCTGCAGGAAAAGTTGTATGGGGTAAGATCCGCCTTCTCATTTCCGTTAAACTATCAATGTTTTCTTCCCCCTTTATTATACTCATTTGCGTTTCTCATTCGTTCATAAATTCCGGTTGCAGGGAAGTATGCTCAAGTGACGAATAATCCCGAGAATGATGGTTGCATAAATGCAGTTCTCCTTGTCTAAAAGGATTGATAATAGCATAGTAGGGAGTCACCTCTTTCTTTCAGTTTCCTCTTTTCCTCGAGTTGCATCTGGAGACTATTTGGTTCTGTTTTTGTTAAGGAATGCATCTCTCTCTCTCTCTCTCTCTCTCTCTCTCTCTCTCTAGCAGTTTTTCTTGTATGGTTTCGATCTGAGTTGAATTTTGTAACATGGGATGAAATTTTGCGGGGGCAACTCTGTCCATATGGTGGTTTTATTTCTCAAAGGTGGTGATATGCGTAAGGAACTCAAATTAACTCAAATCTGACATGGGACTTGCTAGTCTTATTACTACGGTGATAAATGAACTAAGCTTGAATTTGTATTTTCTCGTTAAAAGTTTCGTTTGAGATTGATTTGCTAAAGGTCATATGCGGTGAAAGCTGGCCATTCATCATCTTCGGTCTATGAAGCTGGTTTCTTGCGGATGGATCTCATAGCCTCTCGGGGAGTATCTGGTTTTACTTGTTACTATATTTGTGTTTTGGAACTCGTTGTTGCTTTTTAGCGTCGGAGCTCCTTTTGCCAACCTCTTGGCTTTCTCCTTTGGCAAGTACGAATTTTGATTTGGTCGTTAAAAGTTTTGTTTGAGATTGAATATCTAAAGAAATAAATGAGGTTCGAAATTGTTTTTCACACTCAAGTTTCCAAATCAAGTTTGAAAAAAATAGCTTCGTGTAATTGTCGTGTTTAAAAGTCGTACACTACTCGAGATTGGATCATAAATAACTTCAGTGAAACTCATTTGAAACTTTCTGATGTCGGATTTTCAAGAACAAATGGTGTGGGTTAATGGTTCTAGTTGGTAGGGGAGAGCTCTGGTTCTCACAATATGTGTTAAAGGGTAAGATTATGCTTTGAGCCAAACACTTAATATGATGAATAGAGTAGGGTGATTGGCTATTTATTGAACTCATGTCTCGTCTTTGACATCTAGGTACTTGAATTTTGCGCTTCATGGTGATCTATAATAAGTCTTCCATGCCGATGATACTCAACATAAGCATGATGCGAGAACTTGTTCCAATTCCATAAATTGGGTCAAGAATTGAAGAATTTTTGTTATCTGGCATTTGTGTTAACTTGTCTTTCTGGTGAAAAGTCATAGATGCAACCAGTCCTGTTAATGTTATCTAGGCTATCAATAATCTGTTATGTATAAGAAAGATAGAAATAAATAGAAATAAACTAATATGATAGAAATTTACTTGTTTTTCAGAACGAATTACAGTGATCAAGCAATTTGTGGAACGAGTCGGTAGAACACAAATACTTACTGATCGAGATTTGTGTTTGACACAATCTTCTTAAGACAAAATAAGTCCTCTCTACGGTATTACGAGATGAATTGGCGTTTGTATGCAACGATCAACACTAGTGGTTGCAGCACTGCAAATTACTAATCTGTCAAATCAGAATATGTACTGGACTCTCTCTCAAAGAACAGAAATATAATGCGGGTAAGATGCTATGAATGTAAGGTAAGAGGTCTCAAAATGAAGTAGTTTAATCGGACTGGATTGGCCTTCATTTGTAGGCTGTAAAAAGGTGCAACTCTTGCACTGGTTCGGCCTAAAACAGGTAATAGGTGCACCGGTTCGGTTGGGTAAACCGATTCAGTTAAGTTGTATTGGTTCGGCCCAAGGGACGCATTCGTTAGGCATTTAAACGGTCAGGAACTGCACCCAAGACCAAATGGTCAAATTCTGTTGGGCCACGCAAGTTAGAAACGAACCAACGGGTTAACCGGATCTAAATAAATAAAATTATAAAAGAAAATTTATTTTAAATAATTAATTTAATTAAGTAAATTTTCAACAAAAAGAATATTATCTAAATGACCCGAGCCCGGCCCCGCCTGATAAACGGACGGCGACGGCGCGCGTGTGTGGTAGTTTGGGCCAAAGCCCATGCTACCTAAGTCCTTTTGCCATCCACAAAAGTGGGGTGCCCCTTGGAACCCAAATCCTTAACCAATTTTAAACTATATAAACTACTTGAAAGTTCCACATTTTTCCTATGTGGGACTAACATCATTTTCACCAAAAATTACTAATTTTTGGAGTCTACTTTAGATTCAATTATTAATTCACATATGAATGGTTTTGTCCAACTAAATATACAATCTTAAGCTCCATGTGTATGTAAACACATTGCCACTTAGATTCATACATAAAAATATGTGGAATTTACTTTTATTTTAGCTCAAACTTAGCTAAAATTATGTTTTTCCAAATTATTTTTCCAACAGCTAAGACATCGACTTGTGCATTAACTAATCTTGTAACATGTTAAATCTGTACTTTATTGAATTGCACGAGTTATTTCTCGGCTCTTTTTAAATATTTGTACAACTCTCTTTTTAGTACCATATATTGGCCACGACTATTTAGTTATGAGTTATGAGTCCCCGTATATGATAATATTCATTATAGGTACGAGTATAATCGGTCCGGTTTGATGTGATTTATTGGATTGAACTGGTCTTTCGATTTGGATAATTTGTAAACCGAAACGAACTGGTTTTAACTTTGGAAAAAAAATAGAAAATTATCAAAATTTATAAAATAAACTCAATTAAAATATAATTTTGGGCCATTATAAAATTCATTAATATTTTGGGCCAAATTTATTAACTTAAACAAAATCAGTCAACTTAAATTCAACAATTTTGGACAAAGATGATCCGAGTTGGTTCGGGATTGACTTTTAACCCCAAAAAATTAGAAATCTTATCAAATCTCTGAATTTTTCAAATCCCTCGAATCAAAATCGGACCAGACTAAAATTTTGAATTCTTTAAACCAGCAGTCTCGCCTGATTCGCTAATTTTTAATTTCACCCCTAAAGCCCGTTTAGCTATCTCCTTACAAAATGGTCCGCATCAAAACCCGGCCCGAGTCTTCACATGTCTATATAGCTATCGAAAATGGATATGAAACCTAGGTTGCACAGCACCATTGTTCAACAGGAACGACAGAGAGCGAAGAGAGAGAGAGAGAGAGAGAGAGAGAGAAGAGAGAAGAGAGATGGCGTCGACAGGAGCTGTGCCGTTTTGGAGGGCGGCGGGGATGACATACATAACGTACTCGAACATATGCGCGAACATGGTGCGGAATTGCCTCAAAGAGCCTCACAAATCCGAAGCCATCAACCGCGAGAAGGTTCATTTCGCCGTCTCCAAATGGGCCGACGGAAAACCCCAGAAACCCGGTAATTTCTACATCTTTTTCTACTGCTTTACTTCCAACTATCTCATCTGTTATTTGATTTCAGTTGTTGTCTCAGATCTGTGGCTTCTTTCAATTTTGATTTGAATTTTTCCTTGCCTTCTTTATAGCTGCGTGGGTAAGTTGGTTGATGCTATTGTTAAGCGTGCATGAGTTTCTTGTCTTAGTGAGCCTCCCAATGATGTTGAGTGATGGGATTTCGGATTTAGGTGTTTTGACTTTTGATGCTTGGTGGGTAATGAAACATTCTGCGATGCTCACGTCTTTTGGGGAAAGGGTCTGAGTATAGTTTGTTCCGGTTCTCAGTTGCATTAGAATTTGGAGAAAAGTTCTTTACCAATTTGAGGATTTTTGAGCCCTGGAAGGTTTTGAATTGTCCACTGGTGGAAATGTGCCGCAATTTGCCTAAAAGGCGCACAACATTCCGTTGGTCTAGAGATTGCACAACATTCAGCACCATTGCTTCTATGAGGCATTTCCCCTTTCCTCCCCATTCTCCTCAAGTACAAAGAGCAGCTTAAGATAGGAAGAACATGTATGATGCTTCCATTGCCTCTATGAGGTATTTCCCTTTTCCTCTTCTCCTTAAGTACAAAGAACAGGTTAAGATTAGCAAGAACATGTATGATGCTCAAGCATCAAGGTTCTTGTCTAGCTACCACTACACATCATTTATGTTATTCCAAGTCTTAAGTTGTGGAGGTGGGTTACCTTTACTTTGTTATAAAGATGATTGGTTGCTTGCTACCACTTAGTGTAGAGGTGGGTTTCCTTTGCCATGTGGTTGCAACCTAGTTAACAGTTAAACCTCCTGCCTTTTTATCTTCGTGCTTCGATACACCAGGGAATAGCATAATAGGTGGGAAGAACGGGCAGGAAGAACTCCATGCAACACCTCCTTCTAGGGCACCTAGAGAGTGAAAGTTTTCCCTTTGCAATGCTGGAAGCTAAGCAAATTGGGTTTTGCAACCTAGTTAACAGTTAAACCTCCTGCCTTTTTATCTTTGTGCTTCGATACACCAGGGGATAGCAGAACGGGCAGGAAGAACTCCGTGCAACCCCTCTTTCTAGGGCACCTGGAGAGTGAAAGTTTTCCCTTTGCAATGCTGCAAGCTAAGCAAATTGGGTTTTCTAGAATTCTTTTGGCCTTGTAGGATGTCTTTTATGCATTTTTTTCCCCTTCGTGTTGATCCGGATGATGTATGGTCCCTTGGCCATTGTGCCCTTTTCCTTCACTCCATGAATTTGGAAACTGTCTTTGAGTTTTTTGCAGGTGATAGTTATGTTCATTGCACTACCCTTTAGAGCATCTCCAAGGGAGATGACAAAATTAAAACTAAACTACATTCGAAGAGCCATGACAACAGAAGAGACTCCTAGGGAGGTAGGAAACTTAGCTCTTGAATAGTGAGAAATGGAAAGTTTGAAGAGCCCTTTGGAGTGCACTTGTCGCAAGTGGCTCTTCAACTTTTCTCATGCATCACTAAAGCTAAATTTGGTATAGAAATTTGCTACCTCCTTGGAGATGCATGCTCTTGCAGGTGCTTTAAGTGGTCTTCAGTGCTTATGGCTATACTATCTCCTGATATATTTTGCTCAATTTTTCGTCAACTGGTGTCACTCCTAATTGTTTCTAGGAATCCCTCATTTTATGCCGTTTTTTCTTGTAATATTCACTGATCCATCTCAACACCCTCATTTCATTTACACTTTTTGTCAGTATGTCCAAACTCAGTACCATACCTTACACGAGTCTTATTAGCTGGCCAAGGGATCTGTGGAGAAGAAAAGCTCTAATATAAGGCTTTTAAGAACTGAAACTTGAGAGGAGAGTGGTTGGCAATAAGGAATAGAGAATCTAGAATGCAGTTGAAGAGATTCAAGTTATTTTAGGCTGCAGTGCATTTTGCATAGTATTCATACCATCATTTTCTGTCGTCTTTGTAGAATTATTGCATGTACATTTTCATCATTTATTTTCCACGAGTTTGATTGCCTTAGTACTGCTTATATGTTTTCTGATGAGAACTGTCTCACTTGTTTTTGTTTGTCAGTTGTTCGTTCGGACAGTCCTGAATAACAAGGCTGGAAGTTGGTGGTTGCCAAGTCTCCGGGTGGGAGATTTCTTCACTACTTGAAAGTTGTTCTGTTTTGTCGAGTTTAGTGGTTATGGTTTATTTGGATTTGTAGTGCCTAAGCACTCAAGACTATGCTCATATACCAGGTTTTGCATGGAACTATTATACTTGTAATAATGCGGCTCGTATTGCCGAATAGCTGATACTGTTTGCCATGTTTGGTGGTAATGGGATTTCCTTTTGCAATCAGTTTCGCTACAGTACTCGAACTATTTGTCCACCCATTCCAAGTGTGATTTCTATGTTATTTATGGACATGCCTAAGGGCATATTGGTTGAAGTAGACTCTTCTTTTTGATCAATCAAAATCCTTTTACAAACTGTACAAGCTTCTTGCAAAGCTTACGGCTTTCTAAATGTAGATAATAATATCAATACGGATTTATTTTATATATTATGTGATGAAGAACCTCATACTGGAATATAGAGGAATCAATCAAATATGCCGAATCAATCAAATCTTGTTCAGGATTGTCATTTCCTTCCTCCATTGGGAGGATTTTGCTATTGCCGTTTGAATCGCTATTCCGGAAATTTTCTCATTTGTTTTGGGGGAATCTCTGTGTGTGTGTGAGAGAGAGATGGAATATGATTTTACCTCGAGAACATCTTGTATGCTATTATTTGATTTGAGGTAGTCTTACAATTATATTGTTTGGGGTGGTTGGCAGTGGCAATTGGCCAAAGACAGCTCACCTCAATACCCTTTTTTCTTGGTCAGCTCCCCTCACCTCAATACCTATCATCTTAAGAAAGTTTGCGCACATATAGATTTGGATACGGATGTGTTTGAAACCGTTAAATTTATATTGAGTGAACAAAATAATAAGAGTTTCACGTATATTGGACGATTTCGAACACGTGTCCGAATCTATTTATGTAAAATTGTGCGTAGTAGTACTCTATCATCTGCAAACAGTACCAACTACCAACAATTTCTTTTCTCTTTTGTTTTCAACAAAGATCCACACAACAAATGGGTGGTGCTATTGCCTCACCCCTCAAATTTTCTGAACTTTGTTTCACCTTTTTCTGTGGATATTTAGTCATTGAACTATGTGAAAATTCTAAGAATTATGAAAGCTAGTATAAAGTTCTTAAGTTATTTTTACTAACAGACTTTTTAAGTAATTCGATCGTAAGAATAATAGATTGGAATAGTGAATTGTCCCAAAGGTATACGTGAAAAAAAAAATGACCTCAATTATGAAAATAGTGACATTAGGCGATTGGAATAGTGAATCGTTGTGGAAATGAAATAAAAAAAAGTAACAAATCCCTCACAAATTGATGAAAGGCTAAGGAATAGCGATATTGTCCTTGTCCTTAGGGCACTGCCTCAGAGCAACTCCAACAGCCTCTTTAAAAGAGGTCTGTTGGCTAGTTTGACTAGTGATTACTATTTTTAGTGCTCCAATAGACTCTTTATATGACTAGCTATTTTAGCTTGTCCCCAAATGCCTCACTACATGTAGCTAGTCTCTCTCTCCACTCTTTATATGACTAGTGTTGGAATGGATAAGTGAAAAAGTAGATAGGCAAAGTAAAGAGTGTACTTTTTTATCCTTTTTGCTAGCTAATTTAGTGAGTGTTGTTGGAGTTGCTCTCATAGGTGTACTCCAAATTAAAAAAAAAAAATCTCAATCATGAAAATAGTGACATTAAGTGAAAATAAAATGATGTTAATCCTGAAAACAGTGATATTGTGACTGTATCAAGACGTGCTTCAATAAACAACTCTTTAAAGAAAATGACTTTAATACTAAATATAGTGACTTGATTACTGTATCAAGACTTGCCTCAATAAATAACTGTCTAATAATATTCTTAATCTCAAACTACGAAGTTAGAAACAGAGCAAAGCAACCAGGTAAAACAATGATGACGTCAACCCTAAAATCGATCAAAAGATATAAGAATTCTTCAATCTAATTTCATTTATATCGTGGTTTTTCACTCTCATAATATGAAAGTTTACACTTCCATTGGAAAAACTTCTCCGAATTATTAGCTTCATTTTAAATAGACATAGGAGTTGCAAATTTGTTTGAAAAATAAGTTCGATCGAGAGACGCGCATCCCAATTAATCGTATCACTCATAATTTGATCTCCTTATATGATAAATACAAACTCATTTAATTATACTATTTTAATTACTAATCATTTTTTGGTTTAAATAGCATGGGATATTTCTTTTTCCCTTTTTTTCAGTCATGTACGAGGAAATATAACAAAAAAAATGAAAAAATTAAATAAATAGAGAGTGGGGAGAGAGAGACGTGTAGTGGGCGAGCCACCAAACGGTGAATTTTGATTCTCTCTGTCGCAAAATTCCGCCAACAACGATTGCGTAGGGATCGGGCGGTGTGAATTCTTCCGGCTTGTTCCGCCATAGCAGAGCATCAATCATTGGCTCATCGATGAACTATAATCGCGCTCCCATTGGTTTCGATCTAAGTCTCTTCACGCGCTCCTAAATCAATTCATCTCCTTTCGATTCTTTAGCCGAATCAAGCCCTAAAAGTTCGGTTGATTTTTGTGTGTGGATCTGATCTGAGCTGAGCTGAGAATACCAACTATATAAAGTTAATGGCTTCAGCGAAGTCGACTCGGTCAAGGGGATTTACGGGCACGCCAGCGAAGGTCAATCCCAAGGACTCCGGCGCCAAGCTCGAGGACAATCTCAACGTCTTCAAGTCCGATAATTTCGATGCCGATGGCTATGTGCAGTCCAAGTGTAACTCCTTGAACGAGAAGGTCTGAATTTCTTATTTGCTTATTTCCTTTTTACCCGGGAATTGATCAGTTTATTGAGTTTTCTTTTTTGTGGTAATTCTTGACTTGAATTGGGCTTTTTATTTTTCTTGTGCTAATGATAGCAATCGCTCTAGCTTGAGTAATTAACGCTTAGGAGTTCAAATTCGTGAAAGCTGGAAACTGTGTGAAATTATTTCATTGAATTTAGGAAGTTAAATTATTTATAAGCAGACAATACTTGGTTTGAAAATGGAAATCGTTTTCTAAGAAGTAGATGATTTGAAGAATGATGCAATGGTGGCCATATTTATACACCAAATTTGGGGGGCCAATTAAGTAATATGATTGGTTCCATACACACCAGATCATATGGTAGCCAAATATAGTCACCATACGTTTAGTCTTAATTTGGAAGTTGGAGTTGCTAGTGGAACCATATTATTCATGACATCGACATAACATCCACGGGAAGATAACTAACTTCAGGGGTGGAAAAGAGGGTTATCACAGTTGCATTCCCTGTTTCGCTCAAGGAATATAAATGGCATATTTGTGATGATTCTTGCAGTTTCCATTTGGAGTGCAAATATTTTCACAGAAGCATTTGTAGCAGATAATATAAGTCTCTCTAAACAAGAGTTGAAACCTCTAATTTGACAAAAAGTTTACTTTTGATGTACCATTTCACAAGAAGATAGTGCCTCATTTGAATGCATTCTAGTTGATAATTGTAATGATGATGATAATATGGATTCCCAGAAAAAGGTACCACAAAAGAGACTGTTATAGGGTGTATTATCCTCTTTCCAGCTCAGTCTTTGTGGTAGGAGTACATTTCCATTGAAATGCATTGTTGTGTACCACTACATTTTCTTGTCGCCTGAAGCATCTACAAGCCAAGGACTAAGCATTTAACTATGGCCTTGGATTACTAATCTGTGCAGTTGTTTCCAACTTCCGACTTTAATGAGGCTGCTAGTGTTGTGTAGTCTGACACTTCACCAAGCAAATGAAGTGATTTGAATATCTACTATTCAAATCACGACTTTGTGTTGACTGACAGGACAAAAAAAGATACTAAGATACATTTTCCATGCATAAATCGTCTCTACCAACTTCCCAGGCTCTGTTGTTTGATTACAATATTGATACCGGCATTGACTTACAGGAGATAAGGCAATTATGCTCAAATCTTCTGGATTTGAAGAAAGCTTCAGCTGATGAAATGCGTAGAAGTGTCTATGCTAACTACACAGCCTTCATACGGTGAGTCTTCTGCAACAATTGCTTGCGTATGTACTGCTCATCAGTGTATCCAAAGCATCTGCTCTGTGTTTTTTCATGACATCATGCTGACACTGTTACTGGCTTGTGGTTCTACTTTCAACCACTCATTTCAAGGGGTTGCGCCACCAACAGGCTCCTGAATTCCTACTTTGGAGTTTGCACAAACGCATGCCAAAATATCGACGACTCTGATCGTTCTTGTCAGTGCCAAACTATCTTAAACAGAGCAAAGATGTGGTGTAACATCCTGTGTAACATTAAATTACTTACAATCTTCACATCCACTTTCCACATGAGAAATCTCCCCATTTTTTGTTATGTTTTCTAAGGTGAGCAAGCGACCCAGGACACGAGATAGTATCCGAGGTGACCATCCACACAGGATGCCAAGGTCTTTAAGGTGATTCAGTCATCCACTTCTTCCCTGAAAACAAGAGGGAAAAAGCAGAGAACAAAACACATACCCTTCCACACACACGGTATATGAAGCATTCCGCAGAAGGCACCTATGAACTCCACGTCCCATTGATGAGGGCTACTTTGTGACTTGGATAGCTGGTTTCCTTGTCCAGCTTGACTTCTTCATGTTACTGGCTAACATGAAATCAGTTTTGCCTAATAAAGGAAGAGCTAGATATTTAAATATCTCCTAAAACAGTACTTATGACCTTCCTCCAAAGCTTATGCAACTTGGTACTCCATTTCTCCCAAAACTAGTCGTTAGACCATGTGTATGTGTTATTCATGGATAAATTATACCCTTCCTTCAGTGGTTATTCAGTTTTGTACTGGGTTTAGAGGCTGGTATCACATTAACTGGGAAGAAGCTGCTGCAAATTTTGATCTTCACTTTTATAATCGACAACAGAAAATATATTATTGTGAAAGAATTATATTACAAGATGGTTGGAGCCCAACAAGTCCTCTGTAAAGGTAAATACAGAGGAAAATAATACCTTTAATTACACATCACATGCGATCCTCGATTCTCTAGAATTTACAAATTACTGGGACTCCATAAAAGAACATACCACCCCTACCCAAAAAGATGACAAATAACAAATTCTATCCAACAAGGAGCAACATCTTTTCTCTTTGCTCCAATCAAAGAACTAGAAACGAGAACAAAAAACACAATTCCACCTCGCTTTTACATCATTGTTTAAGACTTTTATTTCAAATGGATTGCTAATGTCCCTCCACTGGAATTCCAAATGAAAATACTCAGTGGCCCAATTTGAGTTACTCTCAAAGAGTAATATGTGCCATTTTGTGTAGGGAAATGTCATCTAGGTTATTCACATAGACTCGTCAAAATGAAACCAATACAGTAGTACCCATGTCATACACTTTAAAAATGTATAAGGCCAATCATGTGTGGGATTTGTTTCCGCTTTCTGGTGTATTATTCTAATGTCATTTGTTATTGTCTTTCCTCATTTGCATTGAGTAAAGTGCATTTGGCACTCTTAAGTTACAAAACAAGATTCTTTACCAAAAATTATATCAGAAATTAAAAAAAATATGATCTTTTTATGCCGAGTTGGATAAGCCTTTGTTTAGAGGTTTGATTGGTTCGACCCCAAGATACGCACTCACACCCGACGTTCGTACTTGAATTCATTTAACATCGGAGGAGGGTGCAACTAATAATTGAGCTCTCCTTATATATCAGCATCATCGTCCACTTCTTTATAAAGCTGAGAGGAATCTAAAAGACAAATTTTATCCTTCTTTCCTTGCCTATGCAACTCAGGAAGTTCGGCTTTGTTTCGTAAGGATACACTTTTCAGCATTCTTTTATGTTAAAAGTTTATGAGACTCATAATCTCATCGGTTTTCTTGCACTATATCTTTGCTGCTATAGGGTTGCTTATCTTTTGAGAGATCATTTTATATTGTTTTTGACTGGGCATCTAATGCAGCTTCGATTTAAAATCTTTTCTTCTTCAACAGCACATCAAAAGAGATATCAGATTTAGAGGGGGAGCTTTCGTCAATCAGAAATCTTCTATCTACTCAGGCCACTTTAATTCATGGCCTAGCTGAGGGAGTTCAAATTGATACAGTATCCATTACTGTTCCTGATGGTTTTGCAACAAATGGGTTAGGTACATATGAAGACAAAGAACCTTCAGACCTCGAGAAACAGTTAACAGAGTTCCCTGATCTTCTTGATGTTTTGTTAGCTGAGAGGAGGGTGGAGGAAGCTTTGGAGACTTTTGATGAAGGAGAACGTGTAGTTTCTGAAGCAAAGGAAAAGAAGACCTTAAGTCCAGGTGTCCTTTTGTCACTGCAGACTGCTATTACTGAACGTAGGCAAAAATTAGCTGATCAACTTGCTGAAGCTGCGTGTCAACCTTCTACGCGTGGCAATGAGCTTCGCGCAGCTATTTCAGCTCTTAAAAAGCTCGGGGATGGCCCCCGTGCTCATAGTTTGCTTCTCAATGCACATTACCAAAGATATCAGCATAATATGCAGAGTCTTCGTCCATCAAGCACCTCGTATGGAGGAGCATACACTGCAGCCCTCTCACAGCTAGTGTTCTCTGCCATTTCTCAAGCTGCCAGTGATTCTTTTGCTATCTTTGGTAAGGAGCGAGCTTACACTTCTGAGCTTGTAATGTGGGCTACAAAGCAGACTGAGGGTTTTGCAGTCCTTGTGAAAAGACACGCATTAGCTTCATCTGCAGCCGCTGGAGGTTTAAGGGCTGCAGCTGAATGTGTGCAAATAGCTTTAGGTCATTGTTCCTTGCTGGAAGCTCGTGGCTTGGCACTTTGCCCTGTGCTGCTGAAGCTCTTTAGACCTAGTGTTGAACAAGCATTAGATGCTAATTTAAAGCGTATTGAAGAGAGTACTGCTGCCTTGGCTGCTGCAGATGATTGGGAACTTACATACCCTCCAGCTGTTACTCGTCAATCTGGCAGATCTTCAACTACATCTCTTGGTTCTACCTCAGCATATCAGCACAAACTTTCCAGTAGTGCTCATCGGTTCAATCTGATGGTTCAGGTGAATATTCAGTTTGTGCCATAATTAGTAATTCCTGTAGAATATGGAATCATATCCTTCTCTGTAACTCAAATTTTTCGTATGCAAAAGTGTGCTGGCTGCCTGGCGTGCCATACTTATGTGGACCATCTTTCCTGAATGCTCCTAGTGCATCATGTAGTGGAAACATAGTGTATTAAACAAGTGGTTCTGTAAGTAGCATTGTCAGTTGTACGATGGAGGCAATTCTTTATTTAGAGTTGTCGAGCCTACAACACACTTGTAAAGGTGTCAGTCAATACACCAAAAACAGTGTCGTGTGTTGAAGTATGCTTTTTAGTTGGTCTTAGGTGGCCTATTTAAACAATTATAGTTGAAGTATATTGACTGCTACTCACACTTCTTCTACTCAGAACTGGTTATCTATTCATGTGCTTCGAGTGTTTTTGGTCATCGATATGTCATGCTTTCCTGTTTGAGTTTGTTGAGCTTTGATATCTGATAATCGGTAATTGATGGCTTTTGTTTAAAGAAAACAGAAGTACTTGAGTTCGATGGCATCTGCTTGTATGATGTTATTGCTTGCAACTTGCTGATCTATTCCTCTGATTCATTTTGCTGATATTTTAACTGCTGTTATAGGATTTCTTTGAGGATGTGGGACCACTTCTTAGTATGCAATTGGGAGGTAAATCTTTGGAAGGTTTGTTCCAGATATTTAGTTCATATGTTAGTATGCTTATAAAAGCATTACCTGGCTCCATGGAGGAAGAAGGAAACTATGAAGGTTCTGGAAATAAAATTGTCCGAATGGCTGAGACTGAGTCCCAGCAAATCGCATTGCTTGCAAATGCCTCCTTATTAGCAGATGATCTTTTACCACGTGCAGCCATGAAGCTTGCCCCGATTAATCAGGCTAATTACAACGACGACCCTCGCAAAAGACCTGCGGATCGGCAAAACCGTCATCCTGAGCAAAGGGAATGGAAGAGACGTCTTGTGAGCTCGGTTGATAGACTGAAGGATAGCTTTTGTAGACAACATGCTTTAGATCTTATTTTCACCGAGGAGGGTGATAGTCATCTTAGTGCAGACATGTACATTAACATGGATGGAAATGCTGATGAAACAGAATGGTTGCCTTCCCCAATATTCCAGGTATTTACAAATGTTGGATACTTCTCTTATCTTGGCTTTCATCAGTATTTTTCACATCTTTTGGGTCATGTAGAATGTCTTGCTTACACAAGTTCTGTTACTTTTGCTCATTATAGGATGATTTTATGCACTTTTTTGGGTTTCTCGTTTTCTTGCATGTGTCAGTACTCTTACCTTCTATTTCTATTATTTGCTTTAGACTTGATAACACTTCTTCATGGTTCGTAGTTGGCTATACAGCAGCAGCTGATCCAACATCTCATCCTTGTCCATTTGTGATTGTTCTGAACTTCTATTTTTCGATTACCTCTTCCTAGAGTCTTGCACCAGAAGACTCAATACAGAACCTCTGTGACAATCTTAAGCAGCGATATAAGGCTTGCGAATGCTCATTGATAAGGATTCTTTTAGGACAAAGTTTTATGCAATATTTATTATTAAACCTTGTCTTCAATTTTTATGTTATTTGAAATAGTTTCTGGTCTTCTGTTTTTTACTTTCTATTGAAGTTCTTACCCCCTTTTTTGTCGATGTCTCTATCACTATGCAGGACCTTTATGCTAAACTTAACAGGGTCGCTAGTATAGCATCAGAAATGTTCGTCGGAAGGGAACGATTCGCAACATTATTATTGATGAGGCTTACAGAAACGGTCATCTTATGGCTTTCTGAAGATCAAAGTTTTTGGGATGATATTGAGGAAGGACCAAGGCCATTGGGTCCTCTTGGTCTTCAACAGGTGTGGAAAGTTGATACCCATTTAGTTGCTGGGCTCTATGTTACATGAATTGTGGACATGGGTTTTTGCTTACCTGTTGATTCTTGTGCAGTTCTATTTGGACATGAAATTTGTTGTCTGCTTTGCTTCCCAAGGGCGTTACCTATCTCGGAATTTGCACCGAGTTGTCAATGATATCATATCTAAAGCGATGGCAGCATTTTCTGCCACAGGAATGGATCCGTACAGGTACTGACCCACTGTTTCTTAATTGTTTGTCTGGTTACCTCTACTTATATTGCTTGGAATATTTGGTTGTTTTCTGGATGTATTTGAATCTGGCATTTCCCCATGTAGCATTAGATTGCTTTCCTGAGGCCAATAGCTAATGTTTTTGTGCTTTGCAGCGTACTCCCGGAAGATGACTGGTTCACTGATGTTTGCCAAGATGCAATGGAGAGATTGAGTGGAAAATTTAAAGTTGCCAATGGAGATCGGGACCTCGGCAGTCCAACGGCTTCTGTCTCAGCGCAATCAATTTCATCCGTCAGATCTCATGGGAGTTCTTAATGCATAACTGTTTCCCCTTGTCTAAATTAGGCGGCAATCAGTTATCCGATTCACAAGCAGTCCTTGTATTGATAGTAGCTTTTGGGTTTTTCTTTTTTCTTCCTTATAATTTTCCATGATCTTCTCCATTAGTTTTTTTCCTCTTCATTTAGTACGCGATCCTATTACCATGCTTGTTGCTTGGTGTTTGTAATTTCATAAGATTTAGGAATTCTTTTCAAATTCCTGTTGTTGGAGCATTTGATTTTGTGTACTGTTGATGGCTCTATTGGTCTTGAATCCAAATTTGTTAATATTCTTTGACTACTCTCATTGTGGAAGCGCTTGAGTTTGTGCAGTGTTGTATACATTAATTTTGATCATTTGCTCCCGAATTCAAAGTTTGTTCTAGTTATCCTTTGCTCCTGATGCCATGACACATGAAATTCATTGCCAATAAAAGAGATATATTTTGTTGTATGGATGTCTTTCACTTCCTTTTACCTATTTCAAACTTAAAATGGATTGGTTTGTCAGCTCGCTGAAAAGAATTGGTAGGAACATTTCAACATGAAGGAATCTAAATCCGAAGGGTGTTGCATCATAATAATGATATTAGATGTATAAATACATACAACAGAGCAGGGAGGGGCATAACAAACTTCCCACTTATTAGATACCTGTAATCTATACTTTTTGGTTGATTTGTAAAAGAGGAGGATAGGACAGTCACCTTTCTAACAATTCATATGATCACATTTCTTCCTTGATTTCTATCATCTCTAAGGTTTGGTGAATTGGGGTATTTGTTTCTGTTGTAGAAAACCCTTCGTGGTGCGAAAAAATCTCTTCTGCAAACTGATAATCGCTCCTAACTGGACTTTGTGGGTAGTGACCTGCTGTTGCAGGCACTGCCCTGGCTTCGTTTGTTGGTGTTTTTCCCTTGGATGCATCAGATGAATTGTCTTTTGCCTCATCGAAAGTTTTAGCCATTGCTATAATCTTTTGCCAAATTGACGAGTCATTAGAGGCTAAGATGTCCCTGGTCTCGTATAGGAAGATAGACACAGATAAAATGAGAGCAGAAAATGAAGATATGGCGGCAAAAACAAAAAGACCCTTAAAACTATCGAGCGTGAGGCTATCGGAGGTGATCCTGACACCGTCTTTCTCCGCACAAGTAGCTCCTTCTCCCAACCATGATCGCTCGATTGCAGTCATTCTATCTTCCTGTGTTGCATTTAAGATTGCTCTTGAAACGTCAGGTACTAGAGGAGATCCCTTTGGGAATGCCTGCAGGTAAAGATCCATGTATAACTTGTTTAAGAGAGCACTTTTAAACAGGAATTCGAAAAAGTTCGCTTTTTTTATACTGCTTTCACTTAAAACTTGAACATATACCATTGTAAATGATATTGAAACTGCTTTTATTCTATTGTTTCAATCCTTTTAAAAACTCCACAGGGTACATTTGATGTAGATGCTTAGGTTAACAAAAAGCATGCGTGCACGCACAGGCACAAAGAGAGACACAGAGAGACTCACAAATCCAAAGCCTGCGGTCTTGTAGTTAAGTCCCACCATAGTGTATTTGGCACAGTATTTGGGTTTGGAAAGGAAGAGCCTTATATAAGGGAGCTCGTCGATAATTGCAGCAACTCTTCTGCTGGAAAGGGCTTCATCATACTCTTCCAATGTGCTATAGTTGGTAATTTTGGAGGGATCAAATCCATGATTCTTCAGTAGCCCTTCAACAAAAGAATCCTTCTGGTAGCCAACATTGTCCTTATTCCGTACGAGGTCTGTTATATCTGTGACACTAGGTTTTAGTTTTTGAACTGTCAACATTGATGTTAAGCTCGCTGTATAACTCGATGTCAGAACGAGCACCACGAACACCCACACGGTTACAACAAATCTCGATAAGTTGCTGATCAACTTCTCCTCTGCAAAACAAACAACAAAACCCAAGTTATTGCATCTGTCAGAAATGTTTTTGTCAACAAATACCATAATGATGTTTGCAGTGCTATTCGTTTCTGGATTAAGCATGTTAAATGACAGTAAGATGTTTTCATCAAAGTTTGAGATGATGATGGACTTACTATGGGCAAAAACAAGTGTGGAGAAGGAGAACCAGAATATCAGTCCTACTTGCTTATGAGGTGGGCCACGAAATTCGTCATTTACACGATGCTCAACAACCCAAACCACAAATCCAGTGAAGACGAAAAAAAACCCAGTTGTCAACCACAGATCCATGTTTAGGGGTTTCATGAAAATCCATGCATTCTTCCTCTCATCGTTTTCAATTCGAACGACCATTGCCACACCAGACTCGGTGTACGGGAATGTAAAATCAACAAATCTTGATCTGTTTGATACAATGGTTATATCACCCACAACAACATCGTATTTCTGGAGATGGACACAAAACTTTGGCTACTTAGAAAAGAAGAAAAATAAAATAAAAACATCTCATATTCATGTTGCAAATTTTATTACCCCAAGAAAGATCTGATAGATAAGCTCATCGTAACTTCCACTGCTCTTGCCATCAGGAGTTTTGAAGGCATGAAACTCATAGGGGACAGCATATGGCAACGAGTGCTCCATGACTTTTTTGAACACATCAATGCAGAAACCCTTGACCGTCACAGCATTAGTTTGAGTATCCGTTTCCACTGAGACAAATTCAGTGAAGCCACCTTTGACAGGAATCCCAACCTTCAACTTCGCTTCACCTGTAGGCACCTCCCAACCTTTAGGCACAACATTTGATTCACCAGGCCATACGATAGCTCGAAGGTCTTCTTTGTTGGTCATGTAATTCTTACTACTTGGCGGATTCAGATTTTTTGATATGCCATATTCTTGAGTCCAGAATCCAATTTCCCTGTTCCCTTTTCCAATTAGATTGACTATTTCAAAGACTAATGGTTGTAACTGTCCATTAACTAGAAGGAAGTTACCACTCAAGCCCTTGAATTCAATATTGTGGATTGATTGAAGGAGCCTTGGTCCCATTTCTGAGGTTCCAATTGCTGCTAAATCTGTCAAGTTCTTTGTAGAGACTGGTTTCTTGAATCTTGATACACTAATATCGGATCTCTGCACTGCCATTGCTAAAGCTGTGACACTATCGTATGCCCACAGGCCAAACACATTCAGTTCAAATCTATCCATGTCTGGATAATCTTTACGAAATCTCTTTCTCCATCTTTCATTGAAGTTTACGAGCTGACTGGATTTCGGAATATAAGGTTTCACACCGATTACCCCTTGCATTGAATTTATAACTGTAGGATCCATACAATCGACCAGCTCCGTAAGCCCATCCGTAATAATCCAGGCATATCCCTCGTTCATCATTTCAACTTGTTTCACTTTTGTGAAAAAGCGAGAAGCAAGAGATGGTAACATATGCACCACAAAGACCCTAGTTTGCATTGTCTTGAGCTTGTAGAGTTCTTGAAGGATATGATCATCTGTGTTGGTGCAAAATCTGGAATCTTCGGAATGTGAACAATATGATGAACTTGCTTCGAGGCGCGTTACGACGTCGCTTTCCGAAAAACAGTATTCGCCCCCACCAATTGGTGTGCACCGGGTTGCAGCGAATATGTTTCGAAGATACAACGAAGCCCGATCGAAAGATCTTCTGTCTGCGTACGCACAAACGAAGAACAGACAGAATACCGAATCAAAAATAAAATAAAAGAACCAAGGGACTGTTAAATCCGTTTCTGCAGAATAACGAATTAACAGCACAAGAAAAACGAATTTTGGAGTGAGAGAGTTTTCTGGTTAATTCAGTCTAAATGGCTGTGATCTGGGCTCTATTTATAGACCCAGATGCACCCACTCGCGCAGGGTTGTACCTGTTCGCGAACGGACACGCCCACACCCAATCGGTTCACCCGAACGGGTACGAACCATGGGTCGCGTCCAATCCAACAGGCGCACCCCGTGTGACTCAACCGCCACACGTACGCAACGCGTGTGCCACGTCAGCGCAACCTTACTGCCAAATCGCAATAAGAAAGGGCGCCTACTAGGCGCCTCGCGCCGACGTGCTAAGTGCAAAGTGCGCCATCAAAGCGCCACACAGCCCACTGCCACGCGCACGCGCACGCGCACGAGCACGAGCACGAGCACACGCACGCATGTGCGAAGCACACCGGCTTTGCCGGTTTAAGGTGCGGAGCACCTTAATTACGGTGCGAAGCACCTATGAGCCAAGCCACTTTAGAGCTAAGCTATTAAAGTAAACTTGATAGGTGTGCTCCCTTATATAGACCATTAGACTTTCTCCCACCTAAGCAATGTGGGACAAACCTCTACACTCTAAAATAGGTTTTCTCCCACCTAAGCAATGTGGGACAAACCTCTACACTCTAAAATAGGTTTTCTCAAGCACAAGGAAATTTTGATAAAACACCCAATTAAAAAACCCATTTTATTTTGATAATTTCAACAATCCCCCACCATTTTCAAAATAAAGAAGAAGCCTTGGTTCCTTTAAAAGATTTGTGCATCAATGAAGGTGTCTTACGAATTTAACCATTCATCTAGTGAAGACGCATCAAAGTTAGTCGGAAAGCATAGTAGACTTGGCTTTTAACTAGCGATCCTATAATGACCAACCGGACATGTCTCACGCACGCATCTTACCTGACTTAGGTATTCAAATTTGCTGACACGTGGATTGGCCGTGTGTCTGTATCTTAATTTCATGAGCGCTCTATAGTTCTTGCCCGTGAACCAATAGAAGGCGGCACCACCTTCACACTCGTATAGGTAGGTTAACAATGCCCCTGTAACTACAGCATTCGAGACCTAACAACACCGTTAGAAACCTATTAAGAGCTAAGTAGCCCAACCTCCTCATTTTCATTACAGGTACCAAACACTTTACCTTAGGATGGATTAAACCGAAAAGTGTTTGTCATCACGACTTATGGTGTACTTTGCTCATTGAACCCAAGACTTGTAGGAAAACAAGTGTTGAGTTGAGTTTCCACCAAGAGTGATTATATCTCAGTGGGCTGAAGTCCCATCCCCTTTGATGTTCTCCACACCAACTCCCTTGCAAGACCTTTTGTTAAAGGATCTGCCAAATTTTGATTTGACTTTACATAATCAATGGTTATCACCCCATCAGTTATCAAATTTCTGACATAACTATGTCGAAGTCCTATGTGCCTGGACTTTCCATTATATATCTGGCTATAAGCCCGTGATAGCATTGATTGACTATCACAATGCAAAGATATCGGTGGCATAGGTTTTGGCCACAGGGGTAGTTCCCACAACATACTTCTTAGCCACTCTGCCTCTTTGCTTCCTGATGCTAATGCTACAAACTCAGCAGCCATAGTTGAATCTGTAATGATACTTTGTTTCTTTGATCCCCAAGAAACTGCTCCTCCTCCAAGAGTGAATACCCAACCACTTGTAGACAAGTGATCTTCATTCTCAGCTATCCAACTAGCATCAGTGTATCCTTCTAGAACCGAAGGATACCCACTATAGACTATCCCGTAGTCTATAGTTTTCTTTAGATACCGCAAAACCCGATTAACTGCATTCCAATGAATGTCACTTGGGTTGTGAGTATACCTACTTAGTTTACCCACAGCATACGCAATATCTGGTCTTGTACACGTCATAGCATACATCAAGCTTCCAATCACTCTAGAATATTCTAATTGTGATATAGCTCTTCCGGTATTAGGATACAACTTAATATGCGGGTCAAAAGGTGTAGATATTGGGGGACTATCGAAGTGATTAAACTTCTTTAGTATTTTCTCAATATAATGAGACTGGTTTAGGACTAAACTGTCTCCTTGCCTCATAATTCTAATGCCTAAAATTATATCGGCTACACCCATATCTTTCATACTAAAACTAGAAGAAAGAATCTCTTTTGTATTTTGTATGCTCTCTAGATCAGTTCCAAAGATAAGCATATCATCTACGTACAAACATATGATTACACCTTTATTACCAATAAATTTACTGTATACACACTTATCTGACTGGTGTATCCTAAACCCGTTTGATAGAATTACTTTATCAAACTTTTCATGCCACTGTTTTGGTGCTTGTTTAAGTCCGTAAAGAGACTTAACAAGTTTGCATACTTTGTGTTCTTGACCTTGTACAATAAATCCTTCCGGCTGCTTCATATAAATCTCTTCATCCAATTCACCATTTAAAAATGCAGTTTTCACATCCATTTGGTGAATCTGAAGTTTATAAATTGAAGCTAAGGCAATCAGAACTCTAATTGTAGAGATCCTTGCCACCGGTGCATATGTATCGAAGTAATCGATACCATCCTTTTGGGTAAAACCCTTGGCAACCAACCGTGCCTTAAACTTGTCTATTGTACCATCAACTTTCATTTTCTTTTTGAAAATCCACTTGCAGCCAATGGCTTTGGAACCCGGAGGTAAATCAGCAAGAACCCAGGTATTATTACCCATAATAGAATCCATTTCATCTTGGATTGCTTCTCGCCAGAAAGCATAGTCTTGTGATTTCATAGCCTCCCCGTAGGTCAAGGGATCTGACTCTACATGAAGTGTAATCATGGTATGATTACATGTAATTTCTCTAGTTCCTTCAACTAGATAAACTACAAAATCAGGTCCAAAGGACTTGGCAACTCGAGCCCTTTTACTCCTTCGAAGTTCGACCTGTTCCGAAGGTTCAGTCTCTGTATTAGACTCCAAAGGAAGTGGTTCATCCTTTTGATTTATTATCTTAGGAATAGGACCAAACTTATTTTCATAAAACACTGCATCACGTGATTCAATAATGGTGTTCACCCCAATTGAATCAAATGGCTCAGACACTAGAAACCTATATGCTTTACTATGTAAAGCATAACCAATGAATATGCATTCAATTCCTTTTTCACCCAATTTCTTTCTTTTAGGCTCTGGCAATCTAACGATTGCTCTACAACCCCAAGTTTTAAAGTAACTGAGGTTAGGTTTCTTCTTTTTCCATAACTCATATGGAGTTATTCTTGACTTTTTGAGAGGTACCCTATTCAGAATATACGCAGCGGTAAGTATGGCTTCGCCCCACAAACCAGTACCTAATTCTGAATTACTAAGCATAGCATTTACCATCTCAGTCAAAGTCCGATTTCTCCTTTCGGCCACTCCATTTTGTTGTGGAGTATATGGTGCAGTCTTTTCATGTATTATCCCCATTGATTCACAATAAGCAGGAAAGTGATATTCACCACCTCTATCCGACCTTAAACGTTTTATTTTTGTTCCACATTGATTTTCAACTTCGGTTTTGAAAGCAATAAAACTTTCAAGAACTTCATCTTTTGAATGCAATAGATAAATATAGCAATACTTTGAATAATCATCTATGAACGTTGCAAAATATTTCTTGCCTCCTCTAGTAGGAGTGCTATGCATGTCACATACATCACTATGAACTAGTTCTAATAAAGATGTGGTTCTTTGAATTTTAGGAAATGGAACTCTAGTAATTTTAGTAAGCGCACAAACTTTACATTTGTCAACCATATCAATATTATATTTAGGAATTAAATTTAATTTAACCATAAAATCCATTTTCCTAGTATTCACATGCCCTAAACGAGTGTGCCATAAAGAAAGAGAGTCAATCATGTAAGCAGAAATAGCACTTGTATTATTTATGTTAAGTTTGAACATGCCCTCTACAAAATAACCTTTCCCAACAAAAATACCACTTTTGGACAGAACAAATTTATCTGCCTCAAACACTAACTTGAAACCATGCTTGTTAAGCAGGCCTCCAGATACAAGATTTTTCCTAACTTCTGGTACATGGTAAACATTTGTCAGAGTTAGCATCTTCCCAGAAGTGAACTCCAAGTCCACTTTTCCTTTGCCTTTGATAACAGCAGTAGATGAATTTCCCATATAGAGAACAGTACCATCATCAACCACTTCATAGTCCGTGAAGAACCTCTTATCATTGCACACATGCTTTGTAGCACCTGAGTCGATCCACCAGTTTCCAACATCCTCGAGAATGTTAATCTCGGATAAAACAGCCAAAAAATTGCCTTTTGACCCCGATGCTTCTGAATTTTTCTTCATGTTGGATCTGCAATCTTTTTTGAAGTGTCCTGACTTACCGCAACGCCAACATTCCACTTTTGCCTTTTTTCCTTTCGGTTCATTGCCCTTGTCGTTGCTTCGCCAAAATTTCTTTTTTCCTTTACCCTTGTTGGAACCTTTCCCTTCTTCCACCATATGAATCTTGGAGTTATTAGCCCCAAGTTCTTCCTTCTCTTGACGCTTTGACTCTTCCTCCACACGAAGGTGGATAGCCAATTGTTCCAGCGTAAGATCCTCAGTTTTGTGTTTAAGACTTTTCTTAAAATCTTTCCAAGAGGGAGGGAGTTTATCAATCACAGACGAAACTATGATCGATTCATCCATATTCATACTTTTAATCTTAAACTGATTCAAGATATGTTGAAATTCATGCAATTGATCAATCACAGACTTGTTATCTATCATTTTGAAATTCATAAATTGACTAACCAAAAACTTTTTACTTGTCGCGTCTTCTGTCAGATAACGACCCTCCAATGAATCCCACATTTCTTTCGCAGTCTCCGTATTGGTATACACGTCGAACAGTGGGTCCGATAGTGCATTCAGAATATGCCCTTTGCAAATGTAGTCATCATTCTCAAACTTCATCCTCACCCGAGTCTCCTCCAATGTTTCATCTTCTTTCTCCTCCGGATAGGGAGTGGTGAGAACATAAACGACATTCAAAGTCGTAAGCATAAAATGCATCTTCTTTTGCCAACGCCTAAAGTTACCGCCATCAAACTTGTCCAACTTCACGAAATCTTGTGTCAACTGTCGCAGAGACTTTGACGCCATTGCAGTAATACTGTTTTTCGATTGTTGGTGCAAAATCTGGAATCTTCGGAATGTGAACAATATGATGAACTTGCTTCGAGGCGCGTTACGACGTCGCTTTCCGAAAAACAGTATTCGCCCCCACCAATTGGTGTGCACCGGGTTGCAGCGAATATGTTTCGAAGATACAACGAAGCCCGATCGAAAGATCTTCTGTCTGCGTACGCACAAACGAAGAACAGACAGAATACCGAATCAAAAATAAAATAAAAGAACCAAGGGACTGTTAAATCCGTTTCTGCAGAATAACGAATTAACAGCACAAGAAAAACGAATTTTGGAGTGAGAGAGTTTTCTGGTTAATTCAGTCTAAATGGCTGTGATCTGGGCTCTATTTATAGACCCAGATGCACCCACTCGCGCAGGGTTGTACCTGTTCGCGAACGGACACGCCCACTCCCAATCGGTTCACCCGAACGGGTACGAACCATGGGTCGCGTCCAAACCTCTACACTCTAAAATAGGTTTTCTCCCACCTAAGCAATGTGGGACAAACCTCTACACTCTAAAATAGGTTTTCTCAAGCACAAGGAAATTTTGATAAAACACCCAATTAAAAAACCCATTTTATTTTGATAATTTCAACAATCTGCAGCTGAAGGAGACAACACACTTCGATAACTGACTTGAGTATTGATCCCAAGGAAAGAATCAGTTAAGTAAGGAACTATGCCCCTCCCATAGTCAGTATCCTCATAAATTAAGGTCACCTCCCTCCAAACAAAGGCCTTAACTATAGCCGTGAGTGATTTAACCTGAGAAGAGCCATTGTGTGCCCCTCGAATGAAGTATGGGTTTTCTGTGGACGAGAGAGAAGGACTCATGGCTTGAGAAATGATAGGAACTTGTGCTTTGTTCCCAATGTCAATCACAAATTCTGCTTGTGAGGAAGTTTGCGGACCCAGTATCGCTTGTACTTGGACATTTTTGAACAAGTCTATGGCTGCAAACAGAATTATCAAATTTGTACAAGTAAAACCCAAGATGAGATTCATGTTCACAAGCATGTATGTTGTCATTACGAGTGAAATGAAGAAAAGAGTGAAAGGGGATCCAATACTAAACAAAAGACATAATCTGGGTGTGGTAGGCCAGACTTCAATGGACTTGGGCTATGGCATTAAGGGTTTTTGGCCCAATCTGCTCTAGCAATGTGCCGGACCCATTCGGGGCTGGGTCTTGCTTTACTTGGACCAGTCGTCACCTACATAAGTGTGGGCCGGACCGAGGGCTCGACATACATGCACGGCATACCACAAACTAGTTTTCGGGTGCACGAGCAGTGGGTTGAGCCGAATATACGATGGTCAACACATATGGGGAATAATGGTTCAGAGAGCCTTTTATTAAAGACAGATGCTCGAAATATCCACCGTAAGGTCTGAACGTGGTGCACATGGTTGCCGCACCAGATTGGGCGGCTCATAACGCGGCATTATCGAGCTTCGTGGTACTTGCGTCCTAGCAGTCCCCTATATAAGACAAAAGGGCCCTCAACACCAAGTACACACAATCAAACACTCAAGCTTTTCAGTTAGTCCATTCCATTCTTCTGGAACTAATTTATGCATTGGAGTGCCTTTCGGCCAATCGGCACAAATGGGTTCTTTCTTTTGCAGCTCAGGCAACGGGATTCACATGGATAATCTAGAGGAAAGACTTATTGGGTTCAAGGCTCCCCATTAGGACATCAAAGATAAATGATCACACCTAATGGAGCACAAAACAATATAGCCATCCACAGTGTTCAGAACTTTCAAGCCAGTGTAAAGTTGACATATCTAAGTTGTAGCTAGAAAGTAACTACTAAAGCAAGAATTTTCACAATGTAATTGCAAAAAGAAAATTCACGAGTATCGGGACAAAGTGCGCAGACTTATGTGGACAGAACAAAGCTTAGCTTAACTTACCAGCAGATGCTGCCTCCACAACATCACCCTTGGAATCCCTTTTGTGTAGTACAATCTTTGTGGTATGATTTTGATTCATTGCATAGAATTCCTCAACCGCCATAGATATACAACTCTGAATAACCTTCCCAACGATACTGTCCTCGTCAAGAATCACCCCAACATCAACTTCTAAGCAACCACCATTTTCACCACATATAATTGGTGCTGTATAAAAGCTCATGAATATCAACACTACTAGTAACACTAGCAGCTGGGAACAGTATCTTTGACGTTGCTGCATCCCGAGAGAGAGAGAGAGCTTACAAGATTAAATTTAGCTTTTTGCTGGTGTCAAAACATTTTGGGAGAGAGGAATAATTGGTAGTCTGAGCTCCTTTTATTCAATACCATATATACATAGAACATGCATATGCTGATAACTAAGAAAACATTGATTTCAAATTTTGTGGACTTAGGCAGGCTGCACTTGGTGCATATTTATTCAACAATCTGCGTAGTTATTAATGAGTCCTGACCTTCGGAATAATCAGCCGTTATGAAACCGTGTAGTATGGTAGCATCAGTAGTACTGCTGGATTCAAAGAATTTTCGTCTTAAGAATGGAGTTGGGTCAGGTTTTGACCAAGTCAATGTGATATGTCTGTATCTACATTTATTGTATAACGAGAATTCAATGAACTATCTTGACTGCTAAGGATCCCAACGGGTTTAGAGGGATTATACGACATCTTGTCAAGTCTTTGGTCTGCTAGTTTTCGTGTGTACTACGATGTGTGCTAAAGATCCCTACCATGTGTATTAAGTTTGAATGACTACTTAACAGACATGAAGAGTGAGTGAGAGGAGGGAGAAGGGGGGGGAGAGAGAGAGAGAGTCGGGGGCCAGTAAATGTAATCATTATGTACATCTTAATATATCCTACACTTTACTCACATCATTGAAATACCAATTTAATTCCTAAAGTAACACATTCATAATACACACAAATAAGTCCCACTTTCAAAATTTTCTGCAAGTTCGCATATATTTTGAGAGCCCGTGTAGATTATTTTTGGGGTTGGCTGTCAAGTTTTGAGTTCGAACTCTCTCAAATGTTATAAGTCTTTTGAGTCTTGCAAGATTTTATCATATGACTTTATCGGACTCCCATTAGTGAATGGTAAGATTGCTCTCTCAAAACCAATCGAGATGTGTAGTTGTAGACATGAACATATGAAATATAGATATCAAAATATCTTCATACATGTGGGTTATATAGGCTTAGGTGTCCTCTTGAATTAGCTTTCTGCCACCCAAGAGAGTGGACAGTCCTGATGGATACCTATGATTTTGGATTAAGTGGAGGATATTAGTAGAGTCGTATAACTACATGGATTTTGTGTGGCTGTGATTGACAGTAATCAAACCAATGTAGTTAATTTGGCTATGGAGACTTTTCTAGTGTGTAACAGCCCAGTCCAGTCAATCCTTTCGTTTGCTTTTGCTTCACAAAGATTGCGTATGTTCAATACTTTTTCAGACCCTATAACAACAGGAGTCTCGTGCAATGGGTAGTCTTTTTAGTTTTGGTGTATTTTTTGTTATTAAATTACGTGTAAATCTTTTTATCTCTTCAGATTTTTACATGATCTATTGACTGAGGGGCTTTTGTTGATGTTGCACTAATGTTTCAATCCATTTAGGGTCCCTCAAACAGCATTGAACAAGATATCAAAATAAGAAAAAACACCCACGGTTTCCCTCCTTTGAGAGTTATTTGGACATCTTTTTTTTTTAAAAAAAAATCGGCAAAGAAGAAGTTGTATTGAGAATAAGAATATACACGGTATCCTGTGGTGGCAAGAGTCCAACCAAGGGAGAGATTACACACGAAATGAACGAAAATGTCCTTAACCATTAGAGTACAAGGGACCAAACCAAAACACCAGTTGAAAGAATAAGCTCAAAAGAAAATGGTTAGATAAATGACACAGCAGAGTTGGAACAGGGGAGTCCCCGAACTGCAGAGGTCACAGACCTCCCCTCCTGCAACTGCAGCACAAATAGAACACCATAGGGGCCACCCCTTGACCTGTTGCAGCTTGGATATCCCCTTTGCATCAGAAAAACCCGCAAGAGTACACCTTGAGTTTACAAATGGATAGAACCCCTTGATGTTTTATAACCTGATATTGCAGCAGAACTTGAACCATCAGAAAAAGTAACCGCCTTGACCTGTTGCATCTTGGCTATCACCTATACATTAGAAGAACCCACAAGTATACTCCTTAAGTCTTCAATTCGAAGAGCCACCTTGATATTATATAGCCTGCAGACTCCTCCACTTCTTGTTGTAGATTATCTGAGATTGTCCCAGCCCACCCAGCCCCCTGCTTAACTCCCCCTTTCATCAGTAGACACCCCAGCCTACCCGATGTCCAGAAAAATCTAACCCACACAAAACCATCAACCCTCTCTTACCACCATAAACATGACAGGAACCCCAACTCACCAACTCAGCCTTCCTTAGTAACCACCTAGGAAGCACGGATACCGATACGGAATACGGATACGATACGATATGGATACGGCGATACGGCAAATCCTAAAAAGATAGGATACGAATACGTCGGGGATACGGCTATAAATTATTAGTTTTTTATAAATAATTATCGGTTATGTACTATGCATAAAAAGAAGCCAAAAGAACTAGAAGAGTAGTTGAATTGCTAATAACATTATACCAATCATTTAGCACAAGTTAATTTTCAAAATCATTCAAAATAGAAAGAAAGTAACTAAAGTTTAAATCAAGAAATGATAATTCCTATTAATTTTTATCCATATCAACTTCAACATTCAATTACATTCTCTCAGCCTTCATCAGAGAATATTATAGCTTCTATATCCAGCTTATCAAGGAAAAGACTAGCAACTTCAAGTATACCGGCACCCTTAAGTGAATCAAATGCATCTCCCGCCGTATTCCTAAGTATCCGGCCGTATCCTAGAAGTATCCACCAAGTATCCGAAAAGTATCCAAAATTAAAATGATTTAATTTTAATGTTGGATACTTATTTGGTGTATCCGATACGTATCGGGGTGTATCGGGTGAGTATCGGTATCGGAGAAATATCCGATACGGATACGTGACTAGTTTCGGAGTATCCGTGCTTCATAGGTAACCACCCTAGTCCACTCCATGTCAAGGATACGCTTTAGACCGACCTTCTAGCCATACCCCTAGACAAACCCAGAAACCACACCCAACCCACCCAATACCATCGAACATAGCTAACCACCAGATGATCCCCTTGCCCTGACATCTGCATCTGATCTCCTCGGCCTTACAATGTTATAATATAACATGCTATTGCAGATCTCTCCACTTTCAATTTTCTGATAGCTTGGAAGATATTTTTGACATTCTGGGTTGTATAATCCACAACGTTGAATCCTGCTTTGATCCAAATAGCAAGTATGAACTTGGCACTGTCTGCTACCACCGGAGATGAGAAGGGCTTGCCTTTGAATACCCTGTCATTCCTACCTAACCAAATAGACCATAGACCTGCATAAACACACCCCTCCCAACATTCTTGTTCCAAATCCTTGTAGTTGTTATCCAACCAGAGAGCCAGCAGAGAGGAGATTGAGGGAGGGCAAATCCACTCCACTCCCCACCAGTTTCGGATATCCACCCACACTAGCCATGCACATTAACATTGTAGGAGCAGGTGCACATGGGTTTTAGGATACTCCTTGCACAGTGGACACAAGCCTTGGTTGTTAGGTCCCATTAGTTGAATGTTCCTCCTCAAAAGCACAAAGGTTAATTGCCCTCGTGGATTCACAAGCAGTCCTTGAATTCATAGTAGCTTTTGGGTTTTTCTTTTTCTTCCTTCTAAATTTCCATGATCTCCTCCATTAGTTTTTTTCCGTCTTCATTTAATACGCGATTCTACTACCATGCTGTCGCTTGGTGTTTGTAATTTCATAAGATTTAGGAAGTCTATTCAAATTCCGGTTGTTGGAGCATTTGATTTTATGTAATGTTGATGGCATCTATTGGTATTGAATCCAAATTTGTTAATATACTTTGACTACTCCCATTGTGTGAGCATATGAGTTTGTGCAGTGTTGAATACATCCATTTGATCATTTGCTCCCGAAGCCAAAGCTTGTTATGTTGATCCTTTGCTCCGGATGCCACTAGACATGAAAATTCGTTGCCTATGGAAAAGTCTTGTATTTTGTTGTATAGATGTCTTTCTCTTCCTTTTACCTATTTCAAGCTTAAGATGTTACACCCCAAGTTTTGCTTAATATCTAACTTAGAATTTAAAATTTAAAATTATCTAGTCCGGACATTAGATAATTATTTTGTGTATATTAGGAGTGCTAGAGATATGATTGTCATTTTATGGTACAAAACTATATTGTATTGGCTAATTATATATATAAATCTTTATAGTTTAGAATGCCAATTGAGTATTTTTATTTATATTATTTTCATTATTGGCATGATTATAATTTTGGGAGTACAAGTTTTATTTTGGTAAAATAATTGTATTGAGTTCATTATATATTTTTGGGGTTATAATTTAATATAGGATTATTAGGGTTTCTGCTTTTAAGGTCCAGTAAAATTGATACATGGATAATGAGCTTTTGGTTATTGGAATTTAGTATATAATACTAGTATTTCTGCCATTACGGCTTGACAGAGTTTTGGAACACAACTTGCGGTTGAGAGTCTTTGAAAAGCCTATTAGTTGGTATGACCATCATCTTCTTCTTTTCCTTTTCGTTTTCTTCTGTTCTTTGTTTTATTTTATCTTTTTATTCGTTTCTCTTGTTTACATTACACCTGGTAGTGCATGAAAAAGAGATGAAAATTGGGTTTACTTGGTATATGTCGCACTGACAAGACTGCGCTACACCTCGTCTCACCACCCCAGAGCATATAGATCCACCCGATTGATTAACACTCAAACCGAACTCGCCCACCGGAATATGGATCCCCTTTTCCTTTGACCAACGGGTCCTCAAACCAACCTGTCTTCCCTTTCTATTCCTCGGTAAGCAGTTTCTTTTCATTCATTCATTCATTGATTCAAGGTAGCTTTAGCTTGCTTCCAAGTCCAAGGACTAGCGGTAGAACTACTTTCCGCTGTAATAGAATCCATCCGTTCAACCAGCTCTACTCGCTTTGTTTTCAATCGACGCATTCATATTTGATTATGTAATGAGACTGGCCAACTCAGAATGAAATATGGGCGCGATCTCCATGCTTCCACAACCGGAGTTTCATCCTTCTTTTCTCTGGAAAAATGGGAGTCGGACTAGTGCTTTTTTATTGGAATTTACGTACATCAGTTAACTATGGATGGGTTTGTATGAATTTGGATGATTGGGTGGCTAAGGCTTTTGATTTGGTGTTAAACAGCTGCGGGGCGATGATGCGGTGTCAAGCATTAGGTTGGGTTTTGACAATCAGGGCATAAGATAGTGTTCATACGTACATATATTATAGTCTGATGTTTTGCTTGGTGGAGTTCTTTGTGAACTTGAAAGGAATAAGAATGATTTGGTGGTTTGTGGATTTGGTGGCTGTGAGCATGAGTTGGTTATGTGACCTAGGGATATGGATATGAATTTGGTTGTACAGGAGGCGCTAGAAACTTAGGACCAATTGATATAAGTTTAAGTGTCAATAGTATCTAACTTTTATACATAGTATTTTATTTGATTTTATGGGTAAATTATTGTGCAACAGGTTAGCCTCATTTTGCATTGTTCGATCGTATCACCCTCCGATTCAGGTGAGTGGTTTTGCATGTTACGTACTTTTGAAATTTATTCATACCCTTAAAAATATTCTTTGAAAAGTTATATTTATTTCTTATGAATTGGAAAGCATATTTGGTGTTTGGTTGTTCAAAAGGCATATGATTAATGTTCGATGAATCGTTTAATTCTCTCAATAGTCTCTTTGGTGAAAACTTTGTGGATGTTATTTGGGAACATATTTTGAAAATCCAAGAAATTAATCCTCTGTGTGCGGGTGACTCTGGCCATTTAGGGGAGATTCTTGGGTTAGGCCGGTTGACCTTAATGCTCAATGGTTGAAAGAAAAGTTTCCGGTGTGTCGTGGTGACCTTAACCCGATCCTCTTAGAAAAAAGCTCCACGGGCTGCCTACTCGTTGTAACTCTAAGTATGATATTGGATCCAATTTTTAAACTATTTATTTCACTGGCATTTGGTACTATTTGGTATTTGTGGTTCCCCTTGTTGTTTGACTGGATATCGAGTTGTGATCACCATTGAGATTCATTATTGATTAAATAAAATATTATTTATTTTATTTAGTTGTGGTACACTCTTATGCCTTATTTTATGCAAATAACTTAAATTATTTTAATCTCTCTTTTAAAAACTTGTAGTAATATACATGTTTTGCCATTCACTGAGTTTTCAGCTCACAAATTTATTCCACATCATTTTTCAAGTGAGACAGGACATTAGGCAAGGACTCTGGCAGTATTGTGAGATTTATTTTATTGACCTCCATAGGACATTGCATCTAGTGTTAGAATTTTATTATTTTGAGGCTGCGTGTTTCACAAGTTGAGGCCTTGCGGTTCACGGCCGGTCACGTCCTCTATTTTGGAGTGTGACATAAGATGGATTAGTTTGTCAGATCGGTGAAAAGAATTGGTAGGAACAATGCAACATGAATGAATGTAAATCCAAAGGGATGTTGCATCATAATCATGATATTAGATGTGTGAATATATACAACAGAGCAAGGCATGAAAACTTCCCACTTATTAGATACCTACATTCTATACCTTTTGCTTGAGTTGTAACATAAATAGTTAGGACGGTCACCTTTCTAACAAATCATATGATCATCTTTCTTCGTTGCTTTCTACAATTTCTATGGTTTCGTGAATTTGGGTGCTGGTTTCTGCTGTAGAAAACCCTTCATCGAGCGAGAAACTCCATTCTGCAAGCTGGGAATCGCTCGTTGCTGGATTTTGTGGGCAATGACCTGCTGCTGCTTCTGCTGCGGCTACTGCAGGCACTGCCATGGCTTCGTTTGTTTGTGTTTTTCCCTTGGATGCATCAGAGGAGTTGTCTTTTGCCTCATTGAAAGTTTTAGCGATTGCTATGACCTTTTGCCGGATTGATGAGTCATTAGAGACTAAGATGTCCCTGTTGTCGTACAAGAAGATAGACAAGAAAAAGATGAGAGCAGAAAGCGAAGACATGGCGGCAACTACAAAAAGACCCTTAAAACTATCAAGCGTGAGGCTGCCGGATGTGACCCTGGCACCATCTTGCTCCACACAAGTAGCTCCTTCTCCCAACCACTTTAGTTCGAATTTAGTCATCATATCTCCCTCCGTTACATTTAAGACTGCTCTCGAAACGTCAGGTACTAGGGGAGATCCCTTTGCGAATGCCTGCAAGTAAAGATCCCCATACACAACCTGTTTAAGATGACATAGAGTTGGCAACCTGGCAATAGGAAAAAAATGCATGGATATCGCTGTTCGAATAGCACTTTTAAACAGAAATCCGAAAAAGGTGGACTTTTTTTATGTTGTTTTCACTTAAAACTAGAACATATACCATTGTACGTAATGATATTGAAACTGCTTTTATTCAATTTTTTTAATTCTTATGAACACTCTACAGTGTATATTTGATGTTTATGCTACACTTGACAAAAAGCACACGGTGCGCGCGCCCACACACACACACACACACTCACAAATCCAAAGCCTGCAGTCCTGTAGATAGGTCCCATCTTAGTGTACTTGGCACAGTATTTTGGTTTGGAAAGGAAGAGCGTTATATAAGGGAGCTCGTCGATAATTGCCGCAACTCTTCCACTAGAAAGGGCTTCATCATACTCGTCGAATGTGCTATACATCTTAAGGTTGGAGGGATCAAATCCATGATTCCTCAGTATCCCTTCAACAAAAGAACCCCTCTGGTAGCCAACATTTTCCTTATTCTGTAGGAGGTCTTTTATATCTGTGACACTAGGTTTTAGTTTTTGCACTGTCAACATTGATGTTAAGCTGGCTGTATAACTCGATGTCAGTACAAGCACCACAAACACCCACACGATTACAACAAATCTCGATAAGTTGCTGATCAACTTCTCCTCTGCAAAACAAACAACAAAAATCAAGTTTCTGTCTCTGTCAAAATTTTTTTTGTTTTGTGAAGCCAACAAACTTTCTAGCATAGCTTTTGTCTGCCTGAGTCTTAAAAGGATGCTCAACATGTTTCGTAGAATAGAAATTTGTACTTTTTGTTTACAAGAACTATGTCCTCCATATTATATTATGTCGAATTAGAAAATGGACCTAGGATAAATCCTATTGTCTAACTAAAGTTTCAATTTGATTGTATTAGAATAGCAACAAACAATCATGTTAAATGACAATAAGCATGTTGTTTCATCAAATTTTGAGATGGTGATGGACTTACTATGTGCAAAAACAAGTGTGGAGAAGGAGAACCAGAATATCATTCCGACTTGCTCGCCAAGTTGGCCTTGAAATTCTTTGTTTACACGATGCTCAACAACCCAAACCACAAATCCGGTAAAGACGAAGAAAAAACCAGTTGTTAACCATAGATCCATGTTTAGGGGTTTCATGAAAATCCAGGCATTCTTCCTTGCATCATCCTCAATTCGAACGACCATTGCCACACCGGACTCTGTGTATGGCAATGTAAAATCAACAAATCTTGATCTGTTTGATACAATGGTTACATCACCGACAACAGCATCGAATTTCTGGAGATGGACACAAAACTTTAGCTAGTTAGCAAAAAGAGATAAAGAAAATTAAAACATCTCATATTCAAGTTGCAAATTTTATTACCCCAAGAAAGATCTGATAGACAAGGTCATCATAACTTCCATGAGGAGTATCAAAGGGATGAAACTCGTAGGGGACAGCATATGGCAATGAGTGCTCCATGACTTCTTTGAACACATCAATGCAGAAACCAGTGGCCGCCACAACATTAGTTTGAGGATTAGTTTCCACTGAGACAAATTCATGGAAGCCACTTTTGACAGGAACCCCGACCCTCAACTTTGCTTCGCCTGTAGGTATCTCCCAACCTTTAGGCACGACATTTGATTCACCAGGCCATATAATAGGTCCAAGGTCTTCTTCATTGGTCGTATAATTCTTACTACTTGGAAAACTCAAATTTTTTGATATGCCATATTCTCGAGTCCAGAATCCAATTACCCTATCCCCTTTTCCAATTACATTGACTATTTGAAAGACTGATGGTTGTAGCTGTCCATTAACTAAATGGAAGTTACCACTAATGCCCTTAAATTCAATGTTGTGAATTGATTGAAGGAGCCTTGGTCCCATTTCTGAGGTTCCAATTGCTGCTAAATCTGTCAAGTTATCTATAGAGACTGGCTTCTTGAATCTTGATACACCAATACCGGATCTCCGTATTGCCATTGCTAAAGCTGTGACACTATCGTATGCCCACAGGCCAAACACATTCAGTTCAAATCTATCCACGTCTGGATAATCTTGACGAAATCTCTTTCTCCATCTTTTGTTGAAGTTCTTAAGCTGACTGGATTTTGGAACATAAGGTTTCACACCGATTACCCCTTGCATTGAATTTATAACTATAGGATCTAGAGAATCCAACAACTCCGTAAGCCCATCTGTAGTGATCCACGCATATCCCTTGTTCATCATTTCAACTTGTTTCACTTTTGTGAAAAAGCGAGAAGCAAGAGATGGTAACATGTTCACCACAAAGACCCTAGTCTGCATTGTCATGAGCTTGTAGAGTTCTTGAAGGATATGATCATCTGTAGCTGAAGGAGACAACACACTTCGATATTTGACTTGAGTATTGATCCCTAGGAAAGAATCAGTTAAGTAAGGGACTATGCCCCTCCCATACTCAGTGTCCTCGTAAATTAGTGCTACCTCCCTCCAACCGAAGGCCTTAACTATAGCCGTAAGAGATTCAACCTGAGAAGAGCCATTGTCAGCGCCTCGAATAAAGTATGGGTTCTCCGTGGGCGAGAGTGAAGGACTCATGGCTTGAGAAATTATAGGAACTTGGGTTTTGTTCCCAATGTCGATCACAAATTCTGCTTGTGTGGATGTTTGCGGACCTAGTATCGCCTGTACTTGGACATTTTTTAACAAGTCTATGGCTGCAAATAAAAGTTCAAAATGAAAATGAGATCCCCATAGTTGATTGGCCATGCAGCAAACTCCTATAAACCATATCAAGCGGGCGGCAGCGAGTGAAACGAAGAAAAACGTGAAGGGGGATCAAATACTAAACAAAACACAGGATGTAGGACATCAAAACAACATAGCCATCCACAGTATTCAGAACTTTCACACCATTGGAGAGTTGATACAAGTAAGTTGTAGCTAAAAAGTACCTACTAAAACAAGAAGTTTGAAAATGAACTGAAAAAGAAAATTCATGAATATCAATAAGAAGTGTGCAGATTCATGTGGACAGAACAATGCTTAGAACAATGCTTAGCTTAACGTACCAGCAGAAGCTGCCTCCACAACATCACCCTTGGAATCCCTTTTGTGAAGTACAATCTTTGTGGTATGATTTTGATTCATTGCATAGAAATCCTCAACTGCCATGGATATACAAGTCTGACTAACCTTCCCAACGATATTGTCCTCATCAAGAATCACCCCAACATCAACATCTACTAAGGCACTTCCATTTTCACTACATACAGTTGGTGCCATATGAAAGCTCGTGAATATGAAGAGTACTAGTAACACTAGAAGCTGGGAATAGTATCTTTGACGTTTCTGCATGCCGAGAGAGAGATTACAAGATTAAATCTAGCTTTTTCTGGTGTCAAAACTTTTTGGGGAGAAAGGAATGATTGATTGTTTGATCTCCTTTTATTCTATGCCATATATACGAATAATATGCGTAGGCTGATAATCAAGAAAATATTCATTTCACATTCTGTGGACTTAGTCAGGCTGTACCATTGATGAATTTACCATTGACCTTGGGAATGGAGTATAGTAGTACTGCTGTATTCAAATAAATTTCTTCTTAAAGACAGTTCAGTGAACTTTCCTTGATTGCTAAGGAACCTTAACGGTTCCTCTGGAAGTATAGTCAAGTCTTTGGTGTGTTACTTAGCATACATGAAGAGTGAATAAGAGGAGTGAGAGGATAGTTGGAGACCAGTATTATGTAATAGATTTGTATATACGTATGTATATTTTAAGATATCTAACTTATAGCACGCATTTTCCTTATACCATTGAAGCACCTATTTAATTCCTAAACTAATACATTCATAGTACACAAAAATAAGACTCACTTTTAACCCCCAAGGGGTTGGTTCAGTGAAATGAGAGAGGATGACCAAGGGGCATTGTCTTTAAGGTGACGAGGTCGGGTCCTACCAGAACCAATCACTAGGGATCACTGGAAGTTTGTCTGTTTTTTAACTTTAGGGCCCCGGAGACTAATCGATTGGCATTAGGTTGGAAGTAACATCAAAATCGGCCGGATACCTCGGCTATAAAAGAAGTCTCACTTTTGATACTTTTTGTAAGTTAGTATACATCTAGCACATATATGTTGAGAGACATTGAAGATACTCTTACGCGTTGACTTTTAGGTTTGGAACTTTTTAGGTGTTATAACTCGTGTAAGTTTTGCCTTACTAATGAATGGTAAGATTGCTTTATCAAAACTAATCGAGATGTGTAGTAGTAGACCCAAATATATGAAAGATATATATCAACATACATGTGGGTTAGAAAAACAACTCAAGACACTACTCTTAGTAAATGGTATGCATCGGATTATATTTGTTTTCAATATAAGGAGTTCTATGGTCCCACAAAGTTTCTCCAAAAACATTCCCGAATTCAAAATCAAATATTAGGATTCATTTGGATTTAAAAGTCAAAACACTCGAGTAAATCCACACCATTCATTTTGAATTATGGGAAGGTTTCTTGAAAACTTTTATGGGACCAAAAATTTTCCCTTTCAATAAACTACAAAGTCTGAATTCTAAATTCTTTCTGGCTACGTATGCTCGAAAAGAGACAGATAGAATATCATCTGTGTTGTAAAATGGGAACGGAACTCCGATATTGAATGCTCATGTATATTTATATAGACTAGGAAAAATCTGAACTTTCTAAGTGGTTTGGACTGATATGTGATGATTTATTTACAGGCCACTACGCACCCATTCAAAGAGGTACGCACCAGATCAATATTGACCGTTAGAGTGATCTGTACGTTGTAGATTCATCTACTACGAGAATCAGTGTGTTAATGAGACACACCAATTTGATTCGATCTCATTCGTTCAATCACGCAACCTCCCTAACTATTGCATTCCTCCATTGTTAATTAACCCCAAGGGGTTGGCCTAGTGGTTAAGGATTGGGACTTAGAGGTATGCTCCCTCCTAAGTCGCAAGTTCCAAACCTCTTAGGTGCTATCAATCCTTATGGGGCCAATCTATACAGGCAAAGTCCTGGCTTTAAATGAGGCCTCAGCAAGTGGACGATGGGATTGATCCCTCAAAGACTAGTCGACAATAAGTTGGGATAATCTCGAGCAACCGGACCTCAACTACCCAAAAAAAAAAAGTCTTATCTTTTCCAGGTTTTCCCAAAAGTCTATAGCTTGTAGTACTGGTACTTCATTGTCCACCTTAAGAAGAAGAGGAAATAGCTAGGTAAATGTGATTGCCGTTGACGTGTGTATATATAACTATATATAATTTTATGTGTGTGTGTGTGTGAGAGAGAGAGATCCTGACATGTTATTGGAAGTTGACATTGAACAAACAAAAGAAACTGCAAGGAAATATCATCACAACCCCACAGGAACTCTACACCATGTCTCCTCTTTATTAGTTTCTTTATTTTTCTTTTTGAATATCATAAGGTTGGATATATAAGTTCTAACCACCTCCTGAGGTTTGTGGTGACAAAAGGGGTACTTATTGTTTAGTCATATCTATAAGAGATATTTAGTGTTTCATCTTATACACTTTTGAAGGTTAATTTTTTATTCTATTTTTTAAAAAACACCCGAATTACCCTCAAAATCTATTTACTCCAATTTCAGCGTTTTTATCCCTAAAAAAAAGAGATTTATTCAAATATTTTCTTATTAGTCTAAATTCAGTCTATTCCTTACGCTATAACTACTAAAAAAAGGTACATATTCTTGTATTTTGCGATGGTTAATTTAGTTTATCATTATTGTAAATTCTTTTGTAATTCTAAGTATTTTAAATCTTTAGTGATGGTCAATTTGGATGTCATGGTTAATTTGCATATCACGGACAATTTACTATATTTTGCAATAGTAACTCACATGTCATGACATATTTGCATTCTTATGGTAAATTTCTACAACTATTGAGCGATGGTCAATTTTCATATGATAAATTTCTCACGCTCACGGACAGTTTACTATATTTTGCAATAGTATCTTACGTATAATGATATATTTGCATCATTATAGTAAATTCCTAGCTATAACTATTTGGCTATGGTCAATTTGCATATAGTAAATTTCTCACGCTCAAAACTGATATTACAGCAAAAGAGTCGACCATCTCCAAATTATGGTAAATTGTCAGAACATGATAAATTTCAGATCATTCAGAAAAGATCCGGCATATCATGTAGAATCCACATACTCAAAACGGATACTACAAACTAAAAACAACAAAATAAAAAGATTCTTTACTCACCGTGTAATCCGAACAATTTTCGAAAATAATTCTTTAGGTTTGACGATGAGATATTCATCCAAACTCCAATCACTCAGTTTCCGGTGACAAAGAACATAAAAATGGCGGGTCTATGTGATACCTGATAAGTAATATAAGAATAAAATGAATTACTAAGATTTTATGAGATTTCGTTCAAAAAATCCGAAGATATGATAAACATTCCAGTGAACCACTAAGTTTCACTGGAAAATCAAATATTCAGTCGAAGATTCTGGCCAATTAAAGATTTCGGCAAATACAATATTCTGTAGCATAAACATGAAATCTTTCGACCAATTAATTCCTTTCTCAGTTACCATTTGTTACCCTATTTAATTCCATAATTCTAGCCAAATTTATTGCTACGATTATAAACATACCAAATCAAGAATAGATGTTATGACTTAAAAAGGGATAAGAGGGTAAACTAACACTAGAAAATAAGGGCAAAAATGTCTAACCATGTAAAAAGAGGATGAAAACATAAGTTGAAAAATTGTATGGGATGAAACCCTATGTTGTAAGAGTAAGGGTAAATAGGACCCTGATTTAATTTACCCTAACAATATTGGACTAATCTCATTTGCCCCACGCACTTTTCTGTTAGGAATTTCCAAAAGATTTTTTAAGTCCAAGAAAATGTTAGAACCGCCGGCCTTTTGACAAACGAAAATCTGGTGAGGGCAAATACTTTCTTTTGGAAAGTGACATAATAATGCGTTTTGGAGTATTTGATTTTACAAGTTCGAAGATGCGTTATTATGTCAAATGCTTCGAGGCGCGTTATTATATCACTTTCCTAAAGAAAGTATTTGCCCCCACTAGATTTTCTTTTGTTAAAATGGCAGCGGTTCCAACATTTTTTTGGACTTCAAATCTTCTATACCAAATTTTATTTAAATAACGTTGCCTCGGAGTATTTGATTTTACAAGTTCGAAGATGCATTATTATGTCAAATACCTAAAGAAATTATTTGCCCCCACCAGATTTTCTTTTGTTAAAAGGCCAGCGGTTCCAACATTCTCTTGGACTTCAAATCTTCTATACCGAAATTTATTTACAGTAAACATGTCGGTGTAAAATAGTCTCTTTGTTTTCAATGTAAGATTGTGTACATTCAATATCTTCTCAGACCCTACAACAAGTGGAATGGCAACGGACCGGATCGGATATTAAGATATCTGTATTCAATATCCAAATGCTAACTGATAACCATAACCGATCCGATATCCGTCGGTTATTCAAATCGGTGAACCATAACCGTATCCATCGGATATTGGTTAATCCTTGAACCGAATGGATATCCGTAATTTTTCCGAATCCGCCCCGTTCCGATCCAAATGCAATATTTTTAAAAATGAATTTCTATTCATATTTGGAATATGAACACTATTCATATTTTGGCAAAAAACCAAACTCACAAATAACACGTTATATTACCATTAAAAGAAATTCACCAACTGTAACCAAACCAACAACAATGCAACGAAATAAAAAATAGTTTAATACAACCCCAAAGTAAAATCATAGAAATTTTAATTTTAGTTTTATGGATATCAATGGAAGAAGTTTTAGAAGAACAAGCCTATACACACACACATATATACACACACACACAAACAGGGTTCGGTTCAGTTCGGTTCGATTTCCGATTGGGTTGGTTTGGGTTCGGTTCTGTTACAGATATCCGTTCGGTTATTTTCGGATATTTAACAATAACCGTATGCGAGCGGATATTTATTTTTCTCCACCATAACCATATCCATGGGGAATATTTCAGCTACGGTTCGGGGAAAAAATCGGTTACAGTTCGGATATCTATCGGATCAGATCAAAATGCCATCCCTAGCTACCACAAATGCCTCGTGCAATGGATAGTCTTTCTGGTTTTGGAGTATTTTTGGCTATTAATTCACGTATAAATCTGTTTATCTTTTAAGATTTGCACAGCATCTAATGACTGAAAATATACCAAAACACGGATATGAGCAAATTTAACTACAAAAAATGTGAGGGACTTTTGTTGACGTTGCACTAATGTTTCGATCCATTTAATTCCCATCATGTACAAGGACACTAACAGGAAATGGACGTTCTTGAAGCCTCTAAATATGGACCTGGGGCTAACAAACATAGCCTCTTCATCCTCACTGGATTGGCTGTTTGGGTTCTTGAACACCGGATTAGTTTTGCATTTAGAGGTCCACCTTCCCAACATGTTGGCATGATCCTTTATTCCTTTAGTTCACCTTGTCAGTTACATTTTGCACACAGTTGTATAAACTTGTTTTTCAGCAGTCATATTCCTATTACCAATGTATCAGTATGAGTACTGGTGCAACAATCTCCATATTTTAGCATCACTGGTTGCATCATCTCAAAGAGCCCTGTAGATTCGTCCATGCAAAGTGTCAAATAAAATGGTACCCAAGATACTAAACATATAGTTGTTTGAAAACTTACTGAGCATATACGACTTGGTCATTGTATTCATATATAGTAGCTTTGGGGTTTTTCTTTTTCTTCCTTCTAATTTTCCATGATCTTCTTGTTAGTTTTTTTTCCTCTTCATTTACTATGTGATCCTACTACCATGTTGTCGCTTGGTGTTTGTCATTTCATAAGATTTAGGAATTCTTTTCAAATTCTGGTTGTTGGAGCATTTGATTTTGTAATTTTGATGGCATCTATTGGTCATGTATCCAAATTTTGTAAATATTCTTTGACTACTCCCATTGTGAGAGTATTTGAGTTTGTGCAGTCTTGAATACATTCATTTTGATCATTTGAAATCCAAAGTTTGTTTTGGTTATCCTTTTCTCCTGATGCCACGAACCATGAAAATTCATTGCTGATGGATAAGTCTTGTAATTTTCCTTTTACCCTATTTCAAACTTACGATCAAGTGGTTTGTCAACTCGCTGAAAAGAACTTGGTATAGGAGCAATGCAACATGAAGGAATATAAATCCAAAGGGGTGTTGCATCATAATCATGAAATTAGATGTATGAATATATACAACAAAGCAGGGCATGAAAACTTCCCACTTGTTATATACCTACATTCTATACCTTTTGCTTGAGTTGTAAAAGAAATACTTAGGACGGTCACCTTTCTAACAATTCGTATGATCATCTTTCTTCGTTGATTTCTACAATTTCTATGGTTGCGTGAATTGGGGTACTTGTTTCTGTAGTGGAAAAACCTTCATCATGAGAGAAAATCCATTCTGCAAGTTGAGAATCGCTCCTTGATGGACTTTCTGGAGAATGACCTGTTGCTACTGCTGCTGCAGGCACTGCCATGGTTTCGTTTGTTGGTGTTTCTCCCTTAGATGCATCAGATGAGTTGTCTTTTGCCTCATCGAAAGTTTTAGCCATTGCTTTAACCTTTTGCCAGATGGATGAGTCATTAGAGGCTAAGACGTCCACGTTGTCGTATAGGAAGCTAGACAGGAATAAGATGAGAGCAAAAAGCGGAGACATGGCGGCAACTATAAAAAGACCCTTAAAACTATCGAGCGTGAGGCTGCCGGAGGTGACCCTGGCACCGTCTTGCTCTGCACAAGTAGCTCCGTCTCCCAACCATAACCGTTCGATTTTAGTCATTATATCTCTCTGTGTTACATTTAAGATTGCTCTCGAAACATCAGGTACTAAGGGAGATCCCTTTGGGAATGCCTGCAAGTAAAGATCCAGATAGACAACCTGATTAAGAGGACATAGAGCTGGAAGTCTGGAAATACGAACTAATTGGTGGTGAAACTGCTTTGATCTGATTTTCAATCTTTTTAAAAACTCTGCAGGGTATATTTGATGCTGCTGCTGCGCTCAACAAAAAGTGCACATGCACACGCACACGCACACACAATGAGAGAGAGAGAGAGAGAGACTCACAAATCCAAAGCCTGCGGTCTTGTAGTTAAGTCCCACCATAGTGTACTTGGCACAGTATTTGGGTTGTGAAAGGAAGAGCCTTATATAAGGGAGCTCGTCGATAATTGCAGCAACTCCTCCTTTCTTACTGCCTTTCAAAAGGGCTTCATCATACTCTTCGAATGTGCTATAGTTCTTAAACTTGGAGGAATCAAATGCATGATTTATCAGTAGCCCTTCAATAAAGGAACCCTTCTGGTAGCCAACATATTCCTTATTTTGTATGAGGTCTGTTATATCTGTGACACTAGGTTTTAGCTTTTGCACTGTCAGCATTGATGTTAAGCTCGCTGTATAACTCGATGTCAGTACGAGCACCACAAACACCCACACAATTACAACAAATCTCGATAAGTTGCTGATCAACTTCTCCTCTACAAAACAAACAACAAAACCCATAACCAGTTTGCAGTGCTATTCAATTCTGGATTAAGCATGTTAAATGACAGTAAGCATGTGGATTTCATCAAATTTTGAGATAATGATGGACTTACTATGGGCAAAAACAAGTGTGGAGAAGGAGAACCAGAATATCATTCCGACTTGCTTGCGAGGTGGGCCTCGAAATTCTTTGTTTACACGATGCTCAACAACCCAAACCACAAATCCGGTGAAGACAAAGAAAAAACCAGTTGTTAACCACAGATCCATGTTTAGGGGTTTCATGAAAATCCATGCATTCTTCCTATCATCATCCTCCATTCGGACAATCATTGCCACACCAGACTCTGTGTATGGCAATGTAAAGTCAACGTATGTTGATCTATCTGATACAATGGTTATATCACCCACAACAGCATCGTATTTCTGGCGAGGACACAAAATTTTGGCTAGTTAGCAAAGAAGAAAATGAAAATGAAAACATCTCACATTCAAGTTGCAAATTTGATTACCCCATAAAAGATCTGCTTGACAAGCTCATCGTAACTTCCAAAGCTCTCACCATCAGGAGTTCCGAAGGGAAGAAACTCATAGGGTACAGCATATGGCAATGAGTGCTCCATGACTTCTTTGAACACGTCAATGCAGAAACCAGTGGGCACCACAGCATTAGTTTGAGGATTTGGTTTCACTGAGATAAATTCACCGAACCCACCTTTGATAGGAAACCCAATCCTTAACTTAGCTTCGCCTGTTGGCATCTCCCAACCTTTAGGCACGACATGTGATTCACCTGGCCATGTGATAGCTCCAAGGTCTTCTTTGTTGGTCGTGTAACTCATACTACTTTTAAAGCTCAGATTTTTTGATATGCCATATTCTTGAGTCCAGAATCCAATTACCTTGTCCCCTTTTCCAATTACATTGACTATTTGATATTCCGATGGTTGTAGCTGTCCATTAACTAGATAGAAGTTACCACTCAAGCCCTTGAATTCAATGTTGTGGATTGATTGAAGGAGCCTTGGTCCCATTTCTGAGGTTCCAATTCCTACTAAATCTGTCAAGTTCTCGATAGACACTGGTTTCTTGAATCTTGATACACCAATACCGGATCTCCCTACTGCCATTGCTAAAGCTGTGACGCTGTCATATGACCACAGCCCAAACACATTCAGTTCAAATCTATCCACTTCTGGATAATCTCGACGAAATCTCTTTCTCCATCTTTCATTGAAGTTTTCAAGCTGACTGGATTTCGGAACATAAGGTTTCACACCGATTACCCCTTGCATCGAATCTATTACTGTAGGATCCATAGAATCCAACAGCTCTGTAAGCCCATCTGTAATAATCCACGCATACCCCTTGTTCATCATTTCAACTTGTTTTACTTTTGTGAAAAAGCGAGAAGCAAGAGATGGTAACATATGCACCACAAACACCCTGGTCTGCATTGTCTTGAGCTTGTAGAGTTCTTGAAGGATATGATCATCTGCAGCCAAAGGAGATAACACACTTCGATACTTGACTTGAGTATTGATCCCAAGGAAAGAATCAGTTATGTAAGGAACTATGCCTCTCCCATAGTCAGTGTCCTCATAAATTAAGGCTACCTCCCTCCAACCGAAGGCCTTAACTATAGCCGTAAGGGATTCAACCTGAGAAGAGCAATTGTTTGCCCCTCGAATGAAGTATGGGTTTTCTGTGGGCGAGAGAGAAGGACTCATGGCTTGAGAAATAATAGGAACTTGAGTTTTGTTCCCAATGTCGATCACAAATTCTGCTTGTGAGGATGTCTGTGGACCTAGTATTGCCTGTACTTGGACATTTTTCAACAAGTCTATGGCTGCAAATACAAGTTAAAAATGAAAATTAGATCCCTATAGTGGAATTGGCAGTGTTAAACTCCTATAAACCATATCAAGTGGGCAGCATTTCATGGACTGTTCTGAAGATGTGATTTGTGTATAAAGTATGTTGTCATTACGAGTGAAACGAAGAAAACAGTGAAGGGGGATCCAATACTAAACAAAACACAGAATGTAGTTGTAGTAGACGCCATGCACTTGGGCTATGGCAACAAGTCGGACCAAGAGATTATTCGAGGCCCGGTCCTTACCTATACAAGTGTGGGCCGTATCAAGGGCTCGGGATACCTGCACGACGTGCCACAAACCCGTCTTTGGGGCACGATTAGTGTGTTTGGCAAACATATGACAGTCAGCACATACAGGGAACAAAGGTTCACGGAGCCTTTTATCAAGGATGGATGCTCGTCATATCCATCATGGGCATTTTATTGGGTGTTCGCGAGTGGGACGTGATGCCCAAATTGGATGGTTATCTGCGGGATCGTGGGGGAGAGACCGTTACCAGAACACTATTGTTGTGATGTTTGGACCGGATTGGGCGGCCCACGACACATCATTCTCGGGCGTCGTGGGACATGCATCATAGTGGTCCATTCTTCCGGAACTAACTTAAGTATCGAAGTGTCCTCCGGCTACCTTCGGCCAATTCACACTTATGATTTCCCTCTTTTATTACAGCCCAAGCAAAGGAATTTCACACCCGATAATTCAAAGGAAGGACTCCCTGATGCAGCACAAAACAATATACCCATCCAATCTACAATATTCAGAACTTTCAAGCCAGTGGAGAGTTGATACATCTAAGTAGTAGCTAGAAAGTAACTACTAAAACAAGAATTTTGACAATGAATTGAAAACAGAAATTTCACCCATAAGAGGTGTGCAGATTTATGTGGTCAGCACAAAGCTTAGCTTAACTTACCAGCAGATGCTGCCTCCACAACATCACCCTTGGCATCCCTTTTGTGAAGTACAATTATTGTGGTATGATTTTGATTAATTGCATAGAAATCCTCAAGCGCCATGGATATACAAGTCTGACTAACCTTCCCAACGATATCTTCCTCGTTAAGAATCACCCCAACATCAACTTGTATCGAGGCACTACCATTTTCAGCACATACAATTGGCGCTATATAAAAGCTCATGAATATCAAGACTACTAGTAACACAAGCAGCTGGGAACGGTATCTCCCAGGTTTCTGCATACCCAGAAAGAGAGAGAGAGAGATTATAAGATTAGATCAAGCTTTTGTTGGTGTGAAAACTTTTTGGGGAGAGAGGAATGATTGGTTGTTTGATCTCCTTATATTCTATGGCATATATACATATATATAATATGGATATGTTGAAAACTAAGAAAATATTCATTTCATACTTTGTGGACTTAGTCAAAATAATGAATAGCATATGATTGACCTTGGGAACAATCAAACGGTGATGAAACCGTGTAGTATAGTAGCACCAGTAGACCTTCTGGATTCAAAGAATTTTCTATTAAGAATGGTGGTGGGTTGGGTTTTGACCAAGACCCCATGATATGTCTGTATCTATCTTTGTTGTATATCAAAAATGTTGTCTGCTTAGAAAGACAGTTTAGTGAATTACCTTGATTGCTATCCCTACAGGTTTTACAGGATGCATACTGCATCTTGTCAAATCTTTGGCGTACTAGATTACGTCTGTACTAGGATGTGTTTTAAGTTTGAATGACTACTTAGCGCATATGAAGAGTTGGAGACTAGTATTAAGTGAGGGATGGAGGGAGAGGGGGAGAGGGGGGATAGTTGGAGACTAGTGTTATGTGTTCAATATGTATTGACACATGTGTAGTGGGCCGAATCGGCAAGATTAAATGGGTTGGACCATCGTTAAAGGCTAGGGGTAGGAAGCAACCGAGCCCAAGCGTTTTGCAGCATAGTGGTCCGAATCAAAGCCCGACCAGGACCACGATAGGTCACGCAACCTGTCCAATCCGTGGGCTCGGATCATTTGGGTCGGGCCTCCTTCGAACCCAACAGACCGGCCTGTGACACGTGATACAGACTAGAGCCCACCTTGCGGGTAGGTGTTTCGGCCACGACACGTGAGTTTTGAGCCGGATGGGTACGTCATGGGGTGACGTCATAATAGAATTCCGTTATGGCTCATGATAATTGGGAAATGTGCTCCGCATTTGTCTACCATAGTTTGGTGCTCAAGTCAAGCCGAATACAAATAGGACAACATCGAAGGAAGTACGGTACACACTTTCTAAACACTAACAGTACTTTCCTTTGCCTCATGTCTTTTAAGTAATGATTTAGGCATCGGAGTGTTTCTCGGTTGAAACTCGACTAGTAAGCACTAACTGTTGTTGGCTGTTGCAAAGTTCAGGTTAGAGATCTCGGAGCACAAAGTTCCAGAAGGTGGAATCAACACTTGGATTAAAGAACTCCATAGGACCACAACACGTATGTCTTAACATATCTAACTTACTGACAACACGCAAATAAGTCTCATTTTTTATACTTTCTGTAAGTTAGTACGCATTCTAGCACGTACATTTTGAGAGCTCATTAAACATATTCTTACGAGTCGACTTTTAGGTTTTCAGTTCCAAGCCTATTTAGTGCTATAACTCTTGTGAGCTTTTCGAGATTTTGTCATGACTTTACCAAACCCCTACTAGTAAATGGTATGATAAAATTACTCTATTAAAACTAATCGAGATACATAGAAGTTGACCCAAACATATGAAATATAAATATCAAGATATGTACATACATGTGGTTATAGTTAGACATAGCTGTCCTCTTGAATTAGCTATCTGTCAGCCAAAAGAGTTGACAGTCCTGATGGAGACCTATGATTTTGGATATAAGTAGAGTAGTATAAATGCATGGATTTTGTGTGGCTGTGATTGGCAGTAAACAAAATTTGACCAATGTGGTTAATTGGCTAGGGAGACTTTTCTATTGGGTAGTACAGTCACATCATAGGGGTGTATCATATCAAGTTTCTCCAACATTACCTAACAATATTTTAGAGAAATTGTGCTTCTGGAGTTCCGAAATTTGCCATGTATTTTACTTGTAAAACAAGAGAATAGAAAAACATTTCAATCCGCGTTATTATGTCGTTTTCTTAGAAATAGTATTTATTCTCATCAAATAGTATACGCAAGTTTTCAAAATAGAAGGAAGTTCGAACTATAAGTTATTTCTGTCTACGTATGCACTGACGGAAACAGAAAGAATATCTCCCATGTTGTAAAATAGAATATAATCCCAATATTGAATGCTGAAGTGTACTTATAATTTTATATAGAATAGGAAAATCTAAAATTTCTAAATGGTTGACAGATGCGTGAGATTTTTGACTCTATAATAGTATGAAAAGTAGATTTTCGTAGCATTAATGTCTGGCCGGTTATGGTCATCGAAATCACAAAACACGTAATGTTGGTTTGGTGGAAATTCTGATAATTAGTAGCTCGACTTAATGAATCAATTACACCCAAATCGTACTTAGAGTTTTTAAATAAAGATTCTATTAAACGAGGTGGTGTATGTAACCACCAAAATAACTTGACTTATCACCCAAGAAACAAAGATAAAACTTAAAAGGAAAAGAAAACTTGCATGCTCCTTAGTTCCTTATCATAACAAACTGGTAGGTCCAGTCTATCTTTTCCAAGTTTTCCCAAAAATCTGTAGCTTGTACTACTGGTACATTATTGTCAACGTTTGAAATAAGAGGAAATAGCTAGGTAAGTGCGATTGCCATTGACGAATATATCTATATCTATATTAATTAACAAATACTAAATGAGTAATCCAGCTTGCGTATTCCACTTGTATTGATTGAATACACGCGATATTTTTTTGGCTTCTTCTTTTTTCCTCTATTTACATTTTTTATATCTATGTAGTGCCAATCCAAAAAAAGTACTTTTTTTACTATTAAAAAAATATAATATTATTTAAATTTACTTTCTTTTGTTTTTTCCATTATATTCTTTTCGAAAATTCATATTATATTGACAACGGTGTTCGAACCTCGGATGCATATGAGACTCACATAATTATGCTGGATCCCATGTGTATCCGACGATTCCGGACACCTCTGTGTCTAGATCAGCTTATTTGCATTTTATTAACAGGTTTTCCCCAAGGGGTCTGCTTTGGTAGCTGATATCTCTCGTGCAGTAATCACCATAACAGAAGGTAAGTAGACTTCTGACATGTCCCGAAACACATGTAAGTAGGATTGCGATTCCTTGTCCCGGCCATTGTAGCACGTGTGTCGCCCACGGCAGAAGGAATATGATGACTTGACGTCATGTCGTCATCCTCACCTTCCTCCGACTTATCACCAGTAGTCTGTTGAGAGTTCCAAACTCAACGATGACAACTAAACACTTTCATGATAGCAGCTCTATCACCTCAAACAGCCTGACTCTTCAAAGTTTTCTAGGCGTCTTCGCGATAACTGTAACCGGGTGTATGACGGTTTTATGCCTTGTGTACTTAGCCAAATATAGTTACGAAAACAGAGATCATCTCAAAACAATATCAGACCCAAGTACCACAACTTGGTCAAGGCTTTGTGCAATGTGCAGGCACTGAGACCAAAGAGACCCTTCCTCCTATCCTTTTAGCAGGGAAAATGAAAGTACCCCAGAACAAGCTTTGGAGATTAATGCCTTTAGTGATACCACTCCCAGAAATTCTGACTCCATAGGAATGGCTTCGACTTTTCGGGAGCAAAGGATCAAATGGATGTATTCAACACTGCACAAACTTATCTGCGTCTCATCTCCTTGGCATTAGCAAGTTCTACCCTAACATAATTTGTAGATCTCTCCACTTTCAATTTTCTGATAACTTGGAAGTTATTTTTTATATCCTGGGCTGTATAATCCACAATGTTGAATCTTGCTTTGACCCAAATAGCAAGTATGAACTTGGCACTGCCTGCTACCTCCGGAGATGAGAAGGGCTTCCCTTTGAATACCATGTCATTCCTACCCAACCAAATAGACCATAGACACACATAAACAAACCCTCCCAACATTGTTGTCGCAAAAGCATAGAGGTTGTAGCAATCATATCCTGCCAAGATAAACAAGAGAAAACCTTAATTTTTTGTAGACTGACACATTTCCACAACTTTAAGCAAACTGTAGAGTGTTGGCAAGTAGGCCAACACATCTCCTCATACTTCGTGTACCATGATTTAACTGTGAATGTACCCAAGGTTTTGTCCCATCTCCATTTGAGCTCATCCTCTTGTGATACTACAGATAGCCTTGTTGCAGGTCGTTAAGCATATCATCCTCCCACACAAATAGGTTTCTCGTATAAGTCACCCTCCAAGTCTGTGTTTGGTTATTGAACACTGAGGTAACTGCAGCCCTTTTTTGGATTGAAAGTGAGTAAGAGTCTTGGAAAGTCATCCTTTAGGGACACCTTCCCCAACCATACATCCTCCCAAAACCTTGTGTTCATTCCATTACCAATCCTGATCCAGAAACCTTGCAGTACAATATTATTGACCTGCACATTTGTAGTAGAGTAACAATAGCGGACCATAACCTGGACATCTGACCACCCCCCACTTGGATTTGGTTCTGAAGCCATGACCCAGAATCAGAGACATTTATTCCTTATCACTTTAATCCACAGAGCATTCCTCTTTGTCCCAAACCTCCACAACCACTTGCTGAGTAGAGCCTGATTCTGTGATTGAAATTTCTTACTCCCCAACCCACCAAATTTAGTACCTCTAGCCACTTTCCCCACTTCACCAAATGTACCGTTTTCTTTGTTACACCATCACCCCACAGGAGTTGTTTTTTTCCAGGTATTTACAGACTGCAGTAGGTACTTATATAGGACATATACTAGAGTGGTAGATTGGCGATAGTAGACTTCAATAAAGTGAGTCTCCCACCCAAGAATAAGTACCTTCTCTACCAGAGGGCCAACCTCTTTCTTACTCTGGCTCTGGCCACCTAATCGGATCCACCTTGTTCTAGACTTTTGCCTCCAAATGCTTTCACAAAGTCTAGATTGAGCCCAGTAGTCCTCTCTGCTGTCTGTTCTATCCTTCTTTTACTCTGCAGTGAGCATCCTCTGATCCTCCAGTAAGTCCAAATGGTGCAGCTTTTCCTCCAAAGCTTTGACCATTGTATTGATATTACCAAATTCTGAAAGGTTCCATTCTTTAAGCTTTCCTTTCAACTCTTTCAACTTCACCCATCCAAGACACTTCGAGGATTGCCAAAAGTCCTCTATGATTTTCAAGCACCGAGGATGTGATAACCAAGCATTAATGAACCTAAAAGGGTTAGGTCGCCAATCAACTTGGATATCAGCTAGGATTATGGGGCAATGGTCCGAAATGATTCTAGGTAGGCCCCATTGGATGACATTGAATTTATCCAACCATAGTTGGGATATGACAAATCTACCTAACCTGCTCTGGACTGGTTCTATTGGCAATTGGACAAGGTGAACCTCCTACCAATCATTGGAATGTCTTTTAACTTACATAAGGTGGATTAAATTTGTTGAAGTCTACCATTCCTCTATCCATTCTAACACATCCTGTCCTTCCCCAACTCCTAAAATTTCATTAAAATCCCCTCCTAATACACCAAGGTAAGTCAGAACTGTATTTTAGACTAATGAGTTCCTCCCACACTCCTCTCCTCTCCATAATGGAACTGGCAGCATATACGTTAAAAAAAAACACAATGAAGCTCCTGCATCCACTTACCTCTTGTGAGGATGAACTGCTTCCTGCTGTCTGCTGATGACCTCCTCTGGTTTGAATACTTCTTGATTCCAGGTGGACAAGATGCCACCTGAAGCTCCTTTTTCTTGTGAGATTGTACATCCCAATTCTGAGTTGAACCACATACTTTGAAATGTGAACTCATCAATATTCTCCACTTTAGTTTCTTGTATCATTAGGTAATCCGGCTTCCTCCCCTAGGAATTTTAGCAACAAACCTCCCTTTGGTGGCACTACACTTGCCCCTAATATTCCATGATAGTAGCTTCATGAATAGACTGGGAAACACCCCACTAAACTCCTCTCCTCTAGGAATCAGACATTAGTCTTGTCCCCTTGCCTTAGTTATTTGGACATCTTGACACACTACTTTTATCCCTTCCATATTATTTTGTAAAATATCGATATAAAAGTCGTAACAATATCAATCACTACATTTCATTTGAAGGCACATAGTACATGACAATATCTTACAGCATTCTCATTAAAAAAATCAAAAATTTAAATATCTTTCGCATGCTTCAGCAAACGTTTCGAATACTATGATGCTACAGTTGGGGACATCAGAATCACAGCAAACAGATCCTTTTATGTGGATTTTCACATTGCCATTTGCATAAGCAAGGATTTCAATGCTAGTTCCCAGCATGTACAAGGACACTAACTGCAAATGGACATTCTTGAAGCGTCTGAATATGGACCTCTGGCTAACAAGCATAGCCTACTTCATCCTCACTGGATTCGCTGTTTGGGTTCTTGAAAACCAAATTAATATTGCATTTAGAGGTCCACCTTCCCAATATGTTGGCATGATCCTTTGGTTCCCCTTGTCAGGTACATTTTGCACACAGTTGTATAAACTGGTTTTCCTGCAGTCATATTCCCATTTCACAATAGTGAGAGTATCGGTGCAACAGACGCATAATTTAGTATCACTGTTGGATAGTAGTTGAAGTGCTTGTTGCATCATCTCATAGTCCCTGTAGATTTGTCCGTCCAAAGTGTCAAAGAAAATGGTAGCCAAGAGTATGTGATACTCAACAGCAAAAATCGAGTTGTTTGAAATCTTATTGAGCATATATGATTTGGTTTCAACTCATTTCTCAAACTAAACCATAGATCATCTGTCAGCAACACAATTTGGAGGCAATCTTGAAATGTGTAAATTCTGAGACACTTCATGTATATAGTTGACTGCGTATGAGGACAACTGAGGATGAGGATATTTTGCAACTAAGAATCTCCCCCCAAAGCCAAGAGATTTTTTCAGTGAAGTCATCTTCTCTCAAGTACACAACTTCAGTGAAATGACTGTAAGCTTTAAGAATTATGAGGTTTACTTCATGAAACAACATGAATTTGGGAAACAAGTTGAAAACTAGGTGATTTGCAAAGCAATCCAAACCAATCAGCCCTTTGTAAATTATCCCTCATGGATTCACAAGCAGTCCTTGTATTCATAGTAGATTGTGGGTTTTTTCTTTTTCTTCCTTCTAATTTTCCATGGTGTTCTCCATTAGTTCTTTTTCCCTCTTCATTTAATACGCGATCCTACTACCATGTTGTCACTTGGCATTTGTAATTTCATAAGATTTAGGAATTCTTTTCAATTTCCGGTTGTTGGAGCATTTGATTTTGTGCAGTGTTGAATACATCCATTTGATCCTTTGTTCCAGATGCCACTAGACATGAAAATTCATTGCCCGTGGAAAAGTCTTGTATTTTACTGTATATATGTCTTTCTCTTCCTTTTACTATTTCAAACTTAAGATGGATTGGTTTGTCAGAACGCTGAAAATAATTGGTAGGAACAATTCAACATGAAAGAATGTAAATCCAAAGGGGTGTTGCATCATAATCATGATATTAGATGTATAATTTATAAATATATACAATAGAGCTGGGCATGAAAACTTTCCACTTATTAGATACCTACATTCTATACCTTTTGCTTGAGTTGTAAAAGAAATAGTCAGGACGGTCACCTTTCTAACAATTCATATGATCATCTTTCTTCGTTGCTTTCTACAATTTCTATGGTTTCATGAATTGGGGTACTGGTTTCTGTTGTAGAAAACCGTTCACCGTGCGAGAAAATCCATTCTGCAAGCTGAGAATTGCTCCTTGCTGCACTTTGTGGGCAATGACCTGCTGCTGGTGCTGCTACTGCAGGCACTGCCATGGCATCGTTTGTTTGTGTGTTTTCCCTTGGATGCATCAGCTGAGTTGTCTTTTGCCTCATCGAAAGTTTTAGCGATTGCTATAACCTTTTGCCGGACTAATGAGTCATTAGAGGCTAATATGTCCTTGTTGTTGTACAAGAAGATAGACAGGAAAAAGATGAGAGCAGAAAGCGAAGACATGGGGGCAACCACAAAAAGACCTTTAAAACTATCGAGCGTGAGGCTACAGGAGGTGACCTTGGCACCATCTTGCTCCACACAAGTAGCTCCTTCTCCCAACCATGGTAGTTCAATTTTAGCCATTTTATCTCCCTGTGTTACATTTAAGACTGCTCTCGAAACGTCAGGTACTAGGGGAGATCCCTTTGGAAATGCCTGCAAGTAAAGATCCACAAACACATGTTTAAGATGACATAGAGCTGGAAGCCTGGCAATATGAAGAACAATTCATGGATTTTGCTGTTCGAATAGCACTTTTAAATAGAAATCCGAAAAATGTGGACTTTTTTATGTTGTTTTCACTTAAAACTAGAACATGTACCACTGTATGTAACGATTAACTGCTTTTATTCAGTTTTTTCTAATCCTTTTGAAAACTCTGCAGGGTATATTTGATGTTGAAACTACACTCAACGAAAAAAGCGCGCGCGTACACACACACTGAGAGAGAGAGATAGAGACTCACAAATCCAAAGCCTGTGGTCAAGTAAATAGGTCCCACCATAGTGAACTTGGCACAGTATTTGGGATTGGAAAGGAAGAGCCTTATGTAAGGGAGCTCATCGATAATTGCAGCAACGCTTCCGCTGGAAAGGGCTTCATCATACTCTTCGAATGTGCTATAGAACTTAAAGTTGGAGGGATCAAATCCATGATTCTTCAGTAGCCCTTCAACAAAAGAACCCCTCTGGTAGCCCACATTTTCCTTATTCTATAGGAGCTATTTTATATCTGTGACACTAGGTTTTAGCTTTTGCACTGTCAACATTGATGTTAAGCTGGCTGTGTAACTCGATGTTAGTACAAGCACCACGAACACCCACACGATCACAAAAAATTTCAATAAGTTGCTGATCAACTTCTCCTCTGCAAAACAAACAACAAAACCCAAGTTCCTTTTTCTATCAGAAAAACTTATGTCAACTGATAGATCATGACGTATGGACTGAGTCGGTTGGTATTCTGCACGGTCAACAAGTATCCTCAGCTCAACCATCTTCTAATCTGCCCGGTTCGGTCATCTCCTCGGCATCCTCGGCTCAGCCAGTATCTTAGCATCCTCGGCTCAGCCAATATCTTGGTATGTTCAGCTCAGCCATTGCCCAACCTAATCCGCTGAATAACTCTCTACAATTCCTGGGATCTATCTGCCTAAAACGGATCGTCCCACAAGGAAAGGAAGATCCCAAAGATCTCTCCACGTCTTGCGCACCATCTCCACCCGCTTCTGTTATTTCAGGAAAGGGTGATCATTGGAGATTCAGTTACCTAATTAAAAGGCCACTAGCCTTGATTCACTCCATCAAATCAGGAATGGACCACGTCCTTTCCTGATTTATCTCCTACGAGTTCTCTATAATATGGAGGCAGTCCTAGGGTACAAGGTACGCAGATTCTGCCCAATTTTACCCATACAGTTTTTCTACGTTATTCCTCCATCCTCAAGCTGACTTAGGCATCGGAGGGGTGTTGGCAAGATACCACACCGGTGTCAAGTTGTTTTTGCAGGTCTGCCGGGGACGACCATAAATCCGTTTCATCAGTTGGCGCCGTCTGTGGGAACGACTAGAAATTTACTGATTGGATTGGATTTATGGTCTTGACTCGATCAATGGCTTCCAATGATAACAATGCTCATTCTGCTCCTCCTGTTGCAACCGCTGCTGATTACCAAGCCCTCCGTCAGGACGTGGTGACGTTGACGCAGGAGATGCAGCGCATACTGGAGCAAAATCAGGCCTTACTGCAGCGCCTGCAACCAGAACCTCCTGTTAGAGATCCACCGCCCCCACCAGCCCCAATGGCTGACCCCTCTGCTCAGGGGGTGGCTGGAGCAGATTTTGATGTCACTGGAGGGGGACATGGGGAAACCAGTAGTCATGCTGCAGCCCCCCCTTATGGAACTTTCTCCGGTTCCACGTTCCATGAAGGTCTCATGACCGATCAGATGCGCCAGATGAAAGCGCAGTTGGATGGCTTGACAAAGCAAATGAAGGCCAAGGCTCCCGCCTCTGTGGATGAGTTGGTACAGACCACTGAGCTCCCTTTCACTGCTGATGTGATGGCGGTGCCCCTTCCACCGAAGTTCAGAATCCCTCAAATCGATGCCTTTGATGGGACAAAAGATCCACTCGACCACCTGGAGACTTATAAGTCTCTCATGCACCTGCAGGCCGTGCCTGACGCCATCATGTGCAGGGCTTTTCCAATCACCCTCAGAGGAGCTGCCCGTATGTGGTTCAACAAGCTTACTCCCAACACGGTCAGTACTTTTAAGGAGCTCAGCCGTCATTTCGTCAGTTATTTCATCGCTGGTCAGCGGTACAGGAGGCCAGCTACTTATCTGCTCAACGTCAAACAAACCAAAGGGGAAACACTCAGAGAATTCACCACCAGGTTCAACAAGGAATCCATGCAGGTGGATAATGCAGATGACCAGGTTGCTATTGCGGCGTATATGTCGGGTCTCAGGCCAGGACAGTTTCTGTTTTCCTTGTCTGCCGAACCACCAACCAATATGGCCGAGCTCATGATGAGGGCTCAGCGACAGATGAATGCGGAGGACACCCTTGCTGCTCACCGCAATCGCGAAAGAGAGGCCTCTGCCTCTCAGACAGGGCCGCCTCAGCCAAGCAAACGAAGGAAAGAGACTGGGCAGTTTAGGACTGAGGACTACCCGAGAGGGAAGAGAATGGAGAGAAGAGATTCTCCCCAGAGGGGGAGGCCAGAGAAGAGATTCCACGACTATACTCCCCTGGTCGCAACAGTCAATCAGGTGCTGCAGGAGATAAGTGATTATCCTGAGCTCAAGTGGCCAGGAAAGATGAAAACACCGGCCGAGCGACGTTCTCGCCAGAAGTACTGTCGTTTCCATCGTGATCATGGGCACGATACGGATGACTGCATTGAGCTGAAGCAACAGATTGAGGGGTTGATCAGACGAGGACGTCTCCAACGGTTTGTTCGTAAAGAAGGGGAATTTAATCAAGGGGCAGGACAGGCTGTTGGGCCGGCTGATCACAGGCGTGAGAGGACTCTTCCTCCTCCTCCTCCTCATCGCCCAGTGGGGGAAATAAACACGATATTTGGGGGACCAGGAGTTAGTGGAGATACCAGGGCTGCTCGGAGAACCTATGCCAGGGAAGTGTTCAATGCAGAGAGACCAGCCAAGCGCACACGGGTGACGGATTCAGCCATCCATTTTACGGCAGAGGACGAGGAAGGGGTGCTCTATCCTCATGACGACCCATTGGTGATTACAACCCTCCTCGCCAATTGGACAATGAGGAGGATCCTCGTGGATACAGGGAGTTCGGCAGATATCCTCTTCTTACCTGCTTTTGAGAAGCTGCAGCTGGGGAGAGATAATATTAGACCTGTGCAGTCTCCTTTGGTCGGGTTTTCGGGAGAGACTGCCCATCCCTTGGGCATGGTGTCCTTACCTATCATGATAGGAGATGAGCAAAGAAATGCCACTGCCTTGGTGGATTTCCTGGTGATGGATTGCCCTTCAGCTTATAACGTGATATTGGGTAGGCAGACCCTCAATAAATTCAAGGCAGTAATCTCCATGTTTCATTTGAAACTCAAATTCCCTACAGCCGGTGGTGTTGGGGAGGTCAGAGGAGATCAGAAGAGAGCAAGGGAGTGTTATATCACTTCGATAAAGATGAGAGAAGCCCTTTCGGTCAGTGGGCTTGACACAAGAGATGAGGAGAAGCTCCAGCAAGGAGAGCCAGTTGAGGAACTAATTGATGTACCTGTTGTGGAAGGACAGACTGAGAAGATGTTCCGATTGGGTTCAGGTCTGAGATCAGAGGAGAGGGCTACTCTAGTAAAATTCCTAAGAGATTATGCAGATGTCTTTGCCTGGTCACACAGAGATCTTCCAGGCATAAACCCCAGCGTCATCACTCATCGGTTGAATGTGGACAATGCTCATCGTCCAGTGAAGCAGAAGACGCGCACGTTTGCTCCAGAGCGCAACGCAGCCATTGCTGCAGAAGTAGATAAGTTGGAGGAGGCTCAGTTTATCAGAGAAGCTAGATACCCAGTGTGGATATCCAATGTAGTGCTCGTCCCTAAGCCAAAGGGAAAATGGAGGATGTGTGTGGATTTCAAAGATCTTAACAAAGCCTGCCCTAAAGACAGCTTCCCTTTACCTAGGATTGACCTTCTCGTGGATTCCACAGCTGGCCATGAGCTGCTCAGCTTCATGGATGCGTTTTCAGGCTACAATCAGATCCAGATGCACCCTGAGGATGAGGAGAAAACCTCCTTTATCACAGCTAGAGGCCTCCACTGCTACAAGGTCATGCCCTTTGGACTCAAGAATGCAGGGGCCACCTACCAGAGGCTGGTTAACCGGATGTTCAAGGAACAGATAGGGCGCAATGTGGAGGTTTACGTCGATGACATGCTGGTTAAGAATCAGGAGAGGTCAAATCATGTGGAAGACCTGAGGGAAACTTTTGAGGCATTACGAAAATATCGGATGAGACTCAATCCCAGCAAATGTGCGTTTGGGGTCAGTTCGGGAAAGTTCTTAGGGTTCATGGTGTCCCAGAGAGGTATAGAGGCCAATCCCGAGAAAATCAGCGCCATTCTTAATATGGAATCTCCTAGGGGAGTTAAGGGGGTGCAGAAGCTCACTGGGTGCATTGCAGCCCTCAATCGTTTTGTGTCCAGGGCCACTGATAAATGCCATCCGTTCTTCCAAGTCCTGAAGAAAGCTTTCCATTGGACTCCAGAATGTGAAATGGCCTTTCAGGAGTTGAAGGCCTATCTGATGGCCCCTCCCCTCCTCAGCCGTACTCGGAGGGGAGAAGATCTGTACATCTACTTGGCGGTTTCACCTCATGCAGTGAGTTCAGTGCTCATAAGGGTAGAGGACAGCGTGCAATATCCGGTCTACTACACAAGCCGAGCATTGAGAGGGGCTGAAAACAGATATCCCAGGGTGGAAAAGATGGCCTTTGCCTTGGTGACGTCAGCAAGGAGGCTAAGGCCTTACTTCCAAGCCCATCCCATCAAAGTAATGACCGACTAGCCACTTAAGAAGACCCTGCACAACCCTGAGACGTCTGGAAGGCTGATTCAATGGTCTGTCGAGCTGGGGGAGTTCGACCTAGAATTTTGTCCTAGAGCAGCCATCAAGGCACAGGCCCTCGCTGATTTTGTAGCCGAATTCTCACCGTCAGATGCTCCAGATTCCCCACCAACAGAATCCATTAGCGCGGAGGCTGAAGAATCAACGGGCTGGTTCCTCTATGTTGATGGCTCTGTGAATACGAAGGCCAGTGGAGCCGGGGTCATCTTAATTTCTCCTGACAAGCTCAAACTACTCTATGCCGTCAGGTTTAATTTTAAGGCTACCAACAACGAAGCCGAGTACGAGGCGCTATTGATTGGGCTCAAACTGGCGAAATCTTTAGGGATTAAGGAGCTTACTGTTGGCAGCGATTCCCAGTTAGTGGTGGGTCAAGTTTCGGGGGATTATGAAGCCAAGGAGGATAGGATGAAATTATATCTAGAGAGGGTCCAGCATTTCCGGAAAGCTTTCGACATGTTAAAACTGCTGAGGATTCCTCGGGAAGAGAACGCAGAAGCCGATCAGCTCGCACGGCTGGCCACAGCTCGAGAAGAAACCCTCAGTCATCTCATCCCCATTCAAAGATTGGGACAACCAAGTGTGGAGTTGCCCATCCATGAGGTGGCTGCCGTCAACTACAAAGATTCTTGGGCAGATCCCATTGTTGATTATCTGGAGAAGGGTGTACTGCTCAATGACAAGGATTTAGCAAGGAGGCTGAGACTGAGGGCAGCCAAATATCTGTGCTTAGAAGGGGTTTTATATCGCAGGAGTTATTCGTTCCCATTGCTAACATGTCTGACTCAGGAGGAGGCTGAGTATGCTCTGAGAGAAGTACATGAAGGGTCTTGTGGAAATCATTCTGGGGGCAGAGCGTTGGCGCAGAAACTGATCCGGATAGGGTATTACTGGCCGACCATGCAGAATGATGCTATGCAGATGGTCCAGAAATGTGAGAAATGTCAGAAGTTTGGCAACATTCTTCACCATCCTCCCACTTTGTTGACGCCGATCCCTTCTCCTTGGCCATTTGCTCAGTGGGGGTTGGATCTAATTGGGCCCCTTCCTATAGGCAAGGGGCAGAACAAATTTGCCATTGTGGCTGTAGATTACTTCACCAAGTGGGTGGAAGCTGAGCCCCTTGCTACCATCACCACGAAGAAAGCAATCAACTTCGTTTGGAAGAATATTATCAGCCGGTTTGGGTTACCCAGGGTGATCATCACTGATCGTGGCAAACAGTTCCATAATGATCAATTTCAGGAGTTTTGTGAACTGAGGGGAATACAAGTGCACTATGCCTCCAAAGCGTATCCTAAGGCCAATTGACAGGTTGAGGTCACAAACCGCACCATCAAGAAGAATCTGAAGAAGAAATTGGAAGCTGCGAAGGGCGACTGGCCCGAGGAGTTGCCCAGTGTCCTTTGGGCCTATCGGACCACTGCGCGTACAGCGACTGGAGAAACCCCTTATTCTCTGGCTTATGGGGTGGAGGCAGTAATTCCGGTGGAAATTGGGCTCCTCAGCCATAGAACTCGGGATTTCCAAGAGGAAGAGAACCGACGGGGACTCCGAGAGGGATTAGACTTCCTAGAAGAGAAGAGAGAGAGAGCAGCCGTTAAAATGGCCACTTATCAGCAGCAAATGGCCAAATTCTACAACAGCCAGGTTAGTGCTGAAGAAAGTGGACCCCACAGGGAAGAAGATTGGACATCTGGGTCCAAATTGGGAAGGTCCTTATCAAATAACTGAGCATGTGAAGGCTGGGGCCTATCGTTTGGCTACATTATCAGGGAAAAAGCTCCCCCAACCCTGGAATGCTGAGCACTTAAAGAAGTATTTTCAATAATATTCGCCAAATGTTTGACCCTATTGTCTTATTTCTTTGTTATTTCTTTGTCTTGTCATTGTATGTGAACAGGACTCATCAAATTTAATACAATTCTAGTCAAGGTGGACAAATTATTACTTCCATAAAGTTGTCGGAATTATGTCTGAAGATAATTAAATACATTGATCAAGCAGCCTCGCCTACTCAGCCATGTCCTCCGGGACCATGCATCCAAGCAGTCTCAACTGCTCAGTCATGTCCTCCGGGACCATGCATCCAAGCAGTCTCAACTGCTCAGCCATGTCCTCCGGGACCATGCAACCAAGCAATCTCAACTGCTCAGTCATGTCCTCCGGGACCATGCATCCAAGCAGTCTCAACTGCTCAGCCATGTCCTCCGGGACCATGCAACCAAGCAGTCTCAACTGCTCAGCCATGTCCTCCGGGACCATGCATCCGAGCAGCCTCGACTGCTCAGCCATGTCCTCCGGGACCAGGTATCCGAGCAGCTTTGTCTGCCCAACAAACAAGCCTCAGGGGCAAGCAGAGTGTCGCGAGAAGGAAATTCTTCAACTTTGAGTTGTATTTCTTAAGTTGTTCGTCAAGATATCGCACACAAAAACAGAGATAGTAAAGAAAAGAAAAAGAGTTATTCACTCGGCTGAAGCATGACAGATGAAATTTCTCATTTCTATTCATTGAAACGTTTTTACAAGCACTGTGAAAGCAAATGAAAGATACAAAAGAAAAGAAGTAAAAGAAAAGACTAATTATTTTCTTCAGCAGGCCCCGGAGCCAGAGGCTGATCAGTGAAAGGAAGCTGGCCTTGGGCAGGAGGGTCGACCACCTGATCGGTACTAGAAGGTGAATTCCTGAGAACGTCCTCAGCAATCTCCTCGAGCAGCTTGTCAGCTGCATTGACCAAAATCTCTTCAGCTATGACCACGGCTGGGTCGACCATGGCCAGGGGAGGAGGAGCTTCATCATCACCAGTGATGTCTATAATGGCTGCACTGCCCTCCTCTCCCTGAGTGATCATGAGCTGGCCACGATCGGTTGTCCCTTCCAGGAGAAGAACCCCAGCATGGCATTCCTCCTCTTCCTCCTCTTCGGAGACCTCCTCTTCGGCATCCTCCTCCAGGCCGACGTCCTCTGCTTCCGGCTTGAAGGAGCTCAAGTCTAGCTCGGGGTAAGCTGAACTGATCTTCCTTTTTAGGGACATGAAGCCACCGAAGAAGTACTCGGTCATCAGGTCAATGAACTCCGGAGAGTCTTTCAGTTGATCCATCTGAACTGACCGAGTCTGTTCTTTCAGCGAGTTGAGCTCCACATCCTGTTCTGAGAGCAGCTTACCCTGCTCGTCGCATCTCTGGACCAGGTCTTGGACCTGCTTCTGCTTAGCCTTTAGACCTAGCATCGCGTCAGCCAGGTCTTTCTTCAGATCAGCGACCCTGCTTTGCTCCAGAGCCAGGTTGTCCTCCAGCTGAGAAGCCCGCCTCTCGTGAGCTGAGGAGGTCTCCGTTAAGCTCGAGATCTGGGCCTCCTTGATGGAGTTCTCATCCCTCAGCCGGAAGATTTCGTCCTTCAGCTTTGAATTGGACTCTCGGAGCTCAGTCTCCACCCTCTCACTTTGCCTTTGCTTCTCTTCCAGGGCAGAAACAGTCTCCTCGTCGTCCATCGACCCTTGCACGAGGTCGGTGCTGAGAACGGCAGCCTACAACACAGCAAAATCGAGGATTAGAGATAGTAAATTGTTTTGAAAGTTACAAGGAGAAGAGAGGAATAGTTACCTTGGCTAGGAAGATGAGAAGCCGGGCACGCTTCTCCTCGGAGGTTTTGCTCCTCAGGAACTCCCGGTCTTTCACTGTCGGGAGGTCGTTCATTATGTCCATAGCATATCTGCTACTGGTCATAATGGACAGCTCGGGAGCAGGGGGTGGAAGCTCATCCCCAGGCACGTCGGAGACTGAGGGAGAAGCCGCGCTGCTCTTCCTTTTATTATCCTGCTGAGATTGGGCCTGCTCAGCCAGGTGTTGGGCTGTGGAAGCCTCTGTTCCGGAGGCTGTGGCCGCAGCCTCCTCATCGATCATTACCTGCTCGTCAGGAGCGGTCTGCTGTTCTCGGATTACGACCACCTCGGCCTCATCCCTCCTCAGTCTTTTGGCAGGAGGGGCAGGATTTTGTTGACTTGGAGCAGTCACACCCGAATCCACAAATGTGGACGGGTCGTTCTGGGCCCTCTTCTTCTTGGTCTTTTTGGGCCTGGTATTAGCCCGCTCAGAGCGCTCGGTCATTTCTGCCAGCTTCTCGGCGTTCAGCTTCATCCCTTCGTCCTCTGCTGAAAATAAACAAAAGACAAAGATTAGATGTCTCCATCAAACAGAAGAACAGAGAAGAGGAGATACCTGTCTCTAAGGCAAGGGCCTCACGTGTGGGTTCTGGGCCGAGGAGATAGGTCGCTAGAGTTTCCGGAGTGATGAGGACTCTGTGGTCTCGCTCAGGGTACTCAGCCACGGCCTTCATTGCTCTCTGATCTCAGCCGAAATCACGGGTCTTTGTTTTCCTGCTCAGGACACAACAAAGAAAAGTCAGCCATGTAAAGCATGATAGATAAAAAGTGAAAGAAAAACCGAACAGGTACGGAAGGTCAGTGCTCACGGGATGGGTGAACTTCTCCCCAGAATACGCGAATCTTGGAAGCGCTCGTTCGCTCTTCCCAAGCAGGGAACTCCCATCCTTCCCCTGAGAGGAAGAAAAACTTGTCCTTCCACCTCTTGTTGGCTGAGGGGAGGCCTTCGATTGCAGGAGCTGTGTTGTCCCTCCTAGAGAAGTACCACCATCCCTGAGCAGCCATGCTCACTTGGTGGCAGTGAAGGAAGGCTTCTGGGGTCAGCCTGGCCTTGTCCTCTGTGGCAGCTGCCCAGAGCACGCTGCAGCTGACCAGGATTCGCCAAGTATTGGGCAAGAGTTGTCCTGGGGATAGCCCCAAGAACCAGAGGATCTCCCTTATGCAGGGGTGGAAAGGGAGCCTCAGCCCAGCCTCGAAGTCTGCTATGTAAAGACTCAGTTCGTCAAACCTAGGGGCGTTTGCTCTGTCATTCGGACCGGGAACTCTTAGGCGAACTGAAGCCGGGATTTGGTACTTCGCCCTCAAGATTGCAAGGTCAGCCTCGGTCACTGATGAAGCTATTCGATCAGCCTCTGTAGGCCTAAGATGCAAGGCCACCCCTCGGGGCTCAGGGCGATCTACGGGGTTCGTTTGTGAGGGATGCTCAGCCTGGTTGGCGTCCCTTCGCGAAGGGGTTGGTACCAACATCCTAATTTGTGGTCGTCTAGAAGTCATTCTGTGGAAATCGGGGATGGCCGGCTTAATGACGTCGAAAATACTTTTATAATATTGAGAGGCGACTGGGGAGTGGGCGAACTCTCCAAATGACGGACAGTCGGGTTGGGTATATGAGAAACGGCACAACCTAAGGAAGAAGAAGGCCCAAGGGTGCCCTAAACCTCTAGGGTCTGGAACAAAATTGTTGCCAGCCAGAATCAAAGAAGAATGACTCGAGCGTACCTAGAATATGATAACTCCGGTTGTCTGAAGTGAGTGGCAGAAGGTAGTTTTTGGCAGGAGTTCGCAAGAAAGTGGGTATGCTGTTGAAACGACGAGAGAGAAAAACCCTGATAAGTCTTAACAGGTCCCTTTTATAGAGCCTCCATAATGAACCTTCAAATGTGAACCGTTGATTTAACACACGTGGCACTCCCAGATTAAACGCCGCCTCCAAGCACTCAAACGTTTCTGACACAGCATTAAATGCGGCGTATGAACCCAGGCAAAGCATGAGCCGTCATGATTCAATGCATCAGACCGTTGATATTTCCTCTCTTGAAGCAGGCCAACCGTTCGGAAATAGGGGAGTAGCTGATAGATCATGACGTATGGACTGAGTCGGTTGGTATTCTGCACGGTCAACAAGTATCCTCAGCTCAACCATCTTCTAATCTGCCCGGTTCGGTCATCTCCTCGGCATCCTCGGCTCAGCCAGTATCTTAGCATCCTCGGCTCAGCCAATATCTTGGTATGTTCAGCTCAGCCATTGCCCAACCTAATCCGCTGAATAACTCTCTACAATTCCTGGGATCTATCTGCCTAAAACGGATCGTCCCACAAGGAAAGGAAGATCCCAAAGATCTCTCCACGTCTTGCGCACCATCTCCACCCGCTTCTGTTATTTCAGGAAAGGGTGATCATTGGAGATTCAGTTACCTAATTAAAAGGCCACTAGCCTTGATTCACTCCATCAAATCAGGAATGGACCACGTCCTTTCCTGATTTATCTCCTACGAGTTCTCTATAATATGGAGGCAGTCCTAGGGTACAAGGTACGCAGATTCTGCCCAATTTTACCCATACAGTTTTTCTACGTTATTCCTCCATCCTCAAGCTGACTTAGGCATCGGAGGGGTGTTGGCAAGATACCACACCGGTGTCAAGTTGTTTTTGCAGGTCTGCCGGGGACGACCATAAATCCGTTTCATCATCAACAAATGCCATAATGACAGTAAGCATGTTTTTTTTATTTTGATCCAGACGCATCTCAGGTAAATGACTTGTGTCATTTTCACTCTGTCAAAGTTATCTAGTGGTTATTTGGTAGTCTAAAGTCTTGTGGCTTCTTCAGTTTGGCTGGTTTAAGCCCAAACAAAGATGGTGCACCCAAAGGTACCCAGAAGAGGCCACTATTGCTTCTCATTGCCAAATTGGGATGACAAGTCTGTGTTTTAAGCTCTTAATAGATGGTCTTCAAGTAATTTGAACTTTAAACATGCAATACTATTAGTTGAAATGGATGCCTAGTAATAAAACACTCCTTAGCCTTATTATGTGACCAGCAACTGTGGATCCCTCCTTGGATGATCACTTTTTAAACATGTGTTTTGTGAAGCCAAGAAACTTTCTAGCGTAATTTTGTCTGTCTGAGTCTTAAAAGGATGCTCCTCGAGTTCGTGGCATAGAAATTTGTATTTTTTTTTATAAGAACTATGTCCTCCATATTATAGTACGTTGAATTAGAAAATGGCCTAGGGTAAATCCTGTTGTCTAACTAAAGTTTCAATTTGATCATATTAGAATAGCAATGAACAATCATGTTAAATGGCAGTAAGCATGTTGTTTTCATCAAATTTTGAGATGATAATGGACTTACTATGCGCAAAAACAAGTGTGGAGAAGGAGAACAAGAATATCATTCCGACTTGCTCACCAAGTGGGCCTCGAAATTCTTTGTTTACACAATGCTCAACAACCCAAACCACAAATTCGGCGAAGACGGAAAAAAAAAAAAAAAACAGTTGTTAACTAAAGATTCATGTTTAGGGGTTTCATGAAAATCCATGCCTTCTTCCTCTCGTCATCCTCAATTCGAACGACTTTGCCACACCAGACTCTGTGTACGGCAATGTAAAATCAACAAATCTTGATCTATTTGATACAATGGTTACATCACCCACAATAGCATCAAATTTCTGGAGATGGACATGAAACTTTAGCTACTAATTAGCAAAGAGAAAAAGTAAATTAAAACATGTCATATTTAAGTTGCAAATTTGATTACCCCAAGAAATATCTGATTGACAAGCTCATTGTAACTTCCATGAGGAGTATCAAAGGGATGAAACTCGTAAGGAACAGCATATGGCAACGAGTGATCCATGACTTCTTTGAATACATCAATGTAGAAATCAGTGGCCGTCACAGCATTAGTTTGAGGATCTGTTTCCACTGAGACGAATTCACGGAAGCCACCTTTGACAGGAACCCCAACCCTTAATTTCGCTTCGCCTGTAGGTATCTCCCAGCCTTTAGGCACAATATTTGATTCACCAGGCCTTATGATGGGTCCAAGGTCTTCTTCGTTGGTCGTGTAATTCTTTAAACTCAGATTTTTTGATATGCCATATTCTCAAGTCCAGAATCCAATTACCCTATCCCCTTTTCCAATTACATTGACTATTTGAAAGGCTGATGGTTGCAACTGTCCATTAACTAAATGGAAGTTACCACTCAAGCCCTTAAATTCAATGTTGTGGATTGACTGAGGTTCCAATTCCTGCTAAATGTGTCAAGTTCTCTATAGAGACTAGTTTCTTGAATCTTGATACACCAACACCGGATCTCCCCACTGCCATTGCTAAAGCTGTGACACTATCATATTCCCACAGGCCACAGCCCAAACACATTCAATTCAAATCTATCCATGTCTGGATTCTCTTGACGAAATCTCTTTCTCCATCTTCCATTGAAGTTTTCAAGCTGATTGGATTTCGGAACATAAGGTTTCACACCAATTACCCCTTGCATCGAATCTATAACTGTAGGATTTGTAGAATCCAATAGCTCCATAAGCACATCCTTAATAATCCAGGCACATCCCTTGTTCATCATTTCAACTTGTTTCGCTTGTGTGAGAAAGCCAGAAGCGAGAGATGGTAACATATGCACCACAACACACTGGTCTGCTTTGTTTTGAGCTTGTAGAGTTCTTGAAGGATATGATCATCAACAGCTGAAGGAGACATAACACTTCGACACCTAACTTGAGTATTGATACTTAGGAAAGAATCAGTGAGGTAAGGAACTATGCCCCTTCCGTTGTCAGTGTCCTCATAAACTAAGGCTACCTCCCTCCAACCAAAGGCCTTAATTATAGTCGTAAGGGATTCAACCTAAGATGAGGCATTGTGTGCCCCCCGAATGAAGTATGGGTTTTCCATGGGCGAACTCATCGCTTGAGAAATGATAGGAACTTGTGTTTTGTTCCCAATGTCGATCACAAATTCTGCTTGTGAGGATGTTTGCAGACCTAGTATTGCCTGTACTTGGACATTTTTCAACAAGTCTATGGCTGCAAATACGAGTTCAGAATAAAAATGAGATCCCTATAGTTGAATTGGTCATGCAGTAAACTCCTATAAACCATATCAAGGGGGCAGCATTTCATGGAACGTTTCATGGCGTAATTATGCAAAACTCAAGATGGGATTCAAGAACATAAGTATGTATGTGTGTATGTAGTCATTACGAGCGAAACGAAGAAAAAAGTGCAGGGTGATCCAACACTAAGAAAAACACAGAATGTAGGTGTGTTGGGCTGTACTTCCATGTATTTGGGCAGCGGCAATAAAGGTCCTTGCCTGAGTCTGCTCTAGCAACAAGCCAGACAAAGGGATCATTCGAAGCTCAGTCTTGTTTTACTTGGACTAATATTTACCTACATAAGTGTGGGCCGGACTAAGGGCTCGACATGCCTGTACGACATTCCACAAACCCGTCTTCGGGTGCACAACCAACATGTGGGTCGAGCCGAACATACAACGGTCGGCACATATGGGGAATAGGGGTTCACAGAGACTTTAATCAAGGACGGACGCTCAGCATATCTACCGTCGGCATGGTGCCCGGTGTTCGTCGAGCGGGACGTGATGCCAAATGTGGGCAGTTATCCGTGTGGTCGTGGGGGACAGACCATTACTAGATGTGGTAGCATGACTGCCATGATGTCCGGACGTGGTGCACGTATCGGCCTCACCAGATTAGGCAGCCCATGATAGGCATTCTCGAGCGTGCCCCCTAATGGTCCCTATACAAGGCACAAGGACACTTGACACTAGGTACGTGCAATCAAACACTCAAGCTTTTCGGTTAGTCCATTTCATTCTTCTGGAACTAACTTAAGCATCGAAGTACCCTCTAGCTATCTTTGGCTGGTCAACACTAACTGTCCTTCTTTTGCAGTTCATATAAAGGGATTCACACCGGATAATCCAAAGGAAAGACTTATCGGGTTCAAGGCTACACAATATGGCAGGACACCAAAGATAAATAATCACACCCAATGGAGCACAAAACAATATAGCCATCCACGGTATTCAGAACTTTCAGGCTAGTGGAGAGTTCATAAATCTAGTAACCACTAAAATAAGAACTTTGACAATGAATTGAAAAAGAAAATGAAGTGAGTAGATTTATGTGGACAGAACAAAGCTTAGCTTAACTTACCGGAAGATGCAGCCTCCACAACATGACCCTTGGAATCCCTTTTGTGAAGTGCAATCTTTGTAGTATGATTTTGATTCATTGCATAGAAATCCTCTACCGCCGTAGATATAAAACTCTGACTAACCTTCCCTACGATATCGTCCTCGTTAATTAAGAATCACCCCAACATCAACTTCTATCAAGGCACTACCATTCTCACCACATATAATTGGTGCTGTATAAAAGATCATGAATATCAAGACTAGTAGTAACACTAGAAGCTGGGAACAGTATCTCCCAGGTTTCTGCATGCCCAGAGAGAGATTACAAGACTAAATCAAGCTTTTTGTTGGTGTCAAAAATTTTGGGGGAGAGAGGAATGATTGGTTGTTTGATCTCCTTTTGTTCTATGGCATATATACATATAATATTTATATGCTGATAACCAAGAAATTTTCATTACACACTTTGTGGACTTAGTCAGTTAGTCACACTAATGTATAGTATATGATTGATCTTGGGAATAATCAAACCGAGAGGAAAGAGAAAGGGAGAGAGAGGATAGTTGGAGACTAGTATTATGTGATCCATATGTATATATACACATGTATATCTTAATATATATAACTTACTTACAACAGCACACGAATAAGTCTCATTTTTAGTACTTTTCGTAAGTTAGTACACATTTGATCTAGCACACATATTTTGAGAGCCCATTGAAGATATTCTTACGGGTTTAACTTTTAGATTTTGAGTTCGGATTCTCTCACTTGCTATAACTCGTGCGAACCTTGCAGGAGTTTGCGATGACTTTATCGGATCCCCTCTAGTGAATGGTAAAAATTTTCTCCCAGAACAAATGTAAAAATTGACCCAAACATATGAAATGTAAGTATCAAAATATGTACATAAACATAGGTTCGATAGACTTACGTGTCCTCTTGAATTATTAAAATAACGGAAATAGCTCTCATTCACCCAAAAGTGTTGACAGCCCTGGTCGAGACCTATGATTTTGGATATAAGTAGAGTAGCATAAAAAGTCTATATATAGCTTGTATTACTGGTACATCATTGTCAACCTTTAAAATAAGAGGAAATAGCTATATAAATGTGATTGCCCTTGACGTGTGTGTATATCTATACTAGCGGCAAATGCGTGGAAACGTAGGTTTAGACAAAAGTATGCACTTAGTGACTCGTAAGGTTGAAGGCACGATACAAAACCTAATGCCTCAACTTTAATCAAAACTCAAACCAAAATGTAACCCGGCCTTCAAAAAAAATTTCTAGACGATCACATTAGGAAAATACCAACCTGTTGACGTTGAAGAGAACTATATGTTAGAAAAATTATGTATACCATTTTGTGTTATCGTGACATAAACAACAAAATCAAAGATAACGAAATCATAAAAAGATAGAACTTGAAAATTACATATAAATTATCAAGTCTAGTGTTATATAGATACTATATTCTTAAGACAAATTTCGCCCTCACTACTATGCTTACGATTTGATAGGCGCATGTATCCCAGGATAAAATGGTCGAAATTCCATTGAAGCAGCACCATAATTAATGGGCCTAGCAAACTGAATAATAATTTCTCATATGATAACTCAATACTCAAAATATAGAAAAAAATATTGCAAAATCTCTAAGTTGTGTCTCTAAAATCCATTAACGTTATATAAAATTCAAATAAAATAAATTCTATTTAAATTTCTTCAACCAATATTACATGTAAATTATTAGAGTCAATTTTTCATTCATTCCTTAATGATTTTGAACAAACTAAATATATATTCAAAAAACATTTTTCCAACACTGTATGCATATGATCACAAAACTCACAATCAGAACAATCTTGTTTTCATCAACAACAAAAATTACAATCAACACAAACTGTTTTAATATATACCAAACCTTTTTGCTGACAGTGCTGACTTACTAACCACAGAAGTTTCATCAATCTAGTATTAAATCACATATATATGGGTATTCATATGGTTTAAGATTATCAGCTTCGTCGTGACGGGGTTCGTCGGTTTTTTCATGAAGCCGATCTTTATACCCATCGACAACGTCATCATTACTTGGTTCCGCATAGATAATCAATTCTTCTACACACAGATCTTCATTTTTTTCCTTCAAAATCCCAACAGTCCTCTTGGAAAAATAATGGAGACCCCAAGTTCCAACATGTAACTGCCAGGATGCTTCGGGATGGTAGGGGAGAAAATTTGCAGAATAGTTTTAGGATGGTATGCATAGACTTTTGACCAAGATGAATGTGGCAACTGCCACCCAATGTGTACAATGGATGACTGTAAAAGTCTTTTTCTATTTTCTTGAACATTTTTACTTTCAAAATTTTTGAGGTGTAATAAGGAATTTTTAGGGAAATTTTCTTACTTGAAACAGCCAGCATACAGGGCAGTTTTTCGGAAGTTATAATTCAGTTTTTTACAATTTTTTTTACATAATTAACCTTATTATTTTTTAACTTTTAGAAGTTGTGAACATTTAATTTGTTTAGACTTTGTAGGGTCTTTTTTAGAATCCAAAAAAGCGAGCCGGCTTTAAGAAATTGTTCACACCAAAAGGGGTGTTGCCTTTATATGGTAGTATAGATAGACACACACTATATATATGTGTTACAAGTTCCAATACATCTCTTGAGGTTTAAATATCAAGATACATAGACATAACTGACAGCTTGACATACTATTGGAAGTTGACATTGGACAAACAAGGGAAACTACAAGGAAATATCATCCCAACAGGAATCTACACCATTTCTCCTTTGTATTTGTGACACTCCCGTCACGGTGGTGTCAGTTGTCAGGTCGGTCATCTAAGAGAAAGTCTCAATGGATGTCAAGATGGGTGATTAAAAGTCTTACATTGCTTGGTGGATGCAAAGTTTAGTACTATGCATAATAGGTCATGACTATATATTGTAAAATGCATTTAAAGACATTAGGATGCCAAATAATGAACTTCACAGTTAAACATACTCGGCCTGCAGCAATGAAAGAATAAATAATTGTTAGAAGTCTTATATACGTAGAACTGTAACTAGATTAGGTTCAGTATTTATTTTCCTAAGTAAAATAGAAGTAGAATAAGTTAGAAATCTAGTTAATTAGGACTCATTTTGCTTGTATAAATAGTACGCTTGATGAATAGAAAAAATATTCTGCTTTATTAAATCTAACATGGTATCAGAGCGGGACAAAAAACCCTAGCCGTCACCCAGCACCAAATCCTAGCCCCCATTACTGGAGTTCAGCGCCGCCGTCGATCAGTACACCAGTTGGTTGTTGTTCGCTTGATAGTTGTAGTGTTGTCGCTCTTTATCTTTCTCTCTTTGGCTATCGCTAGATCCAATTGTCGCCGTCGAACCCTCTATTTTCGGCGGTTCTCGCCACCATCGCTCACAATCGTCGGAGCGTCAACACTATATCACACCAACACCGTCGTCTACGCTACCGCCTCTGCTCCGGAGCTCGTCCATACTCCACGCCATTGCCGGAGCTCTCACCGTCGGCGTGTTTTCCACATTTCCTTTGACCGGCGACACAGTTTTCTATGCCGCTGCCGGTGTTTTTTTGTTGCTCCCACTACTGGTTTGTTTGCGCTACGCCACTGATTTTTTCTACTGGTTGGTTGGTTCCTGTTGGTCGGTTGGTTATTTGATCTGTTTGGTTCCTGCCAGTTGCTATGTTTTCCGGTTAAGTGTTTTCCAATCACACACTATTCACGGGCACTGTTATTGTTCATCACGCGGTACTTTTCACCATTGCTACGCACTATTCACGCAATTTCTGCTCAGAATCTGCGTTGTTTCTGCTCGGTTTCTGTGTTTTTCTAAGCATTTCTGCACTGTTTCTACTCAGTTTTTGTGCTTTTCTACACTATTCTGCGCTGTTTTTTGCGTGTTTTTGCGCCATTTCTACACTGTTTACTGCGTTGTTTCTGCTCTTTTTTTTTGTGCGATCTACCGGTTGTGATTTGTTGTTTTCTAGGAACTATTATTTTTTGTCTGCGTTCTCAATTTGTTTGGTCGCTGGTTTTTTCAATTTGTTGTTAGGTATCCCTCTTCTGCATTGCAGTATGGTTACTACCAAACAAACCAGTGGGCTATTAATCATGAGTCCATCCGGTGTGATGATTCCCATAATGCCGTCCATACCATGGATTTTTATTGGAAGTTACATGATCGCTCCTCTCCGTAGGCGCGAGGGCAGAGTTGGTACTCGTGGTCATGATTCCAGGCGTTCTGATCATGTTGGTGATTTTTCTCAAGAAGAAATACACGCTCCCCAGCGCCTTATGGCTCAAGCTGGTTCTCCATCTGCTATAGCTTCCGCTTCCATATCCGCCTCTGCTTCATCCCATTTTGCTCACACAAGTATCCCAGTACGTGCATTTACTGCATCTTCAGCTGTTCCTTAGATTATAGATTCCATGCTTCCGATCATATGACAGGTTGTTCCTCTGTGTTTGATTTTTACTCCACCTGTTCTGGTAAGGATAAGTTCATAATAGCCAAAAGGTCGTTCTCTGCTATTGTAAGGAAAGGTTCCATTCGCTATTTTTCCTCTTTGTTTCTTTCTTCAGTCTTACATATTCCAAACTTTCCACTAATCTTTTAGTTGTTAGTAGTCTTACTCGTTTTGTAAATTATTCTGTGCCTTTTTTCCCCGCTCATTGTGTTTTTCAGGAACTGGATACGAGGAAGGTGATTAGCAGTGGTAAAACACATGGTGGCCTCTATTTCTTGGACTATGCCCCTCGTCTATCTCATTCACTCATGTCATGTGATCTAACTTTGCATACAAATATGAGTTCAGCTATTTCTATGTTACATCAATGGCACTGTAGATTGGGTCATCCCTCTTTTAGAATCTCAGAGAATCTTTTTTCTAGTTTAGTTAAACATTGTTCCTAGAGTCAATTTTTTTGTGAAACCTGCAAGTTTGGAAAACATAAACGTTCTTTTTATCTACCTATTAATAAAATGAGTGATTGTCCGTTTCATGTTATCCATTCTAATGTTTGGGGTTCTTCCTCTATTCCATCTCTCAAAGGTTATCGGTGGTTTGTCAATTTTATTGACTGTATTCTCATATCACTTGGGTTTATTTACTTAAATCCAAAGGAGAAGTCTTTTCTTATTTTAAATCTTTTCATACTATGATACATACTCAATTTGATAAGCCGATCAAAATTCTCCGCAGTGACAATGGCACTAAGTATATAGATAGGAGTTTTCGGGCCTTCCTAGATGAAAATGGTATTCTTTTTCAGACAACTTATGTTGACACTCCACAAAAAAATGGAGTTGCCGAACGCAAAAATCGTCATCTTGCTGAGATCGCTCGCTCTATTTTGTTAAATATGAATGTTCCTAAATTTTTATGGAGCTCCATGTTAACTGCTACCTACCTTATAAACCGCTTACCATCCCGTGTTCTCCTCTTTAAAACTCCTTTAGAGTGTCACCCTAACAGCTTCTATGTCACGACACTTCCTCCACAGGTTTTTGGTTGTGTGTGCTTTGTTCATGTCCGTCATCCCTCGGGTGGCAAGTTAGGTCCTAAAGTCCACAAATGCATTTTCATTGGGTACTCTACTACCCATAAGGACTACAAATGCTATAAGTCTTCCTCTAAAAAAATTTATGTCTCTATGGATGTCATTTTTTGGAAGTCCTAGTCCTTTTACTCTCCCTCTCATCCATCTCTTCAGGGGGAGTCTAGGCAGGAAGAGATGTCTACCTAGTATAATTTCATTGAGGGGGAGCCACTGTTCTATAACCATAGTGGCCATAATGAGGGGGAGCCTATATCTTGTCGTAATGAAAGGGGGCCTATATCCGCTGAAAGGACAGAAACAAATGACATATGGGGAAACGGATACATCGACTACAAACAGCAAACTTAAAAACATATACTAGTCGGAAAAATAGAAAGTTCTCATCTATGATACTACCTTGTCCATTACAAGCACCTACTCTAGTTTCAGATTCCTCGGCGGAGCCATTTGGCAATGACTCTTCTCTCATTGGAACTCCCTCTATTGATTCTAATAGTGATACTGATAATTTTTCTATTCAAAAAGGTGCTAGATCATATACTCAACATCCCATTTCCCAATTTGTTTCTTATGATCGTTTATCTCCTTCGTATCATGCTTTTATTTCGTCTCTATCTTCTATATCTATTCCACATAAATGGCAGGATGCAATAATGATATTTAAGCAGAAAGGAGTTACAGTGACGGAGATGACAGCTTTGAAAAAAAATAGTACTGGGAGCTAGTATCACTTCCAACGGGGAAGAAAACAGTAGGATGCAAGTGTGTTTATTGTTAAGCAAAATACTGACGGTACAGTTGAGAGATACAAAGCGCGACTTGTTGCCAAATGTTTTACTCAAACCTATGGTATTGACTACGAGGAGACGTTTGCTCCAATAGCAAAGATGAACTATGTGCGAGCTTTACTCTCTTGTGAGACAAATTTGAATTGGCATTTTCATCAGTTTGATGTGAAGAATGTATTTCTTCATAGTGAGTTAGAAGATGAAGTGTATATGGATATACCACCAGATTTTTTTTTACTCTGAAATAGAAGAAAAAGTGTGCAGGTTGAAAGTGACCCTTTATAGGTTGAAACAGTCACCAAGAACATGGTTTGGCAAGTGTTAAAAGGCTATGTTACAATTCGGATAGAAACAAAGTTATGCCGATCACACTATATTTATCAAATGAAGTGCTAGTAAGATCGTTGTTCTTATTGTTTATGTTGATGGTATAATAATGACAAGCAATTATATGAATGAGATTCTTAGTCGAGGTATTTTTATTCCCAACAAAAGTACATCCTTGATCTATTGGAAGAAACAGACATGTTGGTTGTAAACCTGCAACTTTTCCTATTGAGACAAATCATCAACTCAGTGGAGACTCGGGGGAAAGCACTGATAAGGAGACATATCAGCGCCTAGTGGGCTGACTGATATACTTAGTCCACACTCGACCAGATGTGTTTTATGCAGTGGGCATTGTTAGTCAATACATGCATGATCCTCGTACTTCACACTTAGATGCAATCTATCGTATTTTGAGAAATCTCAAATCAGCTCCAGAAAAATGGACCTTATTTTCTAATCACGGTCACTTACGGTTGGAGGCATTCACTGATGCCAACTAGGTTGGTTCAGTGGATGATAGACATTCTACTTCGAACTACTGTATTCTTCTTGGGGGAAATTTGATTACTTGGTTGAATAAGAAGCAATCAATGGTCTCCAGGTCTAGTATAGAGCTATGGCTCATGGAGTTTGTGAGCTTTTGTAGCTCCAAACCTTGTTACGTGATTTGAGAACATCTGATAATGGTCCGATGAAATTCTAATGTGACAACAAAGCTACCATTAACATTGCTCATAATCATGTTCACATGACAGAACGAAGCATATTGAAATTAATAGTACTTTATTAAGGAAAAGCTAAGTGATGGGTCAATATGTATGCTCTTTGTGAAATTTGAAGATCAGTTAGCCGACATCTTCACGAAAGGGCTGGACAGTAAGAGTTTTCACCCCATTGTGTTCAAGTTGGACCTAATTGATATTTTCGCACTAACTTGAGGGAGAGTGTTAAAAGTCTTATGTGTATAGAACTGTAACTAGATTAGGTTTAGGATTTGTTTTCCTATGTAAAATAGAAATAGAATTAGTTATAAATCTAGTTAAAGTATGACTCGTTTTGCTTATATAAATAGTACGCTTGATGAATAGAAAAAAATATTATAGTTTATTAAATCTAATAATAACCTACTAGAAAGTCCAGGGCAAGCCGAGAGCGAGCCCTTGCGTTATAAGTTCCTCTTTGTTTTTGTTTTTGATTATGACAAGGTTGGATATGTAAGTTTTACCCACCTCCTAAGACTTGTGACACATGGTCCTTCTATTGTAATAATATTGGACTAATGTCATTTTCCCCACTCACTTTTGTTGGACTCGACTTATTTAAAATTCATCTTTGAAATAAATAATTCATAAAAGGAAATCCATTTTATATCTTAAAATTCATCTTTGAAATAAATAATTCATTTTATATCTAATTAAGGGTAGATTAGTCTATATCTAATTAAGGGTAGATTAGTCTTTATGTTATTAGGGTTTAGTTGTTCTCTTTTTCTATTTAAGTACTCTTACGTTCATTGTAAATACATTCTTTTCCAATGGAATAATACGTTGTTCTCTCTCACCTTTGCAATCTATCATGGTATCAGAGCCAGTCATCTGGCCATCGTCTCCCTCCTAGAACGACAACGCCGCTTATTTTTTGTTGTTCATTGCAATCAACGCCGCTCTTCTCCCCAATCGAACAACGCTCCTCTCTTTGCATCGACCAGTCGACGATCTTCTCCTTCCAGTCGACGATCTTCTCCTTCCAGCCACCGTCGCCCACCGTCGCCCAACCACCTGCCGCCATCGATCGTCGAAAACCCTTCGCCGACCGTCGGCGACCACTCTCCAGTCACCGGCGACTCCCACCGTTCTTGATTGGGTATCGTCTGATCCCACCGTTCTTGATACCATCCCACCGTTCTTGATTGGGTATCGTCTGATCTTGATTGGGTATCGTCTGATCCCACCGTTCTTGATACCATCCCACCGTTCTTGATTGGGTATCGTCTGATCCCAGATTGGGTATCGTCTGATTGGGTTCTCCCATCGTAAGTTCTGTATTTTGGTACTGGTTTGTTACGAAGTCTCTGTATTTTACAATGTCAGACGATAAAACTTTTAATGCTATTAGCGTACGATTGACTGGCAGTAACTACTCTTATTGGGCTAAAGTTATGAAAAACTTTGTTGTTGGAAGAGGCATGTGGAGTCATGTAACAGGGGTTATTGTCAAACCTACCCCGCCAGAGCAATCAGGTTCGTCAGGTGCGAAAACAGAGGAGAATCCTTCATACACTAAACAACATGCAGCATATGTCCTCGCATTTGACAAATGGGAATTGGAAAATGCCCGAATTCTTACGTGGTTTCATAATTCTGTGGAGCCTAGCATTGGTATGAATTTCTCGAAATATGATACGGCAAAGGAAGTTTGGGATTATTTGCGGGGTATGTATCTTCAGTCCAATTTTGCAAAGGAGTATGAGCTTGAGGCTACAATCCGAGATGCTAAGCAACATGGTAAATCTATTCAGGATTTTTACACTGAGATGACACAATATTGGGATCAGTTAGCTTTGATGGAACCCGAAGGCATGCAGTCTTTTGACTCCATTCTTGAGTATCGTGAGAGGCGTCGTCTTGTTCAGTTTCTTATGGTCCTTCATGGGGAATTTGAGCCGCTTCGTGGGGCTATGGTTCATCGTATTCCCCTTCCCACTGTTGATGCTGCAGTTCATGAGCTTATTGCTGAGGAAACTAGGCTTAAGATGTCCTCTATTGCATCTCCTTCTCAGTCTGTATTTGCTGCTCCACCTACTCAGTCTATGTCCCCTCTTTTGCCTACTCCAGCTTCTCACCAAATTCAGGTTACAGGCAAGCCTAGGCCTCGTGTTGCTATGGATGAGTGTAGCTTTTGTCGTCAGAAGGGCCACTGGAAGGATTCTTGCCCCAAACTAATGGGACAAAATTCTCGTCCTAAGCCATCCACTTCTTCTCGTCCACCTCAGCAATATCAATAATTTTCTCGGCCACCACAGCAACATAAGCAGGTTTCTCGGCCTCCATCAGCTTTTGCTACCTCTGATGGGGTCCCTCCTTCTCTCTCGTTTGACCAGTTTCAGCAATATCAGCAGTTTCAGCAGTATCAGGCATCTTTGGCTACCCAGCCAAATCATTCAGCTATGACCACTACTCAGTCAGGTTTGCTTGGTTCCTATACCACAGGTATCCTACCTACCACATGGATTTTTTATTCTGGTTGCTCCCATCATATGACACCCGTTTTATCCCTACTAAGTCATTGTGTCTCCCCCACTTCTCCTATTAGTATTTCTACTGCAAATGAGTCCCCTATGCATGTTGTCTCTATTGGGTCTATTCTCCCAACCCCATTTTCTTTTCTCTCTATCCCTAATGTGTTTTATGTTCCTCAGTTGACCCTTAGCCTTCTTTCCATTACTCAATTGTCTGATTCTGGTTTTGATGTTTTGTTTTCCTCTTCTGGTTGTATTGTGCAGGATCGGATGTCCAAGAAGCAGATTGGGACCGGGCATAGAGTTGGTGATCTTTATGTTTTAGAGGAGTTACATGTTCCTATCGAGTCTACACCCACTGTCATGTCTTCATTTCATTTAGATCAGTAGTCCTCTCCTTTTTATCTTTGGCATTCTAGATTAGGGCATTTATCTAGTGAATGTTTGAAAGTTTTAGTTAATTCTGGTCATTTGGGACACACTTCTGTTAGTGATATTTCTGAATGCAGTGGTTGTAAACTTGCCAAGATGTCGGCTTTACCTTTTAATAAAAGTACCTCTATTTCTACTTCCCCATTTGAGCTTGTTCATACAGATTTGTGGGGACCTTCCCCCATTGCAACTCAAGGTGGTTCCCGTTATTATGTGTCATTTGTTGATGATTTTACTAGATTCACATGGGTTTATTTATTGACACATAAATCGGATTTTTACCACATTTATCGCACTTTTCACTCCATGGTCCAAACTCAGTTTTCTACCAAAATCAAAGTTCTTCGCTCTGATTTAGGGAGCGAATATTCTTTGGGTGAATTCACGCACTTTCTAGCCACTCACGGGACTATTCACCAGTCTTCATGTACTGACACTCCATCTCAGAATGGACGCGCTGAACGTAAGCATCGTCATCTTCTAAACACTGCAAGGTCTCTTCTTTTATCCTCCTCTGTGCCTGCCGTTTTTTGGGGAGAAGCTGTGCTCACTGCAACTTATCTTCTTAATCGGATGCCTACTCCTCTTTTGTCTGGTTTGACCCCATATGAACGGCTTTATGGCAACGTTCCCAACTTTTCTCTTCTCCGTGTTTTTGGCTGCGCCTGTTTTGTTCTTCTCCCTCAAAAGAGTCGGACTAAGCTTAGTGCTCGCTGTGTCTTGTGCGTCTTCTTAGGATATGGCATCCAGCAGAAGGGCTACCGTTGTTATGATCCTGTCACTCAGAAATTGTATGTGTCTCGACACGTTACCTTTCTCGAGCGTTTGCCCTGTTTCTCTCTCCTCCCCTACGCCTCTTTATTGTGACAATAAAAGTGCTATTCAGATTGCCCATAATACGGTTTTCCACGAGCGCACGAAGCATATCGAGATTGATTGTCACTTCATTCGCCACCATCTTCAGTCCGGCACTATCACCCTCCCATTTGTCTCCTCTTCTCTTCAATTGGCTGATTTCTTCACCAAGACGCACACCACAGCTCGCTTTCGCTTTCTCCTTGGCAAACTCTCGATGCTCTCCGGGCTCGCATCATGAGTTTGAGGGGGGGTGTGAATATATATTCCGTCATTTTATATCTAATTAAGGGTAGATTAGTCTATATCTAATTAAGGGTAGATTAGTCTATATCTAATTAAGGGTAGATTAGTCTTTATGTTATTAGGGTTTAGTTGTTCTCTTTTTCTATTTAAGTACTCTTACGTTCATTGTAAATACATTCTTTTCCAATGGAATAATACGTTGTTCTCTCTCACCTTTGCAATCTATCAATCCTTATGTGGGATTCCAAATATTCGATAGCTTTTTCTAGCATCAATTGTCTTTATTGTGAGTTTTATGTCCCGGACATTTCTTATTAATGGCAAGCCAAGCGGCCAAACCCCATGCTTTCATAAGACTTTCTCGCTCTCAGAAAGTTCATAATGATTTCTTTCTTAGTTTTTTACAAAATGTTTTTATAAACGACCTCATTAGGCCATTTGAAAGGACTCTTTGATGTTGATTGTTTCCTTAATTTTCTATTTGTGTGGGTCTTGGATGCATATTCAAGTTAAAATCATGTCATTTAGTTTAGTTCATTTTTACTTAATGATCCTGTTAAGATCGAATTCAGAACTTAATTTGAAAGCCATATTTAATTCGTAGGCAACGTCAAGGGCATTAACGGCTTGGCATGTCGACATAGCAGAAATGATGCCGCTCTCTAGGAACGTCAAGGGCATGCACGACTTGATATGTCGACGTGCAACAAACGATGTCGCTCCCTAAGAACATGCAAGGCAACGTCAAGGGCATGCATAAATCTTTTTTCTGCCCTGGAGACACGTGACTATATCCTCTCATATTATGACAATATGCACTTATTTTGTTGTACAGATCACCTTATTTGCATTTGTATTAACAGGTCTTCCCCAAGGGGTCTCCTTTGGTAGCTGATATCTCTCGTGCAGTAATCACCATAACAAAAGGTAAGCAGATTTTGGACACATCCCGAAATACATGTAAGCAGGATTGCGACTCTTTGTCTCGGCCATTGTAGCACATGTATCACCCAAGCTGTAAGGGGCAACTGTTTGTTCAGGTTCTAAACTCAACGATGACAACTAAATCATTTCAAACAGCCTGACTCTTGAAAGTTTCCTAGGCGTATTTGCAATAACCGGGTGTGTGTCTGTTTTATGCCTGCTTGTGTACTTGGCTAAATACACTTAAGAAAACAGAGATCATCTCAAAACAATATCAGACCCAAGCATCACAACTTGGTCAAGGCTTTCTGCAATGTGCAGGCACTGGGACCAAAGAGACCATTCCTATCCTTTTAGCAGGGAAAATGAAAGTACCCCAGAACAAGCTTTGCAGATTAATTTCTTTAGTGATACCTCTCCCAGAAATTCTGACTCCATAGGAATGGTTTCGACTTCATCGGAAGAGGAATAGGATGATGCTACTGATGAGGCCGTGGATCCAAATTCAGAAGTTATGGTGGTAGTGCGAGGTGCCCGCAGGGTAGTTTGGATTGCGATTCGGTCATGCTTCTGAAACCAACAGACACCTTTTAACGCTTGAAAATGGCAAAATAAGACATTGTGGGCTCTGGTTTTTCATATTGATCTTGTCAAACTATTTCGGTTATCTGCACTGCAAATTGTCGTCGTAATTTACTCAGCCAGCATTGTAAAGTGAGTGCATATTGTGCAGCTAGCTAGCTTCTTCCGATTTAAATCTTCGGATTACGAACAAGTCTTGGATACTGATAACGCGGTTGATGGCGCTTCTCGGGATCAGGGACCTGTAACCAACACTCCTCTTCTTGAAGCCTAAGAGATTGTTTACATATAAAAGTGGGTGAATGTATTAAAAACTAAGACAGACAATAATGTTGTACCTTTTTCCTGTTGTCTTTATATTCCTCTAGCCTTTTGAATTGGATCCTACTAGGAATCTATTCTTCATGGCTAGCGATAAGACTTTGATAGTGTGACCATCTAAGAGTCTAGGAATACTTATCCTAAAACAAGTGTAAGCCGAATCCACTCTGGTTTGCCCTCTAAATAGAGCGCTCTCAGTAGGAATACTCTTCTGAGTACTCTTCTGAGTACTCTTCTTGCTACTAGTTGGATTGGGACTCGCCCAAAGGGATCCACTCAGGCTGGTCCACCTAGGGTCAGCCTGCAGAGTAGAGGAAACCACAAGCAGTCAAGAAGACCAAGACGGCTCTAACCAAAGAGTCGAGTAGACTACAAAAAGCCAAGTTGCTGCTCAGTCGCCAGTTATTTACCTATCAGATACCATTCCAAATACTGAATGTGGAAACAAACGCAATGACAACTGAAATGTGGGTAGGTAGGTTTGATCCTACTCCTCGTCCACTTCTTCTGCTGCTAGCTTCATTGGAATTATTTGGTTTGCTTTTGTATCTTTCTTATGATTAACATTTTACAACTTCCACAAATTTTATGGCTTTGGTTCGTTTTTAAGCTAGTGCGGCTGGGGTGTTACGGAAAGACAACCGACAGCTAATCAATCCAGTTCCAGACAATTGAAGAAAAATAACTTTTTGCCTCGTAAAAGAACACGAGAATCAATAAAGGTTGACAGTCACTTAGCTTTTTGAAAGAACTGCATGGTGGTGACTAATGTCTGATCTGATCATGACGGCACAAAGCCTATCTTTATTGGATTTAGGGTGCATTAAAGCATCAAAAGAGGCACTTACAGAAGTGCATCAGGAATTTGAACAAGCAGATTCAAGCAAATCTTCGATCCCCTCAAGCTATTCGAACAAAAAGAATCCACATAAGCAGTGGGTGGCTATATGTGTTAAGTCATTTGGGACCAGGAGTATCGGTGGAGGCAAGCTTGGCAAGAAAGAGAAGCATTAGAACAATTACCTCGAGTTAGATCTTTATGGTAAAGATTATGCTGTTTCTTGGACAAAATGATTGAAGAAACAATTCTCCTTTCTTTTACTTTTTCGGCTGCTAAGTTGGTCAAGAGTAGGAGAGAAAGAAAAGAAAAGGAGACCCAGTGTGGGTTTGTAAAGACTCGTCAATCAATCACCTTGTCTTTACCAAACGGAGGGCATCCGATACTTAAGTTAGAACACATAAGATGAAACTACAAAATTGATTGTATTTGTAATTGATTGCTTACGTCCTTATTTCGTTCTCAAGTCTCATATTTATAAGTCGTCATGTACCTCCCATATTCATAATGAAATAATTTCGTGATTCCCTCCCGATTTAACGAGAATTCCATTCTGAATCCTTCCATAATCACTTGCTTGCCAAATCTGCCTTTTACCATAAGTGCAGAGGTTTCAATATTGGAATCCATGCCACATCTTGCCTTTCCCTTTCCAGGCTTCTTTCCATAGACTCTCATCCAGACGGCGGGTCGCAGCTCGGTATGGCAGCAGGCCACGTTTTTTACCCAGCCCACAATCCTGCCTCAGACATATCTTCGGTATTCTGTATAACCAGGCAGCCGACTGTTGTCTCGACCCACCAAGGTCTTCGCCTGGTAATTGGGTCGTTTTGTCAATTCGACCCACTACAGCAAGAGATGGGTGGAGTTCTGCATTGAGCAAGAACTAAAAGGGCGGGTTAGGAGAACGACCAGCTTCGTCATTGATCTATCCTCTTGTCGGCTGGCTATAACTCGTCTGTCCAAAGAATGACGGTCGATTTCTAAGGAATCTGTCCACGAAACGTGGTATGGAATATCTGTTAGGGGCAGGAGTTGTATATCTGAGCCAGAGGTCAGACGAATCCCATTCATTCTGGTCTGATCCGAAGGAAGCTTGTGGAATTAATTGATCCTATCCATGTCAAAAACTGGTTGTGAGATTAGTGTTGTGACTTGTTCATTCCCGTTATTCTGGACAAATTCTGAGCCACACAGACGAGAATCTTATTAATCGAAATACAACAATAGAATAAATAGAAATAATTAAGCACCTGAATATATCCCCCAAACAGGCCTCAGATGCCCAAGCAAATCCAATTGAATTGAATATATGAACTTGCATGTGGCTTGCACTTAATCACCCGTATTGATTAAGGAACATGCTATGTTCTGAGTGATTGCAGAATTTGCAGCCCAATACCTTTGTGAAAAAGTCGGATGCGGGTATAGAATTGTCGGTTGAGCAGCAGAGCAGATTATTTTAGTCTGCTCGGCTACGCATGGTTTTCTCAGCTAGTTCGGATGGGTCGGTTGTAGTCTTTTCGAGTGTCTATAATCTTATCAGCTTCCTTCAGCCATCTCCATAAACCTCAGGTTTTATCTAGTCTTGGAGAGTCCTAATCTCATAGGAGGACTAGCAAAGAGCCATCAGCAAGATGCACACTCCCAAACCGGAGCTAGCCTCATCCCTGTCTCGGGACAGAGACGACTCTAACACACCCATACTAACTAAGTCCTATCCATATCTACGAAAAAGAGGCAGACCCCAACGGAACTCGAAGATTCAGATATATATAATCACACCCAAATCTGACAAAAATGTATAATGCTCTTGTGAACTTTTTACTCGAATATGAGTTTACAGATTCTTGACTTAGACAGGATGGGTTACCGCTAGCACCACACCGATATCCTAATTGTTGGTTTAGCAGTCTTCAATCCGAGTAGACGGTATCAACCACTCTGCCACCCACATTCATCTTTTGAAGCAATTGCAGTTAAAATAAAGAAGCACAAAGATGTTGAACAAACTCATGATATTACACAAAATGGGTACACACTGTCTTGTCTAGAGGTCAATCTAATAGTTGATGATGATTAGAAACACATCACAGCTCAAAATACAGAGAGAGAGAGAGAGGACAAAGGTAGACAAACTTATGTAACAGAGTCAATGGACTTTCTTCTTCATCATCAGGGATCTTCAACTACTGTGGGTACTGAAACATACCCAGGTCCAAACTCTGTTTCCAAGTTCCCCCCATGGCCACGCCTGCACTCGTAGTGGAACACAGTGAACACCATGAAAGTGAAGAAATTGGTGAGGCAGAAAAGAACAGTGGCGATGAAATTGAAAGCAAATCGAGCCACAGGCCCCAGCTCGCTGTCATCGTCCGTCGTCGTCACGTAGAACACAATATAGATTGGAACGCTCAACACTGCCAGAATCAACACCAGAAAAAACCCTTGAATCCTTCTCCCCTCGATGAGCTTCAGGGATTTCCGTAGCGCCTTTGCTCCTGAACAACAATCATCGTCCTCTTCTACTACGGAAATCACAAGCCCCAAAATCAAAACAGAAGCCAAGTGCGGATAAAATGATGAAGCTACGATTCCCACTACCCAACTGCAGATAAATGAAGCATCTTCGGACCCAATTAGTGCCGTCAATCGGAGCACAGCTAGAGATAGAGAAACGTAAAGTATTGTTATGAGCAACACGTTTGTGGAAATTACCAGTTGTTTCTTCCAATTCGATACGATCCAAATCCCTAAATCCTTCAGACTTGTGGATTTCTTAACGTAAGCTAGGGCTGAGGCGTGAAGGGTTACAGACATTCCAACAAGAAATACAAAGCAAAACGCGAGGAAGAAGGGGATTTCGATTCCGATGAGGGCTCTGACGTCTTTTGGGTCTAACGTGGAATCAACTTCATAGGTTTCCTCGACTTTGTGAATCAGTGGTCTACCGATGACGGAATGAAGTAGAACGAGGAGAGAGAAGGGGGAAAGAACGAGGAGAAAGACTCGGAGCATGAGCTTGTCGTTCTTGGCCGGGAGTTCGATTGCTTCTCTTAGGATTATAGCGGTGTTCTTCGCCGGCGGTCTGGTAATGGCACAGGAGGATAATCCTTCTCTCGCCATGGCTCCTACTGCTACTGTGTAGAGAGAGAGAGAGAGAGAGAGAGAGAGAGAGAGAGTGAGATCCGAGTATGGCTAGAAATGCTCTGGTCGGATCACATTTTATGCTTGCTTTATTTGTGAATTTGCTAACAAAAATGTTCTGAACCTGGTACATCAAAGTACATAGGCTTGGTCCAATCAAATTTGCTTTTGTCGTCCAATTTGGTCAATTGGTTTATTTGATTATTTCTTATATTTCTATGAATGTTTGTTAATAGATAAGTTTAATTAAGCCTATTAATTACCCCAATCTATAACCCTATAATAAAGTGATAGAGTCCTAATTGGATTTGTCCCTCTAATCTTATATAAAAATGATCCTTTTCATTCTTAAAGGTATGATATTCTCTTTCAAAAGAAGCTCCAAATTTTTTATTATTTATTTCTCGACAATGTCAACTGTCTTAAAAATATTGGCCGACACCACACCGGTGTCTGTAGTATATTTTAGTAGGTATTTGCTCTCGGTTGACACCCACACCAAACGATTACATGAATGATGGAAAGCTCTACCTCAAAATAGCTAAAAACTGATTCATCATTTGTTATTTTTGATTATTTTTTAAATTTAGTTTTGTTTATTTCTTTTCTAATTTCTCTCGTCTAGAGAAACTAGTAGTTCATAAAAGTTTAACAAGCATAGGGGTCAATTTATGTTATTAACCTCTGAGACTTCGTTCGACAAGATTTTTTTATAGTAAGATGTAGCAAGAGCGCTAGCCAAATTCTCTTCTGCTCGCTCTTTATACTCACCTAGAGTGAGATAAGGAGGCAGCCCATGAGCCAATTCGGCTTCCAAATTTTGTATGGGCACAAGCAGCTCGATTTTTTATATATCCATCATAGTAGTCATTTGGACTTGTGCAGAAAGTTTGACTCATGTTTAGTTCGAACTAACTCGAGGAGATTAATTGTAATATTTACTTTGTCTTCGGGGCGTGCAGAATTTAAAAATTAGACAATTAATACGAATAATTTGATAATAAAATTAGATCAAATCTTGCCTTATTTTGACGAGGTAGAGTGATGGGGATTGATTCTATGTTTAGTCCCAAAGTTTTCATAAAAAAATCTCTTTTCCCAATGCAAGAGCGTCTTGAATTTCTTTATACTCCTATATAGGAGAATATTTGAGGATTTTTGTATTTATTTTTGTTTGAAAGAAGCAATTCTAAATGTTTGGTCTTCTACCACTTTAATCTTTTGTTTTGATTTTCTTTTCCTTTTTCTTGTTTTTTTTTTTTCCATCGTCAACCAGGGACGGAACTTACTAGAAAGAGGTGAATGGTACCAATTTTCAAAAAATAAACGAATATCGTCTTGTGGTTAAGGTCAGGACCGGTCTCGGGGTAAACTCTGCAAGCCCCCCGGCTCGGAGAACCCTCCAGCATGAGGCAATAAGAATTTATTTTTATATACATATAGAAAAAATAATAGAAATTCATCGGAAAAAATTATTATTAATAGTAAGTGGACAATCAAACTAAGATCTGGTTTGGACAACTCAAATGTCATTACCGGCACTAGTTAAGGTTTTGGGACTTAGGAATTTGCTCTCTCTTAAATTCTCGGGTTCAAAACCTCTCAGCGTTATCAACTCTTATAGAGCCATGTCATACAAGTTTTTTATTTGGGAATAAACGGTAGAAGTGCACGTAAGTTAACCTTAAGTAATCTTCGGGCCAGCTTTCGAGCACTTATTATTAATATTGGAGTAGTGGAGAGGGTGGTGCATGAATGGGGACAGAACAAAAGTAATGGGGGGGGTGCTACTTTTGGTTAGAAATTTGGAGGAATCGTACGATGCTTTGCCTTCTCTAATATGTTCTCAACTGAGGGAGTGGTATCTGGGGGAAGCCTGATGATGACAGAATGACCTCCTGGCTTTAGATCACCAAACTAGAACCTCCTTTGTGGTTCTTTTAGTATTTACTTTGATGATCAGAACTATTTATTTTTGTTGATTTTTCTCGTACATTACTCATACTAAAAATTAAACGATACCGATTGATACATTGGCTACCTCATTTATCTTGATATAAATGACTAGTTTGATAGTTTTTGTTTAGATGTAGTGAGTTGGAATGACAGGTCGTTTCTGCTACTTGATGACACAAAAGATAAGCACATGGCAGAAAGAACTTGGGTTGAACTGAAGTGATAGATCGGCAAGGCCGGAGGGTAATAAAACTCTTGGACCTTAACCCAAGACCAAATACCATGTCAGAATTAACTGTGAAATGGATGACACAGAACTCTAGAAATGCAAATACTTTGTTGTACTTTTATCCGATACAAATAGGGTAGGTTAGCTACTATAATGGTGACAAATTGCAGCTTTAACAATGGCCAATGCAATATGCACGCGCACGGGAGCGCACACACACACACATATATATAATGATGTTTTACACATTTTGAGTAAGTAATTTAGCCAGATGATTTTATTTTGAGCAAGTCTAGGAACACATTATTCATACACTGAGTCAGAAACAGATTCATTTAGAATAATTCAGTGCACGTGAGGTCTTTTATAACAATGTGACTCCCTATACATCAGACAGTTCCGGATAAATCTATATTCAAATCTGTATATAAAAGATCGTATTCCTAGACTTATTCTTTTATTTTTCATGAGTGGGTAGACCAAGACTTCTCTTTTAATTGATACTATGCTCACTAGGGTTCAATAACCTAGGAACAGGAATTGAGTAGTTGGCTATGCAAATGCAAAGTTGACTTGGCCACTTTTTGGTTGGAAGGGATACTCAATACAATGCATGGTTATGAATACAAGAGCATGTAATACTCTTGGAAAATGAACTCTTATGCATAGTTATATTGATGGATAATCACGACACACAAGACAATGAAAATGCATTCATTTTCTCTCGCATTCGTCAATGTGCTAAGGAAACTCCTTGAATCTTGGGACGACCTGTAAGGTGCGAAAAGGTAGCGAAAAGGTACTGACAAAGAATCTATGGTTCTAAGATAAGATCTATTCTTAAAAAGAGAGTCTACGAGTTTCTAGTCCTAACCTCGACTCCAAGACAAGAAGAAGAGAGTCTACGAGTTTCTAGTCCTGACCATGACCCCAAGACTTAACAGAACATGACACGTTGCCTTATTAGACAGTGTTGACTAGCCAACTCGATTTGGAATATGCCCCGCGTGATCTTTGACAAAACAACCACCTAAATGAATTTAGACGAGCGAACTTTTAGATGTCTACTCTACTCTAAATAAATATATACTTCTCGCCCCCTAAGACAACTCTTGAATACTATCTAAGGTTTATTCACCCCCTTCTCCTTCTACATGGATCAAAAAATGGTAGATAAGCCTTTCTAAATAGAAGAAGGGCAATCCCTTGCCAGTGGGGTGCTTCATATCACCAAAGCAGAAGAGACATATTCAAGTAGTATCCCATTCACATTTGTCCAACTGTAGACATCCAAAACACAAAGCCGGTTCGCGCTCGAAAATGGTACCAACAAGGTACAAAAATGTCAAGAGAGAGAGAGAGAGAGAGAGTAGAAACAACTATCATAATGCAGGTAGGTATATACCTAAATTCAAGCAGCTCCTTTCCGTTTGAGAGTGATTTTGTCGCCAAGGCTAAGAGCAATGCCTTGGTTCTTACTCCTTATTCTGATGTACCCACTTAGTTTTCCATCCCTTTGTTTCTCAGTACTCACATTTACCAAAGCATCGTCCTCGAAAATCCTTTTCGCGTAGAGGTTAGCTGCAAGGAATCCACACTGATCACCTTCAAGTGCCGACCTGATTTATCAATCAATTAGCAAACTTGACGACGTGATGATATTTGTTGAACGAACAATGAAAATGATGGTAAAGAAAGGGACAAGAGAGAGAAAAAAAAGAGTTTTGAAGAGCTTACGGTTGACTTGATGATATGGCTCAGAAATACCGTCTCATCCTGAATACCGTGTTCACAGCAACCTGAAAAGATGGTAACAGCATATTGTCGTGAATATCAAATGCGAAGCGCATCATCCATATACCAATAAAATTGGAACTTTGAGGCCGAAGGAATGTTAAGAGCATAACAAAAGATGATTCACGATGCGAAGGGTGATCAGAAGCCAAAAACTACTAAGATCTAGCTTAACCTTACCACTCTGCAGACCAGTAGGGCCGAAGAACAGTTAAAGAAAACAAGGGAGCAGAATACTACTGGTTTTTCCATGCCATCACTGACTCACAACCAATCACCACATCAAAATATAAATGAAATGGCATGTAGAAGCCCTCCAATTATGGAATCTCGGAGAAATCTACTATTGGGTGCCATCGACGTATACTCATATAACTCACAACTAAGAAGAAACCAAGCAGAAACACATAAGAAACTGCACTTCCAACATGTCGGACAATGGTAATGAATAGGTGAGGGATTTCCACCTATCTTGGTCTCTTAGGTGGTGGCAATTTTGAATTATCTCCCCACGGATCTAAGGAACTGGCAGGAGGGAGGCTTGAGAGACCTTGTGGTTCTGGAGCAGATGTAGACGGGAATGATGAGCTCTTCAAATGCCCTCTTTTCCACAGGTGTTTTCAAGAAGGGCACTAACTCATCGAAGTATACTTATTTATATTCGAGGATCTAGTTTCCATTGGTTTTTCTTTTGTGGGTTCTCAGGGTGAAACCATTAGATCTTTGGATAGTACGCGTGAATTGACTCTTTTCCTTTGGTGGTGTACAGTTGTGGTTTTGGAATCAATCTTTCTAGAGGAGTCTCTGAGCCGAAATCGACACACTTTACATAGGGAAAGATCTCTTTGATAGAATAGATCCGAAGGGACCACTTCTCCTCGAGTCGATTACGTGTTGGATCCGTCAAAACCGATGTTGCAATCAACGCTTAATCCTTTTTCAGGGCTTCTATCTTAAAGGGAACATCATGTCCTTCTAAAGCCTCTCCTTGATCTCATTGGCAATTGCCGGTGTTCCCTTGTCAAAATGGACAAGTAGCGTGCAATACTTCTCCATTTCCCACTCTTTTTCTCTTTCAAACTCGAGATTTCGCAATACAACAACACCAATTACAACTGAATCAGATACTAATGGTTTATCTCTCTACAAACAAACACGAGAAATCATGCGTGCAACTCCTTACATCTGGAAAGTTTGATTATGTTGGAAATTCGAAGGGACTCGAGGGTGGGAATGAAATGGACACCGGAAGGTTTCTCAGCAACCAGAAGGTCTCTTCCGTTACCCAAGAGTCTCCTATTAAGACTCCATAACCCTCTTTCATGCCTAGCAAGTCAAAAGTCTTCCGATTACTAGAGTCCAAAGGTCCCTCTTGGTTTCGTATATACCACGATTGTTATTGGTTTTGAGACTACTTAAATTTCGTCTAAAGAAATACTCCCGAATTTGTTCTCAGAGAGAATCAAGGATCTTCAAGTTCGACAAGTGAACGAGATTAGGTATTACCTTGTTCGTAGAGCCGTTTTATCCTTGGAGACGACGCCGGAGCTATCCTCGAACACCCACGGTAAGACCGCGATTTTGTCTTTAAGGGAACCGTGTTAAACATGGGACTCGGTTCGGTAACTTCATTACGTTTTGTATTTGAATTTCAAGGTTGTATGCTGAATCTGCTCTGTATGTATTTCGTACGGTCATAATGGAATAGATGTATATTTTCTGGATTTTTCATGTGTTTACAAATCTGTCGCAATATAATTTTTCCTACAGATTATACATTATCACAACTAAAACTCTGGATTGATAAGAAAAAAGGGTCCCTAAATGTATGATACTCCTCGTCTACATCTGCATTAAATCGATTCACTCCTCCTTGTTTGTGGAAAGGACATCCCAATACACCAGGAAAACGTATTACGTTTAAGCATCTAGAAAATTTCCCATAGAAAACAGCATACAAAGAGAAACCATGAGAGAGAGAAACGAACACATACACACACAGATTTATATATATATATATATATATAGAGAGAGAGAGAGAGAGAGAGAGAGAGAAAGAGAGAGAGTGTGTGTGTGTGTACCAGTTCGCTGCTTCTGTTTGTGATCGCATAGCAATTCGATTCAAAAATATAGTGCTACAGTTACATATAAAACCGCAAGAACTTGGATCCGCGTCACAAAGGAGTAATGCTAGCGACACGTTTGTGTCAGGATGTGTCCAAATAGAGGTGCATCCCACATCTCGTACACAGGTCCTTAGACTTTTCGTCACAAATTACTCCACTTAATTTGCACCTTTTTAGGTTCAATTTCCATGAGTTATAATTTAACAACAATATGTATATAGTAAAATCGGTTAAGATTCGATCAATTTGTAAGCAAGACCAAATCCGATCAGTTTAGAGTTAAAATTTCACATATCAATTTCAACTGATTTTATGTAAGTACTGAAATTGGTTCGCGTAGAATTGATTCGGCCGGGAAATTCAAGTTTTTTTTTTTGGGTTAACAACAATGACTTATTTTCCGGCCACATGAATAATATTAGGCTTAGATTTGGGCCAAATAAATCACGATTTGGACTATTAACAATACATAACCCGAAACTTTATATTTAGACCGAACCCACCAGTTAAAATATACGCAATGCTACAATCGCAGATTTAAAACCAAGAAACTCTCCGAATATATAATCAAAGCATAATTCACTTGAATTTATAAAACTGAAAGTATTTTTTTATTTTGAATTCTTGAAAATTATTTTGATTTCAATTATAACAGCGTAGACTTTTTCTTAAAAAATAACAAAAAACAATGCAATAGTCATTCATAAGCAAAACTTACAAAATAAATTGCAATCGTTTCAGTTCGTCGGTTCAAGCAAAAAATAACAAAAAACAGAACTATAACGTCTCGAGTTTCAAAGATATTAAAAAACGTATAAGCCAATTCCACTCGTATTCTAGTTCAAAAGATCAAAAGTACAAGTTCTATTATTTCAAGGTACAGAACATGAAAATAATGTCTTGCACACAAGTGGTCTACATTTCAAAAAGACTTTCAAACTAAGTACAAAGCCTTATCTATGCGAACCATAGCTCAATGAAATCTTCCTCGGTTGTCTCATCGTTGGCTGAGTACTCCGGCTTTTTAACACCATCTTCAGTACCTGACGTTAAATATCAGGGACAAGAAAATTACATCACGAGCTTTGAAGCCCAATAAACTCTATCCTTCCATTAGTCACTACTCTTCCCAAAAATACTCGAGACTTGAGGCAAATAATTTCATGTTGAAAAAACATAATCTCTTGACATGCAAAACCATTTGCATTTGTCCAAAAGTAAAGATGCAAAATACAAAGCCCGGTACACGGCGGCAAACGAAAATGGTACCAACAAGGCACAAAAAATGTCGAAAAGAGAGAGAGAGGGAGAGAGAGAAAGTAGAGACAACTATCAAAATGTAGGTAGGTATATAGCCAGGCAATTCAAGCAGCTCCTTTCTGTTTGAGAGTGATCTTGTCCCCGAGGCTAAGAGCAATGCCTTGGGTCTTGCTCCTTATTCTGATGTACCCACTCAGTTTTCCATCCCCTTGTTTCTCAATACTCACATTTACCAAAGCATCCTCCCCGAATATACTTTTTGCGTAGAGGTTAGCCGCAAGGAATCCACACTCGCCTTCAAGTGCCGACCTGATTCATCATCAAGCAGCAAACACGACGACATGATGATATTTGTTGAACGAAAAACGAACAAATAACCATGCAAATAATGGAAACGAAAGGGACAAGAGAGAGTTTTGAAGAGCTGCTTACGGTGGAGTAAGGCACTTCATATTCGTCGACTTGATGATATGGCTCAGAAATCCCTTCTCGTCTTGAATAACCGTGTTCACAGCAACCTGAAAAGACAGTTTATAGTCTTGATGCGCATCATCCAAATACCAATAAAATTGGAGTTGTGAGGCTGAAAGAAGGTTACATAGCATAACAAAAGATGATGCACACCACAAAGGGTGATCAGAATCAGATAAGTACTAAGATCTAGCTTAACCTTACCACTCTGCACACCTATAGGGCCGAAAAGCAGTTTGAAAAAAAACACGGGAGCAGTTGCTAAGAACATACGAGCAGAATACTACGAGTTCTTCCATGCCATCACTATCTCACAACCAATCACCATAGAAATGAAATGGCATACAGAAACCCTCCAATTATGGAATCTCACTGAAATCTACTATTAGGTGATTCAGCGTATACTCGTCATCTTAGACGAGAAGCAAATCTTCTGGAGTTGTTATATCTATCGGATTATCTGTTCGTTGTCATGTGATTCCAGAAGCAAAATAAACTATACACCTGTCTAACTCTGAATACTATAACACGCACTAGATGAATCAACATGGTCTGAACTTAATAATGGTGTTTGTTTTCAAAATCATTACAAAAAAACTGCAAAAAGATTAATTATAGTAGATGAAACATAAAATTCTGATAGACAAGAAAGGGCAGACATACCTTGTTTTCCCACTCGAATTCAGCCCACATAGTCCTAAATGCCACATCAGCACAAGTTGCAGGAGAAATGTAATCCATGATATCAATGTGAATGTCGTTGAGCACTACGACATTTCGCTCAAGAACATTTGAGGTTTCATAGACAATATTCCCGAATATAACTCCTGTCTCAGTTGAAGAAACCTTAATATTGGCCCGTATCTGCTTGCTCGATTCTGGTGCTAGTGTGTAGTTTTGCGGACGTTCCACAAGTTTGAGGTCGCCCATCGTTGCCAACTCCAAGCACAAATTTTGGAGGGTCTCCTTGGTGCGGTTGATGACAGTAACATCGAGGACAATGTCATAATGATGAACTGTCACGTATGCTTCGGCATAAACAGGATCACTGAATCCTGTGAGTTGAAGAATGCGATTAAGTTTATTTGCATCATCACCATCTTTCACGAACTCTCCAGTAGCACGCTTTAAGTCGTCGTACACCTGGTCTTCCAACTCAAGCTGGCTCATACCCTGAAATTATGTGGATTCCAGAAATGAAAATAAGCGGTGAGATTCGTGCAAGACAACAAGTCAATAGGGGTTAGAAGAGAAAAACCTACAACTTACTAATTACAGGACAAATATCAGAAAACTGTATCCAAATGGATGAAATTTCTTATAAGCTAGCTCCTTATCACATATATAATTTTTGGATCAACTTGTCATATTCAACATGATAAAATGATATAAACCAATGAGCGCGTAGGGTCAGGCATGGGAACCCCTTCCACATTCCGACCTGACATGGACCAGGGAAAATAAAGATCTAAGCAACTATACATTCCATACTGTTCACAAAATTTACAGAACAAACTAAACGAGGAAGAGGGATTTTGGGGAGGGGAAGTGAAATTAAACACATTCCCGTCTACATTTAGATTGTAGAGTGCCATATAACCAGATACGAAACCATCTTGTGATTCATCCAATACAAGATGCAGAAAAGCAAGAAGTTTTCATTGAGATGGCCTGAATTATAGAGAGCCCGCAGGAAGAAAAAAAAAGAATCAGGAGATGGGACAAGGGAATGAAAGCGAGAAAAAATGGGTTAGAAACACATGAGAAAGTATTTGTTGGCTTAACACAGATGAAAAGAAGATAACACATGATTGAAGCCCGCAAGATAAAATAAGAGGTTATTTATCGAGTCAATATGTAGGTTATTTATCGAGTCAATATGTCATCTCCACATAAAACTGACAGCACGGAATAAACAAAGCATGAAAAAGCAAATCAGAATCAAATGCTTGTCTTTTATGCCATGTAATAAACAGATATCATCCAAGCACATGCTGGTAGTATTTTCTACTCAAAACAATACAAAGCCAAATGAATACTTATAAGGAAGGCAACCAACATTATACGAAAGACAAAGGCAATCTTCTACTAACCTTCCTGCTCTTCAAGTGGTAGAAATCAATAAGGTCATCAGGCTGGGCATGAGTTATCTGAGCCTTTGCCTTAATTTCCTCTGCTTCACGGAACTGCTTATCTGCAAGCATTTTCACAAAACTCTGTCGGCAAGATTGCAACCATATCTTTCTCACCTCGTCACCAGTATTGCAAAGCAGTCTGATGCATAGGACAATCCTATCAAAGGAGTCATTGTCTATTGGGTGTGGAAGAAATGAAGATTGTCCCAGTTGTAGCATAGAGGCCATAATCAATAAGGCCTGGGTACTAGCTTTATTCACTTCAACTTTAGACGGCTGAACCTCTTCTAATCTCAAAACAAGCTTTGACAGTGTACATGCCACAACTGCACCAAGGAAAAAATCACCCGCAATAATCAAAGATCTCAAGTTTCCAACAGATGCCAATGACCCTAGTGCCAGCATCGGAGGCGACATGGCAGTTTCCGAGGCAGCGCTCTGGGTTGCATAGGTCCCATCCGCAAGAATAGCAGGCCTTCTAGAAGATACAGTCATGGAGTTTGCCTGCTGGGATGTCTTTGAAGTATCTTGACCCTCCCCTTCCTCTGTAGGGGTGTAGAAGGGGAGCTCCCCAATGCACTGCTTAATAGTTGCAATTCCACTCTCAACTTCAGAAAGTGAAAGACAGTACTCGCCAATGATCCAAAGAGCACAAGAACACACACGTGCAGCCCGAATTTGATAGAAGGTGTCCAGCAGCCTAGTTACTATGGATATTCTCAATTTCGGGTTTGTTTCAATTATCTCCCGCACGAAAACAACCACGTCAATAGCCGAAGCAACATTGCTGTCTCCCAAGAAATCCATCAAAAGATGTACAACAGTGCTTGCCACCTCCGGAAATTTGATTGCACAAGAATGAATGGCTTGAACTAGCATTTGCCTGTACTCCCCATTTTTCTCAAGCTCTCCACTCTGAGTCTTCATAACTTCCTTCTTCAGTAAAAGAACAACTTCATCAATGTTCCTAGGAGTTATCAACTCCAAAGCAATGTCAATAGTCTTCCGACGAATATCCAGATTAGGGCTTGAAAGAGCCCTAAGAACATCCATTATCATGTCAACCATAATCTCCCTATGCGAAGATTTAAGCTCGTTCAGCCGGTCAAGCACAATAAGCTTGACGTTGTTGTCACTTTGTGAGAGCAGAAGCTGGCAGTAGGTATTTGCAGCGGCTCTGATTGCTGTAGGAGCAGAGGACAGAGAAACAAGAGTCCCGGCACATTCATAAACCACAGCAGCTGACGGGGCACTGAGCAGCGATATGATGATCTTTATATACTTTCCTTTCTCACCCTTGTTCGCTCTACAAACCTTACGGATCAACTCCAACACCACCATCTGAAGTTGTTCACCCCAGTCATTGATTCGATCAATGTGGGTGAAGAGGTAATTAACTGCCCTATCTTGGGCAGAAGTGAAAAGCATAAGGAACGCATTCCGCTTGGCTGACGCATCTTGTTCAGTCGAAATCAACTTCTCAATCAAATCAGGACCATTATCCAGCAACTGTTCCCCTTGGGGAAGCTTATAAATTGACATCACTGCAAGAATTGCATTCCTCCGAACAAAGGGGTGCCTGTGCTCTAAATTCAACAAAACAGCTGGGATCAAGGGCTCAATAACTTCGGTTTCTTTCAACCGGCAAAGAAAGCGGAGCGTGACGCCCCTGATGTACTCATTTGGGTGATTCAGATTGTTCAACAAGTTTTGACAAATCAATATCATTTCCTGTAACACCTTCCCTCTCGAATCGGTCTTTTCGATGATCTCGAAATACAGAAGCAGAAGCCTCTGAATGGTGTGATCTTCAGAGGGCACGACATATCGGACAATGGTAATGAATAATTGGGGGATGGTTTCACCATTGAGCAAAAGCATGATAGCCTTTTTCAGGGCTTCTGTCTTAGAGGGAACGTCATTTCCTTCTAAAGCCTCCTTGATCTCATTGGCGATTGCCGGTGTTCCCTTGTCAAAGTGGACAAGCAGCGTGCAAGACTTCTCCATTTCCAACTCTTCCTCTTTCTAACTCTCTAGATCTCGCAATACAACACCAATTATAACCAAATCAGATACTAACAACAGTTTATCTCTCTACAAAGAAACATGGGAACTCATGCGTACAGCTCCTAATCAGATCTAAGAAGTTCAATACTAAATTAACACCTGCCGATCAATAAACGATCTGGAACTAAAATTCTGGATTGCTAAAAAGAAGGATCCCTAAGTCTATGATATTCCTCGTCTACATCTGCATTAAATTGATCCACTCCTCCTTGTGTGTGGATCGGACATCCCAACACACCAGGAAAACATATTACGTTTAAGCATCTATAAAATTGCCCATAGTAAACAGCAAACAAAGAGATTGACGATGTGAGAGAGAGAGAAAGAGAGAGAGACGAACACACACTCGCACACACAGGGAGGGAGAAGAGTACCTGTTCGATTTCGGGCTGCTTCTGATTCTCAGATCTCAGATGTGAGAGCTCGCTGTTCTGTTTCGGATCGCATAGCAATTCGATACACAAATAGAGTGCAACAATTACGTATAAAGGCCCCTATAACTTGTATATGTATCACAAATTAGTCCCCTTAATTGTACTTTTTTAGGTTCATATCCCACGAGTTCTAATTTAAACAACAATGACAACCCTATACATAACTTCTCAGTAGGGGTGAAATCGATTTGGGTCCGGTCAGTTTGTAAGCACACAATACCGAACCGAATTTGTTTGGGGAAGAAATTATGATCTCGATCGATTTTATGTATGGACCGAAATTTGTTCAGGGTCAAATCAATTCGACCAAACCCGGTTGATTTGGGATGAAAATTTTGCATTCTAATCCTACCAATTTTAAGTATGAACCAAGATTTGTTAGGATATAATTGATTCGGTCGGAGAATTCGTTTTTATGTACGAACCTACCATCTTACAATCAAATAATATTTATAAGTATTAAATTAAAATCACACATCTATGTACTTAAGTGGAATTAAATTCAACCAACTTTTTTCGACCAGACATTATTGACAAACTCCATTTACAATGCATTGTGACTCTCCTTCTTCTTTCTCAAGCACATCCCCTTCTCTTTTATTCTATCTGCAACACTCTGATAAGATAGTTTTTTAAGAAAATGTTAAGTGTCCCAAAATTTTTAGCTCCGGTTTATGTGAGTGTCGTTCTTTGATCGGGTCGATCCCATATACCGTTGTGTTCGTCTCCATAAGGAGATTAAAATCGAAAATTAAGTTTGCCAAAAATATTTAAAAGTGAATGAGAAATTATGACCAAAAATTGGCACAAAATCTAGGAGGAAAACATTTTTCCCACATTAGTGATTGGGTTGGGCAATAAGATAAATTGGGCTTGGCCCAATAACACATATTATTTTCCTCAAGGTTTATTTAAAAATGATTTTGGGCTGGGCCCAAACAAATTAAATGATCTATACTAGAAGGGAAATAATACCTGCTTTACTTCAACAATTGTGACTGTTCAGGTTAAGCGGTTCTATGAACAACCACAACGCCCGTCTAAATAACCACCATATCCCTTCAATAAAATACTTCTACACCTATAAATAAAACAGCATTCTAGTCATTTATCTCATCCAAAAATCAATAGCATACTAGTGCATTTATATTTATTCATAATCGAAAACTCTGCATTCAGTTTCAAGAGTTCAACACAATTTTCTGATTCACTTGTTGAGTAAATTGAAATGTGACTTTTACTCAACAATAGTCATTGTATATTGGGAAGCATTCATTCAAAGAACTCATTGGTACCCTTGTGTGGAGACAAATTTGCCTTAAGGACGCAATATCAATCACTAGTCTCAATTGTTAATTTTAAAAAACATGAAATTGATCCTGTAAGTTTCTGTTTTCTGTTATTTTTTCGTTCAGTTGAATTGACTGTTTAGTATTTTTGACATTCTGAAATTCCTTACCGATGTGCGAATTCTAACAAATATATCACGTACGGTAAAACTATTACACCTGATTAAAATTACCACAATTTTGAGTTTAGATGATTGGTAATAGTTTGTGAAATGATTATAGAGTCAAGCCATGTGTTTTCATCTTTTTGTATTCCATGTATTATTCTCATCATGCACATAAAGGAGGAGCTGTATGAGATGAAATCTAACGTACGGTTCTGAAACGGAGACTCTTTGACTCGAACGACGATCGTAACGGACGTCAATTAACTTGATCCGAAAGAAATTATGTGAAAGCTTTACAAAATTATTATTAACCTATGCGACTAGACATTAATCGTTATGGTTGACGTTATATACTCTATACCATAAGCTTTATCTACACGAGTTTCAGAGAACATACAAAAAGCTTTAGAATATTAGTTTCGAGCACTCAAAACAAAATCCATTATTATCACAAGCTTTTAATAATATGGCCGTGATTTGCCATTACGTGCAACTCTCTCCACTATAGAAAGAAAAAAAGAATCTGCTAGTAAGTACTAGGAAAAAAACTAGGCTATCTACCTATGCATCGTCTAAAACTTTAGCGTAGAGAGTCAAGCTACCAGTCATATTGGTTTCATATCGTGCGTTGCAATCGCGAAGATTGAATGATGGAGGCCAACAATGACAAAAATACAAAGATAATAAATGGATGGTCGCGAGGTTAGCCCCTTAAAAACACTAAGATAGTGATAGCTTGCGATTTGTCAGAATCAATATAATAAAAATATTTGACGGAAAAAAAAAAGTAAGTCTATACCAATATTGGAATCGACAATGCCACGAAATATAAACTAAAATCAAGTAATTGGTGTAAATAGTTTAAGAAGACTTTAAATACGCTGAATCAAAATAGTCATTTAATAACTACGGAGTACGGTGACATTTAGATGGAATAGATAATAAAGAGAAATAAAACATCGGTAAAAAATAACCAATGACAATAAAAGAACAAAACCCCAATAAACTAATCTATTTAGAAAAAAAAAAAAAAAAGGGTGTACGAGAACTAGTTCGATAGTGATATCATTGACCGTTTGCTAAGATAAGCATTGGAAAAATCAACCCATGTGATGAAAGCGGACGAAGAATCTCTAGCTTCTTAGAAGTATAAAAAATAAAAAAATTGAAAAGTAAAGAGAGTTTACGAGTTGCTAGAATATTAATTACAAGCAAGATATATGACATTGACGTAGTCTATTAGATTTTATTCGATCTCGTAAGTACTTATCGGTCTTTGTTGCTACGCTCACACTTATGTTTTTAGTGTCAACCCAAATAAAGTCAGACAACAGGGTTAATAGGATATTTTAAAAAAAAGAATAAATTTTGTATCAATCCTGTAAATATTCCTCCAGATTTTGAATTGCATCATCCCCATTTCATAATTTTCATTTTTTTTTAATACAGAAAACTGGATTTTCTCAATCAAATAGGTGAAAATACTAATTGGTACCATGATTTATTTAGTTATTCTATAAAATAAAAAAAATAAAAAACAACACATTTATTGTAGCATGAAAGTCTAATAAAAAAAAGTTTACGAACACAACCTCTTATGCACGGATGCAGACACGTGTCTGAAATTGTTCGATATACGTGAAGTCCTTTAAGTTATGTGGAGTCTACGTACATCAAATAGCTCCGGATATATATATATATATATATATATATATATATATATATATATATATATATAGATGAACGACTGTACCCAAAAATAAATAAATTGTGATGTAACGCCGAATAAACTATTGCGGTATTCTCGACTCGAAATTCATAGAGACTTTCATGGAGATGGGTCAAGGGGTTTGGCCTGTTCTCTCTCTCTCTCTCTCTCTCTCTCTCTCTCTCTCTCTCTCTATATATATATATATATATATATATATATATATAAAGAATATTCAATGTATCACTTTCTACTTCCCTTGATTCACGCCTGCTTTTATGATACTACTACCATTTTCTAATTTTTTTTTTTAAAACTTCTCTGTAAAAAGTTGACTCAAAGTCGAACTCGGAGATTTTATTGTGAGTTATGCATGACACAGTGTGTTGCAAATCGAAACGGTGCCGTTTGGTTACTGAAATATTATCTAAATTGTTGAACATTATTTGAACAGTATTTAGACAGTCAAAACATCACCGTTTTAACAAAAAATATACAACAAAAGCCCCGTGTCCGATTCTGAGTACGAGTTCAGTTCACATCACCTTCTATCTCTAATTTCTTAACTCTTTTAAATTCTTTTTTTTTTTGTATTGTCTTGGTTTTACTTCCAATTGCGATTCAAACCGTTCATTTGACAATTCTCAAAGAACGTAATGTTTTTGAAGTTTAATCGAACATTGACAAAAATATGAATAAATTATATTACACAAACTGTTTAAATTTAAAATTAAATGGACGACTTGTTGTATTTATCCTAATATAAAAAAGGATTATTTATTTTGGCGTGACATTAGAAATAGAACTATGTCATCAAAATAATTTCCATTGTTACCCTAAAAAAGAAAAATATTCAAATGATTGATTATTGTATCAAAAATTAACTAACAGAGTGGAAATATAAAATCGCACTTATTCTAACCGTTACATTTCACATTTTTCCGTAAAACTAAAGAATGACAAATGAATAAATAGTTGTCATATTTTGAATATACTCATGCACATACACAGTGTGTGCTCGATATCTTAGTGTATATAACTAGCAAATTATCCCTACTTACGCCACTCTCCAACTAAAAATTTTAGCTATCTAGACTCTTGCAAAGAGCTCTTCAAACTCATTCCACTTGTTTAATTCATAATTTAGCATCTACGATGGGTGAGAGAGGGACACAACGGCATTTGCGTACGAGGGTGAGCCAACGATGCTGACTTGATTTTATGCAAAGATGGAAGAAGAAAAATAGATAGAAGAAAGGAGAAGAGATGGATCCAGAAACAAAGAGAAAGGTTCTGCTTAGATAGAGGAAAGAAATGAAAGAAGTCACCACGTAGAGAGAACGGAAAAAAATGGTAGAGAAAACCTAGCAAGGAGAGAGGAACCTATACGAGAGGATATAAACTGATTTGTTGAATTAAAACCATCTTAGCCGTTATTGTAAAAGCACATATACAATTGTGTATTGTAATATCGATTTAGATTTAGTTGCATATTTGGTAAGGTGTTGATTTTCTTTTGTAAATATAAGGTCTATTTGACTTGTAATTATTATTGGATTATTAGATTATGTTGTATGTAATAGAACTTAATCTAGTTCAATATGTTTGGATTAAATTATTTGTGGTGTGTTTTGACTGAATTTAATATAAGATTTTGTTTGACTCTATAGGATAAACTGATGAAATTGTCTTCTAGCGTAACTGTAATTGGAACAGTTTAGCAAAAATAAAAGTCAATAAGCAAATAATTGAGAGTTATTTCAATAAGCAAATAATTGAGGACTATTACATATTTTTATTTTGGGTAAATTAAATCAGGATCCTATTTACCCTTACAATGTAGTGTTTCATCCTATACACTTTTTTTAACTTATGTTTTCATCCCCATTTTATATAGTTTGACAAGTTTGTCCTTATTTTCGAGTGTTAGATTACCCTATTATCCCTTTTTAATTGAGAACCTATATTCTTTTTTGGTATGTTTATAATCATAATAATAAATATGGCTAAAATTATGGGATTAAATAAGGTAAAAAATTTAACTGATTATAGAATCAATTCGTTAGATATTTTTAATGGTTATGCAACAGAATATGGTAAATTCGTGACAGAATTTACCATATTTTATTATGGAATCAATTCGCTGGATTTTTTAATGGATATGCTACTAAATCTGCTATTGGCCGAAATTGGAGTCTGAAGTTATGATTTTCCAGCAAATCTTCCATGCTTATGAATATGATTTTCCAGCAAATCGTACGAATTCGCCAGATTTTATTATGAAATAGGGGCTGAACTTTTAAAATCAAAATATGGTAATAGGCCAGAATCTTGACGAAATATTTGATTGCTCAACGAATCTTCCATGCTTACTATCAGATTACCATATAAAAACCAAATTCACCATCATTTTACCAACTATGGATTATACCAAAACAGATTATACAAAAATCTGGTATAGTTATGGATATATACCATTATAATCAAATTTACCATTGTAATCGAATATACAATTACTATCAAATTTACCGTGTAAAAATCAAATTCACAATGACAGAATTTATCTCTCTTTTTCTACACTACATATTCTTGTATTCAATCCTTCTGTTAGTACAATTCGAAACACATCAAAAGAATGCGATAAATTTTCATACAACAGATGTTAAATTCTTCCATCAACGGTAAATTTTAGTACAACGGTTATTTTATAACAAATAGTTTTGATGAATGTAGAACATGGTAAATTTGTTCAAATAAAATCTGGTTGCTTTGGAACGATGTCATCAATATCGGAATATTGCACATTCCAAAATTTGTCATTTATGCTAATGCCCAAAAAAAAGAGATAGGAATTGATGCACAGAATTTGCTTATTCTTTTCATAAATTTGATCTGAATATATGGTAAATTTGTACATACCGTTCACAGCATTAAGTACTTATGGTAAATTTGATCAGAATATGGTAAATTTGTACGAACAGTTCATAGCAATAAGTACTTATGATAAATTTGTACATACAGTTCACACGCGTACAACATGGTAAATTTACATGGAACTATACATTATCTAACATGCAACAACATGATAAATTTCAAATGCAGGATGACGACCACACATAAAACCCATTTAGTCCCAAAAAACACGACCAAAATTACAGGAACCAAAATACAGTTCTTAAATCATTTTATGTTTATCAGTACATAAGGGGAATACAAACAAATAAAGGTGGATTAAATCGTAACTCAAATACCAATACAAACTGATTCGTAAATCAGAAATCGATTACAGGTTCAGTGAAACCAACTACAATCCGCCCAGTTCATGATGTTCGCGAACAAGTCGTACTTGCTCCGGCGACATAATGGGACGATGGTCGATCGGATGACGATATTCTCTCCCGTATATAACCCAGCCCCGTCAGTACGCACCAATGGTCAGACGTCAAGAGCAGTTCGGGACCTAGATCGTCGTTGTTCAGCATGTTGCTCCGATTTTGGAACCCTAGGACGAAGAATTAAAATCCAGAACAACAATACGCACCAACGGTCAGATGGTCGATCAGAATACAACCTAGGCCTGTCAATACGCACCAACGGTCGGACGTCAACGACAGTTCGGGACCCTAGATCGCCGATCTTCAGCACGCTGCTCCGATTTTGGAACCTTATGAACGGAGAATGAAACCCAGAACGACAGAAGATGAACCGTCGGAGGAGGTGTTTTGGTAATAAAGGTAGGGTATTAAACAAATCCCTTATTTTTAGGACCAAAATGCTGATTTTGTGTTCAATGTGTTTTAAGGACAATTTGGGTATTTTTTAAATTATAGGATGAAAAAATAACTTCGAAAAGTGTATAGGATCAAACACTAAATTTGTCTTATAGATATGACTGAACATTAAGTATCCCTTTTATTTTTACTGTACACTTTTGTCAAGCGATACAAATCAAAGCCCAAAATTCATTTTGCACAAATAGGCATGAATTTTTAGGAATAAAGTAGCAAGTAAATTAATAATTTGGTCTGGCCAAATGGAGCTATTGTTTTGAGACATAGGGAGTAAAACTTGGAGTACGTGTACGCACAACCACTCGTGCACAACTTCATACATAGATTTGTCTGAAGTCGTCGAATGTACATAAGACTCATATTTTAAAAGGCCCACATGAATTTGAAAACTCCGAACACATGTGTTGAGTCTGTGCACAAACAGGTGTATACAAACAGGTGTATTTGTATATTTTCTCTAATAAAAAGTCTAGAAATATAAATGCGTCTAAATATATTTAGACACAAATGTATACAAAATCGTCTATGCATTATTCTTTCTCTAAAGTTTATGGATAAAAAATGTAGCAAAAAACATGGAGAAACGGAGGCGTTAATAGGGGAGAAGAGCTGAGAGCTCAAGCCCCTGAATTAGGCGACCGGTCGTTATCTAGCAGGGTGTCGGTGGGTGATGTATTACTCTCTCTCTCTCTCTCTCTCTCTCTCATATACACATGTACACTCAGCAATCTGAATTTTTCAGCTACCTGTAATTTCTTCAATCCCCATTTTCCTTTCAACTGTAAATAATCTCTTTTGCCTATTTACATACATAAATCTACCTAACGAAGGCCAAAAAGGTGGCTTCTTTAAGTAAGATATATCTTTCCACAGAAAAATCAGGGTCCCCCATTTCCCATGATTGACTCCTCCTTTCTGGGTATCATCGTTCTTAAACACAGACAGTGAGTTTACTACTAGAGAGATAGAGAGAGAGGGAGAGAGGATCTGTGGAAATGGCGGTAGATCCAAGGCAAGTGTTGGCAGGCTTCTTAACGGTGACTATGTTTGTAATGCTTGGGAACATGGTCAAGCGAGACCACTTTGATTCAGTTGAAGTAAGTCCAACTCCCTCCTCTCTCTCTCTCTCTCTCTCTCTCTCTCTCTCTCTCTCTCTCTCTGCGATTCACTGCAGTATAGTGTTTACTGCTCATTTCCGATCTATTGCTCTCAACCTTGTTTAGTTTCACCTACTTAATTTCGCTCTCTCTGTCTCTCTCTCTCTCTCTCCCTCTCCCTCTCCCTCTCCCTCCTATACATGTCAGTTCTCCGTTTTCTAAGACTTATACTCCATTTGGGTATTTGGGATTTCAAGGGATTTGAGATTATTATTCTCTGAGAATAGCTCATACACAGATTCCATGATTTATATGTTGATTTTAATAGGGGGGGCTTTGTCACAATGGATTTGTAATGACTTATACCATAGGAGTGGTTTGAAATCGTGATCTTATACAAGATCCGAATGAAATATATCTCCTTTACCTCAAATCATCTGTGTGTGTGTGTGTGTGTCTAATTTCACATGTAACCTATGGCTAAAATATCTTCAAATTAAGCAAATTGCTTTAGCATCTACCCAAATGTAGCTGTACTTTTTTATCTGCCCCAATATGTACCCTGATTGACTACGGTTAACACTTGTGTAAGTAGCTCTTCTGCTATGTATTTGAATGTGGAACAAGTCAAATCTATAACCACTTTGTGGGGTGACAAGGAAGTTGTCAAAACTATTCTTCCAAAGCTTACCACTCTTTTGGTTCCCACTACTTCTTTCAACCCTGTGGACCTTCAACTGGTGATGTTTCTGACACCCCAAAAGACGTAGAGCCGTTGTTTCTACTTGCCCAATTCCGGCTTGGCTCGATATCCTCAAAGATTGAGGGTAGCTTCTAAACCGACAACGAATGCTCAGATTTACAAGCATTTCAAGCAAGTAAAGATGTTCTTGGGCTACAAAGAATACCGTTGAGAATTCTTGTATATGCATATGTTTGTATTTTGATCTACCGAGTTTCAGGGGGAGAAGTGTATTCCTAATGTTATTAGTGGGCTTCATGTGCCTTTTTTTTAAAGTTCTCACTTAATTCAACCGCAAAGAAATTATCTGTCTAAGTATGTACTGTCACTTTTACTTGATTACTAAGTTTCTTTCTCAAAATTTGCTTTTGTTTTTGCCCCATGTTAAAGACAAACCATTCAGGAGCAACAAGTGATTTCGATGATAATGTCGAGACTATAGAGCACACCACTGAAACACTTACTAGCATGAGGAATGGGCCTTGGAAGGCGATTGATGGCTCTGATCTTAGACCTTGTTGGACAAAACCAGGTTCAGGTTAGTCGGGTTTGCTCGAATCCCAGAGGCTCTAGTTTCCTGTAGTTTTTATACTTTATCTGAACTTTGGTTAATTTTTCTGCCTCATACTTACTTGTTTATATGGCCAACAGAGGAGGCAAAAAAAACAAAGGGTTTTGTCACCTTTTCATTAACCAACGGCCCTGAGTATCACGTCTCACAGGTATTCTAAACTAATATGCATCGATCGCCTATCACTTGGTAGTGCACTTTCAACAAGTTCTATGTCAAAAACAATAACATCAACACTATATTTGCCAAATCCTATTAAAGTTGATAGATTTTATCTTTTTCTAATTTGGTCTATTTAACTTGGTGGCATATAGTGTGCAATAAACCCAGGTATTTGCAGTTTATCCTGAATCCCCCATTCATTTTTCATGCATTTATTTTACACTTGTATGTCAGATTGCTGATGCGGTCATGGTGGCAAGATATCTAGGAGCAACTCTTGTACTGCCAGACATAAGGGGAAGCGAACCAGGTGATAAGAGGTTAGTTCTCATAACTACGCTTCGTCTATGTGATTATTGAAATTGGAACTCGAAGCTTAAAAGGTCAATTGAACCCTACATTTAATTCCAGAATTTTCTGACAGTTAGGCATCCGAACTTTGTATTGCTGCACCTGAACACTTGCTACAAAGCTTGCATGGAAATGATTTCCTCTTTAGCAAATGGGTTTTCACATATTTGTTTGTCCAACTAGAGATCTGGTTGAGAGTGATGTGCTTACAGAGATTTGAGGGATTTTGGGTAAAATCTGCTCCTCCACTAGACCGAGTATATGTGTCTATAAGTTCTCATTTAGACGTGAAAAATGATTAGAATGCACTAAAAATCAGGGGAAAAAGTCAATAATACGTAGTATATACTATGCATCTTCAGAGAACCTGTACCAGCACCTTTATATGCCACCCGGCTCCTCTCTGTGTTCACAATGTTATGCATACATGCCGGCTGCATTTATTACAGCTTTGAATTGTTTTCAATTCTAGGGCTATTTTTGATTGACTTACTAGGATGCTTAAGCCATTTATCACAAATGTTAATGGCTTGCTAAAATCTTACAGGAACTTTGGCGACATTTATGACGTTGAGAAGTTCGTGAAGAGCCTGGATGGGGTGGTCAGAGTTGCTAAATATCAGCCTCCTGATATATCAGCCCGGAACTTAGCAGTTGTGAGAGTCCCTAACCGAGTTACTGAAAACCACATTGCTGAACAAATTAAACCGATTTATAGAGCAAAGGGTAACATAAGGCTTGCAACATACTTCCCATCGATGAATATGAGAAAGACTGAAGAAGAAGACAGTAATAGTAATTCTGTGGCATGTTTGGCAATGTTTGGAACTCTAGAGCTACAACCAGAGGTTCGCGAAGTGGTTGACTCGATAATTGAGCGGTTAAGAACCTTAAGTCGGAAGTCAGATGGCCAGTTCATAGCTGTGGACTTGAGGATTGAGATGTTGGACAAAAAGGGTTGCCAAGGAAGTGCTAAAAGCTGTTACAGTCCAGAGGAGATTGCACTATTTTTGAGGAAGATGGGTTTTGACAAGGACACCACTGTTTATTTGACTCAATCAAGGTGGGAGAGCGGCCTTGATGCTCTCAGGGATTTCTTTCCTAGAGCTTACACAAAGGTATTGGTTTCTTCCGTTCTTTCTTGCTTACCATGCTAATCATCGCTCGAGTAAGTTGTATTGTGAAGGTTTATGTTGAGAATATAAATAATTAAATTACCCCTCTCTAACTTTTAGATGAGTCGGTAGTAAACAATCTAATATACTATCAAAATAGACAATAAATCTTGTGTTCCAACCTCACCGCTTACCTAGTCATTGAGGAGAATCTGGCTACACCTGCGGGGGCGTGTTACGAATATAAATGATCAAACTATCCTTCTTTTTAACAGGCAACGGTTAAAGTTTTCAGATGAGTTGGTGGTTAACAATCTAATAGTTTCTTTCTAAATCAATCAGGATTTTTAATTTACAAGGCCAAATGTTCCTTTGTGCTAGTTTTGCCCTTGAATTGTCAGGGGGAAAGCTGGAAACTGCTTCCATACTTCTGATATTTGCCTTAAAACTTAGCTTCAGATACTCTCTGAGTTTATTACATTCTGAATACCTCCTCGCATTGGACACTGTTATAGGAAGGAATTGTGCCGGAAGATAAGAAGGAAAAATACCTGAACTCTCAAACTAAAGAATTTGAGAAGGTTATTGACTACTACGTTTGCAGTCAGAGTGACGTTTTTGTACCAGCCATCTCAGGCCTGTTCTACGCGAACGTAGCTGGTAAGAGAATTGCTTCTGGCAGGACTCAGATCCTTGTTCCAGGAAATGTTCCAGGTTCTGCCTCTGCAACAGATTTCCTATCGCCGTATGTCTCAAAGAAGAATCACTTGGCCTATTCTTGTTTCTGCTAAATCTTCATGTGGAAGGGAGATGAAGATAGAGATTTAAGGTAGGCCTTGATCCTCATATTTCCTAGTTACCTACATCAAGTTTTTGGAATTTTTGTTGTGTAAAACAAGAAGCAGTTGGTAATGTAATTCATACTTCCAAGCAGAAATCATTTAAGATTATTATTTATCTAGAGGATCTTCAAGCAAATAACGAATTCTTGCGAGACGTTATGATCGAATGTAGTTGACGTATTTGCAGTTCGTTGTAAACATTTCAGAATCTATAGATTGAATTCGCCCGTTGCTTGATTTGTTTCTGTGTTGTGCTTCATGTTGAGATGAAAATCTCATGGTAGTTTCAACCAATTTCATGGTACCATCTTTCCTTGCTTTCTATTCCAAGTTCATGGGACCTAATCAATAAGCAAATGATACATGGCTCTAACAAACCATAAGCAGGTAAGCACTCCAGATATGACTATTCGGATTTGTCATATTCGAAATTTATTTATTTTCTTAGACTCTGAATATTATATCTGAGAGGAGTATTTTATTTCCCGGAAGGAAATAAAATTATCTCCCTCTCTTCTTATTAATATATTATCCTTTTCTATATCTCCCCTTATTTAAGTAAATATTATTATTAATTACGAAACTCTATCATATCATTTTAAAAAAGATTCAAATAAACTTTCTATAATTATTTGTCCATCTATAATATATCTTCTCTTCTACTATATCTCATTTCTTACTATATCTATCATTATTGCTTTTAAAATTTTGACCGCTAACAAACGCGTTGTAAAGAAAATAAACTCCGTCTGTTTTATAAAATCTCAACAAAATATGTGTATTATCCGTATAATAAGGTCCCATATTTGTTTTGTCTTGAACCATTGGTCGAGATCGGTTTTTTTTTGTTCCTTAGCTTACAATCGCTACTAATTCTCTAGGGTTCGGATAGGTTTTGCTTGAGCATACAATCAACCCAAAAAACACTTGGAATTTTCACATATATAGTCGAGGTATTCGGTCGGCTTTAAAATTATTCTCAGCTTATGCCGACTAATTTTCAGAGCCCTGAAATTAATGACCGGATAAACTTTCAGTCATTCTTAGTGATTGATTCTGGTGGGGAACTTTTACATATTGGATCCACGTTCTGATAAAAAGGTTCCTTCCACTTGAAGATCTCCTCATCTTCTCCATCATTGGCAAGCAACTCTCTCTCTCTCTCTCTCTCTCTCTCTCTCTCTCATCACTTGTGCAGTAGGCTCCGTAGGCGTAGAGTAGTTTTTACTCCAAACATGAAGATATTGAATCAGGGAAAAAAATCATCGCTGAGCAATGCATTGAGCCATAATGGTAGTACGTCTCGTTAATGCCACTGCCGTTGCCTTGCACGTTCTTAGGCAACGGCAAAGATGGCAGCTAATTCAGTTTTATCATGAAGCCTTCTTTAGAGGGCAATTTACTGATAAACTAAATCCTTGGATCTACTGCTGCTGGTGTTAGATTGGAGATTCTTCGAGGCATGTCGACCGGCAAAGAAAGCATGTTGTTGCCTAAGAATGTGAAAGGCAACAGTAAGTGCATGCACGCCACGCATGTTTTCTACTACAAGCAAAGTCGACCGTACAAAGCCTATGCACATAGGCTGGGTTGTACATAGTGTTAATTCTCTTTTTTATTTCTCGTCTTCATATGAAAGATACAAATTGTCTAGCGGAAAAGACTTTCTGAATGGAGTAAAAGAACTTGGATCGTCAATGTCTTCCTGAAAGATTGAGATGACGGTGTGAACACACTTCCTAATGTCACATTTCAAAAACCAACAAAGGTTTCACACTTTTCTTTAAACCATCTTAGGAGTGGCAACCTCGACCCGAGTGGAAATGCAATGTGTGTGAAAACTCAGGATCGTAAATGAATGGGTGAAAGAATGGGATAATATGGGGATTGTCGAGCGGAAGAGACATTCTGAATGTAGTAAAAAAACCAGGATTATTCAATCTCTTCCTTAAAGTTTGAGACAATGGTGCAAAAATACTTCCCGATGTCGAATTCCAAAAACCAACAAGAAATTCCCCACTCTTCTTTGATCCGTCTTTGGACCGAGTGGCAGTCTCGACCCAAGCGGAAGTGCAATGTTTTTAAAAACTCAGGATTGTAAATGAACGGGTGAAAGAATGAGACTATATTCTACCAGCATTGTCAAGTGTTGTACATAAAGCATAGCTTGTGGATTCACAAAACTACATACGTCCATTGCGTATATTGAGAATCCAGAGAGACCATACATTATCAGTAGAACAAATGTAATTATCTTAATAACAGACATATATCTATGTATATATAGGAGGTCTTAGAGTTAAATACCAGCTGTTGTAAGTGACCCAAAACTACGAGAATACATACAATTAGGATTTGTAGGAGGGCCGAGGCGCAAAGTCAGTTGCAGAAGAAGAGACTTTATTGTCTGTTGGCTACTGCATACAACAGCAAAAAATCTCTCAAGAAGATCAATGAAGCGCCTTAGTAACTGGATGAAAGAAAGCACATCAAAGTGAATATATGTTTATGCGCGGCGAGAACTGCGAGCAGCTATGCATCGCTGGTATGGCTTGATACAGATCTTTGCGAATGGAGTCTTCGGTACTGGAATCAACTTTCCAACCATCGCGAGCGGCCACCTGTAACAAGCATTTCACAATTGATCAAAACATGAGAATGCTAAGATTATGATGCAGGATCTAAAGGAGCAAATGCACAAATGATTGCTACAACACCACAGTATGGTAGGGAATATCTCATGATCCGATCGTGTATCGTCTTTTTGATCCTTCACAAGGCTGCCACAGGCCTACACTTGTTACCCAGCAAGCTTATGTGCTGCACTTACCGCAAGTTTTTCAAGTCCCATAGGCTCAAGTAGTTCCACCACAGGGACCAGGAACAAGGAAGGACCACGACGAATAAGGAACGGGAACTACCCTTTTTCCCATTGTGATTTTTGGTAACGTGGTTCGCTTCCACTGAATCAAAGAAAGACTCAAGGCATAGTCAGCGAGCAAAGTCAGATGCCAGCCCGGGTAGATGGGACAGCGCAGCCCTCACTTATTACAGCTTGGAAAGTCTGTCGCGTGGTGATTTCCTTTTATATTGAAGCATTTGGCTTTCAAGCACATGATATTAATAAGTGATTCAAGTGCTCAACTAAACAACCAAGCTCGTGCAATCAATGAAATTCTTTGGTCGTTGAATTTGTTCGAGAGAGAGGCTGTCCCAGATTGGGAAGTTATGCCACACCCGTTTAAACAAGAAACAACATATGCCAAAGATCTCTCTCACTAATGAACATACATGTCTTCATGCCTATAGTTTTAGAAGCTGTTCAATTTTCATCCTACTATTTCACATGTTGCTATAAATATCATGATCAGAAACATCTGGGTGACATAGTTTCCTGTCATATATTTGACTTCAGATGATAAGTCAGGATTTTTTCTAAAAAACGAACTCGGTCTTCTGGTTTTGTAAAGAGAAGATATCAGTCCATGCAAAGTTCTGCTGCTAGATAAGGAGCATACCCGATCGCTCCAATAACGAGGGAAACAATCCAGAGACTCCAGGTGAGTCTAACCGTTGAGAAGAAGTGGCCAAGAAACTCAATGATAAGTATCTGTCGTACCACAATGGAGCAGTGTGTTGTTAATACCAAGAAATAGCATGATCAAAACATTGTGGAGAAGGGACACGGGTGATCTGTTGTGCAGCAGGGTATACAACGTGCCAAAAAGACGTCTTTCTGCATCTGGACGCCCAAAACATCGCGTGCGTATGCCAGATGCATTTTGAGTACCAAAATGGCGTCGTTTTGGCATGTTGCAACCCTGCTATGTGCTGTGCACAACAGGATCCTCAGTTCCGTGAAGAAGACACAAGGCCTCTCACCTGAAGTATGAATGTGGCTCCAACAATCCCCACAAAAAGGCGATTTTTCGTAATCCCACTGAAGACATTCATTTGGTCGGGCTTTCGAGCATTGAACTCATTGAATATCTGTAATTCAACTAGAAAGTGAAAATTTGAACGACTTTTAAGAATTCTGAAATAAACATCCTGCCAAAAAAAAAAAAGGCCTGCTCATGGCATAGCGAGAGGAGGGCAGCCTTTTCAGTGCTTTTAGGGTTGAATGAGCATCGAGGTCTTTCGAGATTGGGGGAAGGCATCATTTTTGTTTTGTCCTAACCCAAAAACCAAGGAACTATTCCTAAAACAAATAAATTTGGTACTATTTCACCCCCACAGAGATGGCAGAAGGACTTACTTGACAGAAGACGAATGCATTAAAAACCAAGGTATTCTTCAACTGATTAGCATGCTCCGTACTTTCATGACCCAAGTTCAGAATACCCTTTCCAAAAAAGTTCAGAATAAGGAGGACAGTGACTTGATACAAAGCCTGCAAAAAGGTCCAAAACTGTAAGCAACAACAAATTTTAGGGTATATTCCCTGTTTTCTCAAAGTAATCAAAGATGCGCATCCCCCAAAAACAAGGTAATGCGAATATCAAAAACCTGGACAAGCAAGTTTCTCCACATTATATTTGTTATAAGAGGTTCCCTGAAGATAAGGCCAAAAAAAAAAAAAAATTATAGTTATCAAGAATATTCAACCCAGTGAAACCATCCAGCATTATGAAAGGCTAGTGTAAGTTCTTCCACCAAACAAAGAAACAGACAAACCAAGGAAAAACCCACATAGTAATCATACAGATAGTAAAGCCAGCTGAAATGGGTGATCATATTTAAGGTTATGTGGCATTTTAAACATAGCCGTATAGTTAGTTTGGGTGAAGCATGTTGTTCCAGTCGGAAAGTGTGATGCGAGGACCTCCAGTCTCCAATTCTGGCACTTGTTGGTGATCTGAAGTAATGGTCAGTAATTTTGACATTGAACTATTTTCCAACAATTGACCTCTCACTGAGTAAAATGGGCGGATCTGCAAAGCAAGTCATGATTGCAAGTACATATATGTGCTCCATCAGAGGGTCTAAACTTCCTTGATGACAGAAATCAGCCACAAGCTCAAAATTCAGGTAGTATCAAAATTTAGTTGAAGCAAATTTGCATACACAAGGCTCAAACTACTCATATAATAGGCCAACAAGTGGACATCAGATTAGCAGGTATATAATCGCCGGGATGCCCCAAAACATTATAAGCATAAAAAATCTAAAAAAAATCATATGAAAGGATCGTCAGATTATGGGTTCCCAAAGTAGTCAGTTTCGAATGGAGAAAGAATGAAATTGATGAGTCTGGCAGATCATATGATAGTGAAACTGAAGATTCTCCCATTTGTCTGTTTACCAGGCTGGCTAACCTAATTATGAATTTCTATTAATCTAGGGATAGACAAAACTCTAGGAGAGTGTGCTGTCGGGAAGAATATTGTTGTTGAAACGGGAAAGTTAATGGTCATAACCTATCAAGCCAGGAGTTGAAGGAGATTAACAGAAGAGCCCATTTAGAAGGAAGAAGTATAGCAGAAATCATCTTCACTGTGTACTAAGCCAGGCTGTCTTTTGGTGTCTGGCTTGGTATCTGACAAACAATTAATAAAAGCACTGAAAATTGCACATCTGGCTTATTCCTTGAGAACCTTAGTGCGAATAACATAACTGTAAGTTGGTGATCAATATTCAAATAATTTACACTACCCTCTCCCACAACGCAGATGGTGATTGCGCCATATATAATGTGGAACTCTTGATAAAAATAGAAGATCACCTCAAATTGGCTCATGTTTCTAAACCCACCACCGTATCCAAGAACATGAAATAAAGATGTAAAAACTATCTGTGCATCTCCTATGACAACATAAACCACTTCACATCTATAACTGTACACATAAAGTTTCTTGATTTGTAGGTGCATAGTATTGCGTAAAAATAAGCCGACGAATTCTAACCTTCGACCAACTGGAGATCTCTTCATAAGATGATCAGTGGGTGGTTCAGTTGCCAATGCCAATGCTCCAAGAGTATCCATGATAAGATTTACCCACAGAAGCTGCAGCAAGAAGAATAAGTTATAGACAAGAACTGGAAGATCAACCTACTCAATACTTAAATTCAAGTCAGATACCGTGTTTACTTCACTCTGTTTATGTAAAAATAAGCAGCCATATTGACAAGTTCTTCTACCAAACAACTTGGGATTGGTTTCATATTTTTATGAAATCTCAAATTTTACAGGCCTAGGCAAATATATATTTTTTAGTTTAAATCAGTTGTATACAGGGTTCCAAAGAAAGGTGGCACCCAGGTTCTAAATACGAAATGTGCTAACATGTGAGGTAGCAAGAAAAAAAAAGTTTAGATCCACGAAGTTAGCGAAACAGCTTCAACCTGCACTGCATTTAATGGAACATCACCAGCTGAAATTGCTGCCACGACATTAATTACAAGAGCTGCAACATTGACAGTAAGCTGGAACTGGATAAATTTCTGAATATTGGCATATACAGACCGGCCCCAGCGGACAACCTACAAGGAGACGTATTTAATAATGATAAAATCGGGAACTGATTGTTTCAAATAACTCAGGAATGGTTGTAAAGAGCTGAAATTAATAGCAAAAGAAGAAACTGAAAACTAAAGTCTAAAAAGGAAAACAAGATACAGAAATTCGATTTACGTGTCAGCATATCGTAATTGGCTATGCTACATGGTATGGATGTCGGATGCAAGTACATCTGCAAGTATTGGATTCATCAAGTTTTCATTTTGAGGATACACGGATACACCGGAATACTCAAATTCCTCAATATACTAATATATAATTTCTATTCTAGCTTAAATAATGTTTAGTAAAATTGAATTAGAAAAACTGCTAGATAAGTTATTCTCCAACTAAACATGGCAGACACAGATTTCATATCATTATCCTAGTGCTGAGTGTCCGGCACAGGTTTTTTATACATTTTGAAGGATCTGTTTTACATAGCATACTAGTACATGAGAAGGATTGAAATATTTACTACAGGAAAAAATATCTATCTTCAGAGAGACTATTTCAATTACTAATGCCATGATATATGTGCATCATTTCAGGCCAATAATGCGGCGAAACGATGTATTTCCATTAATAGAAGTGGCGGAATCACAAAGTTCCCAGAAAAAGACTCCCAGTTTCCTAAATCCTTGCACAAGTGAGTATGCTAACACTGACCTTTACAACTGATGCAAAATTGTCATCCAAGATAATGATGTCTGAGCTTTCTTTAGCTACTTCAGTTCCTGAGATCCCCATGGAAAGACCTATGTCTGCCTAAAACACAGAATGATAATAATTTGATCAGGTACAACCAGAAACACTGCTACCCAGACAATATTGCCATATACATAAACACCATCATCCACTATAAATAAATGTACCAGGAAATTAGAACAGCAAAACACAAACCAAATCATAGACACTGAACTGGGAGGATACATCCTTTTCTTTATATATACACAGAATGAAACCTACCTATATGTGTACAACTTCGAGCAAAACAGGCTATGATCGTGGTATATGCAATGATGTGTACAACTAACTTTGAGCAATAGTAAGCAAGTGCAGGGAGGTTCACACAAGTGTGTAGATGATCCCTTTAAAGAAAAAGTCATATTGCTAGGCACATTCATAAATCAAACATAACTAGGAACTCCTCCATGATCTAGCCACTTCGTATTGCTACACAAGAACATAGAAATATGGAGACAGCTGAATCCTTATGTCTAGAACTTAGGCTGTTTTCCCCCTTATGTCCACTCCAAAAATCTAGGATATATTTGGGGTGAATGTTCCTTGTGTCCAGAACCAGGCAGATGAGACGTCAAATCCTATGAAGCACATCAGGCGAACTTGGAGAAACATCACAATGCAATCTTTAGTATTTGTATACATCTATATACATATATATAGCTAGAAAGAGTGTGTGCCAAACCTCATGGAGTGCAGGAGCATCGTTAGTTCCATCTCCAGTTACAGCAACAACGTCCCCTCCTTTACGTAATGCTTGCACAAGTAAAAGCTTGTCATTAGGAGAAGACCTTCCCATCACCTATTCACCATGACACAAATTAATCAAGTACAGGACCACAAAAATGTATCAATCTCCCTTTCTTAGGTGAACAAAATTAGGGTGCTCCAATTACCGATATCTTTGGTGCAACTTCTTCCCTTTCTTTCTCTGATAATTCACGGAAAGTCTTTCCTTCAATAATAGTATGTTTATCGGCATCCGCGTCTGAAGCAAGTATTCCGCACTCCACAGCAATTGCTCTCGCTGTTTGAATATTATCTCCAGTGACCATGCGAACCTATTAGTTAACAGAAGTTTGATCCCACCATCATTCTCTCAATCAGGAAAAGCACATCAATATAAGGAAATCAATTTCATGAACTACTTAAGGAAAAAAAAGTCAGTGCACCCAATATATCACCGTTTTAAGAATATAAATGGAGACCCTACACATAGAAGCGTCCATAGACAGTAGCTGTATTAAATCAGTTGATAGACACTCAGGCAAGATGTAGTTTGCAGCTTTTCTTACCAACTGTTCTGGTTTGTCATTAGCTGGTGAATTATTGAGTAATTTCCATCAATATAACATACACATGTCGTTTCCAACATAAAATGATATAGATTATTACCTTCACACCAGCATTTGTGCATACTCTCACTGCATCCTTGACACCCGGGCGACAAGGATCCTAGACAGAGACATTAGCTAACATCAGAACTTAGAAACACGATTGGAGAAACTTATTCTACAACAAACAAAAGAATACTTTAAACTTCATGGTTAACACAAGCTTTATATGAAACTACAAAACCATCCCCTACATAGGAGAAAAGAAAGGCAATGGCATAATATAAAGATCTAATTCCTTTTTTTTTTTTTGCCTTTTCTGTTGTTCTGCCTTCCTAAAAACGAGTATCTTGAGCAATATGTCAATTATAGTTCAACTTTAATTGAATAGCATATAATATGAAATCATAAAAACGAATACGAGTTGACTTTGAGTTATTTTTAAGATGTTTACCTTTATCCCCACAATAGCCAGCAAAACCAGGTCATTATCAGGTGCATTCCATTGGGATAGTTGCTCTTCATCAGTAGGAACTTTGTCCATCTCAAGTGATCTGTATGCAATTGCAACACAGCGCAAGCTTCTTGCAGCCATATCATCAATAGCTTCCTTAAAAAACACCTGAGAAAGAGTTGAAATGTTATTACCTGGAGTTCTTACAAAGTGAGCATTTTCAATTATTCTGCTCAGCATAAGGGGTGTTCTTTACAGACATCTTATTTTTTCATATACTCTCTAACATTAGGTGTGTTCTTTTACATACATCTTATGTTTTTGTATTCTCCTTAATTTCATAAATATGAAACTAAAACTACTTCACAACTTCCGGCAAATTCCTTCAATTTCATAAAGAGTACTCATAAACAATATGTATATTCCGGCGAAGTATGTAAGCTTACTATTGACCTTATCATTCTCGATGGACTGCTGGGAACCATTAGTGTCAAGATATCCGGTACATGAGGCTAGAACAATTTCAGCTGCTCCCTTCCAATGTACAATAACTTCAGAATTGGGCTGCCATTAAAACAGGAAAAAGATTATCCCGTTAGATTAACCAATAGAACTTGGGAGTTGGCCTGCGCATCATTGCATAAAGAAGCATTAAGCATTTGTACAAAAGCGATCACATAACTTCATTAATCACAAAAAGGTTATGTACTTGAGTGATGAAAAAAGTGCCTATAGTTGATCTTTTACTCAAGTCTTCCAAGATTTACTTCCACTTCAGGATTGATTGCAGTTCAACAGTTACTAATTTCAACAAGATCAATCAGACTTGTTCCAAAATTTTAATGGTTACTTCTATTTACCAGAGAAAACAAAAGCAATCTTGATTATTACATTGTTATGACGCTACAAAAGATAACATTTACATGGCATTTCAAATTGTGGTTCAAAGATTTCTACTACAAAGAACCTGAAGTTGAATAACTTTCTTGTTGAAGAAAATGATTAGCCAAAAAAAATGTGGACATTTTCTATCTTTTTGACTAAAACTGGAAGTCATATGAGGACTGAGGTTGCGGTACACCAAGCATGCTGACTCAACCATGGAAACCAATTCTGACCCCATATAGTAAGTTTCTTATTCACATACCAAACATCAGACGTTGGAGGCATATTCTATTTGTGCAGGAACTAACCATATACCATGCTTAGCATATAATAGGGCTAAAGTCCTACATTCTATGTTGGATCCAACACGGATGACCAGGATTTGGTACTAGGTAGTCAGGTTTCATAAAATTTTGGCTAAAGAGTTTGAAGTCAAACCCAAAGTTATCAATCTCATATCGGCAAGCGTACCGGTTTTATTACTGGTACGGTACATGCCGTTATTATTCTGTACCGGTATACCATTTTGAATTTATCACTAAAATTAATACATTTTCAAATACTATTTTTTTTACAAAAAATCACATTGGACATAAAATAAAACCTCACAACTTAAAAACAAATCACCAAACATAAAAGGGGATGATTTTAGTCTCATTTTATGACTAATCATAAAAAAACCTTTAATTGAAATTTAAAAAATAAAAAAATTATGGATTGGTACGCTACCGGCCGGTATCGACGGTAACAGGCCGAAACAGCCCAAAACAATGGCTGATATGGTACACCAGTGGTCCAGTACCGCTACGGAGTTGGTACGGTACAAAATAGATAACTCTAGTCAAACCAGACTCATTAGTATCCCTTACACTCCGCGTGTGTGTGTGCGAGACTGTAAGCTAAACCCTACCTAAGAGAATGCTTTGACCGAAAATCAACAATGATAACAATCTCAAATAGAGTGAGTACGTAATGACTAGAAATCAGAAGGCTAATGATTGTTAAACAGTCATGTAATTTACTCAATAAGTTTGTGGTAGTCATGCTAAAAGTCAGAGTGCAGATTGCAGACACATTAAGTGAATCCAATAGTTTTTTCCCTAGAGCCAAAAAAATAGGATCAGTAGTGTATATAGTACCTTGTTTAGTGCAACACCGCCTCGCTTTTTCTCCGAATTGAATGGACAAACTTGAAGAACTGTAGATTCTGATCTGATAACATCAAAATTCATCCCCAACTACAACCAAAAGTACAAAATAGCAATAAATCAAGTGAAAAAATGAATCAGAAGTAATAACTACACTTTGTTAAAAAGATATATACCTTGAGGCCCCAGTGAAGGATAGCCTTTTCTGTGGGAGATCCGGAAACTTCCATATCTCCACCACCCTATCAAACAATCAAAGGTGAGTTTTTACGCTTTTTGGTATTTACAAGGAACTTAAATGATTTATGGACAAACACCTCTTTGTGTCTGGGTCACTACACAAGAATCCATCAGCCAATGAGAAGAGAAAGAAATGGTAATCCCCCATGGAAGACTACAACATGAGGGGATCAATGGTTTGTGGAGATTACTGTACTGAATGTCAAACATGACCAACATCCAGCCATTTTTAAGCAACATCAAGAAATGATAATCACATGCACTTCTCGAGCTATAATATAGAAATTCAAACAAGTTGACATGCAATTGTTAATAAAGACCATCAAAATGCTGTTACATTGACATAGATTTGGTTAACAGACAACTCAAGTGGTGGGGAAAAGGTCAACTTCAGTTGAGTTGAGTTGTACATTGGCTAAGCATTTAAGCACCTTGTAAAAGAATTGTGTACGTGTACTTGTTTTGGATGCTTGTTCAAGTAGTGCTGAATAAAAGAACATCTCCGCACCCCCACCAAAAGCAACAACAAAAAAAAAAAAAACGAAAAGAAGAAGAAGAAGAAGAAGAAAATTGCAGCTGCAGACAGAGTACCTTGGCGAGGAAAACACTGCCTGAAGTATTCTGAGCAATGCCCTCATGTAGCAGAGCGGAAACAACTTCGTCGAACTGAGAACTGTCTTCAGGTGAAGTAATTTTATTTCTCCCAACATAAGCTTCAACTACAGTCATCTGTCATAAACTCAATTGAAAATATCATAAATGAAGGCTTTGGTCGTCAGTCCTAACAAAAGTCAAGAAGTGATGTCTAGGCTTTTGACTAACAGGCATAAGACAAACTGACAAAACTACAAGCTTTAACGTCTAATGAATTAATTCCACCACCACCCCCAACCTCCTGAACAACGAGGAGGGGCGGGGCAACACAGAAATAGGATCAGATATGCAGCAACAATTTTCCATATGCATGTTAGCAAAAAAAAGCACAGAAAACATAGCTCCACCCACCTGATTTAAGGTCAAGGTTCCTGTTTTATCACTGCAAATAGTTGTTGCAGAACCCATAGTTTCACAAGCTGAAAGCCTACGCACCTGCAAAACAGGACAAAATACAATGTGGTCTTCAGAGCTACAATCTACTTATAAACACTTCAAAAGGGAAGCAATGATCAAGATACATACCAAGGCCTTGTCTGCCATCATTTTTCTCATTGAATACGCCAGGCTGTCACATAATACAAGAACAGAATGAATCAAAGAGCATCCAATAGCATGTAGGAGGAAAAAAAAGATAAAAAAGGAAAGAAAGAAAATACTTATATAATAGAAGAACCAAACCACACTTACGTCAAGGTAACTGCCAAAGGAAGCCCTTCAGGGACAGCAACCACCACAATGGTGACCTAAAGAGTTCTGTAATTAGTCAAGAAACAAGAGTGACGCAAGTACAAAAACAGTCACAAAAAATATCACTTACGGCAATGGTGATGATTTTTATGGATCCATCAACTGCATCACCAAGACTGGTCTTGCCCCGGACAAATTGAACTGCTCCATCAGCATTTTTCGAGTTCCCAGTAAAATATCTGAATGTTTATAGTGCAAAAGATTAGCTGGCTTACGGATACATATAGGACATGACCCAAAAAGATATGTAATTTACCTGCCCAAAAGGATAGCAAGCACAAAGAGAGCTACTGAAAGCCCAACTATGCCAACAAAAGTAGCAACACCATTCAACCGTACCTATCATGGGTCATCCACAAATGATGTGACCCAAACTTTTCATTAATGAGTAAGGATCATGGAATGCAGAACACCAGTTAAGAACGGAAGAAAAACCTGCAGCGGTGTTTCTTCACCATTATCTTCTGAGATACTTGCCATCAACAATCCCCACTCAGTGTTTATTCCAACACCAGTTACCTTAAGATAGCACAACATTGATAATAGTCATGACGAAATCAGGGCTCAAACTAATCATGTTTCATCACCTAATTCACTCAAACTTATTCCAAGAACTAAACATAGTATATGACATTAATCTCTATAGAAACATGAAGGGGTTTTTAATTCAATTATAACACAATGACCAATTGCAAATTAATGGTAAAAATGAGAGATTTTTAATTTGACAAGAGTTAACAGGTCCTACTAAACAAAGGCAGGGAAGCTTCAGAATATACAGGAACTGTCAAGTCTATGGTGATTATTTCACGAGACATTTGGGTAAATACTCGCAATGCGGTTTTTTTACATGTTTTCAAATTTCAAGGAATTCTTTTGAGGAATAAAAACTTGGACTAGCTACGTAAGAAGTTGATAACCAAACTATCAACAAGAAGATACATGACTGATGATCCTACAAATGACAAATATCAAATATTGCATGTATCGGGTAAAGTAGAATTGGAGGTGCTTTACCAGCATAGTTCCAGCGCCGTCAGCAACCTTGCAACCAGACATCAAAAATGGTGCCTTGTGATCTTTCCGAACCTATAAAATGTATAGCTCTTGAGAAAAAAAAAGATCAATAACGTTAAGAACATCTTACAAGAAGACCTAACCAGCTTACAATCTTGCTTTCCCCAGTCATGCTAGATTCATCAATGGCAAGAGAATGTCCAGAAATCAAGACTCCATCGGCTGGGACCTGGGAACAATGGAAAACAACAGCCTAATTTTTCTTGCTCTCGTTTACAGGCGGTAACATAATCAATTGCACTGGGCAAAAGAAAATTTTGTGTGCCCGACTAATCAAGCCAACAAATTAGACTACACTTACTACTCACCTGATCACCTATCTTAAGAGGTATAACATCGCCAACAACGATATCATATATTGAAATCTTTTCTCTCCTACCACCTCGAACAACCTGCATTAAGATGCATAAAAGTTTAGAAACTTAAGGGTAAATAAATAACATTACTGAAATGCCCCATGCTGTAATTGCACACACCTCCAAATGAATATTTCGCTTTTCTTCGTTCAAATTTTGAAACTGGAGTGACTGTCGGTAATCACTTGTCGCTAGATTTAAAAAAAAAAAAAGATGTCATCAGTAAAAAAATAGAATGTTGATTTCACGAGATACTATAATCAGCAGGCCACCAAATGCATCAAATCATAAAGCATAGTCAAATAAGATGCATCCCTAGCTTAAGGACAAAGGAAAGCACAGGTAATTGCAGGTATGATTGCAGGACGGGGTCAGTAAGCATATTAATACTTATCAGAAAGCACTAACGAAGAAAGGAATGCAACAGTAGAACGTCATCCTTGTGCTATTAGTATCTGGTAAGAGCACAACTAACCCTTTTAAATCTTTCTAGACAATGGTCATAGAATGGAGAACAAAGTGCAGTTGAATGATAGATCACACTCATCCTAAGGACATAAAGGCTATATTCTTAACACAGGCACATCATATTATAAAACCAACATTCTTATGAACCATTTGCACATCTAGATCCTGAAGCTAAGATCCTACCATCAACGACAACATATTAAAAAAAAGGGGAGAAATTGCATGGACGTGTGAACACAGAAAATCCTTAAATATAGTCTCAAATTTCGGTATGATCCGATTGCAATCTGATGTAAGTTTAAAAATTCAAAGCTATCAAATAGACTTTGAAAGTGGAAGAAGCAACAGTGAATGGTAGATACCTGTAACAAATATTACAAGAAGAACAGCAAAAGCAATGCTTCCCCCATCATACCAACCTTCTTCAAGGCCCTACAAAAATGCAAAAATGAAAAAGTGGAACGTTCATGTAAAACTCACATCCACACTGAAAAATCAAAGGAACATGATTAATATCAACCATTGTTTAGCCATCATTAATGTATCAGAACACAGTGGAGCCCACCTCTGTCTTTATTCCAAGTGCCAGTGATGCTATAGCAGCTACCATCAAGATGATTAGGGTTAAATCTTGCCAAGCTTCCCAAAGGAACCTCTGCAGGAGAAAGCAGACAAATGAATAACGCCAATGCAAAAGAGTTCCACGTTAAGAAAAATTACCAAGAAAACAATGCCTGAAATCTTATACCAAGAAAGTCCGCCCTTTTTTTACGGGATAGGTATTTGATCCGAAAGCATTTCTTCTGTTCGCTAGGTCACTATCATCACCAGTAATTCCTGTATCCGGGTTTGTTTCTAGCAAATCTGCTACCCCTTTGGCCTGATGCATATGATGATTTCACTGTGAAATCATGTGACTCCGTTACATAAAATAAGGGAACTTCTGAAATCAATTGACTAACCCCTCCATACTGTTGTAGGGCTGAATTATTTTGATCCCTAGTCATTGAAGCAAGCTGCTCTAGTCCAATTTCATAATCACCACACGGAGTCGGAGGCGCTATTGTGGAGCCTAGCACTAAATAAGCGAACCAAATATAAACCAAGCAAGAATGAGAAAACGTCGATGGTTTCATATGGAACTGATAACTAGTGTAGCTGTTATGCATACAACATGCATGGTTATATATATGATTAGGACATAATACGGTTACACATTCTGTAATCCATCAAGTGAATCACAAGGAAGGATACATGAAATTAATTTTGTATAGTATCTCAGGGTGATTAAGACACCTAAGCTGTAATGCATGGAAATAAAATTCGAATTTCCTTTTCTTATTTACTCTTTCGAGTGTTTCAGTCTCCACTGCAGGAAGTGACATTTACTCTGTAACCCCCGAAAGACTTCCGGTGCATGTCGTTGTTAGACCATTGATGTTGCTGTGATTAGTACAGACTACCGAATGGCAACTATGTGGATTTAAGGACCACCATCTGCAAAGTCTAGAACACTAATGAACACAGAACAATCAACACTTACAGCATTTCCATCTTATAAAAATAACTTTCTCAATTAATCAAATTAACAGCAAAAAAAAAAAACTGAGCATAACCATTTGGAATAAGATATCCATGGCGCATGTATCTTCCGTTAGATACATACCAATATCTCAGTTTGCATTCTTCACTGGCATTTCCTATTTTTGGCATAAATTTTCAAAGAACTGTATTCCATTCATTTTCTCTTTCTTTTCGTTTTTGTTTTGACTTGAAGCATTCTACTCTTATCTCCAAGAGAGATAAACAAGTAAAAAACATTCACACTGACTGACGCACCTACCTTCCTCCCATCCATACAAAGACATTAGCACTTGATGTTATTACTATTTACTAACTGGTTTTCAAATTTGGAACATGCAGTAGCAAGCAACAAAAGAAAAGATGCTCATGGTGCACAAATGAGAGAGTAAAAAAACGAGTATACAGCAATGGCAGGAGCATCATCTGCATAAGGTCATTTTCTACCAGCCCTATCTGTCCTCCACTTGTTTTGTTTTTCCCAAAAAGCAGATTCATAACTACTTATAGAAACTTGTACTCTATTCACTATTCATCAAGTAGTCTGATGATTTGTTTAAATCAGAAGCATCAAGGAATGTTCATATGACTTATGGAATAACTCTTCCCTATGTCTATCAAGAACGTGACATTTTGCTGAACAATGACAATCTAAAGCAAATAAATTTTCAAAAGCTATTCAAGAGAGTAAATACCAATTGCACGTTGCCCAGCCAACTTGAAAAGCAGTGCTGCCTAATTAACCAAGTGATAGAGAGTTAGAAACAGATACAATAATCAAAAACACAATTGAAAAAATGTGCTTCAGCATATAAAACATTACCCTTATAACTTGTGCATGTGCTCTGATCATCCTTCTCCTTTGTTCGGTCTCTTCTTCCTTTCCCAGGTCCAAAGTGTATCGAAATCGACGAGAAGCATTAAGCACAAGTGCTGCTTGCTGTAAAGGATCAAAAGATCTTTAGTTCAGGTTCTAACTAAAGACCTGCCATTCAACGCTGAAGCACACTAGGTATAATAACAATAAAGCCCAATAACAGTTGCTTAAAATAGTAGAAATATACCAAATCAAACTAAAATGTGTCCCTGTCAATGGGGTCAACACATGAATCAGTTTTCCTTATTCAAAATGCTCTGTTAAAGATTACGTCATTACTTCGGTTACATAATTCGTATACTCTTTTCTTCAATAGCATGTCATGTCAATTCAGGCATTAGCATCCCCCTAACATTTCAAGTGCTCCTACCAATCTTTCTTGCCATTGCATGCTCCTAACATCATACCAATATATTCATTCATTTTCAGATCTATATTTTCTGGTCTTGCCACATACCTATTTTTTACATTCATTTCAAAATATGAATGAGCGTGCTGCTCCTTAGTTCTCCAACATTATGTCCCGTAAAGCATCGATTACGTGAAACTTTCCTTTCAAATTTGTTCGTCCTTGGTATATTTGTCGGTTGCATACCACCAGCTTTGTCAAAGTTATTAAACAAGGACGAAACACTATTAGAAGTGTTTGTCCCACATTGGCTATTCTATGTATGTGTAACTCTCTCAAGCAATATAAATAAAGTAACGTGTGTAAGGGTTTAATTAACTTTTTCCTACACACTTCTATCTCCTTCTTTTCTCTTTTTCCCACTAACATGGTAACAGAGCCCGGTTAGGTCAAACCCTAACCCTAGCCGGTCCCTCATCCATAACCCTAGCCGCCATTTTCACTCTTCCTAATCCTAGCTGCCGTAGTCCAGCCACAAACCGCTGACCCTAATCAAATCCTCATCACACCCGAATCAAACCCTAACCCTAATAGCCACTGATTCTAACCAAACCCAGCCGCCATCATTGTTGCAAAAATAAAAATAAAAAATCCAGCCACCATTACTGTTCACTGTTGCAGTTGCCCATTGCCACTGCTACCGCCGCCACCTAATCTGTTCTTCTTGTTGCTGTATTCTACGTCTGATCTCTTCACTTGATCTGTCCTTGTTGCTGTCTTTTATGCCTGGTCTCTTCACTGCTCCTTCTTCATGCTGCCTTCTGCCTTTTGAAGCCTGATCTCATCACTTGATCTGTCCTTGTTGCTGTCTTCTATAAGCCTGATCTCTTCACTTGATCTGTCCTTGTTGCTGTCTTCTATAAGCCTGATCTCTTCACTTGATCTGTCCTTGTTGCTGTCTTCTGTGCCTGATCTCTTTACTACTCCTTCATGCTACCTTCTGCCTTTTGCCTTCTGAAGCCTGATCTCTTCTTCATGCTGCCTTCTACTGCGATCAGTTATCATACCCCGCAATTGTTTACAGTCTCCATATGCCAGTATGTTGTTGCCTTGGTTCAGATATGTTAACTCTTAACCATGGTCCTCATGCACAATAATCTAGTTGGTGATCTGTTTTTTTTTTCAATCACGTTGGGTTATTTTCCCCTGTTGCCATGTCAGAAGAAAACTCAGGTTCTACTTCCGACCCTATCTCTATGATTGTTGGTTCTGTTTCTGGTTCTATTACTATTGGCTCTTGGTCGCGCGGGCAGCGCTCTATTACATCCACCCCTTTACATGGGAGAAATTATGTTCTTTGGGCCAAAGCCGTAGAAGTGTACTATATTGGTGAGTCCGAGGATTCCTATTTGACCGATGCGCCTCCTGCTGCTGATGCACCCACATATAGGACCTGGAAAGCGATTGATGCCCGTATTCATTCCAAGCTATGAAATAGTATGACGGAACAGGTTTCTAATACACTGATGTTATGTGACATAGCTGAAGAGGTGTGGACGCAGGCAAAAGAATTGTACTCCGGCGTAGACAATCTCCGTCGAACCTATGACCTTCATCAGTCTTTCTTTACTATCTCTCAGGGTGATGATTCTTTTGAGGATTACTATGCTAAGTTTCGACGCATTTGCCATGAATTGGATATCTATGAGCCCCTCTCTGCTAATATTCAGGTCATGCGGCGTCAGCGAGAACGTATACAGGTTGCTCAATTTTTATCTGGTGCCTCACTGACCTTTGACCCTGTAGGCAATCAAATTTTGGGGACTAATGACTTACCTCCTCTCAGCGAAGTCTTCAGTCGTCTCCAGCAGTCATCCTCTCTTTCTGCTCCGCCTTTTGGCCGCTCTACTTTGACTTTCGCTGTTTCTGATAGCTCTGGCTTCTCTGTTAGTTGTAGGCATGGTTGTGGCCATGATTCTGGTTTTAGCAGTCATGGTCGCGCTTCTAGGCTTCGTGGCAGTGGTTCTGGTGGCCATACTGATACTATTAGTGGCCGTGGTCGAGGGGGAGGCCGTGGTCGTGGCTGTAGCGCTCTCTTATGTACTTACTATGGTGTCACCAACCATTGGGTGGATACATATTACGAGCTGCATGGTTTCTCTCAACCTTCAGCCGATAGTGTGGTTCTTTCAATTGAGGAGTACCAGCACTTCTTGTCATTTCAGCATGTGACGGGATCTTCTACTGCTACGCTCGCTCAGACCGGTCCATCTGTTACTTGTGTTGTCTCTTCCTCTTCCTCTTCCTCTCCTTGGGTTATTGACTTGGGAGCTACAGATCATATGACGGGTACACCTGCTTCCTTTGCTCGTCCACCTGTTGGTAGGCTATCTCATGTTACCTTGGTTGATGGCTCTACCACGGCTGTTACTGGCCTCGGTTCAGTTCCTGTCACTTCTTCTCTTACTTTGACATCTATATTACATGTTCCTCGTTTCTCATTTAATCTTATGTCTGTCAACCGTCTTACCAAATTTTTAAATTATTCCGTCACATTTCTTCCTCATGGCTGTGTTTTTCAGGATCTCAAAACGGGGAGGAAGATTGGTGGGGGCATTAAGCGAGGTGGACTATATTACCTGACTATTCCTTAGCCTATAGCCCTTCAGACATCAGAGTCTCCGTATCAACAGCACTATCGTCTTGGTCATCCCTCTCTTCAAGGTTTGAAGCATCTTGTGCCCTCCTGTCATTCTATTAATAAGTTGGTATGAGAAGCATGTGTGTTTAGTAAACACCGTCGAGTCACTTTTTCACCTAGGATTGAGCGTCGTGCGTCGCATCCTTTTCAGTTAGTTCATTTAGACATTTGGGGGACCTATTCATGTGCCTAGTGTTTCTGGCTTTCAGTATTATGTTATTTTTGTGGATAATTTTTCTCGTATCACATATCTTTATTTAATGAAAGAAATATCTGAGTTGAAATCTGTGTTTAAAACATTTTTCATGGAGGTTAAAAATCAATTTGATACCTACATTAAGATACTCCGTTCCGATAAATGCTCGCAAATACTTCCACGGTCTACTTTCTCAATTTTTTATGAACATGGCATTATCCACCAATCGTCGTGCTCTCAAACTCTACAACAAAATGGAGTTGCCGAGGGCAAGATTCAGCACTTGTCTGAGGTTATGCATGCCCTATTATTTCAGATGCAGGTTCCTAAGTCATACTGAAGTGACGTTGTTCTCACTGTATGTTACCTAATCAACCCTATGCCCTCTACAGTTTTAGGTAGTCAGGTTCCCCATAAGGTTTTGTTTCTTGGACGGTCTCCCCACCTATTACCTCCTCACATGTTTGGGTGCACCTGTTACGTTCATGTTCTTGATCCTAACATGAGTAAACTTGATCATCGGTCCTTTCGGTGTATCTTTTTGGGATACTCACACACCCAAAAAGGATATCGATGTTACTCTCCTACTTTACGCCGCCGCTTTGTCTATGCTAATTCCACATTCAATGGGTCCTTACCATATTACTCCACGCCTGTTTCTACCCACGATCTTCTTACTATTGAGTCTGTGTTATCTATGGTTGTCCCTATTGGTACTGTTCCACAGCACTCTATGGCTGTTCCTCCTTGCACTGTTTCACAAAACCCTTGCAGGTATATGTTCGTCGTTCTCAAGCACCCCCACCAGCATTGGCATTGCCTCCAATTCTTGCACCACGCAACCATCCACCACCATCTCAGACTACACAGCCTATCGGCCCATTCATGTCTGCCGATCTTTCTCCGTCTTCCCCCTCATTGCAAGATCCGCATGTTCATCGATATCCGACTCGTGAGAATCGTCGTCCACCGGTAAAATATTGTTTCTCTAATCTCTTGTGCACTTGTCACCTTCTTTCTCAGTTTATCTCTTATGATCATCTCTCTAATCCTTACATGCTTTTACTACTATTGTTTCCTCTATTTTTGTTCCTCACAATGTTCAGGAGGTATTATCCCGGTCTGAGTGGCGGACAGCTATGGAGGATGAAATGTTTGCTCTTCATAATACGGGCACATGGGAGTCGGTTCCTCTTCCCACTGGTCCAACTCCTATTGGCTATCATTGGGTATATACTGTCAAGTACCTTCCAAATGGCACTGTTGAGCGTTACAAAACCCGTCTGGTTGCCAAAGGCTACTCTCAAACCTATGGGGTTGATTATTCCGACACGTTCTCTCCTGTTGCCAAACTTGGATCTGTGCGACTTCTTATTTCTCTTGTTCCCAATCTTGGTTGGCCGTTATTTCAGCTTGATGTCAAAAACGCCTTTCTCTATGGCGATCTCTCGGAAGAAGTATGTTGTCTCCGCAAAACACTTTATAGACTCAAGCAGTCTCCTAGAGCGTGGATTGGCAAGTTTAGTGACGTAGTCTTGAGATTTGACATGCAGCGAAGTCAGTCAGACCACTCTGTATTCTCTCTTACGTCAGCTCAAGGAAAAGTATTGCTCATTGTCTATGTAGACGACATTATTATCACTGGAGATGATCAGAAAGGAATTGATGAGTTGAAACAATTCCTACATAGTCAGTTTCGCACTAAAGACTTGGGTAAATTATGATATTTCCTGGGTATTGAGGTAGCAAGATCCAAGGATGAGATTAGTTTGTCTCAAAAGAAATATGTGTTGGATATTGTAGAGGAGACAGGTTTGTTGGGAGCCAAACCTGTAGAGACTCCAATGGAGCCTCATGTCAAACTTTGCATTGATCAAGGGGAGATATTTCCTCGTCTAGATCAGTATTGTTGCTTGGTTAGTAAGTTGAATTATCTTACCAATACACGTCCTGATATCTCATTTGCTGTTAGTGTAGTGAGTCAGTTTACGTCTGCTCCACATCTTCCAAATTGGAAAGCTTGCATTCGCATTGTGAAGTATCTCAAGGCCTATCTTGGATTTGGCTTATTTTATCATTCTAATGGTCATTTGCGTGTTGAAGCATTCACTGATGCAGATTGAGCAGGGTCATCGTTTGATAGACGTTCGATAACTGATTACTGTACTTCTGTTGGTGGCAACTTAGTTACCTGGAAAAGTAAGAAGTAGACTATTGTTGCAAGGTCTAATGCAGAAGCAGAGTATCGTGCTATGGCTCATACTACGTGTGAGGTTGTCTGGCTGAAAACCTTTCTTGAGGAACTGGGATTTCAGGTGCAGTTACCTATTCCTATGTATTGTGACAATCAGGCAACAATACATATAGCCTCGAACCCTATGTTTCATGAGAGAACTAAACATATTGAGGTAGATTGTCACACTGTTCGATAAAAGATTGATAGTGGTGTGTTGGCTACACCTTTTGTGTCCACAGGAGCTCAGATGGCAGATGTTTTTACCAAATCACTGTTTAAACCTCGTTTAGAATTTTTATGTAACAAGCTGAGACTTTGTGATATCTACTCTCCAGCTTGAGGTGGAGTGTTAGACGTGTTTGTCCCACATTGGCTATTCTATGTATGTGTAACTCTCCCACGCAATATAAATAAAGTAATGTGTGTAAGGGTTTAATTAACTTTTCCCTACACACTTCTTATCTCCTTCTTTTCTCTTTTTCCCACTAACATGTCGAACTTGGTGTATGCCTATGGAGCTGCGGATTGACTTGTTTCTTTCTCCTCTATAAATGCTTAGGTCATTATCCCCATTGCCAAAATGTTTTACAACCCAAAAGAAATCACATCGTAATCAACGAATTAAGGTTGAAAGAACTTGGGCAATTCTTGATCACAAAGTGAATTGTGGGGGCATATTTGTCTTGCAATGCTCAATGCAAACTGTGTACGGCAATTTGATTGATAAAAATCCCAATAATGTGAAGCTGGAACCAATCTATGACCATTCCAACCGAGGGCGGAGCCACCACAGGTCCACAATCTTGTGGTGGGCTCTAGCCCAGGGTGTTCCAATTTTTTTTTTTTTGTATGTAAAATTCTAGTTTAAATTATTTTGGTCCGCCTCATTATTTAAAGCTCAATTCATATGGTAAATTAGATTCCTGATTATGCCCTTGATTCCAACCAATTTAAATGAAGAATCAAACAGAATCCACAACACATGCTAATTGCAATCACAACGGGGAGAAATGCATTGGATGATACACATTACGAGTCTTCACTTACCCTCCACCTCTTAAGACTCTCGATGGGTGCATTCTTGGTGTTGCCGATATCGAAAGGATCGACAAACTCCTCTTCCACGGGAGCCCACCCGGCCACGTCACCGGCCTCCATGTCGTGCTCGTGGTCATTGCCATCACCGGAAGGTGATGCATTACCCAATGCATTGCCACTAGTCATCTGTACGGACAAGGGTCAATGTTGCAGAGATAGAGAGAAGAGATGGCACCGCCGCTGAAACGGAGCCACCGCCTCGTGAAGAATACAACAAAATGAAAGAAGAAAAAAGGGTGTGTCCTTAATCAAAACATTCGACAAGGAACAATAAAACCCACAAAAAAAACAGAGAGATAGAGAGGTAGAGAGAGGGGGGAATTGGTTATTGTGCCTGCTTGTATTTTTAGCAAATGCCAACGCTGTGGATTGCCGATGAAATCGGGGATTTCTGTGGAACTGCGAAGTGCCTAAATTAAACCCCAAAAAAATTGGGGGAAAGCAAATGTGAAGCAGAAAACCCTGAACTTGATCATCGCAAAAGCTGTTGGGATCGAGAAATCACACACATGGCCGAATATTACTTGAGAGAAATTTCGGATACAAACAATATAGTTACAAAAAAATCTCGGAGAAGGAGGTTCAAACCCGAAACCTCACACTCACTCCCTCACGCTCTCTTGTTCCTAACTCTCCTTACTACCTCTCTTTGCCACACTGAGCTTCATTACCAGATAGCTCAATTTATAGCCAAAGCAAAGAGAAAAAAACAAATACAATAAATACATGAAATTATCAAATCATGCTTGGGATTTCCAAATCTCCCAATTGTTAACAAGGGACCTTGGATAATCTCCAGCAGCCTAAAATCCTTCAGGAGGTTACTTTCACATGAAAAAATATTTTCCATTTCATAAACCAAACAAGTGAAAAGTATGTCACTTCACTTTCTCTTCCCTTCCCTTCCCTTCCCTCCCTTTCCTTCACTTTCCCTCTCCTCCCCTCAATCCAAACTTAAATTAAACCCAAAAATAGTTAAGGGGGGAAACAAATTTGAAGCAGAAAACGCCTGAATTTCATCATCGGGAAAAGCAAAACTCTGTCGTGATGCGATTTTACCTATGGATATGTACCGGTGGCTTGAGGATTCCGTAGGATATGGGTTGTGGTTGAAACCAGCTCCCCGTTTCCTTGCTCTTTCCCATCAACGACCTGCGATTGACTAACACTGAGAAAATTTCGGCCACAATTATTGAGACACGGAAATGACAATACGTGGGAACTTTCCAGGAAGTTTCCCGCCTTAAAAATGTACTAGTTAGTTGAGGTTTACAACCGTCCTTATTTGGGATTTAGGGTGTAATTTATTTTTCCTGTAATGTGCGTATAATACGAATAAAATGATGTAATTTTATGTATTTTGATAATAATTAGCGTAATAAGTTAAAATAATATAATTTCGAGAATAGAGCAGACAAAATTACGTAATTTTATCCGTACTATACTTGCACTGCACAAAAATGTGCTACAGTTTTTCTAAATCTCTTTACTTGAATACAAAACCCTGAGTTTTGTGTTATACAGTTTTGACCACAGGTTGTATAAATCCTTCGCAAATACATCCTTATTAAAAATAATTGAGGAGGCTGACTTGGCAAAAAGTACAGAGTTAGGAGGGAATGCATTTGCCCTAAGAAATAGTAGGTGTTTTTGCTTTTAAGCTACCAAACAAATTGAGCTAGTATGTGATTATGATTTAGGTTTAATAAACGCGTTAATATATCCAATTCGGGAAGGTTATCAATTGTGGTAAAAACACTAAATTCTTGCATTTTTCAATTTTGTGTTATCGTAAATTAAGAGGAAGGAACGTCATTTGCCCTTAGAAATAGTAGGTAGTTTCGTATTTAAGATAAAATCAAACTAATGTGTGATCATGATTTTGGTTTAATAAATGTCTCGATATATCGAGTTCAAAAAGGTTATCAATTACGACAAAGTGCTCAACTCTCAGATTGTTTTAAACAGTCGCATTCATATGAGTAATTGACTCATAGGCTTACATGCCCAAGCAGAAATAATCCTTGTAAGCATGGGGCGTTGCATTACAAGTAGGAGCGAAGAAAGCAAGAGTTAGAAGATGAGACGCTTTTAATTCCAGAAAATGAATTCCTACAGACCAGCGAATCCGAAAGTAGATAGATTTGTTCAACGAGAGGGGGATTCCACCATTCCTATACTCATTCCTATAAGGGTTTATCTATTACGTATTTATCTAAAATCCATCGCACAATTACGACAAAGTGCTCAACTCTCAGATTGTTTTAAATAGTCGCATTCATACGAGTAATTGACTCATAGGCTTACGTGCCCAAGCATAAATAATCCTTGTAAGCATGGGGCGTTGCATCACAAGTAGGAGCGAAGAAAGCAAGAGTTAGCGTATCCGTTTGAGAAGATGAGACGCTTTTAATTCCAGAAAATGAATTCCTGCAGACCAGCGGATCCGGAAGTAGATAGATTTGTTCTTGCCAACGAGAGGGGGATTCCACCATTCCTATACTCATTCCTATAAGGGTTTATCTATTACGTATTTATCTAAAATCCATCGCACAATTACTTTGGGAATACCAAATAATCTCTTTTTATTTGCATGCATATGATCGAAATTGTACTGCAGAGGAATAAACCCTAGTTTAACATGTGCCATTTTCCGTTGAATTTGTGTAAGGTTCATGGTCTACTATAAAAGAAAAATTATTTTATTTTATTAAAGTAAAAAAATGTACGAGCTTCGCACAAAATATTAAATAAAAAAGCAATGATAACATTATTCAGGGTACTCAGTTGTGTATCCACTGTAACACGTGTAGTGGTTTTAATAGTCATTTTATATATATTTGCTACAATTAATATGTTGATTTTGTAGATGAGAACTTATAACATGGAATTCAATAGACCACACAATTAGTCAACCACGTCACATGCTTGGTTTTGTAGCATGAATGGAATTGGCTGATATTATGACGATACTCGGAGCAAGTTTTTTATTTGATCTTTCAAAAAATTCAAGTTACAATATTTATTTGGAATTTCATGAACGACGGAACACGAAAAACCCTCTCTCAGATTGATTACTTCGATAATGCAGTTGTGGAAGTGTTATTTATTTATTTTTATTTTTGCAGCTCTAATTCCTTTAGTTGATATTGGCGAGTCATAAGGCCGCTATGTCTATTTTGCATAACTTTACATTATACTAGAGGTTAGGGCACACGTAATATGTGTGCAAGTCAAAAATCATCAAATACATTAAAAAAAACGTATCAGATTAATATCACTTCAATCATATAGACCTAAGCAGAATTTTGAAGAAGAAAATCAGTGAAAGTAAAAGGTTGTACGTATTTAGATAGGTGGTTAATTTTTTATAAAAATGTTGTGATAATGAGTATGGAGAAGTAGAGTAAATCTTGAAAGAGAAGTGGATGATTTTTTATAATGACTGAAACAATGTCAATTTTGCCTCGACGGTTAATTCTCTATCATTTTATCAGTGTGTAAAAATGACTTTTGAGGAGGGTAGTTTTGGCAAGTAAAAAAACATGACAAAACTTCAAAAAAATAAAAAAAAAGGGAGACCAAATTGTGCTCTCCCTTATAAATGGAATAAATTATGCTACTTTCTATACTATATAAGTACGAGCTAAGCTGTTCGTAACTCTGACGCAATAATTGAGATTTTTGTAACTTTTTCCATTACAAACAAAAAAGTTGAATTAAGAGACATGACCTTTTTGCATTCTAAGCCAAGCGATTTGTGACCTAGATGCATCCACCGCGATCTTTTTAACCTTCCACATTTCAAGCAGAAAAAGTTGAGTTTTGCGTTGTGATTTTCTACATTCCAATCAGAAAAAAACTTTTGAAAGGACCGGTAACTCCCTTTTTTTCCCTCAATAAATACAAGTTAAGTTGTTCTCGACTTGGATAGGTTAAATTGACATTTTTGCATTCCAACCAGAAAAGTTGAATCATTGAAATGATTTTCTGCATTACAAGATAAGCAATGCGCGACTCGAATGCATTCACCGCAGTTTTTTCAACCTCTTACATTTCAACCTGAAAAAGTTAAATTTTGTGTTGTGACTTTCTACATTCCAATCAAAAAAGGATCTTGAAAGGGCCCGTACCCCCTCATGCGCACTTTTTTTCTCTCGTCTCATGCGTAGCGAAACTCTTATCGACATGGTTCTTATGAGAAGAGTCGCATCGGAGACATTAAAGCCCAATTCTTTCACTTAAACCCCACAAAAAAAAAGCCCAATTCAAATTCGCACCAAATTAACCAAGGCCCATAAATGAGACAAGCCGTACAAAATCCTGAATTTCACTCTTAGATAGAGAGAGAGAGAGAGAGAGAGAGAGAGGAGGGGGAGAGAAACAGGCTATCCGTGATAGCTTTGGAATTATCATTTGAATCTACGGTTTATGTGCCTTTTTAATACACTGTATTTGTGTTTAAGCTAAACATATTAGGAAATTGATTTTCACACTCTTTTCAGTCTTCATGTTGTTTCCTTTTCAGTCTCTCCTCTTCCTGTTGCATTTTGACAGCATCCATTTTATCATTCTGTAAGCATCATGTTGGAGATCGGGGAATCACATGCACACACTATGGAACATTACTCGAGAGAAAATTTCACTCTATATCAACAATATACAAAGTTACAAAAAACTCTCGGAGTAGGAGATTAACCAAACGAACCTCAACTCTAACTCCCTCACACTCTCACTAGTTCCTATCGCTCCTCTTTGCCTTGCCACTCACTACTGGCCACACCCTCTACACCACTCGGTGTATACAATTTATAGGCGTAATGGAAAGGAAGAAACAAATGCAACGAATGCATGCAATCTTTACAGATTGTCCAAAGTCTGTTTTGTCAACAATAGCTGCACTATTGAGGATTTGCAGCAGCCTTCAATCTCTTTTTAGAGATTGCTTTCACACGAGGAGATCTCAACACCTCATTGAATGCTGTTGATGAATGACTACGACATCTCTTGAAATTTAAAACAAAAAAAGAGCCTAAACTTCCACATTTCATATTTGTAATAGATAATATTTTCTTTATTTTAGTTCGTGGTACTTTAGGTTCTTTTTTGCTTTAGTTTTCAAGAGCTGCTTAAGTTATTCATTTCAGGCATTGAGGCGCATGCATGAGCATTTGCTAATATACATTATGATAAAGTGGATCCTGTCAAAATGCAACAGGAAGAAGAGAGGTGCTCCTCGTTGGCCTTGAGATACGCACCAGGCAGCGCGCCACCGCAAATGAACACCTCCGTCACCAGTGAAAATCTCCGCTCCCCTCCCCCTGGCCTCTCCAATAGGGGGTTAGCAGCAGCATTTATTTCTCTATCCGTGCCTACTTAGTTGGGTGAACTCAATATCTCCCTCTCTGATAAGGAAGGAAACGAAAATAATCTCAATTTTACGACAAATCCGTTCCGATGGAGAGAGAGAGAGAGAGAGAGAACCATCTTCCTCGGATTTTGGTGTTGTTTCGTATGTAAGAATAAAAGATCAGACTTAGTTGGCTGTGGCGAAAGTTGTTTTCACTGGCCGCTTCTCATTTGGGTGTATTCCATATAAAAATCGTCAAGACTCGTGACATGGAAACTCGCAAAATCTAATAACATTTCTTTGTGGTCTGTGACGGTTCTAGTCCCCATGAGCCTTTCCGAACGACTCCATGAAGTTGGATGATTGAAGCATTGCAATGTAGTGCTTAATATGAACTCAGTAACTTCTCTCATCTTCTGCTTTCGCTGCTATTTCAAGGTTGATCTGAGCTTCGCAAGCTGTGTATTGGTTCTTTTCAAACGATCATGGAACGCAAGCTGTGTATTGGTTCTTTTCAAACGATCATGGAACGTAACAATGCATTTTCCCAACCTTTCTGGGCAACTGAGGAGCTACCCTATTCTGAATTCAATATCCGAGTAGCAGATCCCATCAAACAAATCATAACTGATTTAATCAGCTATTCACAATTTCACCGTCTGAATTTGTTCATACTTAAAACATGCATGGCTTAATCTTTGAGATGAACACAAGGATCAATCAAATAGCACTTCTTTCGCGACGTTAGCACTGCACAAGCCCATCAAGTAATGAATAGACATAGACGTGCACAATCGTCATTTGGAACTGACAAATGCTTATCACTGCATATTAAGTGCAGATTGCATGAAAATTAACTGTATACAGTAGTTCTAGCTTTCTCAAAGTAGATTATCAGCATGAGAATTTTGAGTTACGGAAACAGGCAACACAAGGTAGTCATCAAGCATGAATTCGACAGGCAAGTAACCGAATAGTATCAAGCCAGTCGAGAAATTCTCAATAACGGCTTAAACTGAGCTCGAACCAAGAAATATTACGATGTATTCAAAACTTGACTACAGATGATCAATTCCGTAAGATTAAACACTGCCATGGACTTTACCGTTCCTTCATAGACACCCTTCTTTCGTGAAGTTACATAATATCATTGAATTCCGTAATAGATAACAATACCAGAAATTCCTATACTCTATGCTACATAGCCAACAGTTTCAAAATGTGGGGAAACAATGAAAGTGGCCGTAAAATACAAAACAGCAGCCAGTTGAACAGGTTGAGCTGCATTATATCTTGAGCGTACCAGCTGACTTTAGCGATTCCTGCATTGGTTTTAAAGCACTATAACAGTGCGTGTTTTTCGGTACACTACAGTGCAAGACCACCAACTCTCCATGTCAAACAGGCCTAATCATTAAGCAACAGGATCAGCTGATGATTGGAGAATTAGCAATAAAAATCTTAACCATGAACAAATCGGCCCTCTCTCCTTCCACGCGATCTATCGATTGCTTTATGGTGTTTGTCTGATCCCCCCAAATCCTGGACTTGGTCATGCCTTGTGACGATTTTTAGAGGATGAGCTTCCGTGTTGAAAACCCACTCATCCAGGGAAATGACTGAAGAGGGTGAATAAAGAAGATAGAAATACTTGAGTGTCTCGGCAAGAAAGAAGCTCTGCATCATATTGTCTTTGACGCCAGTATTAACCTGGGGAAACCAATAGTCAATTGTTAAAAAGCAAAATGGGCAAGTTTTATGTTCAAGACTTCTCTTTCGGACTACTGATGACAACAAGACGAGATTTCATTCGGAGCATATAGCTCTTTTGAGTATCAGAAACGGTTTGAATTTGGATGGCATTTCAGTATCAGTATCAGTATCCGCAAAAAAAAAAAAAAAAAAAAAAACTTGTACACTTTCTTCAAACTCTTCTAGAGGAAACATCAAATCACCAATGGACAGATATTAGGAACTTTATTCCATGAAACCCGGTTCATTTTAAATGAACTACAATATCCAGAAGCAAAACCTTGAACTTCATAGAGAAGCATTGGTACACTTAATTGCGCCTCTCATAAATGCATTGCCAGTTTAGTAGAACAGCTCATTCTGGCAGGCAAATTAATATTGTCGTTTCAATATAAATCATCTCATAACATTAATAACCACTGGAAATTGAGCGGGGTTAGTTTTTGAACCAAAATAGAGTGCGACTCTGTCTACTATCTGAAATCATTGGTTTGAGAAGTGCTTACATCCTTTAATCCGACATATCCCCCCTCAACATGGGAGTTCTTTTCAAATGCTTCAAATATGTTCCAGCCCCACTCTTGATATGTCTTGTTGCCTGTCAATCGCCAGAGGTAAAAGAGCGATTCCACCGTCTCTGGTCGCAATATGTTCCATGATGTGCCCACGCTCATGTCCTGACGAAATACATATGAAGCATCAAAAAACGAAAGAAGGTAATCACTAAATTCCACAAGAGCTCAGAACTAACCTGCCCAGAATTAAAGAAATAGTTCTCTCCAGCCAATTTTGTAGGCGTTGACTGATAAAAATTATAGCACGTCCAAGCAAGCTGCATAAGGAAACAAGATGTCAACCATAGGACTAGAGCATAACTGTTTATACCCTGAAGCAATGAAAGCATCGATATTGTTGCCCAAACTGAAATTCAACACCTCTCAAAAGATGAATTACGTCCCCAACCCAAGATTGTGCATCTATATGACAGCATAGAAATGCAGAAAGAAGTCTATGTCTTAATGCACGGGAAAGACAATGAGACAACTCGTGATGTATCTTCATTTCCACCAAAGAAACCATATAAACTGTCTGATAGTGGAGGTTCCACGAAAGGAGGAAAAACATACCAAAGAAACCAGAGAATGCAAGGGAAGCTAGGTGAGAGTGAGATGAAGCAGCCCAAACTGGAGCAGAGAAGCAGTGGCAAGGGTAGAGTCTTTAAGAAGGTACAAACCCTCCAAGTGAATGAAGTGCAAATGTAGGATAAGTACTAATGCAGATGCACCTAAATATATGCCTGTGAGATTTAGGGATTCATTACTCCTTTTATTCTATGGGGTAAAATGGTTTTTCCAACGCTCACTTCTCCGACGACTTGGAAAAAAAATATAAGGTTTAGAATTGAAAGTTCTTGTAAGTTTCTTGAAACATATACAGTCTCAGTAGCCACAACATGCAACATTTATACAAAATAGCTGCCAAAATATAAAGACAATACTAAGTTCAGTTTATCAGACATTTGGGTGAAAGCTAGGAAGAAGTCATCCGGTTTGTTCTCTAGCAACTCATATTCTGATAATCTGATTTGACATTCAAAATCTAACAAAGTTTCCCTCATAAGTTGATATGGGAGGCTTAGTGTTGAAGTGTATTGCATGGACAAGGCTCACACGAAGCTTAATTCCACTGCTATAGCCCAAAAGCAAAGGCAGAATCCTATTTACACCTTCAATGGTGGGTTGTGTGAGGAGCCGAGAAAAGTACGGGTCATTGATTTTAAGGTCACACTTAGCTTATGGACCACAGCACAATGAAAATCAGACAATTAATGAATACCTCTTCTGCAAGAGAGAGAAGTTTCTGAGAATCATCAGGACCAGATCCAGATGCCCCTAAGGCAATCATCCCTGGAGCAAAGCATGCTAACTCATCCATCTGCAGTTATTTGCGAAAGAATGCAACCATCATGAGTTAATTAACGAAGTACTTTATCTAATCACTACTTTGTCCTACTCTATTACCTTGTCTTTAAGTGTATTCCCCATCTTCTCACAGATGTATGTAAAAGATGATGGTGTAGTTCTCCGAACCAAGCTTTGCAAACCGTTCATTGATGTCTCCCACATTTCTCTGTTTTCGGAGTTCAATCAACGAGTTCTCATAAGGAGAGTCCACAAAAAGGTATATGAATTTCACAGATCTCAGTTTCCATTTCCAGAACTTGGAAACCAAAAACATGCATAAAACTTAAATCAAAATAAACGAAACAGAGTAATTTTTTTATATAACTCAAGGAAAAAAGAAAACAATTTTTCCACATTTAATAAATGCTGAGCTCCTAGTCAACTCTCAGCTTTTCCAGATTTTAACCTCTCAACTTAGTAAAAATTGGAACTATTAACTTCTCAATAAGTATCAACTTCCACAATGTTCTAACAAAAAAGCAAAGGGTAGGTAGGTACAAGGAAGAACGTGATCCACGGGTAACAAACACGTTCACAATGACAAAATCATCATATACACCTTGAACTGCAGTCAATAATTTGATACTGCAGCTACCTGTCCATGACTAGCAGGAGCAGGACTTAAGTAGAAGCATAATTAAGTACAAGTTGCATGAGGGTATTTAAATGAGAAAGCAAATGTTCCAAAGTTGTTCATGATTAATAGCAGCTAACAAATAATTCAAGGAATGGGTTCTCACCTATAATGCTTCACAGAAGCAGTCCTATTTCCTTGTATCCATACTTTGAGCAAATATTCGTAAAAACTGCAGGATTAAGTTTGCATCCACCAGACCTTAGTCAAACTTACAGAAGGAGATTGACAGAATGAATATATTTCAGTAGGATAAAGGCAATGGGATGCTGATATTAAATTTAACAATTTATGATGTCTATAAAGCTCAACAAAATTCACGTGAAATATCTAAGTATTGGATAGTAGGAACCTGTCTCCCATGGCCCCAAAAGTTATGGTTGAGTATGATGTCATCCCTGTGTCTGGGTTAAGATAGATGGGAAGCAAGCCATCGGCAGGAAAGGTTTTATTTAAATGCAAGATAACATTTTCCACCTGAAACAGCGACATAACTCTTTCAGTTCACAGACAGAATAAACAACCGTCGCACCTATGTACTGTGAATAGAAGCCAAATACACATTCCATGCAACACTAATTCTAGACACTCATGACATTTAAAGCTCTATATAAGACAAAAGGTTAAGTAAGACTTCCTTCCATATGATACAGAAGTGGATTTGCCATTTTTTCCTTGAATGAGAACTTGTATGAATCCAAAAGAATAGAAGGGATATACCTTTTGCTGATACTTAGGGTCTCCTGTCCTTTGAGAAAGAGCAATAAATTCCAGCTGCTCAGTGGCAGAATCTGCCAGGATAGACTCACCCTAGGAACAGGTAACAGTGGAGATCAATATAACCAAACAAGGAACATAGAACAAAAAATGGATAAAGAAATCACTACGATTGCTCGGGGTTGGATAATCCACCAAATGCTGTCAAACAAGTGAAAGAGGTTTTAATTTGTATAGATATGGATAGAACGATGGTTATATAAATAAATGCCGAGTATTAGTGTTATCGGGGCAAGAATGGTTTCCTGGCAGTGGTATGTGATATTTCCAAATGAAGAAATGTAAGAGCTTGAGCCAAGATCTACTTCCTGGTTACTGTTGCACGTATAATTATTTTCAGATCTGCACTTATACTTAAGACAAAAATGGAGAAAAGGGATTCATGCAGCTGATCCCCAATTGTCCGGGACATAAGGCTTAGTTTGGCATCATCACATAATTCAACGGCAAACAATGCTGACCAACTCGCCTTCGAGGAACAAGTCCAAACTAGATCAACTAATGTGGATGGTAGAGGTGGAAGTGGTTGGGCCTTTCGGGAAGATGGTGAGAACTACAATGGCTCATGACTGCTGGTGGAGGAGGTAAGGGTTCAAGCAACCGTACATACATACATGTACAGAGAGAAAGAGAGAGAAAAGAAGAAAGAGAGGAGGAGGAGGAGGAGGAGGAGGGGGGGTGTTTGGGTTTGTTTTGTTGTTGGGTTATGAACCAGAGAGTAATGTAATGAAGCATTTCTTCTAATATGCACAGATTCAACCCATCTTTAGGTTATATGAGGGAGCTCGCATCAAGCAACCTGTGAAGTGGTAGCTCAATAAATACTCTACCTACTTGGATATGTGAGGTGATGGGTATGGTATGCCCTTTGACATGTTTCAACGCCCCACCTCTCGAAAACTATTCAAGTCAGAGCTCACCCTTTCTGAGGGCAAGCTCAAACATCTTGACAAAGCCCTCCCTCTACCCTCCAACCATAGGCCTGTTTTGATACCGAGCAAGGTATCTAGACCATACTGCCAACCTAGGCTACTATTGGAGCTGCCATTTGGTGATTACAAGATTCGAGCTCTGAGGGCACTTTGGCAGTCGCTTTCACAGAGATAGGCAAAGGATATCCTTGGTGCAGGCTGCTGATTGAGCCAGGAAGTGCCAAGTTATGTCTTTTCGAGCAGAGCTCGACTGACTGGGCAACTGACTCCAGGAGGCATCAGATTGCCAAGTCCTTATTTTGGTGGTCAACGAGCCCCCAATTGGGCCAAGCACGTGCTCTGCATAATGTGTCTGAGGAATGGCGAGGAGCCAAACTGTCTCTCTTGCTGGAACTTGCTCAATCCGAGGTGGGCTAGGTTGCTCGGAGACAAGGCACTTGGGAAGAGCAATCAAGCTTCCACGCAAAAGAGATCCCTAGGAGATGAGGTAGCTCGAGCTCGCCCACTTGGAGGCAGGGTGGCTGGGTCACATGGTATGGTAACGGTGTGGAGCCACTATAAATGAGCCACAAAAGACCTTCCAAATACCGACAACTAAATTCATCGGATAAGTCGAATAACTTTTCTAGTGATATAGTTTATGCAACGAAATAAAATGAGGTGTGTTAGAGTTTGTCCCAACTCCCACATCGATACCTAACCCTTCAAAACTGGTATATGAGCTTGATTTGCCTCTCTATTCATTGTCAATCAAATTAGAGTGGGTGCTTCAACATGAGATCAAAGCTAGGATTTCAAAGGCTTTTGAACAAAACTGTCTTCATTGCTTACCACTTTGTTTGTGCCTCTGTGCACATTGTTCCGTCGTAACTTTATATTAATGGATCCTTTGTGTACCTATACATAGGAGGTTAGTGGTATGGGGAATGTTGGAGTTTGTCTACATCGGCTTATTATCACCTCCAATATTGGCATGAGCCTGGGTGACCCCTCGACTCATTCTCAATTGGTTTTGAATTGAATGTTTTAACACGATGAAAGAACCTTTTCTAGATTGAGAGGAAATTAAGTAACATGGAGCTTCAAAATCAACTTAATGCAACCATCAAGAAAAAATTAACATCCATGAAGTCCAGAGCATACCCCAGTCCATCCAGGATTATGTGCATTTCCATGTGCCAAGTTAATAATGTTTCTGGGAATGCCAGAAGGTGTATCCCATGCAGGGAGCAGTCTATCAGCAATATCTTTGGTTTTTTCAAGGAACATTTTGTCCCCTGAGAGATCATATGCACTAAGAAGTCCACCCACAACTCTGGAGTATAAGAAGGAAAAAATAAATTAATCGATCAGAAAGGTAATTTATATATCACTCACGCTACCTTACTATGGAACAGTAGCACAATACATTTCTTCAGAGAACGGAATAAACTAAATTAATGAAACAAAAAAAATTAAACCTTATAAAGCAACCTTATGGTTGTCTCAAAGACGCTGGCATCGTAGTTCTTGTTGAAGTCCAATGAGTTTGCCACCCACCTGCAATGAATATCTTATTATTAAAGAGGAAACCAAGCAATAAAAACAACAATCACTAAAATGAACAAGAATTGAATTCTCATAACTGATCTATACATATGTCTGCGTGAATATACAAGAGGAGAAGATCAGCAACAGAAAGGACGGGATAAGAGAAGAGTATCAGTAACAAAATCAAGTGAATAGGATGTGGATAAAGGAGAAGCCGTGCAATGAAGACAGAATAGTTTGTTGACAAAGAGGAGAGGAAATAACAAAACAGTGACAGAAAAGTTTGACCTAAAATAAACAGATAAAACATAATTTGAACCACCGAAAGAGACATGTAGACCAATGAAGATTTTTTACCAGCTAAGAACTAGGAGTCAAATCCTAACAGTTTCCCACTTGATCCATTCAAATGAACTCTACAGCTGTTCCAACCATTTGGAGGTAATTTAGATGTAGACTACAGAAATAGTTGATGTTAGTTGAGTAATCGTTCAACTCATGAATAAATTTATTGCTACACAGAAAAAATATTTGAAGCCTTGGAGGAATACAAACACACGGGGTTTAAGTCTTCCTCACCAGCCACATTCATGGTAGCGAAAAACAAGAGGAAGAAGACTAACGGGTAAAACAGGTAGGTCAAGTGCTATGAATAAAGTGAATATAATGATAATGAAAGGCATAACAAGTAAAAAATTGAGTGACAATGGATAAAATCATGATGAAGCTGAGTCATGGGAACAGGCAATGGTCTTAAACGATATAAAAGCTAGCATGGATAAAAATGTGGAGCTTGCTTCCTAATCTGAGCACGCATCAAATTTTAGAAGAAAGTCGCAATACTTTAACAAGGCCATTTTGCCCATTGGCCAACGAGCTCGGTTAAATGAGACCTTCATGCCTTCTATAAACAGGATAATGGTCAGGATACAAAAATTTATGGATAGATGAACCTGTTGTTGGAACACAAAGAAGTACATTTGCTACAACCTTCACCTGAAGGTTAGCCAATACCAAATAATGCAGAAATAAGGTTCTTAAAATGGAAAAGCCAAATCTAAGGCCCTCCCCGACAGGATTCTTTTATGAGTGCAAATTTGAATTATTGGACAAAAGAGAGTTCGCGAGACAGCAAAATCTAGTAGACCAAGTAAAAGGAAACAAACTGAAGACAAATTGACAAACAAGTGTGTACACATGGGTTTAGGTGTGTGTGTGTAGGGGGGCCAGGTGGGTGGGGGTGGGTGTGAGAGATAGAGTTTAGCTGTCATCTAAATGAGATGCAATAAGTGAGGAAATTTGATAATAGCCTACCATACTAAACCTGGAATAAGTCCTTTGAAAAATGGAACCTTCAAAAACGATGAAATAGTTGCTTAAACTGGTTCCATCTCAAGATCGAGAATGACGTAACCAACCCCAAAAAGAAAACAATATCGTTGAATCTGCAATATCACAGATGAAACAAGGTGTGAAACTCACTCTCTAGCTCTCTGGAACTGCTCATCAAGACCCATTATATATAGTGTATCCAGTGAGTCTATTAGAGTTGCTCCAAGACCACCAAAGCTATCAACACCATTCTTTGACTGGGGCTGGCAGCAAAGGAATGCACAATGTTAGCACACTTGGTGTATGAACACCAGAAACAAACCACAGAATGAGAAAAACTAAACGAGAAAAAGTACCACCAATTTTGAAATTCACTGCAAAAAAATGCCAGTCTGGAACTCAAACTTTGGCTATAATTTATCAGAGGATTCCTTGTCCTCCTTTCTTTTCTTTTTACTCTTCTTCTCTTCTCTATTGATTATGTTTTCTCTGTTGCTGTTTAAGAAAAGATATTTTAAACATATAAAAATGTCCCCTCATTGCCTTCCCTTCGCTGCACCACGGGGACATTTGACCATTATAAGGGTTATCTAAAAACTCATCTCAACTACCATCATTGTCTATCACCAGCTCTGCTTCTCCATAGAGACAACGAAAAACATCCTCAACCACCTTCAAGTTCAGATGAAGGTGAGAGAAAATTTTGGGTGACTCTCCATCTCTACATCCATGCAAGTTGTTTGATTTCTGTCCCTTCAACACTCCAGATCAAGCACATAGGGCATGCCCTCCACCCCTTAAACAATCTCTTGCAATAGCGCCCACGATACTCTCGTAGAACATTTTATGATAATATACGACTTTATGATCTCAGAAAGCCTACAATCACTCTTAAAAAATAACACTCCTCCAACTCCAGTTAAGAGATATTTAACATAAAAAGAAGTTCAAAGCAAAGTAAAGATATACAACTCAAGTTAATAAGCATTTGTCCCAGTTACAATGTTAGGCTGAACGAATGTCTTTCATTTGGCTCTAAGTGTCATCCACTAAACAAGGTGTGTGGGTGGGGTGGGGGTGGGGAGCCAAAAACAAATTGCTCATTACCTGACGCAACACAAAAATTTTGTTCGTTATATAAAGGTGAGGCCACATAAAAATTTCCTATGGTTATATCCAAGAAGAAGTAAAATCACAAGCCCTAAGGTCTTAATTCAAGAAAGTGTCGAGTAAAGGGGGCAAAGTCGCCAATCAAAATCGTAGACTTCCAAGTTTTAAGCATTAAAAAGCACAAAGGAGGTATGAATAGGGATTCAGTCTCATACTGTTGATTCCAATTTCTGCCCTCGAGGCTCTCAATTTACTTTCTTCAAAGATAAGAAGCCTATATCCTAGATGTGACTCCTATTTTCCCAACCAACACATCAGTGTGCTAAACATGTCTGTAAGTGTGTCCAGCTACAGAAAAAAACAAGTATAGAACACACTTGGACATGTGCAGAAATTGAGGCCAGACAAATACAAAACTGAGCAACGGAAAACATTGGTCACCGCTACAACATACCTGAAGCTCATCGTGGCCCCATGCATATTTTTCATATGAACTCCATGCATGAATCATAGCATCTTTTACTTTCTCTCTTCGCTGAACATTGATAGGGTCATCTAGAACATCTTTTTCCTTGGTAACACTACCATGTTCGCCATTATGGTTCATCTTTCCACCAGAAACTCCCTTGTTAATCTCCTCTAGCTGCAAGTACCACTCAGAATAGTTGGTTCAAAGTACAAAAATGTTCAACCGTTTGCAAAATGAAACAAGATAAGTAAATTACTGACATACAGCAACCATACCCATGAAAATATAGGTCAAGATAGTGGTCATTTAGAAGAGTTGAGACAAAATTAGAGAAGAATCCAAATGAAGATAAAAGAAGAATCGCGGTCAACAAGCTTTTTTAATTCTATTTGCTTTAAAGAATAGCTAGGCAAAAACTGCAAGTGATGAACCAAATGATGCATGTCAACCTCAAACTCTTTGCCACGGGTTCTGAAAACTGGCTGAGTCAAAGAGAACTGGTCAGTTTGAACAGGAATTTTGACCCAACAATTTGCAACACATCGCAATCTGGCATGATAGCTAAATCAGTACGACACGGCTGAGTCATGGTGACTCAGTCTGAGCAGGAATGATAAGCTGATTCTCTCCCCCAATCGGTCTGGTTTGCATTGATTTTTACAAATTTTAGACATTAAGATTACAGCCTCCAACACTTAGCCAGGTGATTGCATTTGGCATATGCATGAAGCTGCATGCAGTTAGCAAGATTGAGGAGCAGCTTAAATAAAGATGGTGGGGTTATTGCCCCAAGAGTATAAACTACTAAAGACTAGCCATAATAACCTATATCAAGCTCTGGCAACTAACAACTCTCGTCCAGTTTATTTACTCTTTTTCCTTTAGCAGATCGTCCGATTCTATTGCTTGTGTATTTCAGAGGATGAAATTTATGCATGGAAGTTCAAATTCAAGTATATTTGAAGGGGGACAATGATGACATAAAACTAGAGAAAAATGAAAAGATTGCTTACAATTATGCAAATTGAAATGGAAGGGCCTATAGATAGGTACCCAGGAAAGGAGACGGCAGAATTCTCAAGGTGAATAAGTACACAAAGCTTAAGAATACAACGCTTACCGCATTTTGCAACCGAATTACTTCTTCACTTAACTTAGAAACCTCTTCCTGCAAAAAAAAACAAGGATTGTTAAATGTGGGAAATGAGAGGTGATTATCCCCACCTTATAAATACAACCCTAAGGAAGTACATAAGAACAAAAGGTACTTATAACTGCACTATTTTTCGGAAGCTTGCATGAAACTTTTTCTTAGATGAAAGTCTTCTTTATCTATACCACATAAGAACAGAAATACTAATCCAAAACAAAACAAACACTCCCGGGAAGGAACTTCATCCATTGCACTTGCAAGTTATCAAGATCAGAATTAAATTCACTATCCAACTCACAAGTAATCCATACATGGATGCAAATCCATGAGTGAATCCATCATAAGCTCCACATACACTCTATTGAACCATCTGATTAATCCTGTATAATATCCTTGCAAAAGGTAACGTTTTTATAGGCATTTGAGGATTGTATATCTACTTTCGTTAAACGCAAGTTGATTTCTCATAAGCAAATTTCACTCGCAACTAATGCATACATGGATACAAATCCATGAGTGAATCCATCATAAGCTCCACAAACACTTCTATTGAACCATCTGATTAACCCTGTATACCCTTGCAAAAGGTAACGTTTTTAGACGCATTTTAGGATTGTGTATCTACTTTCGTTAAAATCCAAGTTGATTTCAGAAGCAAAAATACTAACTAGATCTAGTTCCGTAACTATTTCAAATAACTAAGAAGGAAAATAAACAATTGTATGCCAACAAATCCACGGGTAAAACTATCATAAGCTCAACATACACTCTATTCAACCATCTGATTAACCCTGTATACCCTTGCAAAAGGTAACGTTTTTATAGGCATTTAAGAATCGTCTATATAATTTCGTTAAACGCAAGCTGATTTCAGAAGCAAAAATTCCAACTAGATCGTGCTCCATAACCATTCCAAATAACAAAGAAGGAAAAATAAACCATACCTCGTGCTCTGCGACAAGAGTATGTCGATCCCAAAAGAACAACGATGCACAGACGAAGACGATGAACAGCAGTGCGAGACGTTTCGGTCGCTTCAAATAATAGGCAGGATTTATATACCTCAATCGGTTGGACGATGATCTGTTCCTTGCCATTTCACACACAGAAATGCAGCACTAAATCGCAGAAATAAAACCTTAAACTTTAAGTGCTGCTTTCAAAGATCATAAAGAGGGAGAATTCAAGGTTCCTGGTCGGTGAATCGGAGCAATTCGATCAGAGGAAGGGAGGAGGAAGGATCAGAGAGAGAGAGATCTCCGGGTTCTTGAAACGTTAGTTGTGAAGTTCGTTGCCCCGAGAGAAACGGAAGAAGACGACCGAGACTAGTAAGCAGTGGACGGACGGGCATTTACCAAACTTAAATATCAAAGAGAAATACGGACACGGACGTGCTCGGAACTATTACATACACGTAATTTTTTCAAATAATATAGGCTTCACGTGCTTCGAACAATCATATTAGAATTCAATTTGAGCACGTCTACAAACACATTTTTTGAACACAGATACGGAACAAATGCGTGTGAGTATATTTAATACACGTGAAAGCTCTTTATTATTTTGTAAACCCGTGTGCATTAAACAATTACAGACACGTAAAACATATTTTCTGTGTTCGGATCTGTGCAAGAAAATATACATTTGTAGACCTTTTCATTCATTTGAGAAATTCTACACGCAAATACTCACATATGAAGACATAAAAATCCCTATTTGTTGACCTTTTTTTCTTATATTATTAAAGATTTAACTCATTTGTATTTGAAAATATCTTAACACATAAATACTCATATTCGGACACAAATATATTCGAAATCGTCCATTATATATATATATTGATGGATCCCTCATTTTTTTAAAATGAGGAACTCCCATTTTCTGATCAAATATTGATAGTCGGAACCGTTCAGTGTATTTAAAACATGTATCTAAGGATACTCACGAGAAATCAGCTCAAAAAACTATTGAGAAGAGCTTGACCGAAGCAGTTTTTCATAAAACTATTCCTACCGGCATTTATGAACAACTACATAGATCAAGCCCTTCTCGATTTTTTTAGAGTTGATTTTTTGCGGGTGCCCTTAAAAATATATATATTTTTATACGGATATGAAAACAATTTTAAAAAAAAGATAGTGTCAATGATACTCAAAAATCTAATCCAACACACCCAACCTTACCATTCAAATACTCAATTGGAGCATTTTATTTGTTTGAAGGACAATACAGGACAATCACTTTTTGAGAAAGCAATACTTGAATTAAAAAGAATACAAAAGATAACTATATGTAGAAATCAAGAATAAAACAAATATAACACTGAGTTTGTTTCTCAAGAACAAAGATTATTATGTATATAATTCAAACAATTGAACTTCTCAATGTTGACTTCTTCTTCACCTACCATTTTCCAATAGAACGAAGGTATCATTCAACTATTACATTGATTTTGTCCATTAATATAAAATGAAGTTATCATTCAACTATTACATCAATTTTGTCTAGTAATATAAAATGACGGTACTCTTTGGTGATTAAGATTTTTGAGACTTAAGATTTACTCCCACGAAGTCTCAAGTTCAAAACTTTTCATGTACTATCAACTATTATGAGTTCATACACAGTTTTGCTCTAACTTCAATTAAAATCTCTGTCAGTAGACAATAATGTGATTAGTTTTAATTAGTCGGTGTGCATTTAAACGGGTCCAAACACTATTGAGTTATCGAAAAAACATAGAACCAAGGTCTCATCCAGCTATTACGTTGACTTTGTTCATTAATACATCAAACTTGATCGTAGTCAGCGAATTAATAATCGAAAATGAACAAGGCTCTACAAACTAAACCTAGAAAACCACATTACTATGAGAAATTTTTATGAGGTTACAGCTGAAAATGGACAGGAGACCATGAGAACCATGGAAACATGTTTACTGCACAAACAATCCACCAGCAGTTCCTCACATAAGATATTCTAGCTGCTGTCTTTTCCAGGAAATGATACAAAACACACCAAGTTATTAGTTTTACATAGAGTAACTTCTCTTCAAACGAAGCAAAAAGAGATACGCTGTGCTTACAATCTCTCCGAGGGCAAGTTACAAGAAAACTGTGATATACATCTATTTCAGGGATTTCGTATCAGCATGAATTTAAACGACATTACGGAGTAAACAATCATCGTACGTAACTTATCCAGATGAGGTACAAGATGAGCAAACCCCGAGCTATCTTCAGCCTTTCAGATCCTTCCTACCCAGCCTTTTCGGATCTCATGACGAATCACTGCCATTTCCAGCAATTTTAACAACCATTTGATCTACTGCTTCGAAATTCCCATTCTGCAGAACACAAAAGAAAGAGGATTTGAAACAAAAAGCGAAGTTTGAGCCAGAGAAGTAAATGCCAAACACTTCAGCCTAACGGGAATCAGCAACGCCGAAAGGTCAACATGAGGTTCCTGGGAATCCCCATTTAGAAAGAACGATCGAAGGTTTTGGGCTTGTAGTTTTTTCTGTCCCGCGGATGCAAAGAACACTACGGACAAAATTATACGACCAGTGATAGGCTTCTCACCTCATTCTGCCTCAATGAAGGATTATGTCCAGACTGGGGTGCTGCCTTCGAGAGGTCCCTCAGAGTTCCCTAAATTCACAGAAATCAGTAAAAGGTATAAGCTCCAAAATCGAACCTTACTACATGGCAACGAAGTAAAATTTCCTGACTAAAAGCAACATTATTTTTCTCACTAGTAAATAAGCAATGGCGTTCTTAACAAGAATCTATAATTCTTTCAAAAACTATTATTGCTGATTCTTTCATTTCTCTTCTGCCCGCGTAATCGCATAAGACTCATCAATTGACAAAATAAGTCAAGGAAAATGACTTTTTCTCCTGCCTCCCTTCCTTGGAGGAGAAAATCTTGATGGAAGGTTCAAATGAGAGATTTCCATTAATATTCAATTCCTCGTGTACCGTAGTTGTCTTTCAGTGGAAACTGTCCATTAGGTCATATGAGTACTGGTGGATATAACAAGAGCAAACCGCCCTAGAGATAGAACTAACATAGGAGGCAAGAACCCATACCTTATTTGCCCACATAAGTCCACATGCATTGCAAAGGGTCCTTGGTCCCTCAGGCCCACGGCGCATCATTGGTGTACACTTCTCACTGATGCCACAATGCCGACAGCTGCAGGAAATATAAAGAAATCATCATACAGTCAAATTTCTAGAGACCCAAAATCAAATAAAGACAACTACGAGGTGACAGATCTTGATGTTTCAAGATCAATTGCCCTTCTAGCACGTTAGTGACAAAAACGGAGGAAGGAAAGAAAAAGTTATATTCGCAAGGATGTAGCCACAAAGCTGAAGTGTCATAAAGCATCCAAAATATCTTTCCAATTAGAAAGTGACTGATAGTGCGTGTCAGGATAGTTATAACCTCTATGTATCAAGGACAAGAAAATCTGACATAAAATTCTTTTTTAAACTTTCACGTGTTAGAAAATGGTCTATCAGTTTTTGGACAAGGCATAGATCAAAACAAAGATAAAAGTCAATTTTACCTGTTAAGATGCTGCACAGCGTGCAAAGCACGAACAAACATGTAACTTAGTGGGGGTTCTTTAAGTTGTTTCAAGGAGGAAGAGGGTATACGCAAGGTTATGATGATAAGAAGACATGTAAGCACAAAGACTCTCTATGCCCTTCCATACGCGGGTAATTAGTGAACCATGAATCCATGATGCATGAAGCAGTGAATACAGGATGCAACTCCAAGCACAACAAACAATAACTCAATTTGGGTTGATAATACAGTTGTTAACAAGGAATGTATAACAGTGCCACTTAGTTAACAAAAGAAAGGAACCTATAACACTGCCACTTGACCACTAACAACAGCAGCCAAGGCAAAGGTGCAACTGTACCTTTTAAGGCCACACTATAAACCAAGCCCAAGACCCGTTTTCCAAGATCCTCTATGAAACCCAAATCAACTACACACACAGGCTGTAACCAAATGTTTGAAGAAAGAAAGAGAAGTAAAAAATGGGTCAGGACAATCAGGGTCATTTGATTAGAGTGAAAATGGTACAAAATTCAAGAAAGAATTGAACTTTTCCAGCGTTTGATTAGCATGAAAATAGAACAAGAAAGTTAATTTTTGTATTGTTACATAGCTTTCACTTTCTTGCTAAAAACACAAGGAATTTTTATTTTCTTGTGAAACTAACCAACTTCTTTTAGCCCATATTTCTACTTTTCCATCTTCTCTTTGACTCTTTCCCACCTCTTTCCAAATAGCCTACATACTATACATGTGTGCATGTGCCAAAAAGAGTTTTTTATTTCTTCAATAATTATCACTTCGTGAGGGATAGAAATGTAATTTCTCCCCGTCTTTTATTATTACGTATGTGCACTTTTGGGCGGGTTGCAAAAATAGGAGTTGTTAGCGGAAAATTGAAACATTCGAGAGCGCCCAATCCACATTGTATGTTAAGGGTAATGTAATAACTATAAGTAGTGTCCCGCAAGATTCCTACAAAACTTTTCATTTTAACAAAGCGGATAGAAGAAAATAAATTTTCTTTCCACTTTCTCTAGCTTTCACTTTCCATCACAATTTTCATTTTAATCAGACAGTCTAAACAACTTTAAGTTGCCCAGTGTTGTAATAGATCAGCAAAATTGGTAACTTACACGGTATCTTGCTGCTGGGACCCACTACCATCCGAGGCCCAGGTCTGGTTTGAGTCCCAGATTGTCAATGCTGATGCAGACTCATCATGATTGGGTTTTGAAGATGTAAATTGGCCTTTATTCCTCTGCATCCTACATGAGTGCCACCGGAAGTGATCAACAATAAATCAAAAAACAGACCCATGCTTACAAAGATATAAACCTTGTAAGTCCTATCTAGGTCTGGCCAGTATAAATCAATGAAATTATCTAAACAATCCACTTATGTTTCACTTAAAATCCAAAACAAACAATTAAATGGAAAGAGTGATCTTTTCTTATGGCCTACGGAGAAGAGAAATCACCATACCTAAGGGCAACCTCCTTACGGACAGTATAACGGATTTTCTTGTCAAAGTTTCGTTCTTTCCGCTTTGCACGGAATCTAATCAATGAAGCCAACCTATGGGGGGCGCTCGAATGTTGTGGTGTACTGGACATTCCCTGATCGAATGATTCATTTACTAGGGGCCAGAAAATAAGAGTGCATGATGAAATACAAAGCTTACTCAAAAAGGTTCACACATACCCTAGAATTTTGATGACCGCTTAATGTAAAAGCAGGCATGCTTGGATTTACTTCACGGCCTCCCAATAAAAGAAGTACAGCTTGAACCTGAAGAATCATCAGAAACAAATTCAAGCCACACTTAATGAGACACGAACGAGAAGAGAATGAAAGAGGGGAAAACACAGTAAGAACGAATGAAGGCAAGCCCGGAGGAAATAATAAAGGAAAATGTTAAAAGCCCATCTACCTCAAATACAAGAATGTGTTAAAAGAGCAGCCCTCCGTTACTCCATTGCATGCAATTTGCATGTCATAATATCAGTCACATTATAGTAACTAAATGAAAGCAATGACATCGGCTTGTGCTCGAACGAGACTACTTTCAGATTTTCTATGCCTATTCTCATGGTCTATATATAGCAATAATTATCATCGTCTATAATCGTTAGACAATTCTAGTTACATCGCATTCAATTGCCATGTTTTTGTTTTTGCGCCTATAATCTTTGTGCCAAACACTTCAAATGCACGTGCATGGGTTTTGTCCATTAATCACCTCCAAATATAATCTTTTTCTGGAGATCAATAAGGAGGTTATACTCAAGTACACGTTCCTCTTATCCATACAAAAGTTGAAGTCCACTTGTTCAAACCTCAAGTCTCATTAGTCACACAGAGTTTCATAACATCACACACTAGATTAATTCATAGGGAGGGAGACTTCTAAACATCGGTGGATCTAGGATTTATAGGCACTGGGGTCGAGTATGTATAACATATAATTTTATCGGGCAAAATATACCATATGTGGGGCAAGTCATAATATTCTGTGGGATAAAGTTACCAAAATATGTAAAAAGATATACCTACTTTAGGGGGATTTTCCAACTCAGTTTGGGTCAAGCCACTATGTACATCCGCCACTGCTTCTAAGTGCAAAACTTGTAATTAACCATGAAGTTCAACTTCACTCCGCATTGCAAATGCTACTTAAAGACAATAGAGAAATACAATAACACATTGGAGCACTAGAAGAAGAAAAAAGTCACCTTTTCAGGCGAGACAGAGTCAAACACATAAACCTGACCCTGGAAAGAGAGAGTAAGCTGGTTGTTATTCTCACTGCTGCCACGAGCCACCACCAGCGCATTATGATTATTAGTGAGGTCCCCATGATCCTGAGGAATTCCACCATCCATATCTTCACCGCCCCCACCATTTCCATCGTTATCATCACTTTCCATCCCATTACCATTGCTCAATTGGTGCAACGCATGATGATCATGTTCTTGAATGTAATGTGCATGGGGGTTGATTGCTTGCTGCTCCTCCGTCATGTGCATACGTCCTTGACTCCCATCTATGCCATCCATCTTGCCCCCGAAAGATGTAGCGAAGTGTTGATCAGAGGAAACACAGTTTTCGGTACAAATCTAGCAACTTGAAGCTTATGGATTACACTTTGTCAAGTTAATTCTGATCTATCTCCCACTGATTCACACCCAGAACAATACAAATATGCATAAAATCTTCAGCTTTGAATCACGAATATATTAACTGCTAATACATTCAACAGTTCTATAACATCCAAATACTGAGGAAAACAACGCTAAATTTTCAAATAGCGTAAATGTGAGAACAGGAACCTAAACAACCAAAAAAGAGGAGAGAAAGTAGTGAGTCTGGATTAATTACCACCCAAAAACCAGCCTTTTGGAGGCCCGGACAAAGAGGTGATCCTCCAAAATTACTTCACGATGAACCGCGAAGGTAATTGAGAATATAGAATCCTTAGCTGTGCTCCAGCAGACATCGGGACGACCGACGATCAGATTTATCGCCGGTGAAGAGAGTACGGTGAGCAAGAAAATTGAACACTTGTGCAATTCTAGGGTTTCCTGGTGGTATTTTGTGAGAAAGGGAAGTCCTTTTTCTCTTCTTCCTTTCCAACTCCCTATACTTCATCAACTTAATTTCACAAAGGTAATTAGGGATTTATGCCCAAAAGAAGGATCAATAATACATACATGCGATTTTGACTAAATTATCCATCTGAATAGCACTCTTGTCGTCACAGGCCCGGCTCAAGGGTATTTGAGTCGTAATTATTGGAGCTATGAAATGGCGGAAATACTATGAATTATCAACCAAATTCTTTATGTTTATTCATATTGAGGGGCATAGTGGTCTTTTTAAATATATTTTCCTTCCAAGTCGAAAGGAGACAAGTATTTATTACCATCAAAAACCATCTCAAAAAGACTAAATTAAGTTCTACAAAGTGCTTCATAATCTAATAATATGGTCAAACCAAATAGATTCTTATTTGTTATGTACGTTATTATGTCTTTACCGTTTACTGCTAGTTAGGGATTATTAGAAACGGTTGGATGAGACTTAACGTCTTTCTTTAGCCTAGATTAGCAAATTATGTCCTGCACAAAATTGGTGCGAACTAACAAATGCTTGAATAAATTTATGTGCAAACGTAAAGATTTTCCTTTTTATGCAAAATGCAAATATGTAGATTACAACTTTTGTTGTTACTATTTTTTGGTAGGAATTTTTCTAACAAACAATGTGTTATATGCTTGAATGAATCATTTTGCTTATTTTCTGAGGAATGGTTGATATACACTCTTTTTACATTAGGGCACATTTGTTTTAGAAGATTTAAAAATGAAATATGAGGATATAATTACGTAAAATACATATATAAATATACTGTATTTAGTCTTACAAATTGAGAAGAGATTATGGGTGAGTTCGATTTGATATTTATGAACCACGTTTGTAGAAAAAAATTCAAGAAAATTTGATCGGTTTCATTTTAAAAGTTCACCAAGTGGAAAGCTAAGTTGGAAACTGAACCACGTGATGACAAATCTCTGACTTTTCCTATATGGCTATGTCCAGCGGCATTCATATCTCTCTCTCAATTCTGTCTCAATCGAGGGTCATATTCTTCTTCGCACACAACTATAAAGAGCAAACTCAATGTATACGGAGAGAGTGGTTACACCAATCACTCTATGAGATCTTCTATATCTCAGCTAATCATGTAGAGAATCTCATTTTCGCTTTTATAATGGGCAGGCGCCGATGTCCCAAAATAAGAGATCAAGGAAACCCACAGAAAATCCTAAGAAAAATATTTTAAGATGTGGAAGATGGGTCCTTCAACAGACTAAATTTGAGCTTAGTAGAGGTATGTCTTTGTCTTTTGGTTCAAACAAAAACTTGCAACTTTCTTTATATCTTCAGATCTATAGTTGCTGAAATTTTTTTGGTTTTCGTTCAGAGGTAGGGAGATTTCTCCTCCGGATACGCAAGTTCTAAGCAAGAAGAGGAAACATCCTGCTAGTCCAGCATGTTCAGAACACTCTTTTGTGGACAAAAACAATGTACCGGTAGTATGTGTTTACCATTTTTCTTGTTTTATGTGTTGTGATGAAGGAGTTTATTCTAAGGAAATCCTAAGGATATGGGATATGAACTTTACTTTTTGATTTGTGGATTATTTGGTTAAAAAATTCATGTTGCTTGAATTTGAATTACTCATGTAAAAACCACTAGACAGTTTTTGTCATACACATCAAGTAGTTTCGTTTGAACACGGTATTACAATTCTTTCGAAGATGACATATCCGACTTATTGAGAAAATATAATGTGACTATGTTGCTCATTTGTGATATAAAACATGTAATTTGCACAATGGTAAGTAGAAGAGCCTACTTTGGCTCCCAAAAGAAGAATAGTCTAACTTTCTATATAAAACTTGTAATTTGCATAATGGTAAGTAGAAGAGTCTAATTTGGCTCCCGAAAGAAGAATAGTCTCACTTTCTAGCTAACCGGTCTCGTTGATCATATAACCTGGGAAATATCTTTCTCGATTTTCCAAACCCATTCACAACATCCCTCCGCATTTGGAATCACGAGTCATTCGGAAATCTATTTTGTCCAAAAAGCAATTAGCACTAACCGAACATACATTTTATATCCCATCCGTTATTGAGCCCTTACTGCCTTGGACCCTCCAAAGACATTGGCTTCTTTGGAAAATTGAGACACCACAGCCCCTGGGAGCATCTTGTCATTTACTGTGAACCATGAACAACCCCTTTAACACATATCCGAACACAAAATATGGCCGGAACCATCCGATACACGTAAAGCCCACAAAATAATAAAAGTCCCACGTGCATTATATAATTCTGAATACATCTATGTCTAAATCTATGTACTTAGTCTCTGTGTGTAGCAGAAAAATACCCTTTAGCCCTACTTCACAACACAACCACATCAGATGTGAGTTCTTGCTGCTTTAAGTCCCAAAACAAACATAATCAGAGAATGTATTTGTGTCCCCAGCACGTAGAATACAGATTGAGAAATTAGTTCCGCTTGCGAAGAGTGCAAAACAATGATAAATTGATTGACTAGGCAGCACTTGGTTTTTTCTGTAGCAATAATCACAAACAACCCGTTTTTGTTTTAGAAGGATCCAAAACTGGACTAGAAATTGAAACTATACTGGCACCAAAAGGATGTACAGATTGTTATCTAAAATTTCCACCCTTCTCCTGCTGCAGAAAAAAGGGCATGAGTTGCTCCAAGCGCTTGTCTAGCCGTATTTCAAAATGGCAGCTCGGCTAGTATGAAGGCATGAATAAGGCTCTGAGCAGCATGTATTTGATCCGCCATTCCTGATACAAGCACTACACCTTCAGCAGCCCCAGGCCTTGGATCGTGAACAAATACCTTTGCACCCGAGATCTGTTTTGCAGAAGTAGCAGGATTAAGTTTCAATCATGTACTGGTTACTGAACAGTGTTCTTAAGAATCTAAACAAGTTGAAATCAGAATAATGCCTGGATTTTGAGCATACCTGCCTAATATGATTCAGGTTGCCATTATTCTCTCCATATACGTGCCCCAGAAACATCTGAGGAAGCACAACTTCAACAGTTGCGCTTGCTGAATTGGGGGCCAGATTTCGACTGTACAAATTATTTTTTAGCATCAGATAAGGAGCATAGTTGATTTCACAGAAGTAAGAAGCCCATTACTTGAAATCAAGAGAATTAGCTTCTGATCTTCCCATTTCATATCTCACAAATATATGCAGTATGATCAACTTAGTATCGAACCACCTTCTGCTACAATTTATTCAGAAATCCCCGATACCTCCAGAATCCCCACAAAGAAACAATAACGAGAACAAAAATGCTAAAGACATTATATAGTTGCTTCTTATGGAGGCCATGGCCACCAAAAACCAGGTACTAGCATCTAAACTTGTGGTAGAAAAAGCAAGAGATGCTAGCTTAGCTTAGCCCCAACACAATCTATTGACTTGAAAATATTCGTTCACTTGACTTTGAAATGACCACACAATGGACTATAGAATGAAGAATAACTAACATCACCTTCCAACAGGACCGCTGCTAAATGCAAAACCTCTCCCAATTTCAGCAGCGCCCCTTGGATTGCCACTTGAATCTGCCTGGAAAGCAAGAAGAACGAGGAAATTTCTAAACAAGATGGTGATAAAAATACCCTTATAATTGCAGGTAAAATTACACTACCTGATATGTCCACTCTCTCGGAGACGGTTGCCCATCAAACGATGGACCATGTCCTGGTCTGTCACTGCTGTAAGAATAGGGAATGCGGTCAAAATAGGTTGGACCAACATGATCTGTACCATGTAAAAAAGGATGGGGATCAAGGGGTTGGGGTGGAAAAGGAACACGATCAACACCACGAGGAAGCATGGCAGGTGAAGGGTAATGACCAGGGGAACCAGGATCATGCCTTGACCGAAACATAGATGGCGGTATTTCTGGATAAGGGGGCAAATATGCCGAGCCACTACCACCTGGAACATGTGGTTTGACTGGAAAGATGGTTTGTCGAAGCCTGCTTGTAATTCGAAATAAAGCATCCTGTACGGTCGGCAAGCTGCCAACGACCTGTCAAAAAGCCAAAAGGCAACCGCTAAACATCTCTCGTACCACCTTTACGAATATAAGCGTGACTTAAGATAAACAAGGGCAAAAAAACAAAGACTATTTAGTTCCAAAAAACCATCTTCTGTCCTAGATTTTCATTCAATAGGCTGGGAAACATGCTAAATCGAGCAGGAGGTTAGGTTAGCTTCGTCATCGGATCGGCAAAAGAACAATTGAAATTAAGAGGGAAAGAGCTAGCAAGAAGCTCCACTGTGACCTAGCATGATAGATTGATAGCAGTGCTTCTTTGACATGAAAAAAACAATGATGTCATTGGGACTATAGGCGTTGAGAGTTTAGATGCAAATGTGAGGTATTAGATACGACTCCCACAAAGACAAAGTATAAAGTTAAAGGTTTTTCAACATACCGACCAATAGTGCACTAAAATTCATAACAAGATTTGTCCCGAGATACGCTAGACACTTCTTCCAATGAGCAAGGCACCCAAACATTTATTCCCCCCCAACCCCCCCCAAAAAAAAAAAAAAAAATGCGCAACATTTATTTTTTACACTTGTTGAGAGCATGATTAGAAAAGCCAAAATTTTAGCATTGCAGGATTTCGCCTTTCAATCGAAGAATTTACTACTACCGTTCTGGCCTTATCCAGCATTCCACGGATTTTTCTGCATGAATAAGCTTTCTCTTATGAAGGTAAGCACAGGAATAAAAGAATATCTGAAGCATCACAAATATCAGGCATACCCCAGCCAACACAAGAAATGATGGGAACCATCAAAAGTTAGCCGAGGATGGGGACCATCCAAGACCAGAACCTAACCTAACCAGCAATATCAGGAGCATTACCAATTTACCATACAACAACCAAACCAACAAAATACAAGGGGAATTTAGAGTCTTAGACAATGCACAAAAACAATTCAGTATCTACACTTCGCAGAAGGAGAAAAGACGCCTCCTTAAATTACTATTAACAAGAACTTCAATGAAAAGCAAAGCATAAGAAACTCTCGCTCAACTACGCAAAACAGCGATAACACCTTAGAGGCTTAGACCCTACCCCCCAACTGTAGAATGCATGACATAAACCAACAAATATAACAGAAACAAGGTGCAAAGAGTTCACCAAGTGATAATGTTAGTAGCATTCAAACAATTCCTACACCAATCAACTAACTAAAAGCTTATGATGCAATTCCACAAAGAGCTTTGAGGGTTTCATATAGTTCTTCTAGCCCATCATGTGAAAGTGCCCAGAGCAAATTAATTGGGTAAAAGAAGTACGATATGTATTAAAAGATAAAAACACATTGGCATGAGGTCTTAATAAAAGTCTAAGATCTGCCGATCAAAAAAAGTACAAGCCTAAAATCTGAGTTACCTGTACAATCTCATCATTCTGAGAACCATATTTCAAAACTTGCTCTGTCTGAAAAATACGTATGTTAGCGCCAGTTGTTCTTCTTAATTCAGTAATGATGCTACCCCCTTTACCCAATAGACAACCTATCTGCTGTGAATGCACAAGAAGCCTAGCAGCAACTGTAGCACCACGTTCAAATCCAACCTCTGCAACTCTACAATGCACGCGCATAACAGCATCCTGTGCTGAAGAATGTCTTTGCTCTGAATGCTATTAAAGGACAAAAGGAAGTAAATCCATCAGCAATCTCCGCATAGGAAAAACCCATAAGAAATTATAATATAAAGAAACTCAGTAATTCCATTAATTTCCAACAGTCCAGCGGATAAGCAATCCTTCAAACTTCTAACGAGTTTGAAGGAGCTGAATCATTCATATAGATCGTTAGCTCACATGCCTCTCTTGCAGATATTACAACAACACTCTCATCTGAATCAGGAGCTGAATCGACAATCTTGATAGATGCGCCTGTTTCACTCTGCAACATCCGTATCATAGAGCCACCTTTCCCTATCAAACTCCCGATTTTGTCAACATGACACAGCAACCTAAATACAACCTCCTCCTCAATTACCATCCTGTGGTTGGCTCCAATATTCTCAGTACCTGTAAAGAAGGATAATCCCTGAAAAGATAACCCAAATATCAAGACTCGAAAGCATAAACCTACTAAGAAAATTGGTCAACCTGGGCCATCATACCCATACCGTGGAATGCCAGGCCTGATGATCTGGTAGCAGCAGAGTTGACAGCGTCTGCCCCTGAATTAACCTGAAGACAGCTTGAAACACACAACAGTGCTTTCCTCACAGCTAAAAAAGTCCCCGTTATCTGCATATGACGCACCACATTACCACAGAAGAGATATATATGCACAGTACTATAAAAGAAAACATGAATGACTAAAAACAGCACAGTTACAAACAAAACTTAAAGGACAACTACCTTCAAAATGAAGAAGACAATGAAAACTAAGAAATTGAAATAACACGCTTCATTCAGATAAGAGAAAAAACCGGGTGGGTCGAACACGTAAAAGCTATTTCATGAATTTGAGCTAGAATTGTAAGCAAGTAAATGGATCTAGAAGCATATTACAAAGAGTAATGCTAGGAACACAGATGCTTCAGACACATTCGGAAACAGATGTTCCGAAACATCTTTGTTCGGAATTGTTGAATGCAAGTGGGGCTCTCAAAAATTTGTAGACCCCATGTACATCCAACGGTTCCGAACACAATACGTGTTCCTAGAC